>OY796882.1:28496317-29696317 GCA_963680785.1 Diplosoma virens | reverse complement strand
CCCAACTACTTCCGACCTTCCCAATTTCTCAAATTGCCATACCCCTGTAGATTGTGCCAACCATCTCTCCTCACATCTACAGTCCCATTTCTTTACCCAAACCCAACCCCAAAACCTTTTCGAAGCACCGAGAAAGCTCAAATGAAGCAAATCAGAACTGCACACTGCAACACCCTGCATTCCACTTTCTGTTCACCATTCTCCTCAATTGAACTCTCTACAGCTATCTCTCAACTCTCAACCTCAACCTCCTCAGGCCCTGATCAAATTACCTACCCTCTTCTATCCCACCTCCCACAATCTGCGTTAAACTTTCTTCTATACATCTTCAACCTTTCTTGGTCAACACACACCTTCCCGTCTGCCTGGAAGCAATCAACAATCATCCCCATTCTCAAACCCGGAAAACCCTCTGACTCACCTTCTTCATATAGACCCATTTCTCTCACTTCATGTACCTCCAAACTCTTTGAAAGAATGGTTTTAGGACGACTAATCTATTTTCTCGAACAACAAGACATTCTCTCACCCGTGCAAGCTGGTTTTAGACCTGGTAGATCGACTGTAGACCAGGTTCTCCTCCTCTCACAGTCAATCGCAGATTCCTTCCACCAATCTAAGCCAGGCGCACGTACAGTCCTTGCCACTGTGGATTTTGCGAAAGCTTTTGACTCAGTTTGGCACTCTGCCCTTCTCTCTAAACTCCTCTCATTAGATCTTCCTCTTTGCTTTGTCGAATGGATACGATCCTACCTCTCAGATCGCCGTTCGAAAGTCCGTATCTGTAATTCATACAGTCGTCCTTTCTGTCTCCGAAGAGGAGTTCCCCAAGGTTCGGTTCTAGGACAAGTTCTCTTTTTATACATCAATAACCTTCCCACTTTCCTTCCTGCATCTGTTAAGACCTCTCTCTATGCAGATGACCTAGCCATCTGGGCCTCCTCCCCGAGTGTTGAGTGTGCAACCGCTGTAGTACAAACTGCCCTCAACAGACTGGTGGAATGGTCCTCAAAATGGCGCCTTCCTCTCAACCCCCTCAAATGTGAAACATCCTTCTTCAGCTTAGACCCCTACCAATCACGTATACAACCCTCTCTGCACATTCTTAACACCCCTCTCAAATTCAACCCTCGTTCAACCTTTCTCGGTGTAACCTTCGACCGCACTCTCTCTTTCAAATATCACGTCTTATCCTTACGGAAAAGTTTCACAGCCGATTCCGTGCTTTCCGCTCCATTGCCTCTGCCTCCTGGGGTCCATCAAAAGGATCCTTATGTACCTTATACAAAGCCTTTATTCGCCCCCATCCTCACCTATGCTTCCCCAGGCTGGTTTCCCTTCTCATCTCCTACTCACATCACCTCCGTGGAGAGGATGCATAGATCTTCCTGTAGAGTAATCACAGGTTGTCTATCGTCCACTCCCATTCCTCTACTTCATATAGAAGCACTTCTACCTCCACTACGAGTCACCCTCACCCACCAATCCCTTTCCTTTTTTGAACGAGCCCTCCGTCTACCTCCCACCTTTCCCATAGCCTCTCTTGCGAACTCTAACCCCCGTACACGTCTCAAGAAGAGCTCATGGAGATCCTTCTCCAGATCACATAACCTTACCCCTAACCTACATCTTACCCGTGAACCACTAATCCTCTGCTCTCCTAAACCCCCCCTGCCCCATCTAGTTACACAATTTCACTCCACTTCTCATCCCCATGCTCTTGCAAAGACCCCCCTCCCTTCGCAACACTGCAGCTACCTCCCATCTTTCCACTCTATCTCACAGCGATATCTCTGCCTGGACTGACGGTTCGGTACCTGGCCGGCTGGGACAGGGTGGTGCAGGGATACACATCAAGTGTACAAAGTGTGTCACTGCTACCTCACTTTTCTTCTCGACTGGTATCTGGGCTACCAGTTATAGTGCTGAAACCTTCGCTCTCCTACGTGCTCTTGAGTGGTGTATCTCTCACTCCAAGGCATGTAATTTTGAATCTATCACCTTCTTTTCCGACTCTTTATCTGTCCTATCAACTCTCTCTACCCCCCCTACTATATTTAACCCCCAAATCCCTATCCAATACCCAATCTCTTCTTAACTCTCTATCTCAATCCAAGGTTGTCCATCTACAATGAATACCTGGTCACTCTTCCCTCCCAGGTAACGACTTAGCTGACTCTCAAGCTAAAGCCGGTGCCTCTCTCGATCCCTCCAGTATATCAGTGTCCCTCGCACCCCTTATTTCCTTCCAACGACTATCCCTCTACACCAGTTGGAGACGCAGTGTCCAATCTGGTTTCTTTCAACACCAAATTCCTTCAGTATCTCCCGAGGAGCTTACTCTCCCTCGCTCCGCTCGCTGTGCTCTCCCGTTTACGCTGCAACGGGCACAGCACTCTCCTCAACTCTTATCTCCACAGGGTTGGTCGAGCCGAGACTCCCTCATGCAGCAATGTGGTTCTGAACCACAGGATCTCTCACATCTCGTGTTCGACTACCCTGTACTAGACCCTCTGCGTCGGGCCATTTTCGGCCACACCCCTTCTCTTCTGGACCTCTGGTCCCGTCCGTGGGGAGTCGCCCGACTATTGGGACTCCGCGGAATTGATCCGCATTCCCATCCCCAGGAATGGGTCGGGTAAAACCACCACCACCACCACATATTGTAACCCTTACTTTGGGACAAAAATAAATGGAAGACAACGACTTAGTTCCTGTCGACAACCAAACGTTGGCGTCGCTGTCGTTTATGAACATAGTTTTCGAATAATTAATTTAAGCGTAGTTTTGTAATGTCATACATTTTTCAACAGTTGTCATTGTGCGTTGTCGACCGGGAGCTTTGGGTGGGCGCCTCCGACAAGAGCATCCACGTGATACAGTGCGCGTCCCTGCAGCGGACCCAAGTCCTGCACGAGCATTCTGCTCCCGTGATTTCAGTTTTTAACTGCGGAAAGTGAGTTATCGTTTTCGATTAAGTTTTTAGTCAGTTTCATTGAGTCGTTTATTTATAGCATCTTTTCGGTTTTTATTATTTAGTAACGACATATTATTACTTATTTGTGATTAAATCCAGTAATTTTCAACTTTTGTTAGCAGTGCACCTTGTTTCGGAAAAGTCTGTCATCCCAATCCAGATGTAGGGTAGAAAAGCTGATTTTCTCGATGTCTGTCCTGTTACAAAGTGAAGTGAAGAACAAAAATTTTATCACTTTCAGTTAAAATTCGAAAAGGCTTATAATCAGTAAAACCCGTAAAAGCTTGGTGGATCAAAGCCTACTACTGTAGAAGAATACGGCCGAATTAGTAAAATTTTAGCATCGATTTATAAACGGCCGTTAGAATCGCTGCAAAAGAAACTTGCTGCATTGTTTGTGTGCATCATAAATCGAAAGCAACGCCATCGACATCCTCACTCTTTTAAATAAAACAGATGCGTGTGAGTCAAGAACTTTTAATCTTACTGCAAGGTATAAATTGCAGTAAATAGATTCAATGAATTATTTTAAACATAAGTAATAAAAAATTTAAAAACAGAAATTAAAAATTAAAAAATTAAAGCGAAAACTACAACGACAGTAAATATGAAAAAAGTTTTGAATTTCTTGCAAGGCTCTCACCAATTGGTCAAAAGATTTTTTATAAATTGTGAAAATAAAAAATTAACTAGCTTTAGTTCGATATCTTTTTTACTTTTTTTAAATGTGCTTAGTTACTTACTTAACAGTCTCACACGACTTTTTTTTCATGCTTAGCAAAATTCGCACCAAGAAGCTTTCTAAAATTTCTAAAGCTAGCTACTTAATGTTTGTTTAAACATATCATAATATTCATAATATTCTGTATTTCTCATATCACAATCTCGATATCGTGATATATTTTTTAACTTTTGAAAATAGTACAAACTGGAAACTTTTTGCTTAACAAGCTAACACTCTCAGTAGCCCTACGTTTGTGAACTAAACTGCACTACTTTTCAGCTGCTTTTAACATGCATGTAGATCAGTGCTCTTCAACAGGGGTTCCGCAAAACATTTAATGGGGTTCCGTGAGTTTTAAGGGTTCCGCCAGGGTTCCTTGTTTTGTAAGGAAAATGATTTCTTGCTTCAGTACGTTGATGCGTCATTATTAAATTGTTTCTTTAGATTACCATCACCATGCCGCATTCAAACTCCAAGTAGGCCAGTTAGTTAAATAAGAGGTTGAGTGCAGTTTATAGCCGAAAATATTGATAGTTGTTGCGTAACGGCGCAACTTGATGTTCATTGTTATGAGGTTAACAAGAACGATATTCAAAACGAATAAATGTTATTGTTGCGTCACAGCTATGCATGATGCTGCCGTTTATAGTAGTTAAGCAGACAATGAATAAGAATAACAGATTACAGTAGAGCTGCAGCTGTTCAGCCTTTATGGGAATAAAGTAAAAGTAGTGCGAAAACCAACTTGGAAAACCAATTTGGAGAAAATCTTTTAAAAAAATGGAAAGAAATATTTTTGGATTTTTCTGTGCAAAGAGGAACAGTAATTGCAAAGGAAGCACTGAAATTTCTGTGTCAATTTCCCAATACCTATTTGTGTGAAACAGCATTTTCTGTTTTAATCACTATTAAGAACAAAAACAGAAGTTGTTTGAAGAGTGTAGATATGTATATGAGGAATGCACTGAGCAACGAGCAGCCACGATTTACGAAGATTGTAAAAGAAATTCAAGAACAACCGAGTCATTAAATTTCTTGCTTTTTAACTTCTGTTATAACTGCTTGTTTGTTGAAGTGTCTAATAATAAAACATTTGCTTTTTTTACATGTAACTCGTGTTTTTTTAACTTTTTGTTAATGGGGGTTCCATGACAAACGTGAAAGTGCTTCAGGGCTTCCGCGATAACCAAAAGGTTGAAGAGCACTGATGTAGATTAATTAGAAAAAGCGAGTCTGCGAAGACGTTGCTTTCGATTTATGACGTAACGCTCAGTGCGACAGGCTTTCTCTCTCTTAGCGATTCTAATGGCCGCTTAGAAGCCGCTCTTAGAATGTGATTGATTTGGCCGTGTTATTTTAGTAGGCCATGGGTGGACCCTGGTTCGCGCTATACATACATTTGGTTTAGCCGGTTGTTGATTTTACTAAACCTAAAACGACTTGTTTGTGTGACTGTCGACTTTGCAACTGATCGATTTTGTTGCAGTAAAGTAGTGAGCGCTTCCAAATCCGGAGAAATTATTTTTTGGGACAAAGAGATGAAAAAAAAAAGTTCTCACTTTACGATTTCCTCTGCTCGCAATCAACTCGTCTGCGCGTCGAAACTGAACGACGAAACAATTTGCTGCTGTAAGTTTTATTCGCATAAATTTCTTTTTCAACAGAGGTTTAGCGTGTCAAAGATAAATTGAACTTCTAGAATTAAGGTGTTTTCTTTCCACAGGTTCAAAATCAACTATATCGCTGCATTCTTTCGACGGAGGGTGCTTGCAATCGCTTTCTATAATCGATTTTGAATTTTCTGCTGGCGGCCACGATATCACGTGCTGCATGTCCGACAACAGCGGCAATGAGGTGAGTACCGAAGCACTGTTTCTCTGTGCTGACGTAATCGCTAAATTAAGCTAACACTTTTGCGCAGATCTGCGCCGGAGATGCGAACGGGTCAGTGTACGTGTGGCATCGTAAACACGGAGGAACAGCTTCGTCGTCAGAGTTGCTCGGAGATCGTCACAATCGCTTTGTCCCGTTCAAGAGAAACTCGCTGTGGGACGAGAATCCGGAAGCAGCCACGACCTGCATCATGCGCGCCTACGATGGACGTGTGAGTGACGTTTGTGTTTACAGCGTCGTATTTCATAGTCTCATGCCTCTGCTGCGTTTGCATAGGTTTGGGTCGGCAATTCTTTGGGGGATATCTCTATTCTTAACGAAAACGATTTAGTTCAAGAGATGCTTCTTAAAGCTCACGACGACGCGGTAACGTCGTTATGTCAAGTCGAAAATCGGTATGTTGTATTTATAAAATCGCTTGCTTATTGTAATGGCGCGCTTCTTAACATCTGGCTCGCGAATTCAAATAGTTGACAGTGATCTATAGTAGGGGTGCCCAATCTCATGGTTTACTCTAAACACCACTTTTCATGCTGTATTTTCGCTGTAATACTCAGAGGCAATCGACGGCAAGTCAAAGAAGGAATGAATGTACGGGTATGAGGATTAACTCCAAGTAGCGCACACACGCATTAAAATTAAATATAATACATGCATTTTAATTGTTGGCCATCAAAAAGTTAGCTGCCAAATGCCAACAGAGTAGCACAGTGTATAAACGACTTTATCAAATTTGCTGTACTTTAGATTAGAAATGATAATTCAAGTTATTTAGATAGTGATCAAACAAGTTTGAAAATGGATATAACGTATTCAGATTATTAACAAAGCAACTTCAAATTTAGAAATTGCTGCTTATACTTGCAACAGATCAAGCGTTTCATTTTTTTGGTCTTTCTTCCCAGTAAATTTATTACACGCAGCAAATGACCGTCGAGCTATGAATCCGTTCTGCTTTTAGAGATGCTAAGATATTGCTGCCCGGTTGAATTTTTTTAGATAGAGATATGACTGAAATTTAGTAAAGCTGCTTGAAGTGCCTTTTTCAAAGATATACAGATTGACGAGAGTAAGTTTTGAACTGTCACGTTCAACGTGTAGATTACATTAAGGACAAACATTTGGCAACTTAATCTCAGTCGTGCAGATGCTGGATGATAGCGTTTACTGCACGTAAATATGTGAAAACCTCTATTAATGACTTAATATATATAGTTAAATCTTGCTAAGATGATTAACAAATAGCTTCTGGCCAAGTTTTAAAGAAAAACGAATCACGGTTTCTTTCATTTATAATTATGACGCTCTGAAAAGATCATCAGTGATATGTTACCCGGCATTTGCGGGTTTTGCCAAAAAAGATTTTTCAATGTTAAAAAAACCTTATTTGATTGATTCCTGAACAGGCACTCTTGCCATGTTTTTTTCGTCAACTTAAGTTTTCAAGGCTGCTGATTTTTATATATTATTTAGGACTTTTAGGTTTTAATACTTTCATGTGAAGCCGCAATTATTTGCCAAGTCCGTGTTTGCCAGTACTTGCGTGGCTTTGCAGAAATAGACAAGTTTCAGTGCTTTTTTAAGTTGAAGTCATTTTGGCGTAGTTCAATGCTCTTTCAACCTTGTTGTTATATGTTGGAAGCCCTGAAGCACTTTCACGTTTGTCATGGAACCCCATTAACAAAAAGTTAAAAAACACGAGTTACATGTAAAAAAAGCAAATGTTTTATTATTAGACACTTTCAACAAACAAGTAGTTATTACATAAGTTAAAAAGCAAGAAATTCAAGAATCTTGAATTTCTTTTACAATCTTCGTAAATCGTGGCTGCTCGTTGCTCAGTGCATTCCTCATATACATATCCACACTTTTCAAACAACTTCTGTTTTTGTTCTTAATAGTGATTAAAACAGAAAATGTTTCACACAAATAGGTATTGGGAAATTGACACAGAAATTTCAGTGCTTCCTTTGCAATTGCTGTTCCCTTTTTGCACAGAAAAATCCAAAAATATTTCTTTCCGTTTTTTTCAAAGATTTCCTCCAAATTAATATCATTACAGATGTCCAGAAGTTTCTTCTTGTTCTGACAAAGTGAAAATAAAAGGATTAACTACCCACTTTAGCAAACGGAAAGCCTTAGATTCTTCTTCAGGAAAATACCGATTAAAATTTTTCTTCAATAGCTTCAAATGTTCCAACACCAATTTCTTTATTTCTGCTGTATTCTCAACTTCGGAGTCCTCGCTCAGAAATTTATTCAAAAACTGAAAAGGAGAAAATCATTTTTTGACACTTTATTGGCCCAGCAGTAAATTTTTCTTTTAAAGGCATCAATTTTTCCAACTTGGGAAAATATATCTGAACTTTTCTCTTGAAGACTGGTGTTGAGTATGGACAACACATCGAATACTGAAGCCAGATCGAAGCGGGACTGGAGAGTTGGTCGCGGGGAAGCCAGATATGCCAATTTGGAGACCGATTCATGGTCAAGAAAATTTGTTGTGTATTCATGATTTTTCTCTGCAAGAAAAACTCATATTTCCCGTCTTAATTTGAACACACGAGTCAAAACTTTGCCACGAGAGAGCCAGCGCACCTCTGTATGTAGCAGAACAGTGACATTCTCAGAATCCATTTCTTCACACAGTTTTTGAAAAACTCTAGCAGATTTGCCTTTACCACCACATTTTATGTAATTCACAGTTTTCACAACAATGTCCAAAACACTTTCTAGTTTCGTTTTTCTCTGCTTATCAGAACTAAGCGGTTTTACAGCCAGAGATTCACGATGAATAATGCAATGTTTTAATATACAGTTTGTAGCAACTGCCTTAACACGAGCACCAACTCCCGAAAAGCGTCAAGTCATAACAGCTGCTCCATCTGTTGTTAGAGAACAACATTTTTCCATGGTATTTGCTTTTCAGTCATAAATTTGTTAAGTTTACTGAACACTTGTTCAGCACTTGTGTTCACTTCCAAGTCTAGGCAGCACAAATATTCATCAACAATATCATATGAATCAGTATCAGGAATTCCTATAAACACAAGCAGTTGTGCTCTTCTCCCAATATCAGTTAATTCATCCAGTTGCAGTTCATAACAAGGAACTTTTCCGATTTTACACAGAAGTTGTTTACACAGAAGTTGTTCCAACAAACCTTCGGCCATATGAAATTCCCTTCTGCTTACAGTGGTATCGGAAAGAGGTATGTTTTGAAACTTCGGTTGCGTTGTCTAGGAGCTGCTCTGCCACAATTTGCAACGCTGGTTTAATAACTTTCTCACCCAAAGTAAACGGTTTCTTTGTTTTAAAAATATGATGCGACAGTCGATATGAAGTCAACAACAAATCTTGTTCAGTTTTAACTGCTCCTAAGAACGAATCTTTCTGCTTGCATACGCTGCTTTTCATATGTTTAAAGAATGAAAGAATGATTCTTTGTCTCATATGCAGCATGATTGGCTTCCAAGTGCCTTTGTAACTTAGCTGGAACCAGGGCAGAATTAGAAAGTCTCTTACAGCAAATCAGACATTCGGGCTGAGGAGCTACATTCGGAATTTGGTCATTCGGCAAAAAGAACCCGTATTTTAAATATGCTTTATCCCATTTTCTAACTTTGGCAGTTTCATTACATTTGGTCCGCTTGGAAGGAGGTGCCTCTTGCTCAATACTGTTCACACATTCGCTATTATTACTATTTCGCTTTACATAAGAAAATATGCTACTTTGTTTCATCTGACCTGGCTAATAATAAAAAGTTGGTTTTCGCACTACTTTTACTTTATTCCCATAAAGGCTGAACAGCTGCAGCTCTACTGTAATCTGTTATTCTTATTCATTGTCTACTTAACTACTATAAACGGCAGCATCATGCATAGCTGTGATGCAACAATAACATTTACATATATTCGTTTTGAATATCGTTCTTGTTAACCTCATAACAATGAACATCAAGTTGCGCCGTTACGCAACAACTATCAATATTTTCGGCTATAAACTGCACTCAACCTCTTATTTAACTAACTGGCCTACTTGGAGTTTGAATGCGGCATGGTGATGGTGATCTAAAGAAACAATTTAATAATGACGCATCAACGTACTGAAGCAAGAAATCATTTTCCTTACAAAACAAGGAACCCTGGCGGAACCCTTAAAACTCACGGAACCCCATTAAATGCTTTGCGGAACCCCTGTTAAAGAGCACTGGCGTAGTTAAACCTTTTAATTTCTGCAAACACTGCAATTTTTTAGTTTTTTAAAACGATACGGATCAGCTGTCGCTGTGCGTGCAAAGTCGCTTGGATCTTGTATTTAATTTTAACTAAAGCTTGCAAATGGTGCAATCAGAAACGAACAACTAGCAGAAGTTAATCTAGGTCGCAGGTTAAAAAAGTGGAAAAACACTAGCATGGTGGTTGTAATGCCTCCCACAACGTAATTTCGCGGTCGGTCAAATCTGACAGGGTAACCAAAGTGGTTTTGTTGCTAAAGCACAATGTTTGTGGCACCGCAGATTTTTGAAGATTTTTTGGAAATATCTGCTTTAAAATTATTGTTTCAGATGTGTCGTCAGCGGATCAAAATCGAACGACGGAAAAATCTTTTTATGGCGTTTTGAAAATCTTTAGTTTCTTCAAAATAGTTTTCTTCCTTGCATGCCTTCTTTCAATTTTTGTTTCGTCAAAATCTGCGCTTTGTTATTTTTGCGTCTGACGCATCGTTATAATCGAAAAGATGTGTTTTGTTTATTGTGAACAAACAAACATAAAGTTCAGAAAATTTTGCACTTAATTGTGTTGCAATATTTTTGTAATTTTATTTCAATTAAAATTTCTCAATGATAGTTGGTCGCCTCTTTCAACTCATCACAATAGTTCTGAATAAATTCATATAAGCTCTTATGTAAAATTTAATTGTAATAAACCTTCGCAAAAACATCAGACGCTGATGAAAGTTTTTTTTTTTTTTTTTTCGTAAAAGAACTTATGGGAGCAAACTGACTAAGCAAACTGAAATTTTAAAAAATACGACAAAAATGTAATTAAAAGAATCAATGGGTTATATAACATTGCTGCTGAGACTTAGTCCAGCAGTTTCAATAGAATTAGCTAGTTTTACATAAAATCAAGGTGGGTGTTAGCCAAACAACGAACGTGAAAAAGATAAGTCTACACATCAAACAACGATATCATAAAATACTGTAATTGAAAATATTCTTGCTACGATTTCTAATTAAAGCAGTAATATTGAGGTTTATATGTTGAAGGTCTCATCTCCTACAGACCCCACAGCACAAATGTTTATGAGGCAAACAAGCACCTTAGCAAGGCAATTTTGGATTCTGACAGACTCTTCATCCCTAAAGGAAATCACAACAGCGCAAATCACACTCACGTACCCATGCATATTCGCAAGCTTATCCATCATCGTAAACATATTCGAAAACAAGACAAATTAGACTCACAAATCATTACTCTTAACAATCACATAAACCAACAAATGCATGAACGCAAAACAAACACCTGAAAACAACATCTTGACAAAATTGATCACAAACACCATCCACACTCCCTGTGGGGCACTATAGCAAAAATATCCAACAAAAAAACACCTACACAACAGAACAGAAGCATTTGCTTCGCTACTAAAACAGTCGTCACGGACATAGACAAAGCAACAGCTTTTAATAAGCAATTTACAAACGTCATTCCATACAGCACAAACAAAATCAACAGGCACATAGACCATACAGTCAAAAATTTTCCCACTGAGGAAATACAACTTACCACTACACAAATGCAATTAACCATCGCAAACAGAACAAACAACAATTCCACTAGACCTGACGGCATAAACATCAGACACCTCAAACACCTAGGGCCATTTGCCATCAGATACCTCACAAACATGTACAACATTGCCCTCAACTCTTACACAATAAATACGCCATCTTTGGAAACGTGCCACAATCATTCCCATTCCTAAACCAAACAAAGACCACAACATTGGCACAAACTACCGACCCATATCACTTCTATCACCCATTCCCAAAACACTATTACCATACTTAACAAAAAACATTCTAATTATTTCTCATCAACATTGATTCAAACATAAACCACTCAACACAGACTGCTTTGCACAACATCTGCCACCAAATCACAAAAAGCTTCAACAATCCAAGGCCTCCACAACGCACTGTAGCTGTATTTTTGAACATGAAAAACATGAGCATTCGTCGTCGTCGTTTGAAGGGTATCCATTCCAGGTTAGACACAAATAGGACCAGGGCCGACGGTTTATCCTTTTACTATCCCAGACTGCTGTACTGCCTGAATCAGATGCTGGCAGTGATGTTATTAAGCTAGCATCGAGTTCGTCATCCAAAACCGTCAGACCTCGTGCTCCATGTGGTGCCCGATGCATAGGGCACGCTGTTAGTACATGGTCTGCGGTTTGCTCAGAGGCGCCACACTCGCAATTCGGTGAACATGCGAGACCCCATTTGTGCATGGACGAATGGAATCGCCCAACACCAGTCCGCATAGGGTTTAGCTTAACCCAAGCTGCTCGGGGTAAGCCCATCTCAACAGGCCTGGCACCGGTCCCGGGCACAAAAGCACGGAACCTCGAAGCATTTTCACAATATACCGTTTTCCATTTGTGATTCGTCCATTCAGAAGCGAGGATGCCAAGTCTGGCAATGTTGTCCAAAAGATTCCGCGCAACTGGCACAAACGGGCGTCTGGATCTTAGTCTCACTTGGCGAGTATCTGAGGACCCACTTAAAAGACCATGCAAGATATGATCGGGGTCCAGAGATCCACGGTAAGCCAAAGAGAGTGTCGCTCCCATTCGGCGAAGTTCAGCTGGCTGGATGCCTGAGAGTACAGGTAGGTGGTCCGTTGGAGTGGGACGCAGGCATTCAGTAACTATGCGCAAGGCATCATTCAAGACACTGTCGATGAGGCAAGTGTGAGCACTGCGATACCAGACTGGCGCACAGTACTCAGCTTTTGAGTAGACTAGAGATAAGGTAGCCAAGCGTAGTGTTTTAGCACCAGCACCCCATCCCAAGCCCACGAGTCGCCTCAACAGTGTGACGCGCGATGATAGTTTTTTTCTCAATGCCACTAAATGGTGACGAAACGTGAGCGATCTGTCCAGTTTTACCCCAAGATAAGTAGGGGTTGGACAGAACGGTAAAAGTCTACCGTTGCTGTAAACCTTTAGCTCACGTTTGGCCTCTCGGTTATTTAAGTGAAAGGCGGCCGTCACCGTCTTAGTGTGACTGAGCTTCAACCTCCAAGTCTGGAGATCCGCTGAAAGTGTAGACATGTCTTGGCTTAAAGTCCCCTCCAAGTCCTTCCAGTTTCCAGAAGAGTGCAACAATGCTAAATCATCAGCATAAGCAAACTTTCTGGAAATCAAGGAAGGAAGATCGTACGTATAGATGTTAAATAGGAGGGGAGCCAAGACCGATCCCTGAGGAACGCCGCTTTAAGATGGCGTAGCCTACTTTGCTTGCTGTCACCGGTGGCAAGGGTAAAACTTCGATTTTGGACAAGCTCCATGATCATTCTGACCATGTGCTTATCCGGAAGTAGTCTCAGCAGCTTGCAGGTAAGGCCACGGTGCCAGACAGTGTCATAAGCAGCTGTCAGATCGACAAATACGGCACCGGCTTCTTTTTAGCCTCGAAAGAATCCTCAATGTTCTGGGTTAGCAGAACAACTTGATCTACGGTTGACTTCCCGCGTCGGAACCCAACCTGCTCTTCAGGGAGCAGTGGATCGATTAATGGTTTAACGCTGGGGTAGATAAGCCTCTCGAGAATCTTGTAAAGGACACAAAGCAGAGATATCGGTCGATAACTCTTTGAGTCCCCCACAGGCTTTGCTGGTTTTGGGATCGCGACCACAAGCGCTCTTGTCCAGATCTTGGGAATTTTGAGTCGGCGCAAACAGGAAGAAAGGAAGTCACGTAACCAGGACTTTAAAGCAGCTCCAGCTTGAGTATAAGCTCTGAGCAGATGGAATCAGGACCCGGAGCTTTATCTGGTTTTAAATGTTGAAGGGCAGCAGCAAATTCTCTCTGTGAAAAATTGTCAGAGATATTTACTGCGTCTGGTGTTGTGGCCCTCCAAAGGTCAGACACTTCTTGAGAGACAAGTCGAGATGACTTGCGATCAACAGCCTCGTATTTCCCATTTCTAACCAGCTGAGATGCAATAGCATCGGCTGAAACGGGACGGTGACGAGGAGAGTGTCGTGACCTACCAGTAAGGTTGTTCAAAATACTCCACGTTTTCGACTAGAGTGTGAGAAGTCAATGCTCCGAACTGCCTCGGACCATCGATCCCTCCCTCCGCTTCCTGTCAAGCTTGGCAAGCAGAGCTGTAGCAGCCAAAATTGAGTCGTCTCCCTGAGGAGATTGCAGAAAGGTTTTATAGAGGGATTCACACTCTGCATCCCAACACGGAATATAGTTATTTCGATACCCGCGTGGGATAGTCGTTTTGGCTGCTTTCTTAATGGTGTTGCAGAAGTCCTAGTAAGCCGCATCCACATCAAGTGAATCAGGCGGCAACAAAGTCTTTGCGAATTTATTCGTCAAAGCAATGTAGTGACTCCATTTTTCGGCAGCGTGGTCGAGTGGTTAAAGCGCCGGGCTCGTGACCAACACGGTCTCGGTTCAAAACCCACTCGGGCCATTCTGTTGCGTCCTTGGGAAAGACACTTTACGGCACATTCTCATGCTTGGTGGTCCTGGCAAGCAGTTCTAAATTAAAGTCATATCTCTATTAAATTATAAGCGGACAGCAATATCTTGGTATCTCCGGAAGCAGGTCGGGGTAATTGCCTACCCTATGTATTAGCGCCTCCGTCGCTTTCCTGCGAGTCAGGAGGATAAATATAGAGATAAAATAAAAATAAAAAAATTTGGCCTTGCGAAAGTTCCATCACTTTACAGGCATGCTTGGCACTGCCATAGCAAGCCTTGGTGGTGTAATAAGCGAAGGTCGATGTTGTGACCTGGGGAACTTGTCAAAGACACGTCTATCCGGTAAACACTGTTTGGACCTACGCTGGCGAAACTAGATCTGGATTGGTGCCAGTGTTTCAGGGGCCGGAATAAAAACTGGCAGCATCCTTGGCATTATATAGGAGGGCAAGACAATTAATACTTGCCCATCCAGCCAAGCACTCACGATCCGGACTGTTGTCGTCGTAACCCCAGTCAGCATGACGACAGTTAAAATCGCCAGCGTACAGACAGGGGTGAGGAAAACTGGGAGATCCAGGGTTCGCAATCGCGTTGGCGGTGGTTTGTAGACGTTGACTATTTTGTAGCCATCAACGTCCACACACAGCCACTCGATCTCCGATGTCGGTGGAGATTGGTCCAAAAGCGTGTATCTCAGTCGCTCGTGGACAAACGTGGCAAGGCCATGCTTCCTGCTTAAAGAAGACCCAGCTAGTTGGTAGTTTGGAAGTACCAACTTCTCTGCATCAGTGCAATGGGTCTCCTGCAGTAGAATGACGAGTGTCTCAGACTGCATAGCGAAATGATGAAAAACGTTCATCTTGCTTGCAGTGAGGCCTTCGATCTTCAGCTGAAGAATAGTGGGTCTTCAGAACTTGTTGGCAATGTGCCCTGAAAAGGGCAGTTTTATCCAGGCATTGCCCCGTCCTGAAAAGGACGTTTGCCGACTAGCAGACCCACACTGATCATCGGAATGGGTGGATACCCTTCCGTTTTGGCAGGTTCGGTTTCGGTCTGTCATCTTTAACACCCATGAACAGACTTACTCCCGGCCCAGGCTGCGAGAAAGCACCTACCATTTGGGCCGTGGCAAGGCGTAGTAAACATACACAAACTTGTACACAAACTCACACTAACAAACATTCCAAACATCATCATCAAGTTCATAGCAAACTATCTAAAAGGGCAACAAGCATGCATTTAATTTTTTTTTTTTTTTATTTATTTATTTAAATCAGACTCCCAGTCCACAATACAATGATGCACTCTCAAAACTCAAAAGTTCTGCCTTCAACACTATTTAACATTTACACTTCTGACATTCCACTCCTCCCAAAAGACGTACAAATTACAATATATGCTGATGACATAAAACACTGCATCTCACACCAAACACCGTAAATAAATCATTCAACCATATCTTCACAAAATCTATGAGTGGGCCACCACTAATAATCTTTATGTAAACACAGACAAAACTGCCACCACGCTTTTTACACCAGACCCAGCTGAGTATGGCAAACAACCAAATACTACCAAGAACAAAACACCAAAAATTTTAGAAATCACTCTTGACCCAAAACTAACATTTTCACAACATATAAACGTCATCTCACTGAAGCAAAACAAACGCTTAACATTCTGAAAGCACTCACCTCTACCAAATGGGGTAAACTAAAGGAATTAAAAGGAATTACTTCCACATTCAAAGCTATCACTCGCCTTATTTTGGAATATGCAAACACCATATGGAGCCCTATCATATGAAACACCAACATCAAGAAACTGCAAACCATTCAGAACACAGCTTTGTACATTACTACTGGCAGCACACGAGATACAAACACTCAACATCTACGCGATGAAATCAAACTCCTTCCAATGGACATATATTTCAAACTTCATGCTACTCAACTTAAACAACTTACTCAAACACAAACAAACCCTGTAATGATCTTGATGCATACGCAGATCCACACAGAAACATGAAAGCCACAATCTTTCATAACAATGAACACACTAGCATCATCATCTCAAAACCAGACATAACAACTGAGGAATGTAGAGAAAACCTCAAACACATTCACATTACCATCACCTTATAATACCTCAGTTCTAGAAAAAACGACAAAGGTACTAACATCACACCCACTCATCAGAACAAACACTACACGTCATATGCGTACAAAACTAGCACAACTCAGAGCCAATAAATCACCGTTCTTGGAAAGTTACCCACATACAATAAAGTCTGCCACAATGCTCACTATGCTTAACACATACAAATGAAACTAATCACCTCTTTAACTGTAGTCGTACCAAAACAACACAACACCACTAGTCTGTGGAAAAAGACTTTAGAAGCAGCGGAGGTAATCCATGAGTTGGAATCTAGATTGTCTTCTTTTAGAGATTAAGGGATGGCTACTCCAAGGTATCCTTGGAGGAGGGGCAATAACAATGTGTAAAAAAATAAGTGCACACGTCAAACAACGATATCAAAGAATAATTGGAATATTTTTGCTACGATTTCTAACTAAAGCAGTGATATTGTCGAGAACACAATTACACTAGGCAACCTCGGAAATAACAAAAAGCTACTGTTGGTTTTATTTAGTTTACACTCGCAGCATAAAGCAGACTGCTTAATAGAACGTGAAAGCGTAAATATTTTATTGCAGTTTTTTTTCGGACAATTTCCAAAATTCTCTCTGGAAATCGATTGATGAACAGCAATTATTTAAAACCCCATCTTGGAAAAAATTAGATATTTTATTCTTATGTTAATCATAAAAAATAGGATATCTTAAAATCACAAAATCTGTAATAGCTTATGTCAAAACACCACTCACTCAACACAGTAAAAGCAGAAAAATGTGATACTGATCCAAAGTTGCTAGCACTCTCAATGGCAATTAAAATTAACAATATCTAGCTCAGCGTTTCTAAAGGTGAGTTGCTTGGCCCTCTAAGGAGAAGTAATCATTGAGATTGGTATTCATAATCATCAATTTATCAGATTCCGTAGGTGACACAGGAATCATATAAAAGACATCACGAATGTCTACAGAGCCGAAGAAATTACATATCGCTGCCATGCTAGCAAAGTCCGATATGTTGGAAAGTGCTGTAATGGAAACAAGCCTTTCGGTTCATTTCTACAACGAGCGTGGAATGGAGTATTCTTTATTTTTTTATTGATTTTTTTGCTTCGTTTAAGCGTTGGCATACCATATTTCTGATAATGTAAACCGGAACGTTCGTTAAAAAAAAAAAATTGTCCTTAAAAACCAGTGTTCTTTAAAAAAAAGATCTTCACTTCGAATCTGTCTTGGATTGCTTGATTTTCTTCCCTAAAAATCAACGTTCTCTAAAAAAAAAAAATCGGGATGTATGGTAAGCTTACTTAAGCGCGAGAAGAAGTCTTAGGGTTCGTTTCTACTACGAGCGTGAAATGGAGTATTTTTTGTTTATTTTATTGATTTTTTTTATTTCGCTTAGAGCTCGCTTAGATTTTAAGCGCGGAAATATTAATAAAATAACAAAGAATGCTCCATTCCACTACGAGCGTGAAATGATCTTTCTGCGCTTAAAACCATTGATCTTTCTGCGCATAAAACCATTGATCTTTCTGCGCTTAAAATCTAAGCGAGCGCTAAACGAAGCAAAAAATTCAAGGAAACAAACAAAGAATACTCTATTCCACGCTCGTCGTGGAAACGAGCCCATAAGCAGCTTTAAGGCCCGTTTCCACTACGAGCGTGGAAAAAAGCATTCTTTGTTTGTTTTATTGCTTTTTTTTTGCGCTCGCTTCAATTTTAACCGCTCGCTTCAATCGAAGATCAATAAAAGAGAAAAAGAATGCTCTTTTCCACGCTCGTAGTGGAAACGGGCCTTTAAGCGCGGAAAAAAGTCTTAAGCAGATTTTTTAGCGCTTAAGCACGGAAAGAAGTATAAAAATCAGTAAACAAACAAAGAACGCTCCATTTCCACGCTCGTAATGGAAACGGCTTTTAAACAAGTACGAATCAAACATAATTTACAGCCAGACAAGAGTTTCCAGAAATGTTTCATAAAAAACTTCCCAAAAAAGACCCAATTAACTTCAAATAGCGCCAAATTTATATGTTTTAAAATTTTAACCGGATTGCAACACACGTGTCATTGATTTAAGATTTTGTTTCTCATGTTATAAAAACCTTATTTCAAAAAAAATTTATTACAACTATGAGCAAATTAACGAAATAATTTTTATTTTTTATAAGCTTAAAACAGCCATATTAACCCTTTCGGGACAACCCTATTATACAAGTCAATCCCTGAACAAAAATACCAAATTTTCAATTTTTTTTATATCTTAATTTGATTTTAAAATAAAATAACAATGGGTCAATAATGATGTCACAAATACCTAAAAATTAGAATTATAATGCCTTCACAAAAGTGCTTTTGTTACGTTACAATCACAATCATTGTACACATATGTACCACTGTCCTTTAAAGGGTTAACGGTATTAATTTGTTGAATAAAAATATGCGAGTCAATTCAATTTTGTGCAGATGTAAGATAAAACATCAGGTATTCACGTATGCCTACATGAATGCATTTACAGCGTCGGGTTGCTACATTTAAAGCAATATATTTATGACTTAGGAGATCAGTCCCACGTCCCTCATGAGATTTTTTGACGACTGAGGAGATCAGTCCCTCGTCGCAAAAGAGTTAAACAATCATATTAACTTATTAACCATACCATTGCAATAATAACCTCAAAATTTAACACCTAAAAAACCAAATACTTCTTCTTCTTCTTTCGGCCTTTCACTTCAGTCAGGGGTGACTACAGCGTATCATCATTCTCCAAACCTTTCTGTCTTCAACATCCGTCTCCTTTGCACCAACTTCCCAAATACCAAATACAATGATCAATAAAAATTTTGTGGCAAAAAGATTGTTTTTTGTTTGATTTGGCTAAAGTTCAACAAATACGTAGTAAAACAATGCAAATAAAAAACCAATATTTTTTCCATAAATTTTTCAAAAATACTCAAAACATTTAGGCGTGATCAAGCTTTGAAATTTCGTTTTGTAACCAATTGCTGAGAAATTTTTTTACTTTGATCACTTAAACGTTTTTATAGCTTACACAGTGGTCCCAACCGATTTCGGAAAAAAACTATTTAGGGACGTCGAACGTCGAATTTTGCGGTTTTCGTACGTGAAATTTGGAGGGAAAGAAAGAGCGTAGTTCAGGCGGAAACTTTTTTTTTGAAATCATCATGATTTTGTGACAAAAATTGAGAAATCATTTACAAATTTTTAGTGAAGACCTTTTTATTATTAACCGATACAAATGGGTGTGCCACGAAAATTTAAATAGCTTAATAGTGTGCCGTCATGTAAAAAAGGTTGGGAACCAGTGGTGGATATTCCAATTTAGGGGCCCGAGGCAAGAATTTTCAAAAATTGATGTTGTCTGAGAAAAAAAAGAGGTCTGATCTAAGCTTGCATATTTTTCTCCCAAAATCAAAGTGTTCTCTAAAAAAAAAAAAAAAAGGTCTTCACTTCAATTTCATCTCCAATTTCCCTATTTTTCTCCCAAAATCAAGGTGTTCTCCAAAAAAAAAAAGGTCTTCACTCCAAATCGTCCTCTGAGCAAACATCTGCAGCGAATCCAAAACTGTATATGCTGTTTTCGAGGGGGGCCCTTAAAATCGAGGGGGGGCCTCCAAAAAAAGGGGGGGCCTGAGGCGACTGCCTCATTCGCCTCACCCAATATCCACCACTGTTGGGAACCACTGGCTTACCATAAGCTAGACTGGTTTATTTAGAACACCTAAAATCATCAATGAACATACGTATATGTTATGCATCACTGGCTATTGTACAGTGATTTGTACTGGTGCTACATCCAAAGCTAAGTAGGCCTACAGTATAAACAGTTAATGCAGATATAAATCCGGAATTTTTTTACGTGCAACACTCTGCTGTTGTGCACAACCCTGCGTTAACTAAAAGTGTGAGAAAAAGAACAATTCATTTAAAATAATAGATAAATTTTTTTAAGAATATATATTAAGTTAACTCTTAAGCCCCTTGTAAATTAACAGTTACGAAATAGGCTGAAAAGTCAAGTTATTTTTGATACAAATTGGATTAAGATTTGCTACCTCATAATCTATTCAGAAATTGCAAATGGAAAGACAAGTAAATCAATAATAAAAGTATTGGTCATACTCATTAGTGCGATTAAAATTTTTTGTCAGCCAGTTCTATTAAAAAATGTAAAATTTGCCAGAAAATAAACTGATCTATCTCAATTAATTTCCAAGTAACAATTCCAAATATTTGTTAAGCATCATTATGATGATATTGACAAGTGCTTGTATTATTACACTACATAGCAGTGACGTGCCGTGTAGCTCGTGGTTGGTGAGGCACTAAATTTTTTAATGTAGCTAATGTTAGTAGGTGCTAATTTTATTTAAAAACAAACAAAACAATGCTGTACTTAAAAAAAAGAAATTTAAAGCATTCTCTCACATTTAGCTAACTCTTTCTGAATTAAAAAAACATTTTTTTATTTAACTCTATATTTATTCTGCTGACTGGCAGAAAAGTGTCGGAGGCGCTATACATAGGGCAAGCAATTAACCGGACCTGCTTCTGGAGAGACCAAGATATTGTTGTGCAGTTGAAATCTGTTATTTCGGATTTTTAGTTTTATAAAGATATGACTGAAATTTAGAACTGATTGCCAAGACCACCATGTAGAGGAAAGTGCCGTAAAGCGTCTTTGCCAAGGACACAACAGAATGGCGCGAGTAGATTTTGAACCGAGACCATGTTGATCACAAGCACGGAGCTTTAACCACTCGACCACGTTGCCGCCGAAAAAATATTTGGTTTACGAAGAACTTGCAAATTTTCAGTTTCCTTTACATTAGAATTGCGAAATCTGTTTATTTAGAAACAAATCAGTTCTTTGGGTTTAAAAATCTTTAAGGTTTTAATTTTGACTGAGAGCCTTTGATTTCACATGCTTGCTAAAGCTTGCGTGATCAGATCCAGGGGGCGAAGGGAGCTTAAATCGTTTAATTTTTAGGCAGATAACCTACTTTTTTGGCACAAACATGACCTTTCTATAAGAGGTTGCCAAAAAACTTTTGATTGTGCGTTGACCCATGACCTCCGATTCAAAAGTTTTTTGGTATCTCCTAATAAATTTCTTTCGTTGAAGTAAAAAACGACGTCTTAGTATAAAAAAATCAAAATCTTGAAACAAGGACTAAAAATTATTTTCTTGAAATGGAAGACGAGACTTTAATTCTTATGTAAACTTAATTGGAGAAAAGGAATATTTTTAAAGTTGACAAAATATATGCATTGTTAAAAATGTGTAATTAAAATTAACCTCCTGAATTTTTTAAATTCCCTTTCAGAGAGGCGTGCCTTTTGTTAAGAATTACTGGCTTAATTAACTCGAAACTTAGTTCCCAAGGGTTGTCTAAAGATAGCCGGACCTTTTAGATTTTTAAACTAAAAGTTGGAAGAGCTGTCGGCAGCGTGGTCGAGTGGTTAAAGCGGCGGGATCGTGATCGACACGGTCTCGGTTCAAAACCTACTCGCGCCATTCTGCTGTGCCCTTGGGAAAGACACTTGACGGCAATTTCTCCTGCTTGGTGGTCTTGGCAAGCAGTTCTAAATTAAAGTCATATCTCTATTAAAAATTTCAAGCGGACAGCAATATCTTGGCATCTCCGGAAGCAGGTCGGGGTAATTGCTTGCCCTATGTATAGCGCCTCTGTCGCTTTCCTGCGCGTCAGGAGGATAAATATAGAGATAAAAAAAGAAGAGCTATTGTTCGCAACAGCAATTGTTTCATTAATTTCATTGTTTTTACAATGGAAGTAAAAAATTTCGCAATCAGTTTTTACAAATTAAAGTAAAGAATAGTTTATAAATTAGTGTTAGTTGGAAATATATGTTATAAATATAAAAATGCTGCCAATAATTAAAATTCAAACACTGAATTATAAATACAGTATATCAAAACTATATAGATCGAAAGCTTAATATCTAAAAATTTCTTAGCTTATATTCTAAATCATCTTTCATTACTAAAACCTAAAATAAATTTATAGCTTTGCAGTTGCACAATGCGTGTAATCCAACTTAGTGAGAAAAAACGATTTATTACGGCATTTCTCAAATCTTTCTCGTTTCAACCGATATTTTCACCAAAGAAAAAAAACGCTGTATCGTTTCACTTTTGTTTCTTTTTTTATCTGAAGGGAGACTAATCTTGAAGCTGCCTCACTAGTATGCAGTGGTGTGCAGTGACCTCTGAGTCTGGCCATGCAATTCGCATGCCAAAATCTGGTCATGAAAATGGGTATGTTATGGGCAACGACATACATACCATGATGAGAATTTTTTCGTACCCGTAAAATATTGCATGTCTTACTTGCTACCCATAAAATACCCGATTGCATGATCAGATTTTGGCATGGCAATTGCATGACCAGTCGCAGAGGTCATCGCACGCCACTGTCAACCACATAAGTGAGTTTTAATATAAATATCTGCTGTGTAGTGGACGAAAAAAATAAGATCTTGCTTGATTGATTGATTGAACCGTTAATTGAACATAGGCATTAGGCAACGTTGGCTAAATAAATTAGTGAGATTTAAATTTTTTAAAATAAATCTAAATGGAATCTAATCGATGGGTATTTGCATCAATCTAAATAACTTGAAAGAATTCGATGATTTGTTTGAAAACAAGGAAGAAATAGTGTCACAAACTGGAACCGATTATAATAATTTTTTTCGCAAGTATGAAAATATTTCTTTCGATACCATAAAAATTTGGTGGCGACAAGTCGGTGGCTCACTACAAAATTTAAATAAAACTGCTTTAGATTATTACACAAAAACTTTTAACAATTAACTTTAAATAAATAAATTTAACGAACTTTAAATAAATTAAACCAAAAAAAGATACAGTAATTTAAAAAAACGCAAGTTATTTATTTAGTATAATGAGAATGCAGAACAGCTATTTAGACTTAAAGTTTTTATCAAAGTTATTTTTAAAAAATCTATCAAATTATTTTAAATGTAAAAAGATTACAAATGAATTCAATTGAATAAATATAGTCAATTAGCTTATTAACTCTTTATTTTCATTAAATTTTTTTGTTAATATTTTAGTTTATTAATAAATTCCTCACATTTTATATTTTTTTATTTTTTATTTCATTAATTTATTGAATTATTAATTTAAAAAGTGTATAAAGCTGTTTGGCTAAACTGGATCAGACTGAATTTAGGTTCGTGCATTCAAGTGTTCAACGGGCGATACAAAATCAGGTCACGTTATGTGAGTTCCAATCATGGAGTGTATGTCATTGGTTATGGGTAATTACTGAGTTAGATATGCAATAGTTTACTGGCAGGAAAAAAATTTATGTGTGAGATTGTAACTTTTAGTCGTAATGTCATGGTGATGAAGACCAATTTTTGTCCTAGATTTTTGGTTATCTCTCTAAAAAAAAGGTCATCACTTGAAATTGTTGCCTGTTAATGCACTTTTTCTCCTAAAAATGCAGGGCTCTCCAAAAAAAAGAGGTCATCACTTGAAATCTTTCCGGGTAATGCACTTTTCGTCCTCAAAATGCAGTGATTTCCAAAAAAAAAGGTCATCACTTTAAACCAGTCTCTGATTTCTTACTTTTTATATCGGATCGGTCTCAGATTTCATCCCGAATAAGTAATATATCTCATCGAACAAAAGTTCGTCGTTAAAATCAACGATATCTACCTTATCGCGCAAAAGTTCGTCATTTAATTCCTTAAAATTTGGTCATGTAACCCATAACTTGCATGCCCTGACCGCGCGCCACTGCTAGTGTGCATCAACAATTTTGTTGACAAGAAATCTTGAAGAAATGATTAAATTGCTGAAAATACAACCATTAAACCGTCCAATATCAGGGTTAAAGAGCAAAACTAATTAAACTACTACAAGTACGATATAATTTTTAGTAATTTTTTCAACTAATATAGCAAGTTGCATCTAATTTGCACAGATTATAACATCAATAATTTATTTCTAATTTATTTAATTTTTACAGGTGAGGTAGTTACTCACTTTCCTCTCCCTGACAGCACGTCTCTGCAGCAAATTGATTTTAAGCATTAGATGTAGCAATACGTTTACAATTTTTTTTATCTTTAACCTGTTCAATGCTTTAACTTTTTTAAGGTTTGTTTTGGGGGAATACCCTTTTTCATAAAACAGTTTTAAAAATCTTATTACATTAATTTATTTATTTAATTAAAATTTTTTAATTTTTATTATAATAATAACTTAATGTTAAATTTTTGTCCTGTATTTTATGATAATAACGTAAGTGCCCCAGTTCAATTTGTTTTTTATATTAATGCTGAAATATTGTTTTAAAATAGGAGTATTTTAAAAGAATTCAAGCTATTTTAATTTTAGTTTTGTACAATTTTTACAAAAAGCAGCTAAAGTGGATTCAAAATCTTTCACTAGGCTAAAAGTAGACTTACAGTTTAATTGTTATATGACGTATAGTATAATGAAAAAAGTTTGCATAAAGTTATAAGGCATTAAATGGAAAGGGGTTAATAACATTGACTAATATAGCATAATATAATAAAATTGGCCACTCAACATATCATTATTCCACATTTATGTTATTTTATGACTTGGTTTTAATTAAAATCATTGTTATTGTTATTTGACCTACTGACTTGCTGGAAATGTGGAAGGTATGAATCTTAAGGAAACCGCCAAAACACCAGCCCAACCCGTTTCTAAAGATGCCAAAATATTTTTAGTTTTTATACAATCATAAAAATAAAATGTAAAACTGCTTGCAGAGAACACCAAACATAAGAAAATGCTGTAAAGTGTCTTCTCAAGACGAGAGTAAGATAAACAAATGATAAGACTAGGAGTTAAACCCATACTACATTGGCACTAAGCCATCAAAAAACCATCCCCACCCATACAAATGTACTTCAGCAGAAGTGAATTTCTGTAACATGGCTGTAACATATAGGTAAAAGTGCTTTGTTGGTGGATAACACAGTGACAGGCTTTGTTAGCATGTTCAATTGAGATAATGCTATTGCTTGGTGATTTAACTATGAAAGGGGCCTTCAAAGAAAAGATTTTGTCTGCTTAATGACTAGCCATGGCTCCTTCATATACCATACCTGCAAGTGCAGTCATTTAACTTTTGATGCCTTTTTGGTCAACTGGCTTTGTGAAACTGGATTCATTGCATTTCTGGGGTGGGATTAAAGAACATGGCCCGAAACAAGGTAGCAACAGATTTATGGTGTGCTCTGGCAACAGCAGCACAACAAAGAGAAAAACATATTGTCAAGATGCAATGCCAGCAGTCTGATTGATGTCATTTTATAGAGGCTGCCATTATTTAGTAAATTTTTATTCAGCAGAGTGATTATTTTAACTATTCTTTTTGTTAATAAGCATTCATGAATGCATTAGATAGCCAGCATATGGCTAAATAAAAAATTTTTCAAAAAAAGAATTATTATGTACATTGGGTTGCCAAAAGATTGCAGAATGAAAAAGCTTAAAAATCAATGTATTAAACAAACAGTTAAAAAATTATTAAACAAATATTTTAAATATCAAACAAATGAATCTCTTTGCAGAAACTTAAGTTCCATACAAATTTGTGATAGTTAGAAATCCAAAAGAATACTAAAGTAAAAAACTGTACATATTAACAAGAAAAAACAAAAGGCTGAAGTTTTATGATAAAAATTTTGTTAGTAAGCAGTGTTTTCATAAGGCAAAACAGGGTTTACAAGGTTTCTGCCATTAAGTTCATTGAGAAACGCACCTTTCAGTAGTTCAAAAGTAGAGTTGTTAAAGTTCCTGATTTGAAGCTTTGAAGCTGTAGGCATGCTTTGTCTGAATTGTATGAAACCAAGAATTTTTAAAATTTGTATATATAGCTTTTCTGACTTGGTGTTTAGCATTATAACAAGAGTATGATTAAATATCAGAAACTCTGGCCTAGAGTTTAGAATTTAGCTGTCTATTATTGACACAATATGTTTTTAATATGCTATACTTGCAATTAAAATAAGCTTTGCTTGTTACATTAATCATTAGGTTTAGTTGAAGCTTGAATATATTTTGTCAACTTGAATAATGTAAACAAGCCCACTAAAACAAATTCAGTTGTAAATTACAACACCATATTTCAATAACTATATCAAAATAATAAAAAATTAATAATAGTGCAAAATAAAATTAAAGATATCATAATTGATTTAAATTTATGATTCAATAATTATCAAAAACTTGATTGACCCAAAACATCTTTTTTATTATTTTTATTATTATTTGAGATAATGTTAAATATCATATCAACAAAAATTAATAAATTAAAATTGAAATAATGATATTAACAAAAATTAGTAACCTCCATAAAAACATCCATTTAATTAAACTTTGAACATCTTACTGAATGGCAGTAAACTAGTAGCTCTGTTTACTTAAATTTAAAAATCTGAGTTTTATCTTTAAATGAAGTAACATTAAACAAACTGTCAGTACAGGTCAGGGAAAATATGGTACCGCAACATTCAAGCTGTAAACGATTTTGGCAGAAATCTAAGCATAGTTGTACTTTATTTTTGTAGATTAATTTTTTTTTTTAATGTTGAAAAATTGCTATATGTTTTAAATTTTATATACAGGGTGTTCATAAAGTCCTGATACAATTTCAAAATTTTTTTATGAAGTCAATTCTTAAAATATCTTAGCCAGGTTTGTTTTATTTTAATCAGTGCTGCTTAATGTTTTTTTACCTCATTTAATACATTTCTATATGGGCACTTTTAGTTACGCAAAGCACATCAAGATGGAACTCAATTTCCTGCCATGTTTATTGAAGCATAGCCTTATCAATGGTGGCAATAGCATTAGAAATTCTTTGCTTCAAGTCAGTTATGTCCTGCACCTTTGTTCGATACACAATATCCTTCACATAACCCCATAGAAAGAAGTCCAGGGGAGTGATGTCTGGTGAACGAGGTGGCTATGAAATTGGTTCATCTCTTCCAATCCATCATCCATTATAGGAAAATGACTAAATGCTTGCCTTACATGCTTGATGTTTTCTGCAGATGTTCTTGGTCACCCACTTCTCACTGCATCCAACACTGACCCTGTCTCCATAAATTTCTTGTGCCATCAACGAATTGAAGAACGTGATGGTGGATCTTTTCCATTCTTAGTCCTGTACCTTTGCTGAGTCTGAACGTCCAATTTTGTTCAAGGATACACATTATGCCTTCTCTTGAGGAGTAACCATTTAATAAGAATTTATTTAACACATTCATAAAACACTTAAAAGTTATATTTGAAACATAAAATTTTATTTTAAATAAAAACTTTAAGCAGCATTGATTAAAATAAAACAAACTTGGTTAAGATATTTTAAGAATTGACTTCATAAAAAAATTTTGAAATTGTATTAGGACTTTATGAACACCCTGTATATTTGATTGTATAATTTTTTTTAGGTTTGTGGCTTCTAATGATGCAGGGTGTAACAATAGAAGTGGCATTATCCATTAAAAATATATGAGTTGCTTGGAAATATATGATGTCAAGGCAAAAAGCTCTAAAGAGTGCTCTCTGCTACATTTGTGTAGCATGAACTCTGATCTAGGGCTTACTGCTTACTCATAGATTTGGCTTTTTAATTTTTATTTAAGATTGCATTTTTTAGTATTTTTTTCTTTAACTTGCCCTTTTTGTTTTTAAATAAAAATGTCAAATTTTGTTCAATTTATTCTTAACATGCAAAAAATTTTATACTTATCTTAAATGATAAGATTTTTATTTGTTGACTTTGTAAAATGCTTCCTTCTCAAAAAGCTGATTCTTCAAATTATGCTGGTTCAAAAAGTCTTGGACTACAAAGACGTTTACTGGAGGTTGCTGTTGTTGTTGGCATGGATGAAGAAACTGGTCTTCAGGGAAAATGTTCAGATGTAAGACTTAATGCATAGTCAATTAAAAAAAAATTAATTGAATCAATAAAAGTTTTTGCAGCACAATTTAAATGTTGAAGATAAAGGATTGTTTTGCAATCATTACAAACCTCATGTTTTAGACATTATATCTGGTACTCAAGAATCAAAAATACCATTATCTCGACCTAATTTTAGTAAGTAATTGTTTTTTATTTTATTGTTCATAATATAAAGATTATTAAGTTGTTTATGGCTTATGTCAATGCGAACAAAATTACATCTAGGATTAGTGGCTTCTGACAGATGCATTGCTGCACTGCTAGAAGTGATATTGTGCATCACACACACTGATGACCAGATGCTAGAAATATATTGCATTATAGGATAAATGGCACTAAAGCAGGGGTCTTAAACTCAAATGGCTTTGTGGACCAAACCAGAAATTGTAAATTATCTGAGGGCTGTAATGCGTAATACAAGACCATATGCAGTATTACACATTAATACCTGAATAAATGAAAATGAGTATGGTCATTTTCATTTCATCTTTATATTTATCCTCATGACTCACAGGAAGGTGACAGAGTCACTAATGTATTGGGCAAGTAAGTACCCCAATTTGCTTCTGGATGTATTTAGATATCGTTGTCTGGTTGAAATTTTTTATTCAATTTTTTGGTTTTATAGAGATATGACTAAAATTTACAACTGTTTGCCAATACCATTCAGCAGTGGAAAGTGTCTTTCCCAAGGATGTAGCAGAATGGCATAAGTAGGTTTTCAACCAAAACTAGATCAATTACTATAACAGTGCTCTTAACCATCTGACCATGTAATGACTAAAATAAATGAAATTGACATTACAGTCAATTTTTTTTTGGCTAATTAGCTGGCAGCATTTGGCATCAATAAGCTCCTTGATATTAGGTTTAAATTTATCAGTAGATATCAACCTCAGTGTTTCTTGCAAATCTTCATCAGAGATACTTGACCATAGTATAGACTTGTTAGCCTTCATGGATGGAAAAATTGCTCACATATGTTTGTGCATGAAAAACTGCAATAATTTTTGCAATAGCAAAGAGCAATTTGGGAAACCTTTCTTTTGAAATAAATGAGTAGAATTTCAGAATTCTATGCCTACTTTGTGATAATATTTTTGATGTTTCTATTTTAAAATGGTATTTTGTTGATGTTTTGTTAACTCCATTTGTAATTCCTCAGCACACAGCATTGAAAACAATTGAAAATGGGACTGTAACATCTCAAAATCCAAAAATAACTCTTTAAACTGTTGAAGCAAATTTGACAGCAAATCTGCATATTTTTTCAGCATTTACAGGGTGTCAAGAAAGTTCCTGATCGATTTTTAAATTTAATGTAATTCAAAAACTTCAACGAATTATGAGAAGTTCTGTACGTCATTTTTCCACTTAATCCTCCTTTTCAATGTTTCAGATACACTTTTCAAATTTTTTTGGCTAAAATAATAATAAAATGAGTAAAAGAGCTGCAATCATTCAACTTCATCGTGCGGGACATTCAAATTCTAAAATTATGAAGTTGCTAAAAGCACCAAAATCGACTGTTCGCGATACAATCTTGCGCTTCCAAGAACTTGGAACCATAGAGGATCGGGATAGGAGTGGAAGACCTTGATCTGCTCGCACTCCAGCGAAAATCAAGGCCCTCAGGGAGAGACTTGAGGAAAACGGCTAAAGACATGAATATCAGCCATGAGTCTGTCAGAACAATTGTTGAACAGGATCTCAAAATGTCCTCGTACAAAATCAGGACAAGACAACTCCTAACTGACCTCCAGAAGCGAAAAAGAAAGGAGAGGGCCAAAATTCTGCTGAACCGTCTGAAGGGAGGCACGGAGAAAGGCGAAATCGTTTTTTCAGATGAAAAACTCTTCTCGGTGGAGGCGAAGTTCAACACCCAGAATGACAGGATTCTCGGAAAGTCGCCCAAGGACCTCCCTGATCATCTTCGATTCGTTTCACGCCGACAGAAACCCTCATCTGTGATGGTACGGGGTGCGATCTCCAAATCTTGGAAATCTCCCCTCATTTTTGTTAAAGAGGGGGTCAAAGTGAATACAGATTCGTATGTCAATGATATTTTAACCCCTGCCCTCGCATCGATGAAGGAAAAGTTCAAAAATAAGTCCTTCACCTTCCAACAAGACGGCGCGCCTTCTCACACATCAAAGAAGACGCAGAAGTGGTGCGAAGAGCACTTTCCTTCATTCTGGACCAAAGATTTGTGGCCACCATCTTTGCCTGATCTCAATCCTATGGATTTCTGTGTGTGGGGTATTCTGGAAAAAGAAGCCTGTTCTTCACCCCATAACAATCTGGAGGATCTTCGAGCTTCCCTGAAACGAGCATGGGAGAAAATTCCTCAAGATGCCCTTCGTGCTGCTTGTCAGAATTTCCGACAGAGGCTCCAACGTGTTATTGATACAGATGGGGGTCATTTTGAATAAACCAGATTTTTTTATGTTCATGGAGCTTTGTTCTATCACCACAATAAACCTTTTGTTGATTTAACCTTCTGTCATTAGCCCTATATAATTTTGTTTAGGATCGGGAACTTTCTTGACACCCTGTAGATTGGATTTTTCCCATAGTTTTATTTAGATTGGATTTTCAGATTTGAGAAATAAACAAAATGGCTTTTATCCAACTGTTTTATTCATAAACTTAGTTTTGCTTTGAATGATTACACATTTTCATAATAAATCAGTGTAATAATCTGTTTTTACCTTTAAGTTTAAAGTTTAATTTTTTTAAATGATGCATAATGTCTTTTAGAAAAGCAAGATTCCATTGCAAAGTAAAATCAGCTAGTAAAGGAACTTTTTTCTTTTTCTTTTTTATAAATGAAATAATTTTTTTTCTCAGCTTAAAGAAACACTTCGAAACCTTCCATTACTCAACCATTGCATTTCAATATGATAAAGAATTTCACCATATTCAGAGTCAATATCTGCACAAAAAAATGTAATCTGCCTGTGATTCAGCCCCAAGATTGTATATAGCTGACTATTTTATGTTTTCTTCATTTATAGACTTTTATTACAAAGTGCTTCTTAATGCAAGATGCAATGCACACTGACAAAGTTGATACCATTGTTTTCAAGGGCTGTTAACTTGTTTTTCACCAATCCTCTCATTGCTGAAACACATGGCCAGTGCACTGTCAGTAGCCAAGTATACAGGTCTATTCCACATCAAGCCATGTTTCTCAATGCAGCTTTTCAGGGATTGAAGTATATCACATTCAGTTGTAGTTCCTTTTATTGATATTAAATCCAGAAATGCTTTTGTTGCATTTGGACAGCAATTTATATTCCTGATAAACACAGCACATTATCCCTGACAGATGGTACTTGGGTTTGGTGTAGCATGATGCTTAGTTCCACAGATGGTACTCTTTAGTGCCATCTGTCCTAAAACTCAATATATTTCTAACATCTGCTCATTAATATGTGTGATGCACAATGCTGCTTCTACAAGTGCAGCAATGCATCTGCTAGAAGCCACACATCTTAGATTTTTCTTTTTACGATACATAAATTTATTAATAAAATTGGTAAAATTTCAATGAGTCGAATATATAATATAAAAATTAAGAATTAAAACAAACTAATTCATCACAAAAAATTAAGGTCAAAATCAATTTTTTGTGATGAATTAGTTTGTTTTAGTTTTTAATTTATATTTAATATTTGACTCATTAAAATTTGACCAATTTTGCTAATAAATTTTTGTATTACAATTTGATCAGTTAAGTAAAATTGGCAATTTGATTTTGTTGAAAAGGCAATAGGTTTTTGTTAAAAGACTTTTAACATTTTTTTTTATACATAACCAGTTCTGTGACAAAAGCTGGGTAAGCAAACTGTCTGTTAAAAGAGTTCAAAACATGAAACCATAGTCAAGCAGTGAGCTCAGGTTTAGTGTGCATGATTTACAATGCTTACAGATATTCTCTTTAGTGCCATCTGTTCTTTAACTTAAAAATTACATCTATTAATTTAAAGTGGAAGATAAATTGAATGCAGTTTTGGTTTAGAAAATAATTTAAAAAAAATTTTTTTAAAAGTATTTTCTAAAGTATTTTCTAAAAGAATGCATATAAGCTTGAAACAATTTTTCAATTAGTTTGCATCTATGATCTATTTAGCAAGGTCTTATTGTTTTAAAATTTTAAAGATAATAATTTTGCTTCTTGATGACTTAATGCTAAAAAATAACAATTTAGGCATTTGCCAGTACTGTTGCTACTAATCTAATTATGTTTAGCACCATCTGGAATCACAGCAGCTGTTCGAAAAAAACTCTCACTTTCTCGATCTCTTACTGAAAAGTGAGTTTACATTAGTTGCTTAAAAATACAAGTTATATTCATTAATAAGTTATTCTCTTGACTACATAGCAAAAAATATTTTAGTCATTTCTCATCAACATCAATTTAAACATAAACACTCAACACACACTGCTTCGCACAACATCTGCCACCAAATCACAAGAGACTTTAAAAATCCAAGGCCTCCATAATGCACTGTAGCAGTCGCTTTGGACACGAACAAGGCATGTGATACAGTGCACACACACAAACTTTACTCACAGTAAAAAACATTCCAAACTTCAGCATTATCAAGTTCACAGCAAACTGCACAAAAGGATGACAAGAATGCACTCAATACAACAACACACTCTTGAAACTCAAACAAATTAACACCAGAGTACCACAAGGTGGAGTTCTGTCTTCAACAATATTTAACATTTACATCTCTGACATTCCACTCCCCCCAAAAGATGTACAAATCACAAAATATGCTGATGCAATTACTGCATCTCACACCAAACACAGTAAGGCACAACCACTCATTCAACCATATCTTCACAAAATATATGAATTGGCCACCACTAATAATAATCTTCATATAAACACAGACAAAACTACATCACATTTTTTACACCAGACCCAGTTAAATATGGCACAACTCTATCACTTAAATTAAATAATCAGACACTATTAACCACAAAACTTCCCAAAATTCTCGAAATAACTCTTGACCCAAAACTAACATTTTTCACAACGTATAAACATTGCCATCACTAAAGCAAAACAAACATTTAACATTCTTAAAGCAATTAGGGTAAACAAAAGGAATTAGTTGTCTCTAAATTCAAAGTTATCAGTTGTCCCATTTGGAATAGGCAAACACCATATAAGGCTCTATCATCTCAAACGTCAACATCGAGAAACTGCAAACCATTTAGAACACAGCTTTGTACATTGCTACTGGCTACACTTGAGCACAAACATTCAACACCTACATGATAAAACCAGTGTCATTTTAATGGACATTCATCTCAAACTTCATGCTACTCAACTCAAATGACTGATGCAAACAGACTATTTACATGATCTTAGTGCATACTCAGATCCACTCAGAAACATGAAAGCCACAGTCTTTCATAACAATGAACACACTAGCATCATCATCTCAGAACCAAACATAACACCTGAGGAAAACCTCAAAAACATTCATACTACCATCACCTCACAACACTTCAGTTCCAGAAAAAACAAAAAAGTTACTAACAGCACCCCCTATGACATTCATTCATTAGAACAAACATTACCACATTAATTGACACAGCTCAACAACAAATCACCACTCTTGCCAAGTTACCTACATATAGTAAACCCTAACACTTACATGCCACAGTGCTCACTATGCTTAACACATACACATGACACTAATCACCTCTTTAACTGTATCGAAGTACCAACACAACAACATGCCACTAGTCTGTGAAAAAAGCCTTTGAAAGCAGAGAAGTAGTCCAAAAGTAAGAATCTCGATTGGTTTCTTTGAGGGATTAAGGGATGGCTACTCCAATATATTCTTGGAGAAGGGGCAACAACAGCAACAATAACAACAAACAATTATGTGCATTTTCTCATCTAAATTGTTAATTGAATATTGCAGTAATTGCATTTCATATTTAATTTTGGTTTATAACAATATTATAGATTAGAATCGCTATTTCCACAGTTTAATAAATTAATGCTTATATAGGGTATCATTGACCAGATATAAATGAGCCTTTCTGTGGAGTTGCATTTTCATTAGCTGCAGCAGCCATTAAATAAAATTCTTAAAGCAACATCTTTAAAAATGTTAGTTGAACTGTACAAAGCTGTTTTTATCTTATAAAAGCAATTACTTATAAAACTATGAAGAAATGCTTTCTAATCTAATTGTTGCCTTTTTACTAGAGCAACATTTTTAAATCAATGCACAACAAAATACTAATTTGACGTCAGGTCTTTTTATTGTACCCCAAGACAAAAGTTAATGCTGAAACTTATAAAAAATTTAATCAATCACCAAAAAAGCACTTATGCCTATCTATTACTGGTCAGTTTTAACGGTTTCTTAAATGTTTTTTAGGGTGTGTCTTGAACCAAGGGTGAGCAAAAAATCCACCTCTCATTAATCCCTTTTGCTTTTTTTTCGAGTACCGTATCTTTTTAAATATAAACCGCTTTTGATTAAAAGCCGCCCTCAAATAGAAGCCGCACCAAAAGATAAAATAATAAAAACGAAAGCCTCCCTTTTTTAGAAGCCGCAAAAACACAGGTACAGTCGGAATTCCCCGCTTTACATCTGTAATATGTTACTTTTCAAATGACACTGCGTTTAATGAAACTGCTTCTACACCCTGCAACGTTACGACGTAATTTTTTGACGAAGCCGTGGTTTCTATTAAAAATACGGTAGTCAGATTTTTCGTTGCGCTCGTAAGATTTAAAGTGAAGACTTTTGTCTTTAGTTGACTTTCACATTGTTTAAGAATATTTTAGGCTTTTAAATCAGTTTTTATTTAGAAATTGCAATATTATGGCCATTTTTTTAAAAAACGCCTCGTTTTTGGCACATTAAAAATATAGTCACACAAATATGATTTGGTTTTATTTTGATGTCCAGACGCTTTCTTTTTTTCCCAAAAAAAAAAACAAAAAAAAACGTGTTGCCAAAATAATCATTTCTGCATTATTCAAAATTGCCCGGAAATTATTGAATGCAATGTAACGCTTTGAATATTTCTTTCAAGAAATTCAGGAACTTTAAAGAAATGTACCACCAGTCGTTCTGTTTGCAAACTAAAAATAACTGCAAATCGTGAAGAAGTCCCCGTATCGACCGATTTTTTGAGATACTTGCCAAGTGTATGTTTGCCAAGTGAGTTTATTGAAAGTATCTAGTCGACCGGTAAATTTTCGGTTTTACTGACTTTTAAAAAATCTGTTGACATAATTTTGCCATTTGGTATAGAAAATTTTTTTCAAATTTGCGTGCCACTAGCTTTTTTGATCCACGCTAATTTTATTTTAACGAATACATGCTTTTGTAAATCCTAGCTTATAAAAAAATTTTACATCTAAACTACTTTTTTTGTGTTTTTGTGCTTCATAATTTAAGGTTTGTGGTTTCTTTCAATGCATTTAATTGCTGCACCGAAAGGAGCAGCAATGCCCATTACGCTCGAAGTTGACCAGATTCTTGAATATTTATAAAGGCAGACAGCCCTCTGTTTCTCTGTCTTTTTTACTCGCTATTGGTTTGCTATACTCGCCTTTACTATCTGCGTAAGTACGCATCACCACGCCGACTCAAGCTCACTCCCTGACCTTGGTTTTGGGTTTTAAACCCTAATCGGAAACGCTGTGCTTGCATGATGCACAATGTCCAAATTATACTGTTTGATGCATCTGCCCTCATCTCTCAATTACATTACTATTTATTTGATATTATCTCTAATTCAGAAATTTTTTGGTTTTAAAAATAATTTTTGTACGGGGTGATTTTTAAAAGTAACTGGGGATTAAAAATTTGTAATAAATTCCAAGTTTGACTTGTGTATTGAATATAATAAAACATATTGATTAATGTATGGGAAAGTATAATTGCTCAGATCAAATAAAACAAAACCAATCATTAATATTTCAATGTATGTACCATTGGTTTTAAGCAGCTTCATTAAACGACCAAAGATAGAAGGAAAAACTTTTAGAAGAATGTCATTTTGAATAGTGTTCTGAACTTGTTGAATTCGTATCTCCAAATCTTTTTATGTGGGGGGTTTTGTACACTTCCTCTTTTGTGTCACCCCCACCGGTAAAAATCGCAAATGTAAAAAGATCTGGACTTCTTGGAGGCCATTTGTGAGGCCCGGGCCAACCCATCCATCGACCTGAAAAGTGTTGGTTCAACCACGCACTCACATTGAGAGCAAAGTGGTGTCGTGCTTCATCTTGCATGACTACTAAGTTATCGACGTTTTCCCAGCCATACACTGTTGGCCACACGAAACTATCAAGCAGCTGAAAGTAGCGGTCTGCAATTCATGGTATCACCACATGATTGGTCCGAAAAATTCTTCTTGACGTCATTCTATGCTTCCCGTGATCCATTTAACTAATTCTTTGCCGTCCATTTAATCACGATTTTGTGTTTACCATTGTTTACCGCATAATGCGCACTGCCCACACGGGAAACAACTGCCACACACTGTCTTTTAACTAAAAGTTGCAATGGTCGCACAATGTAAAATTGCCGCCATATATACATTGAACAAACAAGAAATAAATTTTTGGTTAGCACGTTTTAGAATAATGCTTATAAAAAACACAAAAACAGTTTAAATTTTAACAAGGATAACGCTGCCTTTTTTGCTCATTATACGAAAGAAAAAACTAAGTTTTATCAAACTCCTATAACAGTGGTTCCCAACCTTTTTAGTGTCCTGGACCCTTTCAATAATTTGGGTTAATAACCAATTAATATTGTAACGTGTATCTGGTCTTTACTAGAAAATGAAACACAATTTTAAATATTATTGAAGAATATACAAAATACTTTACTAAAAAATTACTTGAAAAAATTTCGTAATTTACGCTTGCAAGAAAATAATAGCAGTTTTGGCAGAGTATACCATGTAAAGAATAAGATGGAAAGAAAGATGACAGAAACAGCAGTGCTACGTAATTTAGTTTCAAACTAAAATTTTGTACTTTACAACTTTACAACTAATTTTGAATAAATAATGCAGCCGTAAAGTGTGCTCAGTGTGCTTAACCTGTAAGTTAAACCAATTTTGACGGGATTTGTTTTATATTCCGTATAAACCAGTGTTTCTCAAAGTGAGCCGCTTGGCTCCCTAAGGAGGAATTTGAAATCTCCAAGAAGGAAAAATCACTAGGGGAGGAATCAGGGAGGAATTTGAAAATTTTACTACAATGGAAATGAGGCAAAAAAATTGGTAATTCAAAGTGAAAAGTTTTTTTGGAATTACTCCTTTATAGGGACGAAAATATCAGCCCTGTGGTCGAGTGGTTAGAGCACTGTGATTGTGATCAACATGGTCTCGGTTCAAAACCTTCTCGCGCCAAAACCTACTCGGTTCAAATCCTACTGTTGTGTTCTTGGGAAAGACACTTTACGACACTTTTCTTTGCTTGGCAGTCTTGGCAAACAATTTCAAATTTCAGTCATATCTCTGTATAACTAAAAAAACAAAATAAAAAATTTCAACCAGACAGCAATATCTGGGCATTTCCAGAAGCAAGTTGGGTTAATTGCTTGCCCTATCTATTGTATAATGATGCTTTCTGCGAGTCAGGAAGATAAATATAGAGATAAAATAAAAATTGAGAATTCTGAGAAAGATTCAAAATTAAATGTGAATTTTTGAACTTTCTGGGATAACTGGAATTTGCGTCACAAATTTGGGTGAAGACAAAAATATTCTTTACTTTAATCATCGAGGTATTCTTTTTTAGAAGGGAGAAATGAATGTATCCCAGCCCTGAAAGGGAAGAATGAAGCAAAAACTTTTGAGAACCACTGGTATAAACTGATGGGGATAATAAACAAAAGCGAAATATGGCCGACAATTGTAGTGTTCGTGTGTCAATTATGTTTTGTGGAAGCGTAAATTGTGGTATATGTAGCCTCTAAAGATTATACGATAACAGTAGATTTGAATCGTCACAATTACAACCGGAAAGATTAAGAATAGCATGTATTGCAATAGTTCAAATAAACTGGAGGAAGTGAAGTAGGCTAACATTGTTTCCTTTCATTTGCACAGTTGATTGAATTTGACAGATTGAACAAGGTTTCGTATAAACAAATCTGCTGAACATCATTATCTTGTTTCAGACTGAGCTGCAGAAGAGCAAAATACAATGACTCATAAGCTATTTATATCTTAAGTCGTGACCGGGCCGTTGATCGAACGACACTTGATGGAACAATCACACAGAAAATTCACAGCAAAACATTAGAAAGCCATCTTGATTTTCTTAGAAAAAAAATCTTCTTTTTGTAGCTTTTATACATAGTTTCTTAGAAAAAAATCTTCGGTTTGTAGTTTTTATACATTGGAAGGCGAGAATAATGATATAAAAACATTAGCTTAGCTATTTCAAAATTACAAAGATCCTTAATTTTTTAAATTTCTAAGTCACGATAAGAAGAAGTGATGTGTTGAGATTTCTTCAAACTAACAATGGCTCTAATGCTGTTATTTTGAAGCAATTAAAGTTAATTTAAGGTATTTGACGAAACACTTGGTCCCCAAATTACAATGCCATACAATAAATGTGACTGTACAAAAGCGTGATATAAGGAAATGAGAGTTTTCTTTGGCAAAAATGTTCTTAATTTCCACAACATTCCAACACTTTTTGCCATTTTTTTTTGCAAGTATGCTAATATGGGATTTGAAATTTAAATATTGATTTAAATTAATCCCAAGGTAATTGACATATTCACGTGAAGAAATGTTATAGTTTTTGATGATGATGATGATATTTTATTCACGCTTAGTAACAATATTTAAGTATATGCAATGTACATTAAGCAAAGCATGAAAAGGAAACGCGACACATCGACGAACGTTAAACATGCAGAAAGTATAGAGAGGGGGTAAGAAAGAGAAAAAATAAGAAGCACGGCCGCGTTACCTAATTCAAACTAAATATTATTATTTAAAAAGACAAAAAAGACACAAAAAAATGACAAAAAAAAAAAATGTGCAGTGCAGGAACGGTTATGTACTCGTAAATCATTGGGAGGCACAACCGCCCTATATAGCTAACTATAAATTTAGCTCAACTGAGCATGGTGAGTAAAGTTATAGTTTTTAAACCTAATTTCAAAATTTAGCGGTATGTTTTTTAAAGTAGGTTGTATTAAAAGAATTATTAACTTTTTGGGGTTTATTGTAAGTTGATTTGCATTCATCCATCTGTTAACTTTAACTAATTCTTCATTAATTGATAAACGAATAGAATCAATTGCTTTTTTCTTTAATTATTAAACAAGTGTCATCTGCGTATAGTTTAGAGTTACAGTTAATCGCATTTAAAAAATCATTTACGTATATAATGTAAAGTAATGGACCAAGAATGGATCCTTGTGGAACGCCATATTTTATCTACTTTAATGTTGACGAATTATTATTGATGCGAACATATTGATACCGATTAGCTAAATAACTTTTTAATAAATCATATGCATTACCTCTAACACCCTAATTAGTCAATTTTAATAATAACTTTTCGTGGCAGACAGTGTCGAAAGCTTTTTTCAAATGGATCATGACTAAGCATGCAAGTTTTTTATCATTAATAACATCATATACGGTAACTGTTAAATCTAAAATAGCATAGCTAGATGAATGATCTTTTCGAAAACCATATTGATATACTGGGAATTTTTCAGCAAAGCGCTGTCGCACTGCATCTGTGTATCTATCACCCTCTCGGAATACGTGTTCGACGAGCCATACACGTTCTTCAGTTGTTAAACCATATTGGGGTTATAATATGAATAATAATGAATTAAAATCTGAAATATAAAAAAAAATTATTAGAAAAGTGCACAGTGACTTTCCGAACGCCCTGTATTATGCTTATTATACTGTAAAAGACATTATTCTATCCTTGATCAATTTTTCTAAAATTTTGGAGAGACACGGCAATCTAGAAATAGGACGATAGTTAGCCATATCGCACTTTGAATCAGTTTTATATATGGGTATAACGGAAGCAATTTTTAAAAAGTCAAAAAATATTCCAAAATCAAAAGATAAAGAGAAAAAATATGATAAATAAGGTGCTAAAATATCACCCGCCACTTTTATAAAATATGAAGGAATAACATTATCGTCACAACATTTTTTTGATTTTAACGAATTTATTATATTGAGAATTTCATTGACTCTTGGTGGTTTTAAAAAAATCGTATTTTTCACTTTATCATTAAGAAAAGATTTACCGTACATTGTGAAGTTTCAGATGAAGGGATTTCATTTGCCAATTTTTGCCCAATGTTAACAAAAAAGTCGTTGAAATGTTCTGTAAATTCATCTGGTTTATCATAATAATTACCATTTACCTTTAGGATGATTGTTGAATTATCATTACTTTTTACGGAAGGCAAAATAAATTTTAATGTTTTCCAAACAAGATTGGGATTATTAGCGTTATTACTAATTTGTTCATGAAAATATCTCTTTTTACATAGATTTTAAATATGTGAATTTATAAGAGTATTTTTTGAAAAACATTATCTTTTCCATATCATTGCTTTTAAAATGAGTTTTGTACAAGCTTTGCTTATGGCGAATTGAAACAAATAGCCCTTTTGTAATCCAGGGTTTTGACATTAAACGTTTTTGGTTTCTACTTACAGAAGTGATTGGAGCATGTTTGTTAATAATTTGTAATGTTCCATTGTTAAATGCCTCAAATTCTGACATATAATTATCAAAGGTAATGACAGGTTAGTGATTCATATAGGAATGAAGAGGATAATCAAGGTTGTCACGGTAAGTAGCGGCATCAAAATATTTTATCTTTCGAAATTTCTTTGGGGTAGTAACTGCTTTTTTGTTTTTATCTAGATTATAAAATTTGTTAAATTGTAAGACAGCGAAGACAAATAAATAAGTGGTCAGAAATATGATCTACTGTATAGTGCCAAAGTAATATTTAAATCGGAATCGTTTGTTAAAATGTGATCGATTGAAGTTTTAGAACGCTTCGTGAGGCGAGTTGGTTTGTTTATAATCAAGTAACAACTATTGCTTTTTAAAATTAGTTCATACGTTTTAGAAAAATTAAGTTGTTTTGAATCACACAATGTATTGATGTTGATATCGCCGAGGATGTAAAAATTTTTTACATTTTGAATTGAGACTTAATAAACAATTGTTTGATTCAATCGAATCTTCTACATGATTTAGCCTTACTTTTAAAGCTTCAAACGAGTTTAAATCAACTGTATGGTTTAACCAATCTTCAATGTCATCGCATCGTAAGTTTAATTTGCTTTCAATCTCTATTAATTTCACACTGTTTATAGCAATTTTCCTTTCAACACCATCTAGTCTTACTTTCATATTATTGAGAGTATCAATGATAATATCCAATTTGTGCTCCATACTTGTATTTATTTCTTACAAAAAAACTACTATAAATTCAAATTAAGACCTGACTCGTCTTGCTAAAAAATTCGAAAACAGCTACTTGAGTTTCTTTCGCCTGCACAAAATTAAACACGTCCGTTCACTAGCATGTTTCTTTCTGAAAACTCGCATCTTAGAAAAATAACACTACCAAAGTTTGGGTTTAAGCGATTATTTTACTAAAGCCATTGATTGATTAATAAATAATTACTTTTGTCACGAGATATTGGAAGAAAACATGCTGTAATGTTGTGCATAGATGTATTCCTAAACTTAGCCAGGCTGCCGAAAAGGTTAAAGCGTAGAAAAGTTTATGGATCATTAGTTAAAAGAAAGTGTTACAAAAGAATCTTTTTATAAAAAAATGTTTTTATAACACTCTTTCTTAGCTAACGATCCATATTAATGTTTTATCCAGTATGAAAGAATTTTTGTAGAACACTTGCTCTTAACTAATAATCCACAAACTTTGTACGCTTTAACCTTTTCGGCAGCTTGGCCAAGTTTAATACATCTATGCTCAACATTATAGCATGTTTTCTTTTAATATCTCGTGACAAAAGTAATTATTTACTAATTAATCAATGACTTCAGTAAAATAATTGTTTAAACCCAAACTTTTGGTAGCGTTATTTTTCTACGATGCGAGTTTTCATCTGAAGGGTAAAAATTTTTTTAATTTTTAATTTTTCCTTATTTTATTTTTTTCAACGTAAATAATATTGCTTTTTTAGTTGTTGTGTTCCCTGATGAGCCTCACAGGCGAGACAGTCTGTTGGGACTATTTTAAGACAACATGTTTTTTTTGTTATATTTGTGTTTGATAAATAGGTATATACTCGTACATATAATTATATTATATACACAACCCATTAACTATAATTTTTACTATGTTTGAATGAAACATTAATACAAATCACATTTAGGAAACGAACTCTATTACTCGAAATGGCATACATCATTACTCGAAAGTAAATATGTATGCTATACTTATTGCTTATTCATTTTCTGAACATCAAAGTATTTGATGGATAATCATGATGTTATCTCTAGTCTATTTTACAGTTATTATTTTTCCCACGATAAATCGAACCCACGACAAACCTTGATGTTAATACAATTAATGACTTATGTAGGCCCTGGGTGTAGGACTAGACCCCGAGTGTTGTCTCATGCGTGTAGGACTACATCTGGTAGGTTCAAAACTCAGTGAGGTATGCATCACTGAAGAGCTGTAACAAGAGCAAAACTCAAGTTTGGTGCTTCTTGTTTTAGGTGGCTTAGTTTCGTTTCTATTTGTAGGTAATGAGGTTAAAACGTAAATCTGAAAATTTTTACAAATGTAAGTAATAACTATAGAATTTATTGACAATGAAAATTTGAAAACAAAAGTTTGTAAAAACAAAAGAAACAAAAAACTATATGCAAAAGAATTAAAAATTTAAAACCCACAATTATAGACTGATAAGAAAAACAACAAAATGCGACTAATTTCAGAATTTTCCTGAATCATTCACTAAATATAAAGAAACTCCAGAAAAAAAGTTGCCATTTCCAGACCTTATTTCTCTCAAATAAACTTTAGCCATTAGTTTGATGACATGGAGTCCATCTTCACAGTAATTTATGGTTATATATTGATAGTAAGAATATGTATATGTGAATTTTATCGGATCTTGTAAACAAAATAAAAGGGGGTCTGTAGTTTCTATCTCATGGATAATTTTGTAACTATCCATGAGATAGAAACTACAGAGCCCCTTTTGTACGAGACTAAACATGCAGGCTCCCTGCCGTTTATAGACATTCATATTAGGAGATTATTAAAAAATTCACCTTGGTTTTAAACGTTTGGTTGATATTTTTTTGAAGGAATAGAGCAAGAAGAGTAAGTTTTAATTTTTAAAAATTTTAATTTAATACTTTGCTCGTAAAAACAAAATTGCTTCTGTGAGTTTCTCCTCCATTACAGCCTTTGGTCTGTTCTGATGAGCCTTAGTGATGAAAACAGACGTTCAAGACTCGCTTGTGCTGAAGGAAGTACTTATTTAAAGACACGTCAAAAATATAAAAATAAGGGCATTTTGGGGGCTGAAACGGATTAATCGCATTTACTTTAATTTCAATGAAAAAATTCGTTTTGTCATACGAGCAAATTGAGGTACGAGCTTGGTCACGGAACGAATTAAACTCGTATGTCAAAATACCACTGTGCTATAGAAAGAGGCCGCTTAGGTAGTAATTGATTATGCACCTGGCATTTGCTCCCTGTCATTGGATTGAAGAAAGGAAAACAACTAAATTGGCTGCCCAAGCATAGCATTGCGCAAAATATATTTGTTTAAAATTTAAATGTAAACTTTTTATGAGTTGCACGCTGTGTCGCGCCATACGCGACAAGGTTCTCTTAAAAAGATTACTGCATTGCACTCCACTGCCGCGCGCGCCCGCGTAAGCTGCGCGGTTAAAATCACTAATATCTAAAGAAATTGGACATCGGAACATTTTATCCGACTCCGACTCTTAGTACTCCTAATAGTCCAACTCTGACTCCTTCCTAAAACCTCCGACTCCGCAACCCTGTCTGTAACATGGAATATTTTACAATGTGTCTTTAAATTAGAATTGCAATGTAAAAAGAATGCAAAAAATGGCAGCAATAGGCATCTAAAGAAACTTAACCATGACAAGAAATTTACTTGTTGCCCCCCTAGAAATTCCTTGCTCAGGAACCCTGATAAGAAACCCTGACTTTGACATTGGCCAAAAAGTTAAAAAAATTAAAAACAAACTGTCTTCTTACTGATGATCTTTCCTTTTTATGAACCTAACTTACAGTAACAAAGAGATTGTTTATTCGCAGAAGCATGCTAAAGTAAATCTTTTTTTTAAATTTTTTTATCAACTGACGTTTCGATCAAGTGTCGTTCGATTAACTGTCGCTCGATCTTTTGATCAAATGTCGTAGTGCTATATTAAGTACCTTATGGGGTTACATCCATAAATATTCAATATAGAGAAGAAAAACTTCAATATATGATTTGTTTCCAAATCTCTCTAGTTGCTTATAAAGCTATCAAAATTAAAATTGCATTTCTCATCTCTCAAAATACTTGCAAAAAGACCGAACTTTTTTGAAAAGACACAAAAGCTCCCTCAAAAGTACAAAACTTGACTCTATGATAAGTTTAAATGAAACTAATGCAAAACTTCTTGTGATTTCCATCTCCAGCTATTGCGGAAGAAAAAAATCCTTGTGAGAAGCTGATAAAGCCATGTGCAAAAACAATGGTCGAAATTCTGATTGAAAAAAAGCTATCAAGAAAACAGACTGTAGCATGGCCGAATGGTTAAAAGCGTCATGATTAATGGCGAACGTAATAAACATTGTGACTGTTCGAAACCTACTCATGTTATTCTTTTGTGTCCTTGAGAAAGTCACTTCACAGTACTTCCTCTGCTTGGCCGTCCTAGGAAGCAGCTCTAAATTTGAGTTGTTATATTTTTATTGATAATAAAAACTAAAAAAATTCAATTGTACAGCAGTGCCTTAGCATCTCCGGAAGCAGATCGGGTTACTCGCTTCACGGTTACCCTCAGTATAGTGTCTCCCACGCTTTCCTGTTAATTGAGAGGATAAATACAAAAATTTAAAAAAAGAAAAAAAAAGAATATCTGCTTTATCACTGTCAAACATTATTGTGCTCTGGCTTCTCAACAAGGATTTTTATCAAAAACACGCCAAAAAACCGTCTTGAAATAGCAATATAAAGCAATTGCTTTCCACGAATAGACAAATTACTAAAAAACAAACAATGTTAAAATATCGCATTGAATTTGATTACATGAGCCTTCAATACCGTTTTGAAGTAAATATTATCCGGATGTCGTGTTAGGCTATACGATGCAGCTTGATTTCTAACATTGTGCAGCTAGTCATTTTTTCAAGCAAGACTATATGGAGCGTTCTTTTGTTTTGTTATGACTTATTGCTTTCGCCTTGTGCTTACAAAACACATGTACCCCTCAAAATCATTCTGTGGCTCCCTGGGGTTCCATAGACTCCTGGTTGGGAACCACTTGTTGCAACCAAATCAAATTCTCTTTCTCTTCCAGCCTAGTTTTGCGATCTAAATATTACGCTTCACTGGCTGGACGTTACACGTCATTGTAATCAAAACCACGTTTTCAATGAAAGTAATTCTTTTCATTTGGTAAATATGCAAGTTAGAGTACGCACGAAAGTTTTTGGTTCGCTCGCTCGCTCGTTTAGTAAAAATTCCCGCTGCCTTAAATAATAAGATAACATGTTAATTTTTGAATGGGAAATAATGCATTAGCGTGTCATTTCGCTTGCTTGGTGTTTGGTGTGCTGAAACGGGCAACGTAACGCTTCGCACTTCTGGCTATAAAATTATTTTTAGTCATTTGTTATTCTCGTAGGTGAAGTGTTTCGCGTATTGGAATTGAAAGAGTATCTTAGGTTATTTTCGAGCAGCGGTAGTTGGCCATTCGCCACTCCCCCTGTAGAGCTTATACACTAGTGTAGTTTAGAGCCTACACCACTGTTCTATAATGTCGTTTTTATCGAAGAACAATAATTACGATCTTTATTTTTACAAAAACAAATGAATTTCCCGACTCAAGGCCACTATCAACATCTTACCTCAAATTAAATAACTTGATTTTTTTCGTATTGCGCAAGGGTCGTTTACCAAAAAACGTTTGCTTACTCGACGTTAATTTTTTTGTGTTGTTTTCTTGGTTACTCTATTTTGGTGACGGTGTTGTTTTTAACTACTTCAGTAAATGGGACTTTAAATATATAGAGTTTTTTCAGTTTAACGTTTTTTTTCAGTATTTAACTCTGATATTCTCTGTGAGTTTTTGTATTAATTACGTAATTAAAATTAGTATAGTATTTATTGTTTTTCACGAGTGTTTTTACACCCCGACAATGGTTTTAAACCGAAATCGATTGTATTATTTTATATATATTAATAAATTTATATAATAAATCTTGATTTTAAGAATTTTGCTGTGGTGACTTTTGTTAGTTTCAGGACATCTTCTGTTTTGATTCTAACTGGACAATTTTGTGAGCGTTGGATCCAATGTTAATTAATTTTCTACCAAGCAATTTAGTGACTTCTTAATAAACAATAGACATTATATATATATTCTTTATGTATCTTTCTTTTTCTATTGAACTACTCGTTTAAAATAAGAAAGAAAATGATTTTTTGCATCTTTTCTTGGTGTTTGGTTTTTCAATATTAAAGCAACAAGTATTTTTACGAAATTAGTTTTTTTACCAATAGTTTTAAAAATCTTATGCATTTAGAATAATTGTTTTATTTTCCTAATTATCACCAAAATCGTCGATTTTCAGTAGCACCATGACGTTTGTATATTGTACAACAGAGTCAGTTACGCGATGCAGTGACTGTCATAAAGCACTCTTCTCTTGATCTTTGTCACATTGTTTTTTAAACGTTTCACTGTTCAGAGATTTTTTACAGTTTTTACCCAAACGTTCATGTCTGTTTTTAAATTTAAGTTTATCTTATAACCGAATACATTATATGGTAAATAGAATGTGATGATATGAAGCCTTCAACACAATAAAAACCATGAATCATATGCAATTCACAGAGCATATCAAGCTTAAATTATTTGCAATATGCTCTGTGGGTCACATGTAGTCAGCCGTGGCCTTACAAAAGGAGTCCGGTGCAAGAAAAATAGGGGATCCACTTTTCAAAGTTTTTTGCTCCCTAAATATAGTAATTTTTTTAAAAAAAGAAGGTTATCACTTTCAATTTAAGTTCAAAATCTGCATTTTTGTCCCAAAAATATAATGATCTCGAAAGAGAAAGTCATCACTTTCAATTTAAGTCCAAAACTTTCATTTTCGTCCCAAAAACATAGTGATCTCTAAAAAAAAGTCATCACTTTAAATCGAGTACATTGTTCCTGCTTTCGTTTTAAAGTTAAGGTGCAAACAGGAGGGCCACCGTCATTGTGCTACTATGAAGAAATAGATAAATATTTCAACTATGAGGGCACTTTTTTACTTATTTTATAATACTTTGGTTTCTTTGATTTTAACAATACAATTACTTCAATAAAGTGGAAATTTGTTTTATTTTTATTTGAGACTTTACATTATTAATTAGGCGATGTGTGGTCACATATGATGCACAAACATTATATTAAATCTCTCCTCAATTGTTCCATCTAATATAATGCTCTTTCTCAAACGGTTTTTTTAAATAGCTATTTGTAAATGAATGCTGGTGTGCACCACATATGATTTACAGACGTCCGAGACAGGTGTCCCGTGCATCACATGTGGTACACAGGACAGCGAAAGGGTTAAGATGGTAAAGAGTTCATCGTTAACCCCAGCACTGTGGTGAATGTGAACAAAATAAACGAATTTGTCAAAAAGTATAGTTTCGTTCAAAATCACTTTGCAACTACACCATTTCATGCATGATAAACTTTTGTCCGTTAAATAATGATTTTTGTAGGTGCGAAGAAGTAATGTTAAAAGTCACCTGCTGCAGTTTCTGGTTTGCTTTTGAGTGTGACACTTTACTTAGCTAACTGTATTTTGTTTTTTCACGATTGAAATGTTAAAGTTATTTACGAATAGGTAGCTGAACTAGCTATTAAGGTTTGCATGCACGATGCAAAGTTTTAAGATTTTTATCTTTAATTGATAGCGACCCATAACAGTGCGAGTTATAAAATATTTTATCGCGGGCCAAAAAAAGCTGTTAATTTATTACGCGGGCCAATGCTTAATTGAGGGTTAATTCCAGAAGATCAACACAACTATTAGTTTTAACAAAAATCTAATTTTAACATTAATTTGTTATTCGGTGAAGAAGGTTAATTTTATTGCAGTAGATAAGCATAAAAACACAAAATAATTTTCAATGTTTATAGTTTATTGCCGATTAATGGGACGTTTGTGGTCGAGATGCATCTCTCACAATTGCGTTTGTATCCACGGAAATGTTATTAGTAGCCATGCGAAGATAATCTTGTAAACTCAAAGTATTGTTTCCTAGTTGGTTTCGATTTTTCGTTTTGATACTGTTCATTGCTGAAAATGCACATTCGCAAATGTATGTACTTCCAAACATAGAAAACAACTTCAAAGCAGCATTCTTTAAAATCGGAAATCTTTCCTGTGAAACAAACTTCCAAAAGTTTTCTGGTTTTTCCTGCTCTTTTGACAACAAAAACTGATCACTTGGAAGCTCACATGATTCGAGTTAAAATTCAGATCGCTGTGTAGCAACACTCACTTGCATGAGGTTGTTGTACAGTGCAAGAGGACTTTTTATTGTTTCTCAAAATTCTCAAATCGATTTTAAAATTCCTCAGACAGTGAAGTAATATTACTTACAAACTGTGTAAAATCAGCATTGGAGTATTCTTCCTTGATAACTGAGCAGGACGGAAAATGAGCAAGATTGTTGTTTTGCAAACAGTTTGTGAACAAAACTAACTTTGAGCGAAAACCCTCAACATGTCCCACTAAATGAGAAATGCTTTGTTCCTTTCCTTGCAAATTCAAATTTAACACGTTCAGATGATTTGTACTCCACCCACACTGATTTGCTGCTTTCTGTAAGTTAACCGCGGTCACCATTGAAGGTAAGCAGCTTGACCACATTTCTTGGAATGTTCGTGAAGTGCCTTTCCAAAGGGCACAACGAGTATCACTCAATCGACGTTACGGAGAATCGAACCAGGTCGTTCTTCTGTCAAAAAAGCTAAGCCGCAAAGAAATTCAATGCTTCGCAACTGCGCTTGAAACGTGTTTGTGCTGTCCATTAGTTGGTCTTCAAAAAATGAAAGAATTTCTTTGCGCAGTCCAAAAAAGTGTTTTAATACCTTGCCTGCTCTCAGCCATCTGATACTCGTATATAGGGGCAGGTCACTGAATTCAGCATCAAGCTCCTTCAAAAATGAAACAAACAAATGGTGTCTTTGAGATATATTTCCGCCAATTATTAAATTGACCATCTTGACAACACTTTGCATTACATTCATCATTTTCAGTACTTTTCCGCAAAGCGCTTCCTGGTGAATTACGCAATGCAAAGTAATGCAGTTAATTCCATTTGCTCTTAGCAATCCAACTAGACCAATTTTGCTTCCCACCATGGCCTTTGCGCCATCTGTAACTATGCAAGAACATTTTTTGAAACCTCCGAACTCGGAAACAACAGAGTTTAATGCTTCATATATATATCAGAGCCTTTTCTTCCATCTGTTAATGGATGAAGTGTTAGCAATCCTTCCTGCACTTCAAAACTTTTATCCACCAGTCGAGCAAATATCATCAGTTGACTAACATCAGTCACATCAACGCTCTCATCCAAAGCCACTGAGAAATAGCTACAATTTTTCATTGCAGATTTCAGTTTACAAGTTACATGTTGACTTAAATCCGCTTCTCTTCTTGCCATTGTCTGATGGGATAAAGACACCGTCTTAAATTTTTCTGCTATTTTTTCTTCACCAAGTGTCTTTGCCATTTTAATTGCATATGCTTTTACTAATTCACCGTCTCGAAATGACTTTATTTTTTCAAGAAGGAGTGTAACTTCATATGATGCTGCTAGGCTAGTCTTCTGAGTGCTTACAAAATTAAACATCGTACTGACTTGCTTCTCCTGTTTGTCTTTGAGACTCTGCAAACATTCTTTCTTTCCTTTCCTTCATATTTTTCAAACTTTGTTTGTGGAGAGTGTCATAATGTCGCTTTAGATTGTATTCCTTTGTAGCTGAAACTGTCTTTTGGCATACTAAACACAGTGGTTTTCCCATGTTTTCAATAAATAGATAAGTTTCCTCCCACTTCTTAAAAAATGTCCTTTTTTCTGCTTTTCTTTTTTTGCAACTACTCATCTCTTAGTTTGATAAAGCTACGTCTTGATTAAAGTTAAATATTTAGTCTGAACTCCCAAAACTAGCCGCTTACTCTATTGCTCAATGGCTGGTAAGCAAGCCCATAGAAATAGAAAGTAAATAACCGTTTGTTATGCAACAAAAAGACCATTACACGACAATTTGTGTCATTGTTTTTCGATAATAATAAATGTCACCGTCGAGAGGCTAAGACAGTCGAGAGGAAGAGATACCTCTAAACACAATGAAAATAACCTTAAATTTACTTCTATTTAAATAAATTGAAAGTTAAAATAAATAAAGCGAGATTTTGTACCATTAAAACCTTAAAAAGAGTACAAAACCTGCCATTTTCTTACTAAATTATAGAAATAATATGGCAAGATCCTAATCTTACTCTCTCGACTGTCTTAGTCTCTCGACGATCACAATAAATATTATCAAAAAATAAACAGCAGCTATCAAAGTGAAAAATAATCGGCTGTAATTCGTTGAATAAAACATTACCACAGAAGTTATAAAATAGCTTTGAAGTTAAATTATGAAACGAAGCCGTAAAGGCTTATATTCAACATGGAACTTAAAAGGAAAAATAAATGCAGTCGAAAACTTTAGAGCAATAAGTAAAAAAAATTTTATAGATCTAAACGTTCTAGTTGCCGTAACTGTTCGCGTGTTCTTTAACTGTTGCCAAAAAATTACTTTCCGGACCAAAATTGGCCCGCGGGCCTGCAGTTGGACCACGCTGGCTTAGGTCAATCACTGTCCATTTCTTTTTTTGGTTGTAGTATATTTTTATGCTTAACGTCATCAATTTTATAGCCGTTGCTTTCAATGAGCAAAAGTTCTACAAAAAAATAATTGTGTTTAAATTTTCATTTTGTCTGTTTAATTAAAATTATAATTTAGGGAGAGAGTACTTGACGCTTGAAAAAAATTAATTTAAATATTTCTCGTGAACAAGAATTTGTTTGAAAAGTGAACGCATGAGCAAATTTAGCATAAAAAGCACTTTATAACGACAATTTAACCAACTCAAAAGCAAGTTTCAAAACTAAAATGCTTTAAAAATTCTTTAAACTTTCAACTTCCCTTTTTGTCAATTTTAGACAAGTTACAAAATTGCAACAACATCTTTCAACTTTAATAACTATATCGTTGCAGATGGTTCCAAGGTGTTATCTAAACCAGAGAAACCTCAGATTTATTTGGCAGTTTTAACTGATGAAGAAGGCACGAAACATTATTCCGTGATATTGCAGTTGTATCAATCCTTCGCTGCAGTCAAGGTATTCGTGCTTTTTATTGTTTTGTTTACCTTGGTGCTGTGATTGCATTCAAGACGTTGTATGTTTTATTTCGGCAAAAATCCAGTAGCTTCAAATATGTTACAAATTTATTCAAAGTTTATAATTTTTACTAACTTTTACTTAGGCTGTTGACGTTATTCATTCTATTAAAACATTAAGCGCAGTCGTATATAAGTTTTGTGTTCGAGAACCCGAAATAGCAATCATAACGATATTGAAATACGCATATTAGGTCATTAAGAATGAAATGTTTAATTTAAAACTGACACTTTATTTTACAATATCATAAACAAAAAGCAAAAGGTTTCCTATCTGTTTCAGATGGTCCAATACAGTAGGAATTAAAACATTAAATCTCTTTGCTAAAACAACCGTTGTTTGAGACGTATCCTCTTCCACAACTGCTTTCAGCTTATCATCGTGATCTTGGTTGCAAGCCAACCACGGTGTTGATTTTCAAGGCTGAAATCACCAGACCGAAACCTCTCAAACCATCGGCGCACAGTTCGCTCGTTCGCCACATTGTCACCAAACACCTCATCAATGTTTCTTGCCGTCTGAGAGGCATTTGTCCCACGACGGAATTCGTACGTAGAAGCAACACGAATTTTTGATTTATCCATGGGTTCCAAGATATTTGTTTAAAATATCTACAGTAAATCACGAAATTATATGTTACCCTGAACTGCATTTGTAAGGTGATGAAGTTAAGGTCCTATGGATTGAAATTATAAAGCGACAATAAAAAATGTGAAAGTTATAATTCGACAAGAATGTGAGTAATGGAATCGGACATTTCATTCTTAATGATCTAATATTTAAGAATAATCTTATCATAAATTTATATGGTTTGGATGGGTAAATTATAGGAGCTTGTCATCACTTTTAACATTCCCTAGTTTGCTGTTCAACGTGTACTGAAGAATTAAACTTACCATTGTTACCTTGCCGCTTTATTATACTCGTATGAATATGTTGATGATCAACTAAAAAGTTTATTTCTGCATCTTAAAGGTTTGCTACTCTTTATTATTGGGAGGAAGACGGTTACTTTCCTGCTTGACGCATTAGTCAGGTCTTGAAAAATGTTGATTTCAATTCAAATAAATCTTGTATTGCGCTGTAGATTAAAAGGAGTATTTCTTTGCTTTGTTTGCAAAAATTTTAAAATTGTAAATAAGCAAACTTACGAAACCCTGTACTGGCTTTGTCTGGTTAATAATCATAGCTATCAACTGTATATTGACTACCCGTAAGCCATAAGAGTTTTGTTTTATTTGAATTATTCTACAATTTGGTTTGATTAAAAAAACAAGCACGTGTCCCCGCAAGAAACACTCTAATAATTTACTAATACAACTTTAATGTTTTGTGGTTTTACATCGGTTATAGCTCCGGGGCGTTTACGAAAATAGGTAACAGTGTTCGGAAAATTTTTTTACTTTTTCTTTTGTATTCGACCTATGGTAACATGCAAGCGTCATCTAAATACTAACGTCAATTATCAAATTATTGGAAGAAATATTACGTGGTTTAATTTTTTTTCTGATATATCGTTTTAAGCACCTTTAAAATTATTTTAAAAATTTTAGAATGATGCTAATGCCCAATCTTTGTGGAGCTTATCAGATCCCAGCCCCACGCAATTTTCTAATTTATCAGACGACGGGCCTATTGAGTGTTACGTTCCTTTATGTATCTGTTTGGTCGCCAGTTTACCTTATTTCGACGTACTAAAGGATGCTCTTTCTTGGTGAGTTGGCTGCCGATCTATTTAAACCAGAGATGCGGACTCGTCAAAATATTGAAGCGAGTTTGAGTCCCGAATCCGAGTCCAACTGAGATTGTTTTTCGAAGCATAAAATTTGGAGCGCTTTACTAATTTCAGAATAAAAAGTAAAGCCAATATATTTGGAAACATGGTTTATTTAGGACGTTTCGGAATTACGTATAACTCATTCCATCATCAACTTCGTTAAACTAATTTAATTAATTGCTAATATAATATTTAAATTTAGACAGTTTATGATGTAACAGAATAAAATATTGCAAAAATTATACGTATTAAATAAAACGGAATTATCTGGGCTTAACTTCAAAAATTAAATTGATACAGCAGCAATTTGGGCTTATACAAAATAAAGTAGTTTAAGAAATTTGAAACGAAATAATAAAACAACGAGTTTAAACATTTACTGCACAGCATTATTGTTAAAATAAAATAAAGAAGCATTAAGTGTTAAATAAATACAGTAAAATAAATTGTTTGTCGATATTCATAGATGGATTAAATTATTTTTGAATGTATAACGATTCTTTTATCAAACGTTTTCTGTTTGATGTTTGATAAAAGAATGTTGTCAATAATATGTTACAAAGGCAAATCATTGGTTGGGTTATCACTTAATTGCACACTTCTAAAGTCAAACAGACATGATGCTTGTCAAAAACCTATACTTTTTATGTATCTGGATTTTTTGTTGTTTGAGACTACATGTAGGCCGTTATTTTGGAGAAAATGATGTAAAAAAATCCCCAGAACATTTCAATAATTCACCTTGAATATTCTGTCTAACTCTAGCTTATAGCGTTTTCACGTCGAGATCTTAACTTAATGTGCTAAACTCGATCTATGTCATAACAAAAATTCATATTATGTACATGTAGGCCGTTATTTTGGAGAAAATGATGTAAAAAAATCCCCAGAACATTTCAATAATTCACCTTGAATATTCTGTCTAACTCTAGCTTATAGCGTTTTCACGTCGAGATCTTAACTTAATGTGCTAAACTCGATCTATTTCATAACTAAAATTACTTCGAAAAAGCATTTAAAATTAATTAACACAGGGTGAACCCACTGATTTAAGTGATTTCATGAGTGTTTACAAATTACAACAAAGTTTAACGTATATTTAAAATTTAGCACCAACACAATCCATGTAAAGCATCTCGTAATTTACCATACAAAATCACATCGTTTTTTAAACAGGAACAATTCCTGTCGTACTCAATATTAATTAAAATTCAAAGTTATTGGTATCTGTCACAATGATGTTATTCCATCATTGATAAAATATCTAATAAATGATATAGAAATAAATTAACGTTCAAAGTTTCAAATATCAATGCCATTTATTCGACTGCCAATTGCATTTAATTGTCATTGCAGTACTTATACGAATACTCTGTAGTGTTACAATGTGGAGCTATGTAGAGTAATGTAGAGTTACACTGTAGTACTCGTACACTAACTGAATTCTGAATCACTCTCTGATAAAATAATGTATGTCATAATACACTATCACAAAGTTTTTCACATTTTTTGCTGGCAAAACTGGCATTGTTGATTGATTTTATAAATCTAAAACTAAGAATTATCCCTTTGACTTCTATGGAAGAAGCGAGCCAAAAACTGACATAAGTTGCAAAAAAACCTAACTAGCAATATTTTTGTTCTGTACAAGTATTGAGCACTCGTTACTACAAAAAAAAGTGACAATCTTGAGTGCAAGAGAATAAGAATTGTGAGTTGCTTAATGGACAGGGTCAGAAAAAAGAAGCAACAAAACAAGTTGACGTTGTGACTTGCTAATTAACGACAAAAAGTGTGACCCATTGTATCATATGGAAGCAAAGTTGATCCACCTCATTATAAGGTTGTGAGAAAAAAAGAAAAAAATACAAAACTGATGTTATTTTGATAAAACGCTGCTGTGGAGAGGTACATTGGTGGGACCATAATCGGATAATTGACGTTCTGCTATATTTGTATTGTGCCTTTGTCTTTACCAATTTTGTTGCGCTTTTTAAAGCTTTTCAGTTACTTTTTTTGTGAAAGAAGGATTACTTGGTGTTAATTTATGTTGTTAAAATAGACCAAGCTATTCTAAATAAGAATTATACGACAAAGATATACATTTTTTCTTTTTGTTTTGCTAAACATAAATTAATAAAGTAACAGTGAAAAAAGTACCAGAGGTTATCTTGTATGACAGCTTAAGCAAAGAGTGGGAGAAATTTAATCGTTACAAACTATTTCGATCAAAATTGCGAAAGTTCGTCACCAGACTGTCCGTCATCCCGCTTCCACCGCCTGGCATACGAGTGGTGAGTTGGTTGAATTGCAATTGCGATTGATTCATATATTGTATTGTCAGCTGAAGGACAGCGACTATGTTTGAATGAAGCCCATAAAAAGTTTAGAATATTTTAAAGAACAAACTCCAATTTATATTCATAGGTTTTTTTTGTTTGTTTGCGATTGGATAAATATAGCAGGTAGCCTTAAACCTTAGAAGTATTTTTTTATTTAAATTAGTTTATTTAAGTGCCGCTTTGTTTGTACATGTTCGGCGATTCACCACCACAAAATAGCCACTAAATAGTTAAAAATTATTACTTTGCGTAGCCCAATAATAACTTCCGTCATTTACTAAGTTTTATCTGTCTATTTTTAAGTAAATTCTTGTGGTCCACTTAGGGGGTTCCGTCAGGAGAAAATTTTAAATAAAAAATTGTAATGCTATTTCAAAAACGAAAGTCTTGTTTAAGATTGGTAAAAACAACTTCATTTTCTCGACCAAGATTGGTCTAGAAAAATTTACTTTTTGCACTTTTTAAAGCGTGCAAAGTAAAAGAAGAAACACCAAGAAAGGATGAAAATTTTTTATCACTTCAATTATACTGTACGTATAGTGAATAAATTTAAACAAAGACAGGTTTTCTAATCTTTCACTTGCTCATGCTTTTATTCGCTTTAGAACAGGATTTCTAAACTGTAGTCTACTGGACCCCACGGGTCTATAGCGAACTATTCAGGGGTCTACAGGTTATCTTTATAAAAAACATTTAGCCTTCTATATACTAAAGTCTAAATAATTGAAGAAAGTCCAGTGAAGACAAAAAAGTAATCAACCGAAGTTTCGGTAAGCTTTTCCTTTCAAAAGTGAGACCTAAGTAAAGACCAAAAAAAGAAAGATCTTCACCTCACTGTTCAAAGGCAAAAATAAAAAGATCTTCTGTCGATAACTTTTTTCTTTTGGGCTTTGCTGGACTTTTATAAACTATTTAGTCTCGCGGTCCATAGGGTGTCAAAGCTTAGCCTAGAGGTTTACGTTTCCAACGATTTTAAAAACCTTGCTTTAAAAGGTGCTAAATGGAATTGAACTATCAAATCTCAAATGTCTTTCAACCAAACAAATTTCTTGAAAATTAAACTGTGGTCAAATTAAATATGTTTTATTCGATCGATTTCGCAATAATTGTTGATGAAGAGCTTGAGATTAATTTTACTTTGTATATTTCTAAAATATTCCGAAAGCTTTTACCAAAATTTTTTTTTTTAACTTTTCAACCGTTTTATTATTATTATTGTTATTATAGGTGATGGCAATATAAAAATAGTAGCATAAATGAAAAATACAAGGTTGAAATACTTGATATCAAAACAGCTTGCTTTCACTTCGCTAAAAACTATAACAAACTACCAAAAGGCGGATTGGACACCGTTTAAACAACTTGTTGAGAATCTCATCACCTGCAGACCCCACAGCACAAATGTTCATGAGGCAAACAAACACCTTAGCAAGGCAACTTTCGATACTGACAGACTCTTTATTCCTAAAGGAAACCACATCAGCACAAATCACACTCACTTACCCATGCATATATCCACCGTAACCATATTTGAAAACAAAACAGATCAGACCCACAAATCATTACTCTTAACAATCACATAAACCAACAAATACATGAACACAAAACAAACACTTGCAAAATTGATCACAAACACAATCCCTGTGGGGCACCATAGCAAAGCTATCCAACAAAAAAACCACCTACACAACAGAACAGAAGCATTTGCTTCGGTACTAAAACAGCCATCACTGACATAGACAAAGCAACAGCTTTTAATAAACAATTTACAAGCGTCACTCAATACAGCACAAACAAAATCAACAGGCACATAGACCATACAGTCAAGACTCTTCCCACTGAGGAAATACAACTTACTACTACGCAAGTGCAATTAGCCATCTCAAACAGTACCAACAACAATTCCACTGGACTTCACGGCATAAACATCAGACACCTCAAACACCTAGGGCCATTTGCCATCCGATACCTCACAAACATGTGCAACACTGCCCTAAACACTAACACAATAAATACCCCATCTTTGGAAACGTACCACAATCATTCCCATTCCAAAACCAAACAAAGACATTGGCACAAACTACCGACCCATATCACTTCTATCACCCATTGCCAAAACACTAAAAAAACGGTATTACCATACATAACAGAAAACATTCCCGCAATTTTCTCATCAACATGGATTCAAACATAAACATTCAACACACACTGCTTTGCACAACATCTGCCACCAAATTACAAAAGGTTTCAACAATCCAAGGCCTCCACAACGCACTGTAGCTGTAGCTTTGGATATGAGCAAGGCGTTTGAGACAGTAAACATATACAAACTTGTACACAAACTCACACTAACAAACATTCCAAACATCATCATCAAGTTCATAGCAAACTACATAAAAGGACAACAAGCATGCATTTAATACAATGGCACACTCTCAAGACTCAAACGGATTAACACAGGAGTACTACAAGGTGGAGTTCTGTCTCCAACACTATTCAACATTTACACTTCTGACATTTCACTTCTCCCAAAAGACGTACAAATCACAACATACTCGTATACTGATGACATAACAATTACTGCATCTCACACCAAACACTGTAAGGCCCAACAACTCATTCAACCATATCTCCACAAAATATATAAATGGGCCACCACTAATAATCTTCACATAAACACAGACAAAACACATTTTTTACACCAGACCCAGCTGAATATAGCAAAATTCTATCACTTAAATTAAACAACCAAACATTACCAACAATAAAGCACCCGAAAATTCTTGGAATCACTTTTGAGACAAAACTAACATTTCCACAAAATATAAACGTCATCATCACTAAAGCAAAACAAACACTTAACATTCTGAAAGCACTCACTTCTATCAAATGGGGTAATGAAAAGGTATTAATTGTTTCCACATTTAGAGCTATCACTTGCCCCATTTTGGAATATGCAAACACCATATGGAGCCCTTTCATATCAAACACCAACATCAAGAAACTGCAAACCATTCAAAACACAGCTTTACAAATTGCTACTGGCTGTGCACGAGATACAAACACTGAACACCTACACGACGAAACCAAAGTCCTTCCAATGGACACCTATCTCAAACTTCATGCTGCTCAACTTAAATAGCTGATTTAAATACAAACACACTCTTTGCATGATCTAAATGCATACATAAATCTGCCCAGAAATATAAAAGCCACAATTTTTTATAACAATGAGCACACTAACACCATCATCTCAAAACCAGACATAACAACTGAGAAATGTAGAGAAAACCTCAAACACATACCATCACCTCACAATACCTCAGTTCTAGAAAAAACGACAAAGTTACTCACACCACACCCAATGACATTCATTCATCAGAACAAATATTACCGCGCCATATTTATACAAAACTGGCACAGCTCAGAACCAACAAATCACCACTCTTGCAAAGTTACCTACATACAGTGAACCCTGAAACTTACACACCACAGACCTGGTATGCTTGTCTCACACACATGACACTAATCACCTCTTTAACTGTAGTCAAGTACCAACACGACACAACACCACTAGTCTGTGGAAAAAGCCTTTTTAGAAGCAGCAGAGGTAATCCAAGAGTGGGATCTAGATTGGCTTTTTTGAGAGATTAAGGAATGGCTACTCCAAGATATCCTCGGAGAAGGGGCAACAACAATAACAACAGATACGTGATGAGCACTTTGCCGTTTATAGGAAATTTTTTTAGTTTCGGTTCGTAAATTTCAATATTAAGTTTTCATATTTAAAAAAGTTAAAATGATTGATTCTTAGTTTTTTAATTGTGATTTTATTGCAATAAATTCCATTCTCACCAATAAACTTAAAATATTTCCAAAAAAAAAGTAAATGAAAATAATGAAAGTTGTGTTTTACCGCAAGCGTAGCATTTATTTTAGAAAAATTTATCCTGCTTTGTTTATCTTTAAATAGACAGAGTCGTGTGATTCTTTAGAGTTTTGTTCTGAATGGATGGCCTTTTATGATGTATCCTCCTAAAGATGTGTCCCGACCGAGTGTTGTTACCGACATCGATTTGAGTATACCCATTTTCGCCTTCTTGAACAAGTTTGAAACTCTGTTAAAGGCAAGTTTAACATTAACAGTGCGTTTATAGGTTTTTAACGTGGCTTTACTATTGGCTTTGACAGATTCTCACTGCTATCCTTCTTGAACAAAAACTGGTGTTTGTTTCGAAAAACACTTCACTAACTCTTATTGCGATGGAGGTGGGTTTTTAATTTGTGATAAATTTGTATGTGGTACTCATCTATAATTACATTTTTTGAAAATGTTTACCAGTCTTAATTGTTTTTTAAAATGATTTATCCTGTTTGACTTTGTTTAGCTCATCGTCGGCATCAGTTTTAACAGCAGACTTATAATGACTAGCAATTATTTTTCTATGTGCAAAACGTGGAAAATCGTCGATAAATAAAATAAATGTTTTACTTTTTTAAACCAAACTTTTTCTTCTACTCGATAATAAGCCAAAACGTGACACGAGTTTGCGATTCTCTTCTCTACAGCGTTTGTCTTAGACAGCACAACCACTTAAAGTGCAGCTAGTGCAAAGGTGACTGACCCTGTCAATTTTGCCGCCTCACGAATGAAACCACTCATGATGAAGTCTTTCGTTTTAAAGTTATTGTAGTTACCAAAAATGTTCGCGTAGATGATTTGACTTGCCGCTAGTCACATAATCTGGAACATTATGTGACAGTTTGTCGATATTTTGAAAAAAAGTGTGCACATTGTACAATAGTTGGGCTTGTAATCGACTTTAACAAATAAATTCTTTGAAAGAGTACAAATCGTTGTGTACCAATACTCGATATTTATATATCGGTATCGGCATTTTTTTTCGCAGTGAACGTATTTGCGATTAAAAGCCTAAATCATGTGACAAACACGACTCATAAAAATTATTCCACTTTTTTTATTTCACTATTTAGTGCAGCAAATAATAGTACAGCTAATAATTTTGGTTTACGCAGGCTTTGGTTCGTTTTATTTTTCCATTTTATTGGCCCCACGTTTACATACCGGCCTTGTTTTTGGACAATTTCGACTTGGTGGGGTGTCCTACGCCCTTCATGATTGGTTACCGTGCCATGCATAAAAACCAAATCAAAGAGGTTTGTTCATGCTAAGTATTTAAAGCTCGCTTTCATTGACTATCTTAATCTTGTACGTTAAACAGCTTTTTTGTTTTATATTCATCTCATTTTGCTTTGAGCTGTGCTAAAAAGTTTTGAGCTCCAAAAAAAGTTTTTTAATGAGCACTCAACAACTTAGGTTGTGGAAATGAATCTTCATTCTATTAATATGTGTCCCTAGGTAAAACAAAACTGACATTTTCAGGCTTTGACACTTCAATTGGTCAAGCCTTAAACAGTATCGTCGTACAATAAGATTATCATTGTCTTGTCCTTGTAAGCAACCCTGGCATTAATTTAGGAAAGGTGTTCTCAATGTAATTAAAGTAATGGAAAAATTTAATGTAACGCTTAAACTTTCATTTCTCAACCTTTAAACCCGTTTCCACTACGAGCGTGGAGTGGAGTATTCTTTGTTTTATTGATTTTTTTACTTTTTACCGTTCTTACGCGCTAAGCGAAGCAAAAAATATTGAAAGAAACAAAGAATACTCCATTCTACGCTCGTATTGGAAACGAGCCATTATTGTTCATTTTCGAACCGCTTTCGACCCTTTTCTGTTTTTTTTATGGAGATAAATTTGGGAAATGTTTTTGTAATTTCTTGAAAAACCCTTTGAAGAAGAAAAAAGACTTCAAGTTAAAGTGTTTTTACTATCATCACTTTCGTCATTATTTATCTTCTTAACTCGCAGTAACACATTGTAGACATTATAGTTTTAGAAACGGTCAAGCGATTGGCCCAATCTGCTTTCATAGATGCCAAGATATTACTGTTTGGTTGAAATTTTTGTTCTTTATTTAATATTTAAAGAAAGGATTGAAATATAAAACTGCTGCTAAAATTGCCAAACAGAGAAAAATGCCGCAAAGTGTTTTTTCCAGGAAAACAGCGAAATGACGCGGGTAGATTTTGAACATCAATAATTCGCTTCTACCCCCTCGGCTGCGTTGCCGACCTATTCTCGGCTCGAACCTAATTTAACCCAAAATATCGAATTTATCGAAAGAATTAATAAACCAGGTGCAAAATAACCAGAGTTAAAACGTGGGTTTTGAATCCCGCCCAATTTTTTTCAGACTTAAGTTCGAACCCGCTTTACCTGCAACTCTGCCTTAAATTAAAAAAACTTGCCTTAAACTAAACGAATCCGTTTTTGTTTCATTAGCTTTGATGGGAAATTTAAAGCTAAAGCAGCCTTGAATTCCCAAATTATTTTTAATTTAAAAGTAATAATATGTTTTGAAACTGAAATGTTTTTCACAAACTGGTTCTGTTTGGAGACATTGACTAGTAATTTTTTTATTAGATTAAAAACGATCAAGTTCTGGTTGATTTGGATATTGGCGAAGCTTACTTGTGTCCATCTTCTAAGCGAAAAACGGTTGTTGAAGATCAGATGCTAGAGAATGGAGATGGTGACGAACTCGATATGTGCATACCGGATTGTATCGCTAAAACCGTAATAAAAAGGCAAGCGTCTATGTAACAATATTAATAATCATTAAAAATTTATTAAAAGTTATTCCTCATCAATAGATTGCTACCTTAGCGTGGTGGAGGGTTTTGCGTTTTTTATGATCCTAAGAGCAATGCCGTTTGGAGTTTTCAACTCCTCTAGGGCTACCCATGGTAGTAAGGTCTAAGGTGAGAAACAGACCAAAAGCAATCTAATAAATGTAGCAAAATAAATAGTTCGAACAACAATATTTTTATTCCATCGAGTATCACACAGGATAGAAAGGTCCGCATTTGAGTTTTAGGCAAAGGGGCCCATTCGAAAAATAAGCTACATCCTCCCCCACAAGATGATCGTAACTGGAAACCCATCAATGCATTCGCAATGCGTTTAAGTAGGCGCACAGTATTTATACTGGAGTTGGTCCCAAGTACTGGAATCTACACATAAGAAACTAAAACGTCACTTCACTCAATGGGAAAGAACAGAATTGGTTTTTGATATTCTTAGAGTTTCCTCTACCAAGCCTCATGGCTCTGATACTGTTGAGTTGAATGAAGGCAGTAAGCTGTTCTACTCAGGTGTAAATGTAACCATGTATGTTTAAGCAGGGGTAGGGATTCTTGTAAGCCCTCACTTGGCCCACTTTGCCACTGATTGGATCCCACTTGGAGGATGGTTTGTCTCCTTAAGCTTAGACTACAGGAGTAGTCACTGTGCATTTTGCAGGTGTATGCACTAAACTCTGAAGCACAATACTAGCCTTTCTTAGATGAAGTACGTTTAGGTGTTGCTTTACAGGAAGTAATATCTGCAGAATCAATTGTCCTACTGAGTGATTTTAATGCACACGGGGGGACTGAAAACAAGACACGGAAAGGTGTTATCGAAAGACAAGGAGACTCTGACATAACAGAAAAGGAAGGTGTTTGCTACAGTTTTGTGTCACAAACGGACTGTGCATAATGAGTACCTTTTTTTGGAACAAGATGATTCACAAGTACACTTGGTACAGAGATTCGGTCGGACAGCATTCTATTATTGATTTCTGCATTGTCTCAATGGACTTGTTTTCTTCTGCGGTTAATGTTCGTGTTAAAAGAGGAGTTGAATTGGCTACCAACCACCACCTAGTTGTCTGCAGTCTAAGAAGCCTGAATCATTCAAGAACGAGGAAACCATTCAGAGCACGACGACGACGACGATTCAGAGCACAAAGTCGTCCTTATAAAGGCCGATGTTGTTTATTCATGACAATAAAAGATCATAACAATAAAAGATGGTGCAACCTCTGCTTTGCAGAAAAACTCTTTATTCTACGAGCGGCCCTACCACCATGCTGAATAAAAGATCGGAACTAAATAGAAAATGCCGTCATAAAAACAAATTTAAATTAAAAAACCTTTTGTAATTAATCACAGCTTCATCTACACTATTTCAATTTTAGAATTATTCTGTTTGAATTAGATTACTACTATCAAACCAACAACACTCTACAAACAATCGAAACCTACCGCAAAACAAATTCAAATTAATTAAATTACCTTTCTTGTCAATTATTTTAATCCGCTTACATGTCTCACTATCATTTGCACTGTTCTTCACTTTCTTAATTTTTTCACCTTATACGATTTCTCCCGTGGCCTTTTCATTGCTTTGTAGATTTTTCCTTTATTCTTTTAAATTTTTTACAATACGCCTAACTTGCCTTCCCTCATCTTTAAATGAATGCAAATCTCTATATTTGTATTTACTATATTTTTGAGTTGTTTTTCTTGTATGATGTCACAGGAGTTATATTATTTACTTAATTTAATTACATATTATTTATTTTTAAAAAGCGTGTTCATTCCTCGAAGACTTTTCCTTTGACACTTATCGGGAGGAATCGTCAGAATGAACTGAGAGCAATCCGATCGTGCATATATAGAAAAGGAGAATGAGTCTGATTGGTTAAAAAAGGCGTCAATCCAACACTAGTTGGGAACAGTGATTTTCTTTAGGGCTAGGGTTAGCCTGTTCTTTAGGGTACTGACGTTATCCCGTCACAATGATGTCAGGGCTTCTGACATTGCAGGAGTGTTCCTGGGTGCACTCCTGCGCCTCGGACCTCCCAAGGCCATTACATACAACTGGCATTTTTTTGTTAAATCTTTCTAGAAAGTTCTATGCAAAGTGCCTTGAAAAGAGATGTCGTGTTAAACCCTAACTTCAGGATGCACAATGCAGATTTCATCCTGGCAGATCCACCAGACCTTTGCCCTTCAGCAAGTTTTTGAGAAATTGTCGAAATATGCCAAAGAGATGTATACATACTTTGTACAGTAGATCTTATCTATATTATCTCTTTATTTATCCTCCTGACTCGCAGGAAAGCGACGGAGGCTAATAGATGGGGTAAACAATTACCCCGACCTGCTTCCGGAGATGCCAAGATATTGCTTTCTGCTTGTAATTTAATAGAGATATGACTTTAATTTAGAACTGCTTGCTAAAACCACCAAGCAGGGGAATGCGCCGTCCCAATGTGCCTTTCCGAAGGATACAACAGAATGGCTCGAGTGGGTTTTGAACCGAGACCATGTTGATCATAAGCACGTTAAAAAACATATGACCCTGTTCTAAGAGACAAACTGTGGGCAGTACTGCTGAATTATGACATGACAGGTCAGCTATTAGCTGCTATCAAATCGTTGTATCAACATTCAGAAGTTTTTGTTAGTGTTGATGGCATAAAAACAAAGTCTTTTAGTGTCAGTGTTGGGCTATGACAGGGCTGTATCCTTTCTCCTCTCCTGTTCACTATATACATGGGCTAGATAGACAGAGACAGTACCTCCAGTAGTGGCGTCACATTTGGAGAATGTAATGTTCAGCGCGTGCTGTTTGCAGACTAACCTTGCATTGTTAAGCTTGAACAAAAGTGATCACCAATGTACACTTAATCTGTTTTGTGACGCATGCTTGGATGCTGAGATGAGCTAAAACTGAGATTATATGTTTGTCATGGCATGCTTGGATGCTGAGATGAAAATTAGTACGGCTAAAACTGAGATTATATGTTTGTCATGGCACCCTATCTAGTGTTCTTTCCAAACAAATGGAGTAACTCTCTAGCAAACGAAGAAGTTTAAGTATCTTGGAGTCACATTCTCGAGTGATGATAGACAGTACAACGAACTGGACATCCGGATTGGAAAAGCAAGTGCAGCTTTATTGATCGGTTGTACTGAAACGAGAGGTGTGTACAAAAGCAATGCTTTCTGTTTTCGGATCAATTTTTGTTTCTATCCTCACCTATGGTCATGAGTGTAGGGTAATGACCGAAAGAGTGAAATCCCAAGTACAAATGGCCGAAATGGGTTTCTTGCAAAAAATTGGAGATTTATCCCTACTTGACAGAGCGAAAAGCATTGGCATTTGTCAATCTCTTAGCATTGAACCGCTGCTACTCCGCATAGAAATATCGCAACTGCACTGGTATGGCCATGTGACACAGATGTCCCACGAACGAAAGGGCAAAGCAGCTAATGGATACTCTTCCGAGTGGCAACAGGTCTAGAGGGGACCTAGAACTTGCGGAAGGGATTATGCTGAATTTGCGGATGGCCTGGTCGCGTCTTGGAATTCCATTGGCGGAATTACTGCTAGTTGTAATAGATTGGGATGCTTGGAGATCTCAACTCGAGCTGCTACTCCTGCAACCTCAAAAGGACAAGTGGGCAAAGAGATATGCACTAAACTATTTTACTGTTTTTCCCAAAAAAAAGAGAGATAAAAGTTATTCAAATTATGATGACACGAATCCCCCTTTCTGATACCTCTATTATGACGCAATTTGCTAAAACCTTTAAAAGTTATGAAGAATGGTGTAATTTTCATAATTTTTTTTTGAGAAAAACGTGTATTTATTAAAGACCCAATGTTCTGTTGGCAACCAATGTTCAAATCATGATCCATTTTGGTCCCGGAGTAAGGTCGACAACATGTTTTCCCAGTTGGCAGGGGTTAGCCGTTTCTTGCAGCCGCGCCTTCATTCTTGCCTTTTGTTTGACAATTCTTGTCGTTACTGTCGTAACACTCAACGACTTTCATTCATCGTTGGTTAGGACTTCCTTTCTTTTACATTTTACCGTCATTTTCATAGCTATTGCTGGAGCTTTTTTTTTGCTCATCCTTTCAACATGACCAAACTAGCTTAAATTTTTACTTCTAAAAAATTCCTTCAATAGTTCAACACCAGTTATCTTTAGTATTATCACTTTTTCGTTCCGAACCTATGTTCAAATGATGCAATTATGCCAAAGTCGGCAATGTGCCGTAGTGGTTTGCTCGTTCTGCTCTGTTTTGGTTTTCAACGCTGAGGTTTTTTGTTTTAAGTCAGGAAATAATTGGGATTACTTACACAGATTGTCAGAACCCCATCTCTTTGACACTGACCACTTGCTTTATCCCAATCCAGTCACAATGGAGGAACTCGTCCACGAGAAAACGGCGAAGAGACAAAAGTTAAACGAAAAGATTGAGAATATATTTTTGGACATGATGGTCGATTTGTTCAGGTATGGTTTGATGTTGATTTGTAAAACGTGAATGAAGTTTTCATTTTTCTGTAATGTGTTTTTTGAATTTCGTCTGGTTTTTAGTTTGTTTCACATTTATTTCGGGCAGGTTGGCAGTGCTTCAAGAAATTTCTGCCGTTGTTTTTTTTTCGACTATTTTCATCATCATTTTTTGGTCTTGTTTTTCATATCACGACATTTATTTTTGAGAATCTGTTTTAATCTTTTTACTATTCAATCACGAGCACTTGCTTGTGGTTACAATTTTTTTCGATGGTTTTCGTTTTTCCTCAGCGACGCTGTTCATTACATTGATCACGAGGTTGACCGGTTTCACGCTGATGATTTCCTCAAAGCGAGCAGTGAAAATGATCGCGCTTTCTATGAAAAGGTTTGATAGACATTTATGCCTGAAAGTACGATGATAAATCAAAACTTTTTTGTTTTTGTTGTATGTAACGAAGGAAAAACATAACCAAAGACAAGCAATGGTTTATTTTGCTAGGCATGATCAAACAACTTTCACTGGAATATCAAGACACAAAAAACACAAAGCTTCTTCATCGCATTTTCAGATACATGATGCAACTAATAAAAAAATGCTTTCACGAAATTTAGTTGTTGATTTAAATAGCGTAAAAATCTAAAGTCGTCTAAAGTAAGCATAGAATGGTCAACACTCAGCTGCAATAAAAAGTGGGTTTTTTCGACGATTTTTTTTCAAGTTAAATTTAGACGCAGAAAAGAAGCCACCAATTATTCTTTACATAAAATTAATTCCTAAAATTTTCGATAATTTTAAACAAGCATTTTTTTCTGCGTGTCAAGTCACACGATATTGTACATAGCTTTAATTAGATTAGTTGTTCAAAGTCTTGTGTATATGTGTGTGTGTTTATGGGCGTTTAACAAAAACTTTTAATCTTTAGCTGATTAACACGCACAAAATCTACTAATTTAATGCCACAACGTATTTCTGTCCAGGTTGTAAAGACTTGCATGTTCGGGCAATTTGTAAAAGAACGTCGCAAAGGAACAGCTGACATGTTCAGCAGAATCGCAAAAATCAGAGAAAACGACAACGTTGTTGGAAGCAGAGGGTACCGCTTGCAGTTGTTTTATTGTTTTTATAGAGCCGATATTGGTCCTGTCATGCGAATTAAAACGAAAATTTGTCGCTAACTGAAGCCGAAGGAAATAGTTTCAGGATTAACTAAATAACCTAAGATGTTTTTGAAATTACGACAAAGCACGTTGTAAAATCGAAATTTTTAAATTCTTGGCTTCTGTAAACTTTAAAAAAGATGATTTATAATATACAGGATGTTTTAAAAAATTTGACATCATTTGACATACAAATATTATAGAAACTACATAGTCAAATCAAATGAAATTTAACAACAAGATTTATTCCTGTAAATTTGAATAAGAAATTCAAAGGCACGTGGATTCCATGAAAGGTTTCGCAAATGTTCAATATGCGCACCGCCTGTAACGCGGCACACGTGAAGTCGGTGCTCTGGCTCCTCCTAAACATGCTGCAGCATATCTTGGGTAACAATCTCCAGTTTAACTTTCGTGCAAGACAGGTAGTTAACAAAGAAACACCACCACACTGGAAACTGTTACCCAAGACCTGCTGCAGCATGTTTAGGAGGAGCCAGAGTACCGACTTCACGTGTGCCGTGTCACAGGCGGTGCGCATAGTGAACATTTGTAAAACCTTTCATGAAATTTAGGTGCCTTTGAATTTCTATTTCAAATTTGCAGGAATAAATCTTGTTCAGCTCAACATTAACCCTGTTTAATTTTACTTGATTCGACTATGTAGTTTCTGTAATATTTACATGTTAAATGATGTCAAATTTTTGAAACACCCTGTGTAATAGTATAGTTTATTTAAAATAGGCTTCTTATTAATCATTAAACTAGAATCAAAGCGCTTCGCTTGTAACTGCTTTAATTAAAAGCAAAAGCTACAAAAATCAATCTTCTTTACCATTAAAGTTTTTTTTTACAGTTTTTTTTTTTACTTAAAAAGTGAAAGAATAAATAAAGTAAGCGGTCAATTTTCTTAGAAAAACAAAATGTTATTTTTCCTAAAAGCAATATTTATTTTAAAACTTGTTTTTTAATTGAATCTCTTAAAAAACTTTGGCTACTTCTTTCCAGTTTTGATTATTTTGAAAGAAGTAAGTTATGGTAAAAAAATTTTAAAATTTTGCTCCAATTTCAAACTCATTTAAAATTACGTATTTTCCATAATTCCCTAAAGTGCGAGCGCGTCATTGTGTTTCACGGAACTAATCAGCTTCATTTCAAATAAACTCAGTTCAACGTGTAATGACACGATTGGTCTTTCAAGCAGAAAGTCTTTTGAGGATTGTCTTCAACTTTCGGTCAGTGACAATTCTTCATCTTCCACCAATCGAAAGGAGACATATCACAAGTCGAGTTCTACTTCGTCAGAACGTTTTCCAAATTTTGTTCATTCCTCCTTGAAGCAAAGCTTTTCCAGCCGATCCAAGGAAAAAGATCAAAATTACCGGTTTTTTGCCGAAACATCATTGACAAAGAAGAGCAGTCGACAGCCGAGTGAGTTTTGCCGAAACATTATTTCTTACTACACTTTCTTCATGGAGTTTTTTGTTATTCAACTAATATTTTTTCACTAGTTTTTCGTGGTTTAAAGCGTTTAAATTAAAAAAAATTGTCATAGTGTGTCGTATTCGAGTTTGGAAATCATGTAAAAGTCGTTTTTTGGCAGTATAAATTTGTTTTTTCTCAAAAGAATAATAAATTGAGATAAGGTCAACTTATTTGGTGCTAGCTAGTACGGTTGAATAACATTTTGAGGTCTTACTTACAATAATTTGACTACATAGTAATGTTTGAGATCATTTATAGGTTGTTTGTCGATAGTTGAAAGTGAAGCTAGAATAAAAATTCAGCAAACATAGTTATGAAGATTGCAATCTTACTTTATAATGAATAGAACTGCAAAGTCACCAGTATAAAGTATACCGATGAATATCCGCTTTTCATTTGCTTAAAATACTCAGAATAATTTCTATTTCATCGTATTTCTTCGTAATTGATATCGCCGTATTTCTTAGTAGTTTTTTACTTTTCTTTGCTCGATAGCATGTTGTTAAACTGCCAGGCAAAACAATTCGGTTATTGTTATATAAAGGCTATACCTGGTGGTGGTGGTGGGCTTACCCGACCCGTTCCCTTGGATGAGACGCGGATTAACTCCGTGGGGTCCCGATAATTGGGCCACTCCGCTAATGGGACGAGACCAGATGTCTACAATGGTGAGGGAGTGGCCGAAGATGGTCAGACATAGATAGTCAAGTGCAGGGCACTTCAGCACGAGATGAAAGATGTTCTGTCATTTGGAACAACAGCTTCTGCGCGGAGAAGTCTCGGCTCGAGGCTTGGAGGAATGTCGTTCGATCAACTGTCGAGTCACGGAAAAACAAACCATTCAAGAGCATGTAAAATGACGTAAGTCTCGGCACTATAGCTGGTGGCCCGGCGTCCAGCTGGGGAGAGACTTGCAGCAGTGAAACATTTAGTACATTTAATATGAATTCCTGCTCCTCCCTCTTCCAGTCTGCCAGGAACCGAACCATTAGTCCAGGAAGTGATGTCGGAGTTGGAGGGTCGATAGATGGGAGACAGCGCGGCATTGGGGAGGGAAGGAGGGTCGTTTCGAGAACATGGGAAAGATGGTAAGAGATAGAACATGAGGAAAGCGAAGACTGGGGAGTTTTAGGAGGTTGGAGGAGTTTTCGTAGGATTAGAGGTTCGCGAGATAGTTGTTGGTTTGCGGTGAGATTATGGGAACGAGAAAAAGCTATATCTCGTATTTAAAATTGTAATAACTTATTAAAAAGCCCATTTTGACTTTATTGCTACAAGTTAATATTCTTTTCTTTTTTTTTGTAGTCACCTAAATCTTTTGGGCATTTCGTTCATTTTTCAACCCAATTTTTTCCCAAAAAAATCGTGTTAGGACATTTTTTAAATTTAGAATCCGCTTATTGGTTTAAATTGTAACCCACTAACTTAACTTTTTGTGTACCTGTAAGAGTTAGCAAGTTGTCGGCATGAATTCATAGGCGTTATCAGGTCATGAATCAATCGTTTGTTTTCCTCTGACTCACAGAGGCGTAAGGTATTTGTTAAATGTTTAAAAAACAGTTTTTTTTATAATCTCAAATATGCGAAAATTACACCGAAAAACTATCTTTTGTGTCTTTTTGATGGCGCGGAAGTCACTTAGCGAACCGAGTTACACTGGCTTTATGAAGAGCTTGAGAATCATTAACCGATAAAGCAGTTACAAGCGAAGCGCTTTGATTCTAGTTTAATGATTAATAAGAAGCCTATTTTAAATAAACTATACTATTACACAGGGTGTTTCAAAAATTTGACATCATTTAACATGTTCATCCAGCGGCTGTCTTGGGTTTAGTTGTAAAAAGATAAAAATGAAAATTTTCATCTTTGCCAATTTCTTTTGGGGATTTTTTCATGATCGTACCATCGTGTTGATTGATCAGGTGAGACCACCAATGGATTGAGTCGAAAGTGTAATGACGCAGCGATGTTGCCGGAAACAATCTCTGACGAGAAACAATATCTCACCTTCTCACTTCCCTCCTTTCCCGAGTCTGGAACAAACTTCAACACAAGTAGACTTGTTTAAAACGCCAAGATTTTTGTTGTAGTAAAGGAGATTTTTATTGTATTATCGGGTGCACGAAAATATTCCAAAGGTTTTGTCATCTCGCTTTACGTTGATATTGTACGTAATAGAGTTTTTTTAAACTGCCAAAATTGTTGAAACGAAGCCAATAAAGCATTCCAGAAAATCATTTCAAAAAATGTTGTTTGATTTAGGTGAAAAAAAAGAAAACCAAAATTTTGTTTTGCAGTGTAAACGTTAAGGTTTTTGTCATGTTGATATAAATCTTTAGCGCTACGATTTTGGAAAACGTAAATGAAGTTTGAATACTATTTATTTGGTTTTATTTGCTATGTCGTTTTTACAGCAAACCTATCAGGGCTTAATGCACAACGCACATAATTAATATAACTTGTTTTCAAGAGTTAATATTTCTCCGTTTAATTTCGCTCTATTCGCTTGCAGCTTTATTCTATCGACGCTGCATAAACATCATCAATGACTTGATGAAATCTCCTCACCCTAAAAAAGATCGATTTTCCAGCAAGGACAGCCTCATTTGTAGCACCTTCCAAGCTTCGTGTCTGGTTCTGCGAGGAATTTACTCGATCGTGTCAGGCGACACTATTCGAGGTCTCGAGGATCTTCACGATACGGCAAAAGAAGACCTTCGCGTTTTTCCTTTGACGTAAATAAATTGAGAGCTTTTCTGGTATTGTAGTTGCATAGTTATAGCAAAAAAAAAAAGTTTAACAAGCTGTTTTAACTCGAAAGTTAACAATCGGTTTAAGTTTTTTGCCGTGATTTATTTGTTTAATTTGTTCTGAACTGAAATAGACAACTTTTTTAAGTTTTTCTTTTTTTTCCAGCACGATCAAAACTGTCATTGGGTTATTGTCGTCCGAAGAACTTGAAAAAGTTCGACGTCAATCGTTCTACAAAGGAGATAAATATTACGAGGGTGGCGAGGGGGTTTCCCGACACGAGTCTCTGCACTATGATGATGACTTACCGCGCATCAATCTCGGTTTGTTGGAAGTTTGTTTATTAAATAACAACTTGGCAGTGTGACGAACTTATGGCACGACGTCAGATCCGGGCTTTTTACTGCACAAAAATCATTTGCAAGTTTTTCGGTGTGGCAACAATACTTCGAGCCGTACCTGGAGGGGGAAGGGGCAATTGCTCCCCAAATTTTCCAAAATTTGGGCAAAACTCAAATTTTTCGGGCACTGAAAAGAAAATATTTGGACAAAACCAGAATTTTTCGGGCAGCGATATGAAAAATTTGGGCAAAATCAGGAATTTTACGGCAGTGACAACAATCAATTGCAAAAAATAGTGTATCCAATTTAGGTGAAGACCAGGGCCGGATTTACCAATAGGCTAGGCAGGCTGAAGCCTAGGGCCTCAACATCTAGGGGCCTCGAAATTTGGTTTCGAAGTTTGTAATTCTTTTAAAAACTTGACAAGTTTAAACCCTACCTAAAGTACATATATATCAAGCTTTTCAGAGTAGAAAATTCTATAGACAACTGGTTTCAACCACGTTGTAAACAGCCATTATTACGTCGTTTGCATCATAATAAAGGCAATTATTATGCGCATTCTGCTGGAAGCCTCTATGTTAAAGTTCCGTAGTCTACTCTGCAAAAAACAGTATCGGTAGTTGACATGTTGCTGAAATAACTAATAGACATTGTGTTGCTTACTGTTAATGTGGTAAATTATACGTTTTATCAATTGAAATTTACTAATGTTATCGACTTATCTTATTATTAGACGTCTTGGTATTGCTAACCTGCGTTTAGATCAAGCAATAATCTTGTTTCATAATTTTTTGAACCTTAAATTTATTATGACCAAAAGATTTGAAAGTGGAGCTAGCAAGCGCAAGAGAAAGAAATTTGAAAATGATATGGTAAAGAAGATAAAACCAATCACTGCTTTCTTGCATCAACCTCTGACAGAAGCAACAGGTGCTGGCAGTGAAGTAGGTGCCTTGACGCTAGCACAAGAAAATCAGTGTGACGAAGCTGATCAGCCAACTGCTAGCATTCAACCAGAAGAAAGTCTTACAGAAAAAGCAATGCAGGACGTTGAACAGCAACCTGGTAATGAGGAAGGAGCCATGCCCAGTGAAAATGAAAATACAAGTATATTTCAGAACTCAGTTGCTGCAAAGGGAGGGGAAAAAGAAACACATGAAAGTAGTGGAGATAGTCAAAATTTTCAATTCACACCTGGTGAAGTAAATCAATCCAAAGCTATTACAGATACTTATGCAGATGATGCCGAACATAGATCTACACATACAATGAGTTTAAAGGACGTTGGTTTGTGGAAAGAATTATCAAATGAAGAAATAGCCTACTGGATAGAGAGAGGTTCTTCTGAAGTTCAGCACAGTTGTGGACCATTTTCTAGTTCCAAACGAGTGTACAAGAAGCAATCCAGGTTTTGCACAAAAGCTCTGTTTTATGCAACGAAAGTCAATGGTGAAACATATAGCAGAGAGTGGCTTGTATATTCCCCCGCAAAAGGACGGGTATATTGCTTTGTTTGTAAACTCTTTCCAAATCATGCATCTTCTTCGGCTTTAGCTTCTGATGGTTTTGATGACTGGCACAACTCTTATCTTATCCAAACTCATGAAAACTCAGAAAAACACACAAATGCCATGTTAACCTACCTAACAAGGAAGCGAGGATATACGCTTACTTCAAAGCTGGAGGAGCAAATAAAAGTAGAACAGCAGTATTGGTGGCATGTAATGGAAAGAATCGCCGCTGTAATTTGTACTCTTGCAGAACGAGGCTTACCTTTTAGAGGGGACAATGAACAATTTGGATCTCCCAATAACGGTAATTATCTTGGTCTTTTAGAACTAGTTGCCAAATTTGATCCATTTTTACTTGCTCATATCAATCGCTATGGAAATTCAGGATCAGGAAACCCCTCTTAATTGTCAAAAACTATTTGCGAAGAGATGATTCAGCTCATGGCCAAAAAAGTTAAAGAGTCAATTGTGGCTGACGTGAAAAAAGCGGGATATTTCAGCTTTTCTGTGGATTCTACTCCCGATATTTCACATACCGATCAGTTAACTTTGATTATCAGATACGTGTCTCCTGTAAACGGTTTACCAAGTGAGAGATTTATAACTTTCTTTCAGCTGAAAGACCACTCTGGGGTAGGCATGGCAGATTTAGTGCATAAATATCTCACTACTGAGCTTCAGCTTGATTTTAACAAATGCCGAGGGCAGTCTTATGACAATGCTGCAAACATGGCTGGTAGGTACAACAGTATGCAGCAAAAAATCCTAGAAAGAAATAAATTTGCAAAATTTATTCCATGCGCAGGTCACTCCTTAAATTTGGTAGGCCGCGCAGCTGTTGATTGCTGTCTTGATGCAGTGAACTGTTTTGGCATTATCAATGAAATTTACACCTTTTTTTCAGCTTCCACAAAGAGGTGGGCAATTCTAAAATCATTTTTGCAACCTCAATCAAAGGTGCCAAAACATTTGTCAGATACTAGGTGGGATGCACATGCAAAAGCCACGGAAGCTATTTTGGAAAGTTACAGTGCCATCACTAATGCTCTCAGTCATTTGCACTCCGATGTAAGTGAGAAGGGTGATACCAGACTTCATGCTAACAACCTTTTGCAAAAAATGGAAAAATTGGAATTTGTGTTTATGTTGCATTTTTGGTCCAGAGTGCTAGGTCGTTTTCACAGGGTTAGCAAAGCCCTTCAGAAATCTGAATTGTTATTAAGTACTTGTGCCGAATTGTACAGTTCACTTGTAGACTTTCTAAGCGAAATTAGAGATGAGTTTGACGAGTTTGATCAGCAAGCAAAAGCAACCTTGCCGAATATCAACTACAGAGCTGTCACTAGGAGACAAAGAAATGCACCTGACGCTTTAAGTGAACTCTCTTCAAAGGAGAGGTTTAAAATAAATTCCTTTATCCCTATGCTCGACGCACTTGAAGCCAATTTAAGAAGAAGAGCTAATGTGTACAGTGACATTGCAGAAATGTTCCTCTTTCTTGCTAATCTGAAAGCAACTAAGGTAGAAATTGTACGAGGCGTAGAACGTTTAAAGGAAGTGTATCCAGAAGATGTTGACCCGAAACTTACTGATGAACTTCTACATTTTCATTTGTACGTGAGACAAACACAAAACCAAGGGCTTACTGGTACAGAAGAGCAATCTATTTCCTTGTCTCATGGAGATTTTTATGAAATTATGTGCAAGGAAAAAATTCACACTGCCTTTCCTAATGTGGAAGCAATATTAAGACTGTTTCTAAGCTTAATGGTCACTAATTGCTCAGGAGAGAGATCTTTCTCAAGGCTCAAAAGCATCAAAAATAAACTGAGATCGACAATGTCTCAAGAAAGATTGTCTGCACTGAGCATTCTGTGTATTGAGAGTGACAAACTTAAACAGATAAATTTTGATGAACTTTTGCATGATTTTGCTTTGACGAAAGCTAGAAAAAAAATTTTGTAGCCTAGTCTTACTCTATTTGATGGCTGTAACTATTTCTTATGTCCTCGTAAATAAACTTTACAATTATTGTAACGGTTGTTTGATCAAAGAAATTAAAATTAAAAGCAAAACTGCCTTAACTAAATTTTTATTCTTTTAATAAAAATTTGCACCCATGAATGGGGAGAATGAAAAGAACGAAGAGTTTAATGCACTCATATTTTTAACATTAAGCAATGACATGTGATGTTGTTTAGAGAGAAATTCTGAGCTCAAAAATAGGGAGGGGCCTCACAAATGGAATAGCCTAGGGCCTCTCATGGTCTAAATCCGGCCCTGGTGAAGACCTATTTTTTTTAGAGAACACCATGGTTTGGGGACCAAAATTAAGAAAAATGAGACTGATTCCAAGTGAAGATGCTTTTTTTTAGAGAACATCTTAATTTTGGGACGAAATTGGGTCTTCGTCTGACAATGTTTTTGTCCTATTCCTGTCCTATCTTGGACAATGTTTTTGTCCTATTCGTAAAGTACTAGAAAATCGTGATTCGGACAAATGTCACAAAATTGGGCAAAACTTTATTGTCCCCTAAATTTTTTTTGGCTGGTACGCCTATGACGAAACTGATTTAAAAATCTGTGAAATTAATTTATTGACTTCTAGCTACAAGAATTTTTTTAACTCTTTGTAGTTCTGCTTTTCTTCAAATGGTGACTGGACGCTAACTCGAGGTCAATTACCAGTTTTTTACCAACACGTCATATGTGTCAGCATTTTTTTAAGTTATATTTTGGTCATGTAAGAAATTTTCCGTTTTTTAATTGAAACCGTGTTTTATCAAATTATTTTTTGTCGAGGCGACTAATCGTCAATGAATTACAACAAAAAGATCCCATCGATTGAGGTAATTAAGCGCATTAACATAGCAAGCATGACAACACGTGTGGAAAAATCATTTTACTAAGAGTTACAAGACAATCTGAAAATTTGCGACTTTTTGTTCGAAAATTTGACCCTTTCGGTGAAATTGATTGATTGAAGTTGAAATCTCACGGCTGTTCAGTAAATTAATAAGAGCAAGGAAAGTATAGAATAGAAATATTAATTGCGTTTTTCTATTATTTCATAAAAGTTAAGTCAGCAACGTCGTGTACTTGCCATTCTTGAGATAAATTTTCTTTCTTCGTACAATGGACATTACAAAATGGCGACGCTCTATCGAATCTTGGACGTAATACAGGAGACGTTCGATATGTGGCGTATGTCGGTAGCAGAAATCTATTTTGTTTGGATTTGTTTTAGATTTCGATAGGTTTTCGGCGATCGTTCAACGACGCGCTCTATCGAACGATGTCGAAACCATTACCCGTCTCTTCTACGCCCTTTCGACGACCCAGAATTCCGACAGCATATTTGAATCCGGCTCCGACTCCGAAGATAAAACTGTGGATCACGAAGCCTTCAAAGTTTTCTATAATACCTGGAAGCAAGTGCGATTGCTTTGCATCTTTAAGAAGTTTGTTATTAGGCATGCATTTTTTGGTGATTAGTACATCACGTGATCAGCATGACGCGCGCTTTTCCTTCAAAAATATTATTGAATTAGAAATCACTTAAAAGCAATGTCACGCAACAGTGACTTTTTTCATATTTTCTCGTAAATCTTTTCTACTTTTACAGCGTCATGAAAAAAATAAAGATTTTGGAGCGAACATGGTTGCTGCCGATAATAAATCGTCTTCTGCTTTGCTGTGGAAGTCGGAGTCGATCCTGAAAGTGTCCGACGTTGTTTCATCGGACAAAGGCGCTGGAAGACTTATTCTAACAAACGAGAGGTTATAATATTTGTTAAAAAAAAAACACAATAAAAAAATTTTTTTAAAAAACTACCAAACAATAAAAAACTGTAACAAAAGATTTTTCTCAAATGCAAAAATAATCAAATTATTAAATTTGTTTTCGCCTGATATCATCCTTTATCTGTTTATCATTTTTAGTAACTAGAAAACTTGAAAATAGCAGAAAAATGTAAAGACTTTTAAGTTTTAAGATAACAATAATGTGTACTAAAAAAAGTTTTAATATCTCGTGTAGATGCTTGTCAAAAATTTATTTAACTGTTTTTTAAAAAGACTGTTGAAAGCAGAAGATTTGTGGCAATGATATTGTGACAGAAGATGCATTGTGCTTGGAAAAAATTAAATCACAAAAATTGGGTTCAAAGCAAAAGTGTTGCCATCTAAATAATACAATTATATCATATTTCTATGCTTCTGATCAAGCAACTTCAGTGACTTTAAATCTCTGTTAGGATTCTTTTTATGACGGAATCCAACGAAGATTGCAAGTTTGAAGCTCGCCTAACTCAAATAAAAAATATCAAAATGATGAAGCAAAAAGTTCGCTTGCGTGGCTTCAAGTCGCTTCAGTTCCAAAAAGGAGGTTTGTTCTTTTGTTGCTATTTACTGTTCAACCCTTAGCCAATCGATAATTCAAAAAATGAGCCGCACCGTGATGAATGATGTTAACGTTCTGTTGACAATCTAGAAGAGCGAGTCGTCACAGAAAAGTATGATCATGTCAATCAGTTCCGGCCAACCACGCCTAGATTGTCGACGGAACAGTTGATGACGTTCATCGAGAGTTATTCGCGGCTGATTTCTTTATTTTTTATGAGCTATTCTTTTTACAATCGCTGTAATTTTATACGTCTTTTAAAATAATTTTTTTGATTGTTTTTTTAAACCAGTAGTTTTATTGACGTTTCACTTTTACTGCACGTAACAGAGACAGGTTCGGTTTTGATCCAAAGAGGTTTTTATGGCGTTTCTCAAGAAAACAGATTTAATTTGAAATTAAGTTTTTAACTTTAAATTTCCAATAACGTTAACAGCTTGCACTTTGTTTTCATGAAAGAAGTCTTTGAAATTGTTTTTCATTAAGTTGGTTGAAAACCGGAACAAGTTGGAAGCAATTTGCATTTAATTTAGGGATAAACTGGGGAAGCCTGTTACGTAAGCGCAAAAAGTCGGCAGCTCGATCGAGTCGTTGAAAGCGCTGTGATTGATGGCGAACGTGATCGACGCGGTCGCTGTTCAAAAACCTACTCGCGTCATTCTGTTGTGTCCATGGCATTGACATTTCACAGTTTTTTCCTTTGGTGACGGTTTTGGGAAGCAGCTTTAAATTTCACTCATATCGCTAATAAAATCTAAAAATCAAATTAAAAATTCAACCGGACAGTGATTATCTTGGCATCTCTAAAAGTGTGTCTGGGTAATTGTTTGGCAATGTGCTCTTTGTACAGCGCCTTCGTCTGCGAGTTAAGAGGATAAATATCGAGATAAAAAAAATTGCACCCACTACTGACTGTCACTTTAATAGTTGGTCAGCGATTGTTTTTGCTGTTCTCTGGAAATTTGTCTTGCTTTTTAAATGTCTTGATTCATTTTTTTTTAGACGAAATTCCTTTCCTAGTTGGTCTGAAATCTAATTGTGAAATTTGGCTAATAATTGTGGAGGAAATAAGAACTGGAAGAATACAAGCAAAAAGTTTGTTTGTTCGCTTTTCTGCCATTTACTTCTGGGGAAGCGATAATGCCAATGTTATCCATATGAATAGTTCTTGCTTACTCAGCCCGATAGTGTGGTCGAGTGGTTAGAGTCTAGTCGACAGAGTAGTCTCGGTTCAAAGCCTACTCATTCTGTTCAGTCTTGGGGAAGACACTTTACGGTAATTTCCCCTGCTTGGCAGTCTTAGCAAGCAGTTCTAAATTTCAGTCATATCTCTATACAACTAAAAAGAACAAATAAGAAATTTTAAAGGGACAGCAATATCTTGGCATCTCCGGAAGTAGGTCGGGGTAATTGCTTGTATTCTGTATAGTGCCTCCATCGCTTTCCTACGAGTCAAAAGGATAAATATAAAGATGAAATAAATGAATAAAAATAAAAAATGGTGATTTCAAATTTTTGTAACTGCCAATGATTAAATTGATCAGAATCTGTTTAAATCGGAAGTCATATAAAATAAATTTACCTTTTTCTTAATAGTTTCATAAAGGTTTTTACTTGCAAATACTTTGCATTGTATGCAAGTGTTCTCAATCCTATGTTCTGTCTTGGGTAAAGTACTATTTGAAGCAAATTGAGATTGTGGCAAATTTTGATTGTTGATAAACGATTTACACGAATTTTCCGCAATCACTATCGGGATCACGAGTGCTTTTGATTATACGACACAGCTCTTTTGTGCCAATGAATTAATTTTTGAGTTTGTACTATTCTCAAAAACATGCCACTTTTTATTGTTTTTTGAATTACAAAGTTTTTTTGTTCTAGTTGTTAGGAAAATACTTGGATGTGAGCCGATTCAAACTAACTGAATGATTTTGTTTACAGACCTGAGAGATCACCTGGCCACATCCGACATTCCAGCTCAGAATGTTAGGGTCATCAATGCTTTGTATGAAGCCGCCAGCGGTGGAGGTGGGTCTTGTCAAGGAGTTACGTCACTGTCGTTGATCAACTTTTGTCTTTTTCTGATTGTACTAAACAACGTAAAGTTTTACTTGAGTTTCTTTACCTCCAATTTAAAGCTTCACTAAAAATTCTTAAAAATTTAATCAAATTCCCATTCATTGTTTGTTGAAGCGTGTAGTGTTATATTTTAATTCATGGTAATCAAAACAGTTTACGTTGTTGCATGAAAATGGCGCTAATTATTCTCCTTGACTGACGTGACGACAAATATTTTTAATCAAAAGTTCGGTTATTTTTTCAGCATTTGTTTGGTTTTTTGTGCTTTTGTGTCTTTGCCCTTGTCCAAGAAGCAAATCTGATTATTCTGAGAATGTTACGCAACTTTAAGCTTTAATGAATGCAATGCTTTTAATAGACCTGTTTATATGTTTTGTTTGCAGAACTAATGGATGTTAGTTGCGCAATGGAATGGGCGAAACGTCTTTGCAAGTTCACTCGGCAATTCTTAAGTGGCTTGTCCAAGAAACTTCCTTCTGATATTGCAGATGTTCGTACCATTCCTGAACATATTTTGCCTCTTGTTTTTGTGGGTCGATAAACTTTCGGTTTTTCTAGATGCTTCTCTTGAAGATCGACTTGTCTCCAATGGAAACGAATAAAAGCCCCGTCAACAAAATTCTGTACTCGCCTATCAAAGGTAAGTTGCCGCCGGCCTTTGCATGGAAAAGTCTAGAACAGGGATGTCCAATCTTTTTTCATAATGGGCCAAATTATAATTTAGTTATAGTCGGCGGGCCGCAAAAAAGTCTTTACTTTGAATCTGACTTTATTTTCTCAATTTTTGTCTCAAATTTGTGATCTCTAAAGGTCTTCATCAGACATGCGGCTCGTCAAGGTTGAAGCAAATCCGACTTTCGAGTCCGAGTTCGCTTCCCTGGTTTTTACTTTAAATCTTACTCTAATTTCTCCATTTTTATCTTAAAAACGTAGTGATCTCTAGAAAAAAATCTTTACTTTAAATCTTACTCTGGTTTATCGATTTTCGTCAAAAAAGTAAGTTCGCGGAACACAGTTTTAAGAAACCAACGATACAGCTATTAAAATATAACTACAAAGTTTGAGTGAGCTGGGCCGCATAAAAACATTAAGTGGGTTGCATGCCCGCGGGCCACAGGTTGGACATCTTTGGTCTAGAACGACCTGTAATTTTACTTTTCATATGTTTTGAAATTGTGAAGTCGATTATTTGTTAGAAATGGACCAACAAAAAGTAACACTCAATGTTCCGGTGACGGCTGTAATTAAAACTCAAACCAAAAGCTTGTTTAGATAGATTCGATTCAATTCGATTTAAATAAACTATTATCCTTACACCCAACGTACGAACTTCTGTAAAGGCAGTATAAACTTCAGCAAAAAGTGATAAATTCGGCCAAAGGTTTTATACCATTTTGTTTCAAAAAACTACATTCATAAGTTTGCCGAAAAAGGATGAGCAATAATGAAGCGCAACAATCAATAAGCGTCTTTTGCATTCTCTAATTAAAGTTCTTGGATGAAGCCCGTTCGCGTCTTGGCGACGTGCACTCCCCCGCCAAATGTTAATTCGACATTTTACAAGTGTCGTCAACTTGGTGGTATCGATAGTATACAAATAAAGAAAGTTCAACATAGAAACACTTCAAACTAAAAAACGAATAACGATTGAATTTAGACTAAACAGAAATATGTCAAAAAGAGCACATAATTAACACAAATTCACATGCACTAAGCTTCACAATGTAATCTCCGTAACGAGTTTGCCGCTAATAGCAAATAGACACAATTCAAACAATCAGCTTTACAATGTAATCTCAGTAAGTAAGAATGGTCAAGTCAGTATTTATAATTTCTAGAAATTTTTCAATCAAGTACAATTTGGTGACAGATATGGTTAACATAGTATTGCGTGCTTTAACTTGGACTATTCGCACAAGCTCCTTTTTATCGTATAAGGTCCAAAACACTCTTCCCACAACCCTATTTGACCGTTGCTGGATATATTCGACCAACAATACTACATCCCCTACTTTGAAATTTTCCTCGGAAATAAACCATTTTTGCCGCTGCAAAAGATAGGGAAGGAATTCTTTGGCCCAACGTCGCCAGATTTGATTGGCAAGAAACTGTACTTGAGCCCAACGCCTATGTGTGTAACAGCTATTTGTGTCGAATGTGCCAGGCGGTAAGTTAGGGTTGCCTCTTAGCAGTAGTAGATGGTTGGAGGTTAAAGACTTCCTTTCGGAATCATGGAGCATTAAGGAAAATAAAGGTCTAGAATTTAAAATCCCCTCCACCTCTGTCAGTAATGTGGTTAAACATTTTTGGGTTAATACCTGCATTTGAATTAAAACGTTTAGATTTTTCCGTACTGAGCGTATCATTTGTTTTCATGTGACTAACACAAAAAAAACTTAACACAAACTTACTAACACAAATTTTGAATTAGTCAATGATAAACAAAAAAAGACAACAGATGAACCAGAAATAGCAAACATATTTAATAAATTCTTTAGTACTGTAGGATCCACAATGGCCTCTCAAATTCAATCACCAAAAATGACTCCACCAAAATAAATGAAATGCCCCCGAGTTCCTTCTTCTTTGGAGAAACAGACCCTGAAGAAATAAATCAGCTGATTAGTGAACTAAATGAAAAAACTGCTGTACGAAGAAATGATATTGAAATAAAGTACTATAAAATAGCAAAGTCTGTAATATCTCCAATTATCAGCAAAATGATCAATAAATGCATAAGTCAGGGTTCCTTCCCAGATTGTCTGAAAATTGCCCAAGTAATACCAGTTTATAAAAAAGGATCAAAAACTAACTGTAGTAACTATCGTCCAATTTCACTCTTATCTCCTTTATCAAAAATCTTTGAAAAAATTATCTCTTCTCGATTATATAACTATATTGAAAAAAAAAACAACTTTTATCTGACTGAGAGTTTGGATTTCGACCAAATTATTCTACCTCCCTAGCAATCTCAAATATATGCAGTAACATTCTCCTAAATAAAGACAAAGGCTTTTACACTCGCTTCATATTTTTAGACCTCTCAAAGACATTTGATACTGTGGACCATGCATTACTAATAAATAAATTAAAGAATTGTTATGGCATAAGGGGGACCCCACTATGCTTACTAAACAACTACTTATCTAATCGACTTTAATACACTTGTATTAACAGTACTATCTCAAGCCTTGAATCTATAACTTGTGGTGTCCATAAGGATCAGTACTTGGACCACTACTGTTTTCATTATATGTTAATGACATGCCACTAGCTTCCTCATTTAAAATAACATTATTTGCAGATGATACTCTCTTGATGATGACAGGATATGATTTAAATAAATTACAACAACAAGTAAATCAAAATCTAGCTTTAATTGAAAATTGGCTAAGATACAACAAATTATCACTAAATTACAATAAAACAACATACTTATTGTTCACAAAAAAAGGTAAGATAAAAAACAGCAATTTTAATGTATCTATAAATAAGATAGAAATAAAACGTTCTGATCATGTAAAATACTTGGGAGTATATATTGATGACAAAATGAATTGGTTATATCACATAAATCACCTAACACAACATTTGCGAAAATCTATTGGTTTGATATGTAAAATTAGGCATTATGTTAATGAAAAAACCACAAGAATGCTATACTATGCTCTTGTCTATTATCATCTTCAATATGGCATAACCAATTGGGGTTTTGCTGATGCTTTTTACATGAAACCTCTAAATACTTTACATAACAATGTACTAAGAATCCTAGCTAACTGTGGGGTTATAGAACAAAATTATCTCCTGTCTATAAGGCACAAAATATCCTTAAATTAGAAGACATACATAAGCTGGAAGTAGGTAAACTCATGTTCAAAATTATCAATAATGGAAAGCCACAACAATATAGAGTTTTATTTACTAAGTCTAGAGAAATTCATAATCACTTGACTAGACAAGCAAAAAATGAGAGTATTTATATCTCACAAATTCAAACTAATTCTGGAAAAAAATCAATTCAATATGCAGGAGCAATATTGTGGAACAAAATACCTAATTCCATTAAATCTCTTTCTTTTACTTCTTTCAAAAAAGAATATAAAAAACAACTAATATGGAAATACTAAAAGAGTACTAAAGTGTTATTTTTCGTATGTTGAATAAAAAATCAAAAATTTAATCTCATCTAGTTGAAATATGCATAAAATGTCTCATAATTTTAGAATAAATAATATTACTTTAGAATTATTGTATCTGTTGTATGCTTTCTTTCTCTGCTTATATTTGTTTATATTTTGTTTTGTTTTTTCTTTTTTTTCTTTTATTATTTCTTTTATAATCAGCACCAGTATTTCATATCCAGTATTTCTTGCCTTTTTCAAATTAACTTCATGTTACTACATGAAAAAATGGAGGCACCTCGACTTTGATAACCGTATGGTTCTTTCGATACCTCCATGGTGTAACTTGCAGGCTCAATTCTCAATCAGTTAGGTTTTGTTCTAATTAAAAAGTTTGTTAATTGTTAATATGTCGTGCTATGGTTATGCCAAATAAAAAAAATCATGACGATATATGTGACCTGCGTATGGCGTATGGAGGATTAAAACTCTGTTTTGAAGACAAAACTTATAGCCTTTTGGGCTATTTTTCTTGTATTACATATACTTGAAGATTGAAGATGTCTCATCAGGCTATATTAACGTAATGTTGCGCCGGCTCTTGGCTATTAATGCTTGTAGTTAGAAGCGATGTTACTTTTGTTTTATCACCGGCTTATGCATCTGACTGCATATCGATATAAGTCCTACCAACGATGGATATCCGCCCGTAGCGGTTGGTGGGCCCTGTATTTTTACAGGGATCGGAATGACCATCAACTTTCTGGATCATTCTTTCTCAGTGGTATTTTGTCGGGCATAAACATGAGCATGTCGAGCATCAGTCGGCAGCGTGGTCGAGTGGTAAAGGGCCGTGCTTATGATCATCATGGTCTCGGTTCAAAACCCACTCGCGCCATTCTGTTGTGTTCTTGAGAAAAACACTTAACGGCACTTTCCCTGCTTGGTGTTCTTGGCAGGCAGTTATAAATTACAGACATATCTCTATTAAATTATAAGCGGACAGCAATACCTTGGCATATCCGGAAGCAGGTCGGGGTAATTGCTTACCCTATGTATTAGCGCCTCCGTCGCTTTCCTGCGAGTCAGGAGTATAAATATAGAGAGATAAAATAAAAATAAAAAAATGAAAAAAAAATAAACGATTTTTGCTTCACCTCTTAGAGTGTCCGGGCATTGGCACTTCCTTTAGAAAATCGGGGAAATGTTTGTGCCTGGCTATTCTTAGGTTTTACAGCAGGGTCTTGCTTAGTATTCATGTACAAGAATGATTTTCTTGCATTCTGTTGAGGAATGCAAGAGGCTCCAATCCCTAGGTGTGCGCCTGGTAAGCACAACAACATTCAATTTTTGATTGTTGTAGACTTTTAAGAGATTCACGCAAAACACGTTTGGCGCCTGAAAAATAGTATTGTTGAAAGCCTCGTCAGGTTGACCTCTCCTGGCTATAAATCTTCTCAGTGTATTTACAAAAGAATTTGCAGATAGGTCCTTGCGTCGATTTAAGATTGAGAGTAGCTTGCGGTCGCTTAACAGTGAGATGAGAAGATCGTGAACTCCTACTAGATTCAGTCAAGCCTTTACTAGAAGCGCAATATTGAGGATCGTATTTGGTTGAACAAGTGGGTGCGGCATTAAAACGAGTCGAACTATTATTAGAACCCGTAATTTCTGTGCGAGTAAACCAAACATTTATTGGTGCATCGAACTCGCGTTTATTAATTGCGACAGCACGTCTAGTTTGCGAAAGAACAATATTACTAGACATCATTATTATTTTCATTAAGTTATCCTAAGAATTCTCTATTTTAGCGATACTTTCGTTTTACGCCTTGATCTCAGGACTACACAACAACATAACTTTTTCAGCGGCCAAATAATTATCGTTCAATATAGATTGCAAGTTTTCAATAGCGTTTTCTACGTCTCCTTGAAGCGGCACTCTCTGGAATATTACCAACAATTTAACTTGTAAATTGATTGATTAAAATATCTTTCAAAGTACATGCAATCATTATTCAAAGTTATACCTTTTTTGACGCTCTATAACGGAGTGAATAAAGTCTAAATGTTCAAACACCATTTTTCTTGTTTTCTTCCGATTTCTTACGATTGTTCTTGAAAACTGGTAATTGGTTGCATCAGTTGACACAATAGATAATTGAAAAACAAATAAACCTTTGCCTCTTGCAATTTAAGGTAAAGGATTTATCAAAGTTCTTATCCAAATAGAATTACTAATTAGAACGATGAGAATCAATTATTTATTAAAACTCTTGTTCCGGTTACGGCTATAATTAAAACTCAAACCAAAAGCTTATTCAAATGGAATAGACCCTATTTTAATTCATTATTACCCGTACACCAAACGTACAAACTTCTGCAAAGGCAGTATAAACTTCAGCAAAAACTGATAAATTCGGCCAAAGGTTTTATATCATTTGTAGGTCAATTTCAGATTGCCTCCATTGTCCAAAAAACTACATTCAAAAGTTTGCCAAAAAAAGATGAGCAATAATGAAGCCCAACAATTAAATCAATAAGCCCCTTACGCATTCTATAATTAAAGTTCTTGGCTGAAGTTGGTTCGCGCCTTGGCGACGACTTAGCTACAGACTCATATTTAAAATTTGTTGTGAGAACTGAGCAGTGTCATTGTCGAAAACATAAGGTTGACACGAAATATTTCGCTGATGCTAGGTTTCATGAAATAATCAGCAGTTGCGATTAAACAATTTTCAGATTGAGCTTTTAATTTCAATTTTTTTGCTGTGTGATGGACGTGATATCTTTTTTCGCGTCTCAATTAAAACTTTTTAATTTCACCAATATTTTCAGCTTCTGAAAACTCGTCGGATTCTCCATGTGTCTGGATTGCTTTGTCGTCGTCGAAAATCCGCATGATGACGACAAATAGCTGGAGCTTGGATCCATATTCGATCACAGATTTTAACGCAAATCTGGTTTGTTTTTTCAATTAATATCGTTTGTCTGAAGCTATATTGATAAAGTATAGTGAGAAAAAGGAAGTGTTTTCAGTCAAGACAACGACTAGTTTCCTTTCGACAACCAAACGTTGGCGTTGTCGTTGCAAAGTTGCGTTGTCGTTTACGAACATAGTTTTAAAATGATCAATTTAAACGCAGTTTTGTTACGTCATACATTTTTTCAACAGTTGTCATTGTGCGTTGTCGACCGGGAGCTTTGGGTGGGCACCTCCGACAAGAGCATCCACGTGATACAGTGCGCGTCCCTGCAGCGGACCCAAGTCCTGCACGAGCATTCTGCTCCCGTGATTTCAGTTTTTAACTGCGGAAAGTGAGCTACTCGTTTTCGATTAATTTTTTAGTCAGTTTTATTAAGTCGTTTATTTACGATTTTTTTGTTGTTTAACCCTCTTGGGCCCAAACTAGGAAATACTAATAAAAAAATTATGAGCTTTTGTATACAATGTCAGAGAGGTCTATAAAGTTCATAATTCTTGATTTTTTATAATTTTTATGATTTTGAATATTATTTCTTAAATGTTGCATATACGCAACATTGGGCCTTAAGCGTCTTAAAAGTTACCGAATGTATTGTAAGTTTGGTACGAAAAAAATTTTCTGTTTATTAATAAATTAAGAAAAAAATTTTTTACTTAAGTTAAATTTTAATTGTGAAAATCCATAAAACAATTACGCTGTTCAACAAAGCAAAAACGAACATCACATTTTGTGCAAATAATAGTAGTAATGTTTTTTTGACAATGTTTGCATCTCCCACGATTTTTAACTTTGGCTGGCCAATGGGTATAAGATTGGAAAAAGATTGGTAAAACGCCAATCTTCGACTGGCGTTTTTCTCATTCTTTTAGGAGCTTGAGCAGGTGAAAAAGTGGAGCTTTTTGATGGGCGTCCTTTTTGTTGTGTGACATTGATCAGAGTGAGAGCAGAAGCAACTTGGGCCTGAAAGAATAAAAGGCTTAGAAAAAATTTTTAAATAAACACAATTTCAATAAAATTAACAACTTTTGTTTACCTGAAAGTGTCGTCTAGCCAGCATATCGTTTTTGGGAAGGCTAAGAAGTTTATATTCTCTTCGATAAATGTTCCAAGCATTAATTAACGCTATTGATGTGAAACGCCAAAATAGGTAAATGTACTATCTTCGTGACCTCATCTTGAAGCAAAACGACGCCACAAAAGAGTCAAGCAAATCTACACCGCCCATGTGCTTGTTATAATCACCAATAACACAAGGCATGGGCAGTGATTTTTCACATTTCTCTTTCTTGTCCCATCTTTTTGTTTGTTGCATTAGCTCAAATCCAGTCCATGATGAAAGGATTGTGACAGGCTTGCTGTGCATTCACCTAACGGCGACAATATTGTTGTTTTGCTCTACTTTGTGATCAAAAGAGCCGCTTTCTTTTTTTTTCAACTCCGCCTCATTCATTAGCACCAAACCAGAAAGCCTGTTTTTTCGAGCAGTTCCAGTGTAGAGCATACCACGATTCTTCAGCTTTTCAATCAATGCCAAACTGGTGAAAAAGTTATCGGCATAAATTTTATAATTGGAAAACGAACTCAAAGTTGATGTTAGTTTCAGCACCACATCTGCTCCTTAAACAAGTTCAGTCCTAGTGCCATCACCACCTTGATAGACATCGAAATCATACAGTATACCATGAATATCAGTTCGTGCCCATATTTTAAAACCCCAAGGGTGGGGTTTTCCTTTGATATATTGTCTTATTGGACTAGTCTTACCACGGTATTGGCACATCATTTCATCAATACAACAATGTTCTTCCGGTATTAGTTGAAGAAAATTGCTTCTTAGACTGTTCAAAAAGGGCCGCAACTTCCAAAGTTTTTTTTTTTTCTTCGCTGGATGCAGATAAATTATCAACAAAATGAAGCATAGTCCAGTGTAGTTCTAAATCTATTGCGACTCATAACATCGCAGACTGGACTATATCTGGTTCCATGTTCCCAATATTGTTTCACTCCATTCATTTTTACCAAGCCCATATAAAAAACATGCCCATTACCTATTCTATTTCTTTTTGTGTTACAGCTAGGCAACGAGCAGATTTTTGTACGCTGTATAAATTAGTGTTTTTGACTATGTTTTCGACGATGTCATCAGTAATAAATCTACGAAAATACGATAACGGTGTTTCCACAATTGAAGCAGAAGGTGGTTCCACTGCAGCTCCACAAAAATCTGCAGTAGGCTTCCTAAAGTTGTTTTTACGCCATCGAAAAACAGAGAAATCTTTTCTTATTTTTGGCTTCTTGCTGCATGCGTGGAATCATCACTTTCATCGTTGTCACTGCCTTACTCTTCAATGTCCACATTTTAAAAAAATGCTTTACAAAATTACAATAGTTAACTTACGTGTGAAAATAAAGTTTGCAACATGAAATTGATATAGAACAAAAATTGTAGACTAAAGCAGCAAAAATTGTTAAAAAAAAAACATTACATATGTGCCTAAACAAGCAATAAGCAATAATTATAGTCAACCTGATTGATTTGAAGTACATTGTTATCTTCATCATCACTTTCAGATTCATTTATTTCTCCATCTTCGCTCTCATCACAATCAATCATGTCAATCAGCTCTTCTGCTTTATAATACTTGGAAGTCATATTCTGCCCAAAATGAAAAATTGAGTTGCATTGTTAATAAAAATACCACAGCTAATATTACAACACTAATATAAAATTCTCTTTTTCATACACTATTTGGAACAAATACACTTACAAAGTAATAAAATACCTACTCTTACTAAAGTAAAAAATTTATAACAGTTATTGCAAAAAAATATTTTAGTTAAAGTAAACCGTACTTTACTCAGTGTTTTGACACTGTAACTAGTTTCTGACACTTCTAATTTAAACTCAAAAGACTTTTATAACATTATTTACTAATTTAAAAAATCTGTCATGCAGCTGATAAATTTACGTTACAGCCATTAAAGCCCAATGTTACACCGGTGCAACATCATATTTTAACAAATTCTGAAACAAGTATAGTTCGATAAAATATTTCCGAATTAGTTTTAAATAATACTTTAAGACCTAATAAATAGTTCATGCAAAAAAACAAAGTAACTTACTTTTAAGTGTTCAAAATTTTCCTTTTCAAAAAAGCACTTTTGACTGATATCTTTAACTCTCCACCCACTTACAATGTTTGGAATGAAATGGCGTGAAATTCGTAAATGATTTAAACCAACGAATTAGAAAAGAATAGCTGATTAAAAATATTGCAATTTGGCGCCTTTTTTTTGTTTTCAAAGCTCTTAAGAGTAATTCTCAATACCCTATCAAACTTGATGTTGCATATATGTAACAATGGGCCTAAGAGGGTTAATTAAGGCGTATTGCTTATTGGTAGTATAACCAGTGTTTTTCAGAGCATACTTTATTTTGCTTTCTTGAAAACTCGTAAGTACACCTTAACTGAGGTATAGAATTGAAGCCTATTTTTTTATATTAGTCTCATACAGTAGAAGTTAAATTTAAAAAAGCGTATCATTTCTCATTGAAATACAAAAAAGCTTATAAGTAGTAGGCCTATCCTTTAAGAAGTTAGTGCAACCTGGCTTGTGCTAATATATATACTCACGTACTCGGTTGAAAAGCATTGGTTAGCCCATTGTGCCAAACTCGTTGTACCAAACTTGAAAACGACTTGTTTGTGTGACTGTCGACTTTGCAACTGGTCGATTTTGTTGCAGTAAAGTAGTGAGCGCTTCCAAATCCGGGGAAATTATTTTCTGGGACAAAGAGATGAAAAAAAAAAGTTCTCACTTTACGATTTCCTCTGCTCGCAATCAACTCGTCTGCGCGTCGAAACTGAACGACGAAACAATTTGCTGCTGTAAGTTTTGTTCGCATAAATTTCTTTTTCAACAGAGGTTTAGCATGTCAAAGACAAACAGAACTTCTAGAATTAAGGTGTTTTCTTTCCACAGGTTCAAAATCAACTATATCCCTGCATTCTTTCGACGGAGAGTGCTTGCAATCGCTTTCTATAATCGATTTTGAATTTTCTGCTGGCGGCCACGATATCACGTGCTGCATGTCCGACAACAGCGGCAATGAGGTGAGCATCTGCACCAACGATAAGCCCTTATCGTGGTGGTGTGGTCCCCTTTCCTGCACTGGATATGGGTTGAAATGGCTTGTCAATTCCCGAAGGTCTCATTCTCGGGCGACCTCCTGTCGACATTTATCCTTGTATTTTGTACCTGCTGTCCACTGAACTGTTACAGATGGACAGCGATCTTAATCCTAACTGATTACTCCTCTCCACTTCGTCTACCAACCTACCGCTCTCACTACCTCTTCACTCTATCTGTGCCCGTCGCGAACGTCTCCACATGAACGAAATTAGATCTGCCCTGCAATCTTTTTCATCCCACTTTCTGCTCACCTTTCACTTCTCTAGATTTCCCAACTTTCGAGCTTAACTTCTTCTAAACCTGATTGGATCACCTACCCGCTTTTAATTCACCTTCCTCAATCTGGTCTACAATTCCATCTGTATATGTTCAACCTGTCTTGGTCTGCATATACCTTCCTATCAGCCTGCAAACAACGCGTCATTATCCCTATCTTTAAATGAGGCAAACCCGCTGACTCACCCTCCTTTTATCGCCTTACCTCTCTTACTTCTTGTACTTCCAAACTCTTCGAAAGAATGGCTCTAGGGCGACTCACTTATTTTCTAAAGTACAATAAGGCTTTCACACCCGTAAAAACTGGTTTTAGATCTGGTAGATCGACTGCAGATCAGGTTCTCCTCCTCTCACAGTCAATTGCAGATTCTTTTCACCATTCTAAATCAGGCGCACGTGCCGTCCTCGGCGAAGACTCTTTGCTACTGTAAATTTTAGTAATGATCTCCCTGCCTTTCTTCCTTCAACCGTTAAAGTCTCTCTTTATGCTGATGATCTCGCCATTTGAGCGTCCTCCTCAAACATTGAACGTGCAACTGCGGGTGTTCAGGCTGCCCTCAACAAACTGGTGGAATGGTCCTCTAAGAGGCTTCTACTTCTTAACTTCCTCAAATGTGAGTCATCTTTCTTTAACCTAGACCTTTACCAATCCCGTCTTAAACACTTTCTATCAATTCTCAACATCCCACGTAACTTGAATCCAAATTCGATCTTTCTCGATGTAACCTTTGACCGAACCCTTTTTTTATGATATCATGTTCCATCTTAACGGAAAAAGTTTCACAACCGATTTCGTGCCTTTCACTCTATTACCTCTACATCCTGGGGTCGCTCTAAGAAATCTCTTTGTACCTATATTTATATTTGCGCCATTCTTACCTATGCTTCCCCAGGCTGGTTTCCTTTCTCGTCCCTCACCCATATTACTCACCTCTGTGGAAAAAATGCACAGATTCTCCTGTAGAGTCATCACAGGCTCTCTGTCATTAACTCCAATTCCTCTCCTACAACTTCTCCCCCAATTGCGTGCCAACGTCACCCGTCAATTTCTCTTTTACTTCGAACGTGCTCTAAAACTATCTTCATCCTTTCCTCTAACTCAGTGTTTTCCAAACTTTTTCGGCCTGGCGCCCCCTTGGCTTCCAGATAAATTCCCAGCGCCCCCTTGATTTTCAGCTTGATTCCCAGCGCGCCCTCGCTTCTTTTTTAAGTGAAAAGAATGTTCGACAGAGAATATTTATCTTTAATTTTGCTATTTTTCTCCCAAATTTTTGGTGATTTCTAAAAAAAAAAAAAAAGGTCTTCACTTTGATTTCAACTGTAATTTTGCTATTTTTCTCTCAAATTCATTGTGATCTCTAAAAAAATAAAGGTCTTTACCTTGAATCGATCTTGTATTGAATACTTTGGGAAACACTGCTGCAACATCACCTATAAAAGGTCTTTAATCGTCCTTTATGTATATTTCTTCTCATTGTTTCCTATCGCCCCCTTGTTCTCTTACCGCCCCCCAATCGCCCCCTTTCTTCTTACCGCCCCCCTAAATCTCGCCAACGACCCTTGGGGGGCGGTAGCGCCCACTTTGGAAACCACTGCTCTAACTTCTTGCCCATCATAATCCTCGAACCCACCTTAAGAAAGGATTATGGAGATCCTTTTCAAGTTCCCATAACCTCACTCCTAACCTACAATTACTTGGCTAACCTCTAATTCTATGCCCTCCTAAACCTCCCTGGTCTCCGCCTTTGTCTTATTCTATCTCTTACCATTTTTTTCCATGTTCTTGTAACGACCCTCTTTTCCTCCGCAATGCTGCCACTATCTCCCATCTATGGACTATCCAACTCGGTGACATCACTTCCTGGACTAATGACTCGGTTCCTGGTGGGCTGGGAGAGGGAGGAGCAGGGATTTATATTAAATGTACTAAATGTTTCACTGCTGCAAGTCTTTCTTCAGCTCGACGCCAGGCCACCAGCTATAGCGCCGAGACTGATGCCATTCTATATGCTCTCGAATGGTGTATTTCTCATTCCTCCTTGTATAACTTAAAATCCGTCACCCTATTTTCCGACTCCCAATCTGTCCTGACAATCTCTTAGCTCTCTTGCCATACTTAATACCCATACCTTTCACTGACACCCAATCTCTTCTTAATTCTCTATCGGACTCTAAGGTAATCCATCTTCGATGAATACCTGGTCATTTTTCACTTCCAGGCAACGACTTAGCTTATACTCTTTCTAAAGTTGGTACCACTCATGACCCCTCTACCATACCACTCTCCTTTTTACCTCTTATTTCCTCCCAACGCCTATCTCTCTTTACACCAGTTGGAGACGCGATATCCAATCTGGTTTCTTCCTGCACCAAATTTCTGCAGTATCTTGTGAGAAGCTTACCCTTCCTCGCTCCGCTCGCTGTGCCCTTTCTTGTCTATGCTGCAACGGGCACAGCACTCTTCTTGCTAAATAGCTCCGCAGAATTAGTCGAACCGAGCCTTCTTTGTGCAGCAACTATAGTTCCCAATCATAGGACATCTTTCATTTCGTGCTAGACTACTCTGCACTTGACTCTACGTTTGGCCATCTTCGGCCACTTCCTCACCATTGTAGACCTCTGGCCTCGTCCATGGGGGGTTGCCCGATTATTGGGACTTTGCGGAGTTGATCCGCGCCCCATTCCTTGGAATGGTTTGGGTAATCCCACCACCACCATAACTGGGTGAGCACCGAAGAATTGTTTCGCTGTGCTGACGTAATTACTAAATTAAGCTAACACTTTTGTGCAGATCTGGGCCGGAGATTCGAACGGCTCAGTGTACGTGTGGCATCGTAAACAGGTAGGAACAGCTTCGTTGTCAAAACCGCTCGGAGATCGTCACAATCGCTTCGTCCCTTTCAAAAGTAATTTGCTGTGGGACGAGAATCCATACTCGCTGTGGGACGAGAATCCAGAAGCAGCCACGACCTGCATCATGCGCGCCTACGATGGACGTGTGAGTGACGTTTGTGTTTACAGCGTCGGATCATATTCTCATGCCTCTGCTGTGTTGGCATAGGTTTGGGTCGGCAATTCTTTGGGGGATATCTCTATTCTTAACGAAAACGATTTAGTTCAAGAGATGCTTCTTAAAGCTCACGACGACGCGGTAACGTCGTTGTGTCAAGTCGAAAATCGGTATGTTGTACTTATAAAATCGCTCGCTTATTGTAATGGCGCGCTTCTTAACATCTGGCTCGCGAATTCAAATAGTTGACAGTGATCTATAGTAGGGGTGTCCAAGCTCATGGTCCACTCTAAGCACTTCCGTTCATGCTACATTTTCGCTGTAATGCTCAGAGGCTACATTTTTTTTCAATCGCCGGCAAGTCAAAGAAGGAAATGAATGTACGGACATCTGGATTAACTCCAAGTAGCGCACACACGCATTAAAATTAGGAAAAGTACATGCGTTTTAATTCTTGGCTATCAAAAAGTTAACTGCCAAATGCCAACAGAGTAACACAGTGTACAAACGCTTTTATCAAATTTTGCTGTACTTCGATTAGAAATATTAATTCAAGTTATTTAGAAATAAGTTTCAGTAGTGATCAAACTAAAACAAATTTGATATGACGTAGTCTGATTAATAACAAAGCAACTTTAAATTTAGAAATTACTGCTTATACTTGCAACAAATCAAGTGTTTCGTTTTTCTGATCTTTCTTCCCGATAAATTTATTACACGCAGCAAATAACCGTCGAGCAATGAATCCAACCTGCTTTCAGAGATGCCAAAATATTGCTGCCCGGTTGAATTTTTTTTACTTGAGATATGACTAAAATTTAGTAGAGCTGCTTGAAGTGCCTTTTCCAAAGATGTAACAGAATAACGGAAGTAAGTTTTGAACCGTAACCGAGTCAATCACGTCAAGAACAACGTTTGGCAACTTAACTATATAATGTTGTCTTGCTTACCCGACACACATCTAGGGATTGAAGCCTCTGCATTCCTCAACAAAATGCAAGAAAATCATTCTTGGTCCATTACCACTTGCAGGACCTTGCTACAACAACCGAGAATAGCCAGACACAAACACCTCCCTTAATTTTTTGAACAAGGTGGCATTTAGGATTTTTAATTTTCCGGTATTGAAAAAAATCCTGGAAAACGCGAAAAATTTAATGCAATCCCGTTTTTAATAGTAAGCAAGCTAAAAATAATAGTTATTACGTCGCTCATTACGTAACATAACTAGAACAGTAATTTTCATTTTTCAAATTAAATGCGCGAAAGCGACTGACGCAGGAATTTAATTGAAGTTGTCGTCGTTTGAAAGGGTATTCACTCCAAGTCAGACACAAACAGGACTGGGGCCGAGGTTTTATCCTTTTGCTACCCCAAGCTGCTATACTTCCTGGATCAGATGCTGGTAATGATGTTGTTAAGCCAGCATTGAGTTTTGTCATCTAAAACCGTCAGACCTTGCGCTCCATGTGGCGCCCGATGTAAGGGGCACGCTCTAAAGATGTGATTTACAGTTTGTTCAGTAGCTTCACACTCGCAATTTTGGTAAAGGAACGAAACCCTATTTGTGCATGAACGAATGAAATCGCCCAGCAGCAGTTTGCAGGCGATTGAGCTTGACCCTAGCTGTCAAGGCAACCTCATTCCAACAGGCCTAACACTTTTCTTGAGTATAAAAGCACGGAACTTGGAAGTATTCTCGCAGTACTGCGCCGCCTTTCATCTATAACACTGGTCAACACACAATTTGGTGCCTCAAATATTCAAACTGTTTTGGGGTATATTTGGGGCGCTGATTCCAAAAACGACATCGGTTTTTTCGCATCAGCTCTGGTTTTTGAGTTACGACATACCCCTATAATTTTGACTTTTATCTGTTATACATGGATCTTAAGCAGCAAAGAATTTGTTTAAGATTGTTTAAAGGTATGTCAAATGCGCAATAGCAAAGTAACTACGTGTTTGACGTATTTTCAACAACACAAAATAATAAAATACCCCGATGAAAGCAATAGACATTGAAAAATGCAAGACTTTATTCTAGTAATTACATAACATCTAAAAAGTGTCTTTTGTAGCACTTTCTGGAGTGTTTAGTATCAGGACAGTGCCTTTGCAAACTCCAACAATAATCAGCTAGCATCGTTTCATCTCATCTTCCTTGGTACCGCTTCTCCATTACTCTTATATCCTGGTGAAACCTTTCACCGTGCTCCTCGCTTAGGTCACCAAGATTTTTTGAAAAATGGTCTAAATGGACTTTGATGCTCATGTTGCAGCCAAGATCTTTAAAGCTGCTTAACATATTGCTTACAAGCTCTACATAGTTGCTTGCCTTGTAATTTCCCAAAAAGTTTTTAATAATCAGCACAAATGCGGTCCAAGCAGCTGATTCGTGTTCGGTCATATGCCTAGCAAATTGCGAATCTTTTATAAGCTGCCTGATCTGTGTACCATTAAAAATTCCTGCTTTAATCTTTTCCATACTCATCCCTGGGAATGCACTGCACAAATATCGAAAGCATGCTCCATCTGTATTCAGTGCCGTGACGAATTGCTTCATAAGACCAAGTTTTATATGCAACGGTGGGAGAATGATCTTTTCTGTGGTAACCAAGGGTTGACGAATGATGTTTTTCTCGCCTGCAATCATTTCTTTCCTCAAAGGCCACTCTTTTCTTGTCCAGTGTTCACTTTTTGCTCTGTTATCCCCATACAGAGAAAACAAGGATACTTTGTATAACCGTTTTGCTGGCCCAGAAGAAAGTTTACCATTTTTAGGTCTACACATATTTTCCACTGATACTTAAGGTATGCTACCTTTTCCAGAATTTGTTTAATCGAATCATATTCTTCTCTCATACTAATTGAATGGCCTATTGGAATGGAAGCATACTTATTGCCATTATGGAGTAGAACGCATTTTAAACTTCTTACAGAACTGTCAATAAAAGGGCGCCATTCTTGTGGATTGTATTCTGCTAGTCCCATTTTTTGTAGAAGCCCCCCAACATCATTGCAGAAAACCAGATTGTTTTCCTTCGAAAAATAGGGCAGTAAATCTTTTTCTCTTCTACGATAAAACGTAATGTTAGTACCAGGCTGAAGAAGATTTTTCTCATTTAGCCTGGATGCGAGGATTTCCGATGTCTCTTTTGAAAGATTGAGGTCTCTGACCAGGTCATTCAGCTCGAACTGATTAAATCGCAGCGGTGTAGCAACTGCGCCCTGAAACTCACTTTCACTGCTACAGGTCACTGCTGCATCAACAGAACTAATTTATCAGAGCTTTCTATTAGTTCTGTTAGGTGGTCAAACACAGGAATGGGAACTTCGTCTGAATGCGGGACAGGCCGTCTTGCTGATTCTAAGTCGGGGTATATCCATTTTCTTCTATTGTTACGGTTGATTCACTTAATGTTAACCATACAAAAATAGCAATCGTCGTGAGGATTTTTAGGTTCCCTCCAAACCATTGTGACACCAAACTGTAAACTTTGTCTCTTTCCATTAATCCACTGACGTAAATTCTCTACACAGGTTTACAAGCAAACAAATATGAGCGGTATACCGTATCTCAAAAACTAGAGCTGATGCAAAAAAACTGCCGTCATTTTCGGAATCAGCGCCCCAAATATACTCCAAAACAGCTCTAATATTTGAGGCACCAATAAAAAATTTTTTTTTGTTGACCAGTGTAATTTGTCCACTGAGAAGCGCAGATGACAAGTTCGGCAAGGTTATTTAATAGATTTTGTGCAGCTGGCACAAAAGGGCGTCTAGATCTTAGTCTCACTTAACGAGCATCTGAATAACTACTTAGAAGACTATACAGGATATGATTAGGGTCCAGGGATCCACGGTAAGCCAAGGAGAGTGTCGCTCCTAGTCGGTGAAGCTCACTGGCTGGATTCCTAAAAGTATTGTTAAGTGGTAGGTTGGAGGGACGCAGGCATCCAGTGACTATGCGCAAAACGTCATTCAAGACACGGTCTATGAGGCAAATGTAAACGCTGCGACACTTGACTGGTGCGCAATACTCAGCTGTCGAGTAAACCAGAGATAGGACAGCTCAGCTCTGAACAATGTTTTGAAACCAGCACTCCATCCTGAGCCTACAAGTAGCTTCAACAGCGTAACGCGCGAAGAGAGTTTTTCGCACCGTGCCACTAGGTGGTGACGGAACGTGAGCGATCTGTCAAGTTTTACTCAGAAAGGGTTACACAGAACGGTGAAAGTCTGTTGCTGTTGTAGACTTTTAGCTCACGTTTGGCCTTTTGGTTATTTAAATGAAAGGCTGCCGTCACCGTCTTAGTGTGCTTAAGCTTCAATCTCCAGGTGTGCAGATACGCTGAAAGTGTAGTCATGCCTTGACTTAAATTCCCCTTCAAGCTCTTCCAGTTTCTAGAAGAGTGCAACAATGCTAAATTATCGGCATAGGCAAATTTTCTGGAAATCGTGGAAGGCAGATCGTACGTATAGATTACAGATACGGACTTTCGAACGGCGATCTGAGAGGTAGGATCGTATCTATTCAACAAAGCAAAGAGGAAGATCTAATGAGAGGAGTTTAGAGAGGAGGGCAGAGTTCCAAACTGAGTCAAAAGCTTTCGCAAAATCCACAGTGGCAAGGACTGTACGTGCGCCTGGCTTAGATTGGTAGAAGGAATCTACGATTGACTGTGAGAGAAGGAGAACCTGATCTACAGTCGATCTACCACGTCTAAAACCAGCTTGCACGGGTGAGAGAATGTCTTGTTGTTCGAGAAAATAGATTAGTCGTCCTAAAACCATTCTTTCGAAGAGTTTGGAGGTACAGGAAGTGAGAGAAATGGGTCTATATGAAGAAGGTGAGTCAGGGGGTTTTCCCGGTTTGAGAATGGAGATGATTGTTGATTGCTTCCAGGTAGAGGGTAAGGTGTGTGTTGACCAAGAAAGGTTGAAGATATGTAGAAGAAAATGTAACGCAGATTGTGGGAGGTGGGTTAGGAGAGGGTAGGTAATTTGATCAGGGCCTGAAGAGGTTGAGGTTGAGAATTGAGAGATAGCTATAGAGAGTTCAAGGGAGGAGAATGGTGAACAGAAAGTGGAATGCAGGGTGTTGCAGTGTGCAGTTCGGATAAGATTCATCTGAGCTTTCTCGGTGCTACGAAAAGCTTTTGGGGTTTGGGTAGAGAAATGGGACTGTAGATGTGAAGAGAGATGATTGGCACAATCTACAGGGGTATGGCAATTTGGGAAGTTGGGCTGTTATCATCGTAACCAAGGCTGCCAGTATGAAATTTTTGTTTCCCTCAGGCTTGCCTGGAAAATTCCCCATATTCATACAAAATTTTCCACCATACAAACAAAATGACAATAACAACATTACATATTATTTGCAAAGTTTATTGAAAGTTTTAAAGTTGAAATGTATTTAATGTCGAATATCGATATGCTTTTTCAGGCGCTCAACATAAATAGCATAAGTTGTTCTATTTTCCACTTTTTAAACCATTGTCTTGCTTGGTTCCCATTTAATACAATCACAATTATTTTTTCTAACTGATTGTTTGGCCAAAATTCTATCAGCGGTTGTTTCAGCTTTCAGTGAATTAGTCTTTTTGTTCTTGATGTTATTAACTTGTGAAAATATTCGCTCAACATACGCTGATAAATGTAGTGAGCAAATTAAATTCACCATACATTGAGAAAATAATGGAGATTCTAGATTTTCTAAACCATCCTTAATAGAACTTAAATTGTACCAGTACTGTGGTATGCTTTCAGTTGATATCTGCAGTGGAAGGTCATTAGCTGTTAGCCGATAGCTTTTCCACTGATCATCAAGCTCATTTACTTCTTCTGGCTTTATTAAATTAGAAAATTTTCTTACAAGATGGGATAAAGATGGTGGAGAAATACGGATGTTTGAAACAAATTTTGGGTCAAGAACCTTTAACTGAGAAATTAAACTATCTTTATTCAGTGGAAATCAATTCCTTATTTGAACGCACAATTCAACAAGAAATTTTAAGCAGTCTTGTTTAAATCTTATCAAAATGTTGGTACATAAGGTTCCTTAGTTAAGTGCATCATAATCGGAAAATATCAGAGTTGCTATTTCAGCAAAGTACAATGTAAAAGTTTAGCTGTAATAACTAGTAATAGTGATTATGTCAAAAAAAGGCTCATGGGCCTCTCAAACAGCAGGTTGGCCACACCTCTGGTAAAGAGCAGGTTTGTTAAATTGAATATACGCTATCAAACCACTCAAAAAACACAAACGTCTACCACCATGCCATTATTTACGTAATATGTGATATAAAAATGAAAAAAATAGTTTTACGACAATCTAAGACAAGAATATCGCAGGTTTGACAAAACAGCAATCCATAAGTACAGTTTCCCCAGGTCTTCACCAATTTTAAAAATTTCTCCCATTTTTCCAGACTACCTGTATTTCCCCAAACTCTGGGGGAAATCCCCCATTTCTTGCAGCCCTGATCTTAACCCTAATCAACGCGGCGACAGCTGAAATCGCCGGCATAAAGACAGGGATGAGGGTAGTGTGGCAAGGCTATGCTTCCCGCTTAAGGAAGATCCAGGTAGTAGGAAGCTTAGAAGTACTAGCTTTTTTGCATTAGTGCAGGGGTTTTCTGGTAGTAAGATGACGAGTGACTCAAATTGTAAAGCAAAATAATGAAGAACGTTTATCTTGCTTGCAGTGAGGTCTTCGATGTTCAGCTGGAGACTAGTGGGTCTTCGGAACTTAATGGCAATAGGCCCTGAAAAGGACTTTTTTCCAGACATTGTCCCGTCTTGAAAAGAACGTTTGCCGATTATCAGACGTTCGCTGAACATCGGGACGAGCGGATACCCTTCCGTTTTGGCAGGTTTGGTTTCGGTCTGTCATGTTTACTTACGACCCAGGCTGCCAGAAAGCACCTACCATCCGGGCCAAAGTAGAAATGATGCAACAAATCAGGCAAATAAAATTGAAATTTTTTAGTAATGTCACAGATTGACTGTATTAAAAGTTTTAATCAAATATAAACCAAAAAACGATATAAGTAGGCCTATGCTTATTTTTGTTATGTATTATTTTTCACTTAAACCTGGAAAAGAAAAATGCAAAAAGGCATTAAATCCAGAAATTTCCGAAACCGGGATCCGGTTTTTAAAACCTGAGTGCACAGGTTAGCAACTTTAACCCCTCAAAAAGCCATCTGAAGAATTGTCCCACAGAAAATAAATCACCGAGCCAATAAACATTTAGAATTAAGGTGATTTGTTACTAACAGTGAAAATATATGAATACATGTATATGCAAAATAGGCCTAGTCACTTTTGAAAAAAACAAGCAAGCAGCATAATACTGCTATAATATCGCTGACAAAAACGAAAACAAATGAATAAGATAAAAATAATCTCTGACATGCAGAAGAGCGCACGCTAAGTAATAATGAACCTTTATTTACTTAAAGCGTTACGCAAAGATCAAAAAATTAAACCATGAAGAGGTTTAAAAACAATCTGCTCTAAGAATTTGATATTTCTTCCTCAATGTTGGCTCTGGTTACATTATCTTGTAGTAATTGAGACTATTCTGATATGTATTATATTAACTTCACTGCTACACGCACAATCAAAAAGAAATGCTTTTCTAAACAAAAGCAGTATCGGCAGCGTGGTCGAGTGGTCAAGAGCACCGTGATTGGGATCGACATTGTCTCGGTTCAAAACCTATTCGCGCCATTCTGTTTGTGTCTTCACCTGATTTCGTAAACTTTATTCTGCAATTGGTACAAAAACCTTTTTTTGATCTTTGTCACTGCCCCAAAATTCCTGATTTTGCCCATATTTTTTTCTATTGCTGTCGGAAAAATCTTGGTTTTGCCCAAACATTTCCTTGTTTCTTTCCGAAAAATTTTGATTTTGCCTAAATTTCTAAAAATTAGGGGTTAATTTCCCCCTGCAGATACGGCTAAGTATAAAATACGCCTCCGCTGCCTTCCTGCGACTTCGGAAAATAAATGCCTAGATGAAATGAAAACGAAATAAGTATGCCAAAATTTAATGACACCCTAAGATTTTTTTAAAAGTTTTTAAAAAATATGAGTAAGTTTATATTTGCGCTTTGATTATGGCTAAAATAGTTGGGCCGCAAGTGTTTTCGTAACTTTTTTCAAAAACTCGCGCCGCTAGGTCACTTTTATTTGAAATAGGTTATACCAAATTTTGGGGCGACACTCTCCTTGGCTCACCATGGATCTCTGGACCCCAATCATATCTTGTATGGTCTTTTAAGTGGGTCCTCTCCTCAGATACTCGCCAAGTGAGACTAAGATCCAGACGCCCGTTTGTGCCAGCTGCGCGGAATCTTTTGGACAACCTTGCCAGACTTGGCATCCGCGCTTCTGAATAAACAAATCACAAATGGAAAACGGAGTACTGTGAAAATGCTTTGAGGCTCCATGCCTTTGTGCCCGAGACCAGTGCCAGGCCTGTTGGGATGGGCTTACCCCGAGCAGCTTGGGTTAGGCTCAACCGCCTGCAGACTGGTGTTGGGTGATTCCATTCGTCCATGCACAAATGGGATCTCGCTCCTTCACCGAATTGCGAGTGCGGCGCCTCTGAGCAAACCGCAGACCATGTACTAACAGCGTGCCCTATACATCGGGCACCACATGGAGCACGAGGTCTGATGGTTTTGGATGACGAAACTCGATGCTGGCTTAATAACACCACTGCCAGCATCTGATTCAGGCAGTGCAACAGTCTGGGGTAGTAAAAGGATAAACCCTCGGCCCCAGTCCTGTTTGTGTCTGACCTGGAATGGATGCCCTTCAAACGATGACGACGATACCAAATTTTATGACTTGGCTGTGCGTAGAGGTAAAATGTAAATTAAATACTAATTTATTTTCCAAAGCTGCAGAGAGCGGCAGCAGCGACATTAGAGAAACGCATGCGCGGCTCTGGATCCGCGGGTTGCCAACCTAGGCCCGGAAGTGCAGCAAATTTTCTCCAGAATATCACTGACATAGAATGATTGGGGAAGATGATGGTCATTTCGATCCCTGTAAAATACAGGGCCTACCCACCGCTACGGGCCGCAATCCATCGTTGGTGTGGACTTATATAGATTTGCAGTCAGGTGTATAGGCCGGTAATGAAACGAAAGTAAGGTTACTTTTTTTCAATACAAATATCAATAGCTAAGATCCGGCGAAACATCAAATTATAATCGAGCAGTTGGTCGGTGATAGTGTTCACTGCACGTACAATGTGTAAACCTCTATTAATGTTAATCTTGTTAGGATTATTAGCAAATATCTTCTGGCCAAGTATTAAAGAAAAACGAATCACTATTTTGTTCATTTATATTGATGAGGCTTTGAAAAGACCACCAGTGATATGTTATATAGAATGATAAGAGCCTTATTTGACTGATTCCCCACTGGGCACTCCTGCCATGTTCCTTACTTAATTTAATTTTTTATGCCATATCTAATTATTATTAATTATCTAATTTTTAATTTAATTTTTTATGCCATATATCCAACTTAATTTTTTAAGGCTGTAGATTTTTTATCAATCGTACAGGCTATACAAAAAATAGATAAAAACTTTCATGTGGAGTTGCAATTATTTGGCAAGCTCGTATCTCTACCTGCATGAATACTTTTTCAAATTGAACCTTTTCAGCGTGGTCTAAATGATACGACCCAATGATCGCTTTGCATGCAAAGTCACTTTGATCTTAGCCTATAGCTAATTTTTAAATAAAGCTGCCAGAAATAAACAATTAATGGAAAGGTGGAGAAACACTAGTATGATGGTTGAATCTGACACAAGATAAACTGAGCTCCAGACGACGGCATCAGGGTGTAGTAGGTCGAATGGTTAAGTTCGCCGTGATTGTGATCGACATGGTTTCGGTTTAAAACTTAATCGCGCCATTCTGTTGTATTCTTGGGAAAGACACTTTATGGCACTTTCCCTTGCTTGGCGGTCTTTGCAAGCAGTTCTAAATTTTAGTCATATCTCTATAAATTAAAAAACCGAATAAAAAATTTCAACCGGACAGCAATATTTTAGGATCTCCGAAATTAATTCGGGGTAATTGCTTGTCCTATGTATTAGTAGTAGTAGTAGTAGTAGTAGTTTGTTTTTATTCGCACCCAAAAGAAACAATTGATAATAATTGAAGACAAAATAGAGCAAAGGTTGCAAATAGGGAAACGGCAACTAAACGATATACGTTATAACATGCACAAAAAAAAAAAAAAAAATTATCGCATCCATCGCTTTCCTGCAAGTCAGGAAGATAAATATAGTAGTTGAAGGTTTTTTTGAAAATTTGCTTTCAAATTATTGTTTCAGATGCGTCATCAGCGGATCAAAATCAAAAGACGGAAAAGTCTTTTTATGGCGTTTTGAAAATTTTTAGTACAATAATATATTTTCCCTTTTACTTTGTTAAGTCTAAATCTTGCACTTTGTTATTTTTGCATGTGACGCATTTTATTTTGTTTTATTGCAAACAAACGAGGATAAAGTTCAGGAAATTTTGCGTTTAATTACAACCTTATACAATTAAAATTTCTCAATAATAGTTTGCACCCTTTTTTCAATTTATCACAGTACTTCTGCACAAATCCATCTAAGCTCATTCATCATATTAAATTTAATAATGATAAACAGTGGCAAAAACGCCAGGCGCTGATAAGCTTTTTTTCATGAGAGAATGTATGGGGGCGTTGACTAAGCAAACTTCAATAAGACAAAAATCTAATTAAAGAATACAACAATGGTTATAATATATAACATTGCGGCTGAGACTTTATGATAAGTACAGCAGTTTCGATTAAGCTGGATAGTTTTACGAGCAACAAACGTGAAAAAAAGATAAGTGCACACATCAAACAACGATATCAAAAAAGAACTGAAATATTCTTGCTACGATCTCTTAAGGGCTCGTTTCCACTACGAGCGTGGAATAAGAATTTTTTGATTTATTGATTTTTTGTAAGCGCTCGCTTAGATTTTAAGCGCAGAAAGATCAATAAAAAAAATAATGCTCCATTCCACGCTCGCAATGGAAACGAGCCTTAAAGCAGTGGTATTGTCGAGAACACCATTACATTAGGCAGCCTCGGAAATAACAAAAAGCTACGGCTAGTTTTATTTAATTTACCATCGCAGCATGAAGTAGACTGCTTAAATAGGACGTGAAAGCGCAGAATATTTTACTGCAACTTTTTCAAAAAATTCTCAGATGAAAAATCGATTGATAGTGGTGGCCTTACAAAAGGGGGCGCGGTGCAAGAAAAATATTCAAGTTTTTTTGCTCCTAAAAAAAGGTCATCACTTTCAATCGACCACATTATCCCTGCTTTTATCCTAAAGTTAAAGTGCAGACAGGGGGGCACCGTCATGGTGCTACTATGACGTAATAGACTAATATTTTGCTTGGGGGGGGCAATTTTTGATATTTTTAGGGGGGGCGGTGCTGCTGCTCCGTTTGCACCGTACTAAAACCATCACTATTGATTGATAAACAGCGATTGTTTGAAACGCACATCTCAAAAAAATTTTATCGACATGTTAATCATAAAAAAATACGAAATCGTACGTCAAAGCAACACTTAACATAGAAAAAATACGAAAAGCGATTCAACACTATAAAATATTTGAAATACTTAATCATTTTAAGGTAGCGTAGAGATAATTGTAAATAAGAAACGAATGGGAAGATGCTCCAGCAGCAACAAACAAATGCCAAATCGCGTGTGCAAAAGGAATTTTGCCGTCGCATTTAAAAAAGATGACTCCAATCAAGTAAAAGCTCCCTCCAGCAGCCAGCATAGGTAATGGATTGCTGCAGACAAAAACAAATTCAGTTTTTGCTGAATAATAATAATATCTATTTATCTTTACGAGTTGCATCGTAACAATACAAGCAAAAACAACTGTCGACAGGGTTCATATAGTTTAAGAAATGTAAACGTTGTTAAGCACATGTACACGTACTTAGAAAAAAACGATGAAATCGGTGGTGGTTTTGGGTTATCTTAATGCTGACAATATATTATTTTGGGCAATTTATCATCATATGGTCTCTTTATCCTTTCGACTCGCAGTTGCAGCCGGTGACATTTAGGCAACCGCCAGGCGATTACCCCAACCTGCACTGTTTTCATAACTTGACAACAGCATAATTGAGAACAGCTTATTAAAGATTGCCAACCAGAAAATGACGTAAAAGGTTCTTCTCAAGGATATCGCAACACAAAGATGGTAAGAGTTGAAACTAGACCGATCGACATATAAACGTCGTTCCTTTTGAACAACTACGCTGCATATTTGGGAAACTAGCCGGAAGCGCCGCAGGTTACCTGCACTTGATCTAAGTTAATGACTGATCTAAGAAATGGCAAAGTGCGAGCACAATATTAAAAACCTAAAATTCGAAACCACAGTTTTGCACGAACGGTTTTAGCCAGACCGATTTTTCAAACGAAGGAAATGCTGTCAAAGAGGGCACAGTAAATACACAAAGGTATGAAAAAATTATATCAGTCGGAATGAATGGGAATAAATGCTGCATCTCCAAATAATATGTAAGGATATGCAGAGGAAGGGGATAAGCATGAAGGTGATAAAACAGAAAATACCAGAGGATGTAGCATCAAAGGTATGCAGGAGATATGAGGGTAAAAAGGGAGATAATAGTTTCGAAAACGATTTCCTGAAAGCATTTTTAAGACTTAAGAGCAAAGTCAGCGGTAGCATGGAAAGTACGCACAATCGGTTTAAAACGGTGGCCAGCAACTGCGATCGATCCAGGAAGAGCACTTGATCTCTACTGTCGATCTACCACGTTTAAATTCAATAGCATAGGCAAGAAATATTATTCATCTTTAGAAAAAAATGTAAGCCATCTTAAAACAATTCTCTCAAAAGATTTATACGAGAAAATTTTGAAGTAATCAAGACTCAGTAGAACAAGGAAATTTAGTAGTATGTGGATAAAAAACATAATTCTGCGTAGAAAAGCAATTTTCACAACTGATGTGGAGAAAAATAAGGAAGGTCATACCGTTCACAAGTATTCGGTGTTTTCAATAGATCTGCAACTGGTTATATAAAACTGTAAATACTTATTCTTAAACGAATGGTTTGCAAATCAACTACAGGAACAGTAAGTTGAGGGATCAAAACTATATTGCGTCAAAACCTCAAAATTGTTTGAAATCTTAATGCTTATTTACATAATAGCAATCCTGTTTAGAATAGAAAATAAATCAACAACACAACAATTATTATAAATAATGCGAAGGCAACAAAATGAAACTTTTGGTAAATTTTGATTAAGTTTAAAAAATAAATGAAAACAATACGTAAGTTAGTGTAGCATTTGTAAGTGCTTGATGTCTGACAAGAAACATGAGGTTATAAAAAAAAGCCTTGCATACCTTTCTGTACAAGATTTTGTACTTTGTACTGTAATTAAATTTCTTAATAAATTTTAGATAAGCCTTTGACTTAGACTAACAGTTACTTGCTAAAATAGCCTAGTTTTTATCAGTTATTCATAATAATAATCGACTTATTTAGTCTCAGATTCACAAACAAGTTAAAAAAATTAAACAAATCTTAGTACCACCTGGAAATTTCGTGAAAATCATTCATTCAAGTTACAAATAATTTGTAATAAAACTATTACATTTTATTTATTGAAAGCAAAATACCAATTTACCTTCGATTAAAAATAAACAAATTTTCACTAATGAATTGTTCACTAAAACACTCACTCAGCAGTTCTATGTAGCTCAACATTGAATAAATAAACAAGTGCTCCAGGAACAATGCTGACAAACAAGTAGAACAAGATTTCCAATAACTTGTTTTTTTCGAGAAACATAAAGTTGTATGCACTACCACTAATGGCAGCTAACCATACAGCCCATCTAAACAAAGCAATTTGTAAATGTCAATACAACAATCCCATTAAATAAAAAAGACTTTAACTTTGTCTTGTTTGATTTAAATAACATTTACGTACAATTGTCTACATACTTACTGCAGCCAAACCAGACTTGAATTTATTTCACGAAGCATAAGCCATGGACTGTAGGAACCCGCAATATAAAAGAATATTGTAGTACGATCACATATATGAAAAAATTTGTTTAGAGAAGGACGGCGAACTGAACACCCAGTAAAAGCATTCTAAAAAATAATATACGTACTTAAAAAAACATTAAAGCATGTTTAATCATCATTAAAAATCGAGTAAAATCAATCTTTGATTTTCTATTTTATTAAACATAGAAGTTAATTTATTTTGTGTATTTTTTAAGTAACTATATTCTTGAATTAAAGGTTTGTCATTGTTAACCTGGTTTCTATTGTCTTTAGTAACCAGAGAATTGGTTTACAAAGTTATTTTAGTTAAAGCAATATATCATAAAACAGAACTAGCCAATTTTTTATAAATAGTTCAGACAAGAAGTTACAACAATTTCTATTTCTTAACTTTATAGAATTTATGGTTATGACCATGATTCTTTGGAGAATTAAGTGCATTGCTAAATTTGATATGAATCTAAGTTGCAACATCAATGAAATAAAAAATCATAATTTACTTTTTTCCAAGTACTTTGTGTCCAGCATACCCAGTGATAAATAGAAGACACAAGAAACAGGCTAATTAAAGAAATTCCATATGCTCTAGCACAAAATTCATATGATTTGTATGAAGGATGATTAGAACTGTAAATATAATGCATTTCACTAAAAAAGTTGCAAAAAGCACTATTAGCCTTTAGCAAAGAATACGTTATAATAAAAAATAGTGAGTTCAACAAATACAAATTTTAAAATTTATGTAATGAATTTTATTTCAACTTTACCATCAAAAAAAGAATGAATCTATAATCATCTATTACAAAATACTGTATATTATTAGTTCAGTTCAGTTCAGTTCAGTTTTCTTTTATTTCTGCTCTGCCACATGAACAAAATAACAAAATGTTGAAAAGTTTGTGTGTTGTTAAAGACGGGGTTAGAAAAAGGAAGAAGCAACAAAACAAGTTGACGTTGTGTCTTGCTAATTAGCGATGAAAGGTGTGACAACTCCAATGAATAAATAGTGATGAAGACAACTCCAAGTGGATGCTTCAGACAAATGCTGCAGTGTTAGCTGCAAATAAAAAGCCACTGAGATTTGTTAACAGAAGAAAAAATTTTTAATGTTTTATTTTTTTCTTCAAGTGTTTATTTAGTTGCTTAATATTTTGATTTGACAAGTATTGTGTTTAATTAATCAGGCAAGTTGTCATACACAGCAGTGTTGATAGTTATTGGCATTTTATAAGTGCATTACATATGATGCAATAATAGTAGAGTTCAGAAATCTGAAAATTTTTATTATCTTTCTATATATACATTGCTAAATAAAGCATTTGTTGGTTGGATAGGTGCTTAGATGAGCAGTATTATCACTATCAACATTTATCTTATTCTCATGATGCATAGTTGACCAGCAAAAGCATTCACTTCAAGAACAACTTTAAAATGATTATTTTTAGTAAACCAAAACAATTACTGTTGAACTGAATTTTTAATATTTATTATTTTTTGTTTTAATGAAACTAAGCTGAAATACAATAAAATTTTGATTGTTTTCTTGTTTTTTTAAATATCAAAATATATCACCTAAAAAAGTACAATTCCAAGGCTAGCAACTCTAAAAAATCACAAGCACCAGTGAAAATGTTCAATGTATGACAAATTTTATTTGACATGAATTAACGAACAAGGAGAATCCCTACAATTATCAAGTTAAAAAAAGCACAAAGTTGATTGTGATTTTTTCAATAATAAAAGCTTTCATGAGCTTTGGCCAAATTTATCTAATGTAATGGAACATATTGTATTTTATTTTCTTACTTATATCTTTATTTTAATATTTTGAGTTTAGAGATACTGACTACTTTTAGTGTTATGAAATAAGCTTTATTTTAGAACAGCTGAAGAAGTGAGTAATAGCTTGCACAAAAGCATCAACATCTACTTTTTAAACTTTATTTATTATTTATTTTTATTAAAATACTGATAAATTTATGATGAATTGTATTATTTATTGGATTTTAGGTCTCCTCAAGAAGTCACCATAAGTGATTTTTTTCAATGAAACTAATGTGGAATCCCCCTACAGCACCTGGATGAAATAAAAGAGAAACCAAGAGGAAAAAAATTTCATCAAGAAACAATAGTAACCAGTGGGAGATCCAAGTTAGTTTCATGAAAAAAATCACTTATGGTGACTTCTTGAAGAGATTCAAAAATACTTTGCTAAACCATATCTTTATTTTATCACTCCATGCATGAAAAATAATAAAATAATGCATATTATGATTGATTGGTGGTTTGCATATTGCTTAATATTGTTGGTGTTCTTATTGTTTGTTCACTGGATGGCTGCTTATTATTATAATATTATTTAAAAGCAGTCAACTTATATGCTCTTTATTTTTTATTTTTAATTGAAAAATTTTGCTTTTTTTATTTCATTTTCAATTAACAAGAATTGTTGCTCATTAGTATTTTCATTATTAGTATTTTTTAAAGGATATAAAATTTCTGTTTTTAACCTGATTTAAAAATTTTCTAATATATAATTATCATTTCTTACAATAGTCTTTATCCTCCTAACTTGCAGAACAGTAGCAGAAGATTAAACTTAAATCATTATCAACCAATTATAGCATCAGATTTTTAAAGATGGAAAATGTTCACAATCTCACTAAAATACTTTTTTTCAAAATTTCTTAATTTTAATTAAATAAGCAGTTGCAAGGCAAAACATTTTATGCAACAAACTTATGCATAGTATTTTTTTTGATCAGTACAAATTACATATAATTTAATATCTTTAAAAATATTAAGCAATGTTATATTAAAAATAACTTAACATTTAATCTAGCTTATTAGGGATAAGTAACAAGTAGAATTTAAGACTAATATTCAATTCTAATCAATAAAAATTCTCCTAAATTAAAAGAAATTGACACAACCAACACAATAAACATTAAGTTGATACACTGTAAATTGCAAATTCTGTATAATCTTATGCAAACTCTTATAATCTTATCATATCATCTATTAATCCTCCTGGCTTGCCATATAATGTCTGGGACAGTATACTTAGGCAACAGTTAAGCACTTATCAAAACCTGCTTTGGGAGACACCAAGATACTACAGTTCAATTGAATTTTTTTAGCTTTATATAATGATATGACTAATGTAGAATTGCTTGTAAAGACCATCAAGTAGAAGTGCTGTCAAGTACCACACAACCAATTAGCAGGAATAAGAGTTGAATCTCAAACATGATAATAATGGTCATCATTAAAATAGCACTCTTACCTAGTTGACCATGCTGCCAACTAATAATGCAATACTATGAAGATTTATAGCATCATAATAATATTTTTTTGTTTTTGTTAAAGAAAATAAGTTTTTTTGGCGTAGGTAAAGAATACGGACCCCCCTTGTAAAAATAATTTAAAATAACAAAAATAGGGTTAGGGTTAGGGTTAGAGGTTAGTAGGGGTTTTAGTAGGGTTAGGGTTAGGGTTAGGGTTAGGGTTAGGGTTAGAGGTTAGTAGGGGTTTTAGTAGGGTTAGAGGTTAGTATTTTTAATTATTTTTACAAGGGGGGTCCGTATTCTTTACCTACGCCGTTTTTTTAAATATACTTAATAAAGGCAACTGTGTAATAGGCTTTATTAAAAACTAAAAAAGGTTTATACAGTATCAATAAATATAACATTATGACTTTTGTAAAACATACCTCGAAATATTATTGGGCTTTGACTTTAAAATTTCAGCTTTTGACAATAAAATTTCACTTCCAAGAATGCTTGGTATAATCATAATTGCATGAGACATGGTGTTTGCCCAATGTTCACTATCAGTGGGAATGTACATTTTATTGGGAGAAGCTTTTTTATTCATAATCTTTTTTTTATAACACCACAAAACATATTGTTGATGCCATGTTTCTAATAACTTATACAAGTTACTTAGAACAGAAACCATTGTAGATAAAAAAATTTTTTAATATTTTTTGCTATTAATCTGGCATTTTAATTTAAGTAAAACTGAAAAAAATTATTCAAGTAATATTAAAATAAAAAACTAATACTATGTTAACTTAATAAAAGACCAATTTTTACTACTGTATATTTATCTATTTTTTACATTACACAACTATAATCATTGTAAGCAATTTATTGGTGAAACAAACTTGGAATCCCTTTACAACACCAGGATAGAAAAAAAACAATCTCTTTAAGAAGCAATAGTAACCACAGGGGATCTAGGTTAGTTTCATTAACAAAAATCACTTATGATGACTTCTTGAACCCTTTAATTTCTGTTAAAATTCCCAATCTAAAATTAAAATGAAAAATAATCAAGATGGTCTCACATCAAATTTTGTTGCAGCCATATCGTTATGTGACAATGGATATCAAATAAAACCTTCTCTTGTATTTAGTGATCTTAAATAACAGCTCTCTCTATATATTTCCTTTAAAATATGTAAGAGTAATTCTTCAACATTTTTTTTTGAAGAATCATACATATCCTTTGGGCAAGACTAGAGTTTAAGACCATTATGCATTACAATACGAAATGAATTTATTACAATGAATTAATTTGAAGTGTTTTTTGTTTAAAAAAGTTGCATTCTATTTCTTGAGTTTTTTTAAATGAGGGAAAGTAAAAACACCCTTTTTATTGAAGTATTGCTAATAGGCATTATTAGGCAATGTGTGGTCATCAGTCACAAATGCAGAAGTTTGTCAGGAGAAGCAGTTTGCAAGTTGAAAATATGACCATCATTAAAAGTGCTTCTAGGCATGGGCAGAAAACTTTTCCAAATTTACATTCCAAATTAAAGCAAACCTATTACATTTTTAGAGCGCTTTGCAGATGCATGGATTTTTTTGCCTAATCGTAAATACAACTATTAAATATCAATAAAATTTCTTACGAGTTTAGCTCACTGATATAATTGAATTAATTCAGCTCAAATCAAACCCAATTTTTAATAATGGCTACAATCACAAAGCATTGCCATCAAAGTATGAAGACATGTAATTAATATTGTATAGCTAGGTAAATATTGGATTCTATTTGAATAAGATGGTGATCGCACTTGAGTGAAGAGTATTTGGTTTTTTAATAAATCATATTTTACTTGCATGATATCAAGTAAAATCATATTTATCTGCATACAATGTGTATATCTACTAGTATAAAAGTTAAGTATTTGTTTTCATATGCCTAATATTTTACTGTATATTATCAATTTTACTGCTAAAGTAAGCAAATAAATTGTTGTTGTTGTTGTTGTTGTTGATAGTTTGATTCAGAAATACAGTAGACCTCGGTTAATGCAGAATTTAGCTTAATTCGGATCAAATTGAAAGCACAAATGATTTCTTCCTACATAATTCTTATAAAAAGCTTCCTATTACCCGGATTAAATAATCCAGATCTTTGCCTATTTCGGAAAAAAAATGCTTTTTTTTTTATTCGAATCCGGATTTTTTGGCTTTATCCATAAATTCTGCAATAAGTTAGTGTAGAGTCTACGCTTTATCATAGACGTAGAGTCTTTCTTGTGAACAACGACATGTCGTTGCTTGTGCACATAGCAATTATCATTTTATATTACAGTTATACAGTAGCGTGCCGTGAAGCTCATGTTTGGTGAGGCCCTAATTATTTAAAGTAATGTTAGTACTAATTGTATTTAATAACAAAACAATGCTTGACTAAAATAAAAAAAAAAGTAATTTGAAGCATTCTCTCACATTTAGCTAACTTTTTCTGAGTTAAAGCAGCATTTTTTCCTTCTGTATCTCCCTGCTGATTGGCTGGAAAGTGTCGTAGGTGCTATACACAAGGCAAGCAATTACCCCAACCTGCTTTCGAAGATGCCAAGATATTGTTGTGCGGTTAAAATTTTTTATTTTGGTTTTTTAGTTTTATAGAGATATGACTAAAGCTTAGAACTGCTTGCCAAGACCACCAAGCAGGGGAAAATGCCGTAAAGTGTCTTTCCCAAGGACACCACAGAATGGCGCGAGTAGATTTTAAACCGAGACCAGGTTGATCACAACAACAATATACACTTCATGATTACAAACTCAATCACGTGACCTGATTTTGTATCGCCCGTTGAACGCTTGAATGCACGAACCTAAATCCAGTCAGATCCAGTTTAGCCAAACAGCTTTATATACTTTTTGAATTAATAATTCAATAAATTAATAAAATAAAAAATATAAAATGTGAAGAATTTATTAATAAACTACAATATTAACAAAAAAATTTAATGAAAATAAAGAGTTAATAAGCTAATTGACTATATTTATTCAATTTAATCCATTTGTAATTTTTTACATTTAAAGTATTTTGATGCATTTTTTAAAAATAACTTTGATAAAAACTTTAAGTGTAAATAGCTATCTTGCATTCTCAATATACTAAATAAATAACTTGTTTTTTTTAAAAAACTATCTTTTTTTGGTATAATTTGTTAAAATATTGCAAACTGGAAATGTTAATCATGAATTTAATATTTTTTTTGTATTTTATCCAAGTTTGTGCGAATGCTGTAAGTGTTATAGTATGTGACGTCATAGCGCACGGCTATACTGCCTTCTTCTCTCTGGTTTGATAAGTGTGGTTAACCGCGTGATAAATTATTAGTATAACTTACAGATTCAGTCGTATAACTATCGTGTAACTCCGTATAAATAAAAGAGCTAACTGCAGATACTAGTGGAACTCATAACAGTAAGTTGTATTTTTTTAATGATTTTTATAGACAATAACCAAAACAACACCAAAAGGTTTGCATCTCGTTTACCGTTTGCCATTACAGTACTAATTCCTTGCAGACTTAAGGGATTCACCAAAAATTAAAAGTTTATTAAGTGAGCACAGCGAATAGTGAATGAGATTCAATGTTTTAATTTAAATCAATTTTTGAATTAATCTGTTGAAAAAATATTTTGCTTTACACATTAATTAATAATTTTATTATTTCAAAATAATATAAAATCTAATTTATTATAGTGCTGGTGGTGATATATTTTTTTTTAAATCATAATTGTAAACTACAAAAGCTAATGTTCAAATGTTATTATTAAACTCCCTATAACACCTGAAGTAGTGAAAATTAGATGACTTAAACTTTTTATTTCCCTCAATCTTACGTCATAAATTTATCTATATTAAAATAGTAGGACTAATAATTTGGCTGACTCAATCTTTTTTATTGCCTAAACCAGTGATGGCAAGACTTTTCAGTTGGTGTGTCAAAAAAAATTTTTTTAGTATTTTTTCTCATCGCGTGTCACTTCTAAATAACAGTTCTTTAATTTTAGGCATATTTATATTTTTTATTATTAGTGTAAACTAAAGTGGTATCATCAATTAACATGGCATAGGAGTTATTTATTATCACAACGCATCAGAATGTTTTGGAAAAAAAGTTTTGCACCAGATGCCCTTCCTGCCGCAACCCTCCCCATTTATCCGGGCTTGGGACCGGCATCAGAAAACACAGGAATGTGCCCCTGATGGTTGGCTAATAGAAATAAAGATGAGGGAGGGCAGGTTGAGGTGGTATGGACATGTCATGAGGAGAGACCAGGAGTATCTAAGAAAAAGGATAATGGAAATGGAATTACCGGGAAAGAGGAAAAGAGGGAGGCTGAAGAGAAAAATTTCTAAATGTAGTGACCGAGGATATGGGGGAGGTTGGTGCGACAGAGAAAGACATTGAAACCAGGACGCTGTGGAGAAAGATCATACGCTGTGGCTACTCCTAATTAAAGGGAAAGGCTGAAAGAAAAAGATGGAGTTAGTTATTATGTAATTATGATTCAAAAAACGAATACAATAGGTTCAAAATTTACTTCACATAATAGGTTAAAATATTTTTTTAAATTATTATTTATTAAAAGGTTTTCCATGCTTAACAATATTGTGTGAAAGACTGAGACTTGCTGAAACCAAATTTGAATTTCCAATGATGAATCTCAACAAACTTTTAGATTGAACAGTTTTCTTTCTTCACTCTTGCGGTATATACTGTATACGTTTTTCTCTAGTTTTTTCTTACAGTTAATTGTGATTTGTTTCGCAATGTCATTTTACATTTTAGGTTCTGCTCACAACTTGTTCATCGCATAAGATGCAAAGTGCTTTGCAATTTCTTTTAATTACGCTAAACTGTTTAGTCCAGCATTCTTGGAAATTTCTATTACTTTGATTTTCAGATAATTTAATTTTCTTTCTCTTCATTATGATTAAGAGGGATGCAATCACAAAAACTGTTAAATCTCTAAGTGAAAAGATAATTACAATAAAATTACCAAATGATACACGATTACATGTATTCCATCACAAAAATGGTAAACGACAATGGCATAAACAAGGTTTTTTTGAGTAAAAGAATGAAAACAACATGGCAAAATCTGGGATATCAGCTCAACTAAGTCATTATTTGTGACACAATGTTCGTAGTAGAAACCACCGAAAATTTCCTGTTAACTTTTCACTAGCGTGTCAGACAAAATCTCTTTGCGTGTCACTAGTGACATGCGTGTCATAGTTTTGCCATCACTCTGGGGAGTTTTGTTTTGCGCACACTTACAAAGAAACGTCTGCCGCTTCCAATTTCGACGGGAAATGTAATAGGCTATGCGAGGCCGTACTTTAAGTAGGAAGAATATATAGTAATAATATTATCAAACAAATTGTATTGAATTGAATTGGTTATGTAAACAATTAATTAAATAGACCACTATGTTACCAATAAGCTAAAATAAAAACAAATTAAAGTTTTTCAAGCCATTGGCTATTTTTAAAATAGTAATTAAAACATTTTTTTATCCATATATTTTTACACTTAGAGTTAATAAAAAAATGTTAAAGTTTATTTAGTAAACATAATATATAATACAAAATAAAAAAAATATTAAGGATAACTTAATTTAATGCTCTGAGTTTTCACTGAGCTTTTTACTGACAGTCTTGCCACTTTTACTATTATATCATATTTTATATTAAGAATATTATATAAATATTAAGGATATATATTATATATACAAAATAAAATAATATGATATATAAAAAAAAAGTTTATTTAGGACGTTTCGGAATTATTATTCATTCCTTTATCAACTGCGTAAAATTTTTTATAATTTTACGTGGTCGTGCTTCTTTATAATTTTTTATGGTCGTGTTTATTCAAAACTTATTCAAAACTTACTCTCTATCATATTTTATAATTTAATCTAAAAAGTTTGTTATTTTTCAAAAATAGCTACATCAACAATCTACCCAATTTTTGTTCACGCTTTTGCAAAAACAAAACAAACTTATATGTAGTTCAATTTCACCAACTTAGAATAACTATTAATTTATTAAGCTAAAATTTAATGAAAACTTACACTCTATCACGCCTTACAATTTAATTTAAAAAGTTTGTTATTTTCAAAAACAGCATCATTAACAATCTGACCAATTTTTGTTCACGCTTTTGCAAAAACAAACCAAACTTTTATGTAGTTCAATATATAAATCAACGGTGGGCAAATTGCGGCTCGCCGACCTTTCGTTTGTGGCTCTTCTAGTTAAACAACAATAACGAAACCGAACAATGTACAATTGTTATTCACTGCAAACGAAGATTTTAATTTGATGCTAAGTCGGATTATAGCGTCAAAAAAAAGCAATTCTTTGTTTGTTGTCAAGGACCATTTATACTACAGCAAAAATTTGAGCAAAGCGAGCGCTATCTTTCTTTCATTTATTTCTCGCCCGCCGAGACACGCTGGTAACATTAGAATAAAAGAAACAAAGATAGTGCTCGCTTCTCTTAGATTCGCTTCTCTATAATGAAATTTGTAAAATAATAACATCGTGCAAGTCTAGCAAATGAAGATTTGAGAGAATTAATTCACGCGCTTTGACTCAGGGTTGCCAGATTGTCTTTTTTTTAGTGTGATTTGCATCCAAAACTTTGTTTAGCTTTTTGGCTGGAGTGCGAACTAGAAGTGTAAAATCTTGCAAAAAGAGCGAACTTGCAGTGCAAAACCTTGCAAAAAAGGGGCCCGGTGCAAGAAACGTAAGGGGCGCTACTATTTACTGTACCAAAAAAAGTTAGCTGAAGTCATTTTAGTATATGAAAACATAGTGATCTCTAAAAAAAGGTCTTCAATTTAGGGGGGGCCACTATTGGGTGATCCAAAGCATGGAGAGGAACTTTATACTGCCCCAAGACATTGTGATCAAAAAAAACTCAGCTGTGTAGGAAGCGTTTCTTTTTTTTTTCAAATTTTTTTCTTTTCTTTTTGACATGCCATCGACGTCCTGGTGCTACTATGAAGAAAGAGAACAATTTTTTGTGTAGGAGGGGCCATTTTTTGATGTATTTTAGAGGGGGCTCAGTGCGGTCGCACTGTCTGCACCCTATTAAAGCCATCACTGCAAATTAGCCATGATTTTGGGAGAAAAATTGAGAGATCATAGACAGATTTTAAGTGAAGACCTTTTTTTTAGAGAACACTTTTTTAGCGACAAAAATAAAATTTTGTCTGGCTTAATTTTGGTAATTTTGGCTACTTTTTCATCTTAATTAGCTTACTTTCCAATTTTGCATCTGGCAACCCTGCTTTGACTTTATATCGCCCAGATTTCCAAAAGCTAGCTAATAAAGTGAAAACCCACAGTAGATGTAATGCTGGTAAAATCTCGGAAAAATCGTAAATCGTGTAACGTTGTATTTGTTTTTATTATTTGATTAAAACTTGCTTTGTCTACTGTATTTGCATTAACACCTCAAACAGAATTGGTGGCTCTCCGGCAGTTTTGAATTTTCATATGTGGCTCTTTCATTAAAAACTTTACCCACCCCTGATTTATAAATCAATGTATTTTTTCACGACTCAGTCGTCCAAAGGAGCATGCATTCAATCGTACGAGTGCCGACGCTCTTATCGGCGTTCTCTTAATAAAGAAACAAACTGAGAAAAAAGAGTTTCCTAGAGGGTCAGTCAAAAAGTAATGAGCCCTGTTAACTTTAACCGCTTTAACCTTCATATTTTTTCTAGAAATTTTAAGGGTGTTTAGTAAATTTACTGCTTTAAAGATAAATTGTAAAAAAAAATTGTTTCAACGTGTCCACTTTTGGTATTGTGTTTTGGAAATGACGTCATCACTGGATGTCCGTCAGAAGCAGAGAGCTGTGATTGAATTTCTTGTTTCGGAAGGGGAGCCACCAAAACAAAACTTTAGTTTTCTTCAATATTACAATTGCGAAATTACAATATTATAATTTATTTAAAGGCAAATTAGTTCTTTAGGTTTTAAAAGTTTAAAGTAATTCGATTTTGAATGAGAGCCTTTGATTTCACATGCTTGCTAAAGCTTTCATAATCGGATCTAGGGAGTGAAGAGGGCTTAAGTTTTTTAATTTTCAGGCAGACAACCTACTTATTTGGCACATGACCTTTCTGTAGTAGGTGGCCGAAAAACTTTTGATCGTGCGTTGACCCTTGACCTCCTAAAAATTTGAAAGTTTTTGGGTGTTTCCTGAAACATTTTTTTCTGTAAAGTAAAAAATAACATTGTTGAATAAAAAATCAAAATCGTAGAGAGAACTAGAGTATTTTCTTGAAATGAAAAACGAGACTGTTAATTTTTTTGCACACTTAATGGGAGACAAATAGGCTGTTTTGGATTTAAATTGTTTATCGCGAATCTCTCTCTCCACGTAAAAACTTGATTGACAAATACTCTTATTTTGTACTTGTAATCAAAAGTTTAGGAATGTGGAGAGCCAAATAACTTTAAGTAGACGATCGCGATTCCGAAGTTCAAAAACAATTAGGTGCACTTCGGCCAAAATTACTTTTACCACTTAGATGACGAATAAATGCTTTTTTCTCTGGCGAGCGTTATTTATATTTTGAGGGTTTTTGTTAATTAAATTTGAAATAAATAAAAAAAAGTTAAAGGATGAGAAATTCATAAGGACAAAAGAATAGATAAGTTTCAAGTCATTGTGTCTTAAATTAAAAGGAAAGTTAATAAGGGCGAAAGGAGTTCAGATGAATGACAAACTATTGTGCACTAAATAGAGTTAATATACCGTTGCGAATTGGTCGCAATTCGAATCATTGTGTTTTAAATTAAAAGGAAATTTAGTTTTAGATTACTTCAAAACAAAAAGTGTTCTTTGTTTGAGACCAAAACATAGGCTAATATTTTCAAATTTGGCAAAATATGTGCATTGTGTAATCAAAACTGAGCCCACTGAATTTTTTAAACTCCCTTCAAGAGGGGCGTACCTTTTGTCAAGAATTACTGGCATAAATTAACTTGAAACTTAGTTCCTGAGCGTCGTCTAAAGATACAACCGGACAGTACATTTTTTTTCAGTTTTTTTCAAATTTTCAAACTAAAACTTAAAAAGATTATTGCCGTTCCCAATGGCAATTGTTTCATTAGTTCTAATTGTTTTCACAATGAAAGTAAAAAATTTCGCAATCAGTTTTTTCAAGTTAAGGTAGGCTAAAGTATAGTTTATAAATTAATGTTAGTTAGAAATGTATGTTAGGCCATAAATATAAAAATGCTGCCAATAATTAAGGTTCAAACACTGAATTATAAACATACCAAAATTAAATTGGAAGCTTAAATGTTGAAAATTTTCTTAGCTTAGATACAAAATCATCTTCCATTGACTAAAACTTAAAACGAATTTATCGCTTTGCAGTTGGACAATGCGTTATTCCGACTTACTGAGAACAAACCAATTTATCTTGTTTTAGCAAATGTCAGCAGTAAGAAAAAGTTTTTTCTCCACAAGGTCAAGGTTTGCGGCATGCCCCAAATCTCTCTCATTTCAACAGATACGTATCTTCACTGAAAGAGAAAAAAGTGCTAAATTGTTTCACTTTTGTTTCTTTTTTTTTTATGTGAGGGGAGCCAATCTTGAAGCTGTCTCACTAGCGTGTATTAGCGATTTTGCTAACAAAAACGCTTGACGAAATGATTAAAAGCGCTGAAAATACAACGGTAACACCAGTGCTTTCAAACTTTTTTTCACTACGACACACTAATAAATTCTGAGTTTACCTGCGGCACATTTACTTCATAAAAGCGAAAGCCTACTTAACAGGCTACACTTTTCAAGTTTACATACAGAAATTATATTTAATATATGATAGCAGCAACACCTAATGAAAGGATGTGCCTACAAAATTGTTTTGATACTGGCAGTGGTGGATATTGGATGAGGCAAATGAGGCAGTTGCCTCGGGCTCCCCTCTTGAAAATACCGCATAGTTTCATTTTGCTGTATATGTTTTTTTAGAGATCACTATGATTTTGGGAGAAAAATAGCGAAATTAGAGATCAAATCGAAGAAGTGAAGACCTTTTTTTTTTACAGATTACAATGATTTTGGGAAAAATAAAGGAAAATACGAGATCAAAGCCCTTTTCTTTTAGAGAACACCAATTTTTGGTAATCCTTACCTCGAGCCCCTAACTTTGAATATTCCAAAAACAAGCAACTTTATGCAAATGGCCTCTTTCCTTTTACATTTTTACTGAAGCAGCTTATATTTAAGATTTTTAGCAATACTAAAATTACATAAAACACATAAGTCATCTGTAGATTAAGACTCTATGGCTTTCTGTCAAAACATGAAAATTTTGCGGCACACTTTAATCCATTTCGCGGCACACTAGTGTGCACACAGTTTGGGAAACCCTGGGTTACACGATCAAAAATTAGGGTTAAAGAGCAAAATTAATTAAACTACTACAAGTACGGTAGGCGTATAATTTTTATCAATTTTTTTCAACCAACAGCAAGTTGCATCAATTTTACAAAGACTATGGCTTCAATATTTTATTTCCGCTTTATTTGATCTCCACAGGTGAGGCACTGCCGTTGCAACACTATGAGCTTGGCTGTTCATGCCTGGCATGAAGAATATTGTTTTTTAATTAAAGGAGATACTTAATGACCAGTTGGTGAAATGCAATCCAAAAATTGCATTCCAAAATTTTGATTTTCTTTTAGGGCTCGCAAAATTATTACAACACATTTTTTTCAACTTCGTTAAATTATACAAAATTGGTTTTTAATTCATGCCTAAATATCTTGCGGGTGCATAGACTTAGGGTTTAACGTTTTAAAACTTATATGCCTATCACTATACCTCGACTTTAAAAATTCTACGTAAGTATGCAATGTTTTCCATAATCCTCCAAGAACCATGTCAGTTGACGCCTATGAGATATCATTTGGCTACAACCATAGTTTTATAAATTGTGGGAAAATAGGAGCATCGTCGCCATCTCAACCTGTTTACCAACAAAAAAATTGAAAAAAAATCTAATTTTTGGGTAAAAAATATGTTTTTCAAAGCATAAAATGCACTAATTGTAAAAACATTTTTTGGAAAAATAGTAGTTATTTTACGTTCAAATATTAATTTATTTGGACGTAAAATAACTTCTCTTATAACTTCTATTTTTATTTCAATGTGCTGTACACCAGATTCAATGAGACAATTGTCTTTTTTGGAGTAAAATTGATTATTTCAACGCATAACACTTGTAAATTCATTTTTTTTCCCAAAAAGATTTCGGGTTCATAACAAAGCTAATGTGTTCTGCTCAGTTGTATTTGTTACGTTTGGGCTTCTTGGTAAAATTGTGCAAAACCATCATGTTGCGGGCAAAATTCTTTCTCCCCCTTTCTCAGATCCTTTGGTTTGGTATGTCTCTAGCAGTGTTTCTCAAACTGTTTGCCGCAAGTGATTTCCAAGTGTGCCGCGAAACTTCTTAAAAAATATTAGTCCATTGTTCCACGATCCTTTTTTGAGAGAACACTACTTCTTAGGACTTATCGAGTCTCTTTCGCTTCTTTTGTTATAAATGAACACGATACTTGGTTTATTCCGCTCAGAAACGCACAAACAGGGTGCGGTTTCTGCAGTGGCCTGTGAGTGTGGGCAAAAGAGCAGACAGCTGAGCACGTCATAACGCCTTGCCCCATCTATCATATTCCAAATGGAGCCGGTGCTCTCTCAGATGTCGACGAGAGCCTATGATGACCTGGCTGAAGGAAACATGTCCGGCCATTTAGTGGACCCTCTAGCTCCCGTCTACCTCCCCCAAACAAAGAAGAAAAATACTACTTTTTGCGGACGAAAATTAAGAAATTCGAGACAGATTCAAAGCGAAGACTTTTTTTTTAGAGAACACTACTTTTTAGTGACGCAAATCAGAAAATTTGGTCCAAGTGTGCTGCGAATTTTGAAAAAGTCCCGAAATCTGCCGCAGGCGGAAAAAGGTTGAGAACCACTGATATAAAGCGTCAATAGATTGCGTCATTTTGTGTCACTTTGCGTGAAATGTTGGAGCTGCATTTAAAACGGTTGTGTCTAATTCGAAGAAAAACCGATTGGAATGAGAGTAAAAAGAAACAAAACTAGTTGCTCTAAGAGATAAAAAGAGAAAAACGTTGCGCAAATTGTTCTTACGGGCCCAAAATGGGCCCAAAATTTTTAGAATTTTTTTAATTTGTCAAGATGCTCAAGAAGAACTTAGTTTCTTTTGAACCAACTACTTTCTCTCAAAAACTAACCCTGTATCTCCCTAAAACTAACTCTCACTCCAATCGGTTTTTCTTCAAAGTAGACGCCACTATTTAAAACAGCTCAAAATCTGAATTGCCAATTTAAAATTTTTTAAAATTTGCTTTAAAATCTGAAGTTAACTTAAATTTATGTCAAGAAAATTAAGGGAAACTTTTAGAAAATCAAAAAAAATTTCTTTAAAGTCTTGCTGATAATATTTATAGCTGCTGTGAAGAAAATTGAGAAAAATTTTTAGAAAATCAAAAAAATTTCTTTAAAGTCTTGCTGATAATATTTAGCCTACAGCTGCTGTGAAGAAAATTGAGAAAAATTTTTAAAAAATTAAAAAAAATTTCTTTAAAGCCTTGCTGATAATATTTACAGCTGCTTCGCAGATATTTGGAGTGCTGCAGCTCTGCAGCTTCTATGGACAAGCCGCCACTGGTTATGTGAATATTTTAATGTTCTAATGTCTGATTGGTTGATTGATTTACTGTAAATATTTTAATGTCTCTCAAGATGTGGGTTGATTGTTGACCAATGGAACGTCAGTTTAGACAAAAATACCTTACCGGTACTAGTTTTTTGGTTTGGTATTATCACCGCTAGAGCATTCAAAGTTTTTAGCAATAATAACCGAATTTTTCCCTGTAGAGCAGCGTTTCTCAAACCTTTTTTTCTGCAACCCAAAATAGCTAAAAACAACGATCTACAAATATGACTGCGACCCAAATAAATTTGAGTAAGCGCATATTGAAACAACACAAAATTGTTATGTAAGCCAACAATAATCCTCTAATTTTTAGCTGTATATGTATGGGCAGAAATTTGTTCGTGAGCAAACTTATTTTGATTTCTTGATTTTCGGCTCAAAAACATAGCGATCTCTAAAAAAAAAAGGTCTTCGCCTTGAATCTGGCATTTCTGGATTTTTGTTTTAAAATGGTAATGTTCTCTTAAATAAGGGTCTTCACCTTTGAAATCTTGTGAGCCCAGATCTTTTTCTTTTACGTGAAGTAATTGACAAGCTTTCGCGACCCATCCGCGTAGTCTTGGCGACCCACATTTGGGTCGCGACCCATGGTTTGAGAAACGCTGCTGTAGAGGCTAATTATATTGATGCTACTTTGTTTTAAGTCAACACAATAATTTTTTACATATATAATTTTTATCCAAAACTTTTTCGATCTACTGCACCTTGTTTGCTCCCTTAACATTCGTGTGGACGTTCAACTCGTGGCACCATGGCTAAGCGGCAAAGCGTCTGTCTAGTAAACAGGAGATCCTGGGTTCGAATCCCGGTGGCGCCTTCTTAATTTTGTCAAGGTTTATTTAGAACAGTGGTTCTTATCCTTTTTTCAAAGCGACCCAAGTTTGTTGAAAAAATCAAATTTGTAAAATCTTGCGACCCAAGCATCTCCCAATACATAGCTATATTAAAAGCAATATAGGAAAATTTTCTTATGATGATAGAACTGTGTTGAAAATAATACAAACAGTCCTTTTCACTGAACAGTTATTTATGAAATTACTCGATAGTCACACTAATGAAAAATCTGCGCTTGTTTGCCATCAGTGAGCTTTTGAAATCGTGGCGATACTTTACTTAAGCACAACCGCAGGTTAGCTGCAACTTCCAATGGATTTTGATGCTTGGTTTTCAATATACACATAGCACTAAGTCCTGCCTCACAAAAACAGGTTGTCGCAAACGAAATCAGTTTTTTATAACAAACTTTGAAACTGTCGAATACACTTTGTGCATGGAAGCCAAAAAGTGGATATTTGCAGAATCTTTCGAGTGTTTTTCTTTGAAGAACGCAAAAGAAATACGATTTGTTGATTCTGCCGCTATGTCCATAAATTCTTCAGCAACAAGGAGGAGTAGTTGAGCAGATCTGTGCCAGCAAATGGATCAATTATCTAATCATTTTTATTAGTAGGCCACAAAACTTCACCATAATAGTTTACAAACTTTTGGGCAAGTTGTTCCAGGTGTCCAATTATGGTTTGCTTAATATCAATTTCTTTGGCACAAACATACTTTGTTAGTTCAAGGAACATATCGTACTCATCTCGAGCTGCGTAGCTTAAATCTTTTGTAGAAATCCCCTGCCATCTATTGCGAGTAATTTTTATTGCCCCACCATGTATAGCAAGTAATTTTTTTGGGTGAAACTAACCCGGATCCTCCCTACAAGTTTATTTTTTACTTCATCCTCTTCATATCGCGGTCCACCGTGTTGACTGCAGCTGTCATTCGATCTTCCATGTCATCGATATTTGCTGGAAGCAGTAGAGTATAAACTTTATTTTTAACATATCCCCACAAGAAAAAGTCACACACTGTAAGGTCTGGGGATCTGGCATCCCGAACAACAGCTGCAGTGAACACGGTGGACCGCGACATGCAGAGGCGCGTTTGGAATTAATTCTCAAATCGTCTTGATGTTGTCCGTGCAGCCGGTGGTGGCTATAATGAGCTCTTGTAAAACATGAAATAAAACTTGAAGGTATGTGCAACACATGTGTCCAAGCCAGTTTTTTATATTGTTTTTGACATATCACGTGATGATGCTGGCGTATTCTTTTCGAAACATTCTGTATTATATAGTTTTGCAACTTTCATACATTTATTGCATAAAAGATTTTTTTGTGATCGAGGCCATCTGTAAACTTTTTGAAACAAAAAATTCTAATGAATATTCTGGTTTTTTTAACATTATTAACCAGCATGCCTTTTGTGTTTCGGTTTTCTTCTGCTCTAGTTGAGAATTTTTTTAAAGCGAATTGTTTAATGAAGCAACCACGTAGAGTAAAGCGCTTTCTAACATATAAAATGTAATCTTAGATTATGTTTTTAAAAAAATTATGATTTTTGGGATCATTAAAATGGACTACGCCAGGGGTTTTCAACCGGTGGTCCACAGTGGTGTTTTTAGTGGGCCACAGAGCATAAATCAAAATGAAAGCAATATGCATAATTAGGCTTACCATCCGTCCCGTTTTTTAGGCATTTTTCCGGCGTCCCGTCCGGTCAACTATGTAAAGACCTTTTTTTAGAAAACACTGTGCTTTTGGGATAAAAATAGGAAAGTTTGAGAGCGATTCCTAGCGAAGATCTTTTTTTTAGAGAACACTATGATTTTTTGGACGGGAATTAAAATTTGTTGACCGAAGTGGGTCGTTTGGTTACCTTGGGTTAAAAAATGGACCAAGGATGAAAACCACTGGACTAAACTTTTGTAAAATTTTTCGATCTTGGTCTCGAACCTTGGGTCTCTAAATTTGCCGGTCTCGATCTCGGCCTTGGTCTCGGAAAAATTATCGGGTCTCGGTCCTGAGGTCTCGACTACAGCGCTGGTTTATACATAAATTTTTTTGCAAAACTGAAGTAAAAATCAAAAAAGTCTTTGCTATAATTACACATGGTTTTCAAAAAACAAGGTGCTTTCCATTTGTAGCGTCAGTCTTAACTAACGAAGAAAAGTAACCAAAAAAATCTAGCGAAGAAAAGTAACCAAATTGAAATGGCTTATTAAAAAGTGCACAGCTCATCTTAAAGAACTTCACGGCACACTGGCTGAGAAGCGTTTATATAAAGCGAATGAGTTAAATTCTGTGGCTTTGTCACTTTGTTGCAAAACGAGGATTCGACGTTATGGCTTTAACACGTTCGACTTTTTCAACAACCCAGTTTCATAATGTTCGGCTCTATTTATGTCGTAGCCGACTTATTTTTAAAAAATTGTTGACCTTATTTTTTTCTAAAAATATTAGAGAAAATTCCTGGTAGAAAATGAGAACTAGTAAATCATAACAATTTCAAATTTTAAAAATTGTCATTTTTATATATAAAGAATAGTAGTTTTAGAAATAAAATGAGGAAAAGCTGAAATTAAACTTTACATCACACAATTAACAGTTTAGCATACCGCAATTCCACATTTATTCATGCATTTTTTTCTAATTTGCTTTTTTTAAAGTTAATACTTCTTTCGTTTTCACACTGTTCAAAAAGTATTATTATTACATGTTTTTTTCTTTCCCAATGCATAATGCTTCAAGTAAAAAAAGGAAAAATTTTAACTTGATATTTTGTGACCATGTTTGTAACGTGAATTTACCTGCATCATATACCAATGAATCTTATTTAGTTGAAATTAGGCAGCGCACGTTAATACGCGACTCTTTCGAAAGACGTTTTACTTCGCGAATCAATTAAGTTTCATAACTTATTACAGGTGTGAGTAACTAAAAAATAAAGCCCCAAAATTGAAACAAATAACATACGAGGGTAAATCAAAAATTATCCGGACTTTTATTTTTATGGATTATTTTTAAAACACAAAACACGAAAACGATTTATCATTTTTCTACATAATCTCCACCCATTTCGATGCACTTGTTCCAGCGGTCTACAAGCTTATAAATGCCATCTGAGAAGAAAGTTTTTGGCTGGTCACACAACCATTGATGCACCGCTTTTTGCACTGATTCATCAGAAGAAAATTTACGACCCCGTAATGCATCTTTGAGTGGGGCAAAAAGATGATAGTCGGAAGGAGCAAGATCTGGACTGTATGCAGGATGCTCCAGCACTTCAAAACCTAGTTTGTTAATGGTTTCAATGGTTGCTTTGGCAACATGTGGGCGTGCATTGTCATGCTGCAGCAAAACCTTCTTTGACAGTAATCCTCGGCGTTTGGTGCGAATTGCAGGCTTCAGGCGGTTGGCTAGCAAATCACAATAACTTGCACTGTTGATTGTACTCCCTTTTTCCAGAAAATCCTCCAAAATAGGCCCTTTTGAATCCCAAAAAATGGTTAGCATAACCTTTCCTGCAGAAAGTTGACTCTTGAATTTTTTCTTTACTGGGGAGGACGGATGTTTCCACTCCAAGCTTTGCCTCTTGGTTTCAGGACTGTAGTGATGCACCCATGATTCATCTCCAGTGACTATTCGACTCAAAAATGCTTCACCTTCATTGTTGTAGCGGTTCAGTAACGTTTGGCAGATCTCCATACGTCTACGCTTGTGCTCTTCTGTAAGCTGTCTTGGCACCCACCTTGCAGAAACTTTATTGTACCCAAGGATTTCATGAATGATTTCTTGAGCAGAGCCAAAACTGATCTGCAAAGATTGTGCTACCTCATCAATGGTAATGCGCCGGTTAGCCAAAATCATTTGTTGAGCTTGCTCAATCTTCTCTTCACTGGTGGAGGTTGATGGACGTCCTGCTCCTTCTGCATGTTTTACACTGGTCCGGCCTGTTTTAAACTTCTCAATCCACTCATATACCGTTGTTTTCGATAGTGCATTGTCTCCATATTGTGCTAAGAGTCTTTGATGAATTTTTGTCCCCGATGAACCTTCTGACCACAAAAATCGGACCACAGCACGTTGTTCTTCTCTGGTGCATTGTGCCAGTGGAGCGTCCATTTTTATCAACAGAAAATAACACGTGTTAAAACTGAACGAACAATTAGATTAGCAGATCGTGATCACGTGACACAGTAGACAACACGTGCAAAAAAAATTTTGAAAAAGCTAAAGCAAGAGTGCGCTATAGAGCAATTCCGGATAATTTTTGATTTACCCTCGTATATACAAGAATTACCGCATAACAAATTCAAAGCAAACCTTAATCTATTGCACTCGTTTTATGCTCCCGAGAGGGAACAAATCCACGATGATCATCTTTGCAACATTGCACCTGGTCACCATAGCAACGTCGCTGCACCGGTAACAAAGCAGCAAAACATTTAGTAGTTACAAATTGAATACCTGCTAAAAAGAGTAGGGCAATTAAAACAATATAATAGTCTAATTGTCGAAGCGCATGATGATGATGATGATACTTACACAGTAGAACGCGATTATCCGAACTAATTGAAATCAGGGGTGGTTTGGATAAGTGATATTTTCCTCTAAATCAAACAAAATGCAAACTTAAACAACTTTTTAAAGCAATGTTTCTTAGCTTTGCTGATCACAAGCAATGGTAAAATATGCTTTTCAATGACATTTGCACAGACCAAGGCGATAATTCGTTCTCTGTCAGTCTTAAAGCCTTGTGGAGCCTTAGCTTTCCCCCGAGATGCACGCCACTCTTCTGCCAGTGCTCTTCAGCTTATTTCTGTTTCCCGAACGTTGTAAATAGCGTTCCTGTTGTTCGGATAATTGGCGTTCTACTGTATATGGATAGAGCAGGGTTACTGTGACTCGGAGTCCAGTTAATACAGATAGAGCAGAGTTGCTGCGACTGGAGTCCAGTTTTCAAAGGGACCTAGTAGAATTCGAGTCCACTAGGAAAAATTTCAGATTTGCACTCGGCTTGGACTGGTTGGACTCGGACTGACTGAAATTCTTTAAATGTTGGACTCGTTGCAAAAAACCTGGATAAAGCTCAGAGCAAGGTTTGCAGTAAATGAGCTTTAACTGAAAAAAACTCAAGAAAAGCTTCGATTTTCTGCCTTTTTTTTATTGAACAAAAGCAAAATCTTATAAGTTAAACTGCTTTGACATATTTTATTCATTTTCATTCATAGGTTGCTGAAATAAAAACGCTGTTTGAAACGCGGACTAAATTTTTGCAAAAAAAGGCAGTAAAAAACTTCTCTTTATTTAGTTTGAAAACGGCTGTTTAGTACTAAAGGCTGATTTTTTTCAATTAATTGCGTTGAATGAACGCAACGAAACCTAATAATAAAAATAATAAAAACTGCCGTTGCTGTAGTTGCGCTTTCGCTCGTTCAACGGCCGACCTAAGCCTCACGTCCTATGATAACGAGAGATTGCTTTGTCACACGTTTTTTTGACAGAAAAGAAAGCCATAAAATTATTGGTATGAAAAAACTGCTTTTACGGAGTTTATTACGGAACTCTTACATCCGACACAAGCTATCGTGTAGTGAGTTTCCTCTCACCAACTTTAATGCTGTTAGTCATATCGGGATGACTTAATTTGTTTGAAAGAATTCAATTATGATAAAAATTTAATTTTAGGTTGATAAAAAAAAGCTTTTAAAAATTCTTTAGCAGTTTCCGTCAACATCAAATTTGCTAAAAATTGTTTGCCGAATAAAAGATGGGTTATGCAAACACCGCAAATGCAATGTGTTGCATAACCCATCTTTTTATTCGGCAAACAATTTTTTAGAAATTTTTTGTTTTGCCTATTGCTTTTCAATTAACTTGTTATTAATAAACTCGTTTATGATATATCTCAAAAGTGTATTCTGAGTCATTCAAAACATGCTTGATAAAAATTTTTTTATATTTAATGCTGAAACAACATTTAAAAAGTGAGGCACTTTCCTAAAAATATTATATAAAAGTACGGAACACGTAACTTAAATCTTCAAAACAAAAGCCACAAATTCAGTCAATGTTTTCTCGAAGAAAATTCTTCTAATTTGATTTTTTTATTTCTATCCGCGCTTAAGCGCTAAGCAAAGCAAAAAATCAATAAAAGAAACAAAGAATACTCCATTCCACATTCGTAGTGGAACGATCCTTTATGAAAAAAAGTATAAAACGTAAGGTATTTACATTTTTACGTTAAAACGTAAGGTAATTACCAAAAAAAGCTCTTTACTTGCCATTAGTATCTAATTTCTTTATTTTTGTCCCCCAAAAAAGGTCTTTACACCTTTTGCTCAAACGTAGGTCGCGATCGACCGACTATTGAGCAACCCTGCTTTAAACCATTGCTTTCAACTCAAATGCAATAAACCTGAATATTCCCGGAAGTTTGCCCGGGATCTTGGAAATTTAAAACTTCAAAATGGTCCAGGGTCCCGGGATCTCGGGACATAAAGTCCGATGCTCACTTAAAGCTGCTTGAAGTTCCGAAATCCTGCTTCAACATTGATAGCTCGGCCGATTGGACAGAAGGATCGTATTGCTGGTCAATGCGGTTGACACGATCGCGGCTGATGCTTAGGCTACTTTCCTCATTCTTTTGTGTCCTTGCGAAAGGCACTTTGCAGCACTTTTCTCAGCTCCGTCTTAAGCGACCCGCTCTAAATTTCAATCATTTATCTCTAAATTAAATCCAAATAAAAAATTTCAACCGGGCATTAATTTCTTGAACCTCAAGCAGGTTGGAACAATCGCTTGAGGGTTGCCTAAATATAACGGTTCGGACGTTTTCCTGCGACTCAAGAGAATAAATAGAGACAATAAAGAAAATGAAATACATTATAAAATCATGCGATTTCTACAAGAGCGTTCTGCTTTTGTCCCCAAAATGTTAATGCTATTTCACTTTTAAATTCAGTATGTCGTAAGACACAAAAAGAGATTACACAGCGCAATAGGACATGTGGCCAGCGCATTTGCTTTGTTACACATCATAAGGAATCATTGATTACAGAGCATTGCAAAGCGTAATTGAAAGGAAAAAGTTTTATTGCAGTTCTATTACCATTATCGATTATTGCCTGTGGGTAAACCTTTCTAGTACCGTTCTATAAGTATAGGTGTACTCACTGTACTGAATGTAATTTATTTGCTTTTCAGCGGGAAAAGTTTGCTATTTGAATGTTAGATCTACATGTTAACAGCTTCTAGAATTATGCTAATACCTGCATATTCAATTTCATCGCAAAATGTTCATGTAAATATAACAAATGATAATGATTTTTATGAGTGTAAAATTTTTTGTGTAAAGGAGTTGTTGAGAAAGGAAAAAAACTTAACAGAGAGTTATTTTATCGCTATAGAATAGCGTTATATAGCTAAAAAGAAAAAAAATTAAAATAAAGATTTTTTGTCTCGTTTTAAAATTTAACAGTTAAATAATGATTTTAGTTTAAATTGAGATAATTATAAAACGTTCATAAAAAAGCAAGATCAATTTATCTATGCAAGGGATGCAGAACCTTTTTACTATTGCTGGCCGTACCATAGAATTAGTTAATGAAAGGCCGCCAGCTATTTTCATTAAAAAACTAGACGAAAACCAAAAAAATCTTCATCTGTGAATAAAGCATGAATGTGGTTTAACGCCTTTGATAGGGTGGCCACAGCGATGGCCTTACAAAAAGGCGGCCCAGCGCAAGAAACGTAAGGGGGGGCCACTATTTAGTGTACTAAAAAAAGTAGCTGAACCCATTTTTAGTATTTGAAAGCAAAATGATCTCTAAAATAAAGGTCTTCAATTTAGGGGCCATTAAGTGATTCAAAGTGGGGTGAGACAAAGTGATCACTAAAAAAAAGGTCTTCAATTTAAGGGGGTTTACTATTGAGTAATCCAAAGCATGGACAAGCGCTTTATATTGCCCCAAGACATTGTCATCTCTAAAAAAATCGTCAGCTGCCTAGGAAGCCGTTTTTTTTCAAAATTTTTTTCTTTTCTTTTTCACATGCCATCGACGTCCTGGTGCTACTATGAAGAAATAGAGCAATGTATTTTAGGGAAGGATTGGTGCGGCCGCACCGTTTGCACCCTATTAAAGCCATCACTGGGTGGCCATATTTTCGAAATGATGAACCGGAACGTTTGTTAAAAGAAAAAATTTGTCCCTAAAAAGTAGTGATTTCTTAAAAAAAAGTCTTTACTTTGAATCTGTCTTGAATTTCTTGATTTTCGTTCCTAAAAAGCAGTGATCTATAAAAAAATAGGACATAGCAGTTAACTGGGAGGTACACCGGGACGAGGCTTAAAAAACGGGACGTATGGCCACCCTAGCCTTTGATGATTAGTGCAGGCCTTTTTGGTCTTCACCTAGCTTTTTTTTGATGAAACCGTTTTTGTTTAGAAATTATATTTCACAATATTTGTTATTCGCTATATACCTCTTCAAAACAAGGTTGCAATAAAAGGAAAAACTTGATTAAATAAAATTTATAATTAGTTAAGTGCTAAGGTTGAAGCATGGCCGCACCAACCATTAATTAAAGCCACACGGGTCCGTGCGGCTGCAAGTTGTGCATCGTGAATCTATGACAAAACAATAACTGTTTTTGTGCGCTAAAAACAAAATTTTGGATACGTTTGATTTGCGGGATAATTAGATATGGTGGTTTACGCATCAACTTATGAAACAAATATAGAATATGTGAGCGATTTTGGTTACCTGCCTTGCCGTGATGTGTTTAAGTGGAAAGAAATTGAAAGCTGTATTCTTAACTAAAATAAAGTTTTCGTGTGAGACGTAAAAAAAATTCAAACTTTTAACTCAAAATTCTTATGATCAATTCGTGTTAAGCAGAATTATCTTCACTTACTGATTCAGAGAAAAGATAAAGGCAGTAATGTAATTCAGCTGATCTTTTTTAATATTCTGAGAATTTTATAAAACCAGAAAAATTGTTTGTTACTTAGTTGCAAAAAATCAATCATATTTGCGGACAATTTTCTCTGTTGCGTTGTCAAGACTTGTGACAGTTCTACAACAGTTTCAGATTGAACAAGATCGCTTGGCGGCAAGTCCACCAGGAAAAGTTACAGTGCTTCTCCAGAGACCCAGCTGCAAAATAGAAAGAGATTTAATCAATCCCAACTTTTTTTGAAAACAGCACCTAAACATTTTAAATTCCGCTATCCTGGGCAAAAGTTTTCAACATGTCGTTAAGGATAAAGTCAAAATTATTGTAGAGACTGTTAGAATAATTGTGGCTGATTTGTGTGCCAATTTAATTTTATTACGAATATAATATCTAAATGTGATATATAAAAATATTTATTATATGATGATTGGACAAAAATTGATATTCATAATGATTTAGATATTATAATTTTTTAAAGTACGAAAGCCAATGCGAATAAATACAGTAATTTATAGATATGAATAAGAATTGTCTGTTAAAAAAAGATACAGTTAATTTTCTCCCTCTGACAAAAACAAATTATTTCTGGTCTTCTACTGTAATTAGTTCTCCAGTAGAAATGATACTTATTACAATGCAGTAATATGTTTATTCACAACATGACGTAGGCTTTCATTGACGTCACGTGTGACGTCACAGTTGCACAAATGAGTAAATATTGAAGCTTGCATGGTCATATTTGCAGCCATCTTAAACACTGCCGCGGAAGTGCTGCAGCAGGCCTAAAACAGTGTCGAAAAAATGTCCAGTCAAATTGCATCATGTCATGATCTGACTGCGATCAAGCAAAGTTGCCAAGATCGAATCAATCGTCATTTGACTTATGAAGTTCTTGAGTTTTATGAGGTGGAGAAAAAAGGTTTTGCTGCTTTTCAAAGAACTCGCAGGACAATTTGGCAAAATCGAAATAATCCAAACTACAATCAATCTGCGAAGCAATTTTTTTGCGAATTTCACATTATAATAGAAAAAACATCGTCACATGTTAACTTGAAAAAGATATTTTATGGTGCCCATTTGCAAAGATAGGTATGGGAAAACGGGCGGCTGCCAAGAATTTTCCTATAGACACGGCTTCCGATTTACTAAGTGCATGAGTGTCTTTTCGATTAAGCTAAGAAAAGACGCCAGATATCCTGTAATTTGTTCTTCTTGTGACATCCAAACAAATTCCTTCAAAAGGTTGTTTTTAATCTTTGATTCAAAATAAAAATTTTTTACTGTTCACAATGTACTTCCTAATTAATTATCACAACCATTATGGAAAAAATATTTTACTCGTACCAATTTAAAGATTTTTTCAAGGGTCCCTTGAAGGTTTTCCAGGACTTTTCCAATTCGTTCTTTCACCATCCATAATGCTTTTTTGGGCCGTAAAACTAGGATTTTGAATTTTATGTTTGCTGTTCACAATTCTATTGTTAAACAATTTTGTGCTGTATCACGTTTTATTTTGGCATGATATAAAAAACAAATTTTCTAGCCAATCAGTGGTAACTTATTCAATTAAAAAGAAACCAAAATAAGTCAAATTTTCAAGTTGCACATTTTTAGACAAAAAGAGGATCTAACGTTAATTAACAAAAAATAGATTTAATTTTTTTTCCGTTTTGATTAACCCTTTCGATACCGTCGGGACATATATGTCCCATGGGACAAATGTGTCCTAATTAAGAAAAATAGAAGAAATACAATGCGGAGTAACAAAAATCTATTTAAAACAGATATATGACATAAATTTCCTTGAATTAATTTAACTTTTTCAGTCCCGAAGGTTAAGCAATTGGGCTCTTGTTTACTATTTGCCAAGTTTAATTAATTGTTTTTTAATTTTAGGGAAAACCCCAAAGCTTGGTGGGTTAGTAACGGTTAACGATAAATGAGACCCGTTCTTAGACGTAAATATACGTTCTTTGGCACCGAAAATGTTAATATGTTCATTACAAAATTGGTATTGAAAGGGTTAAAGCAAATTTAGCATCAATTTTTTAAAATTTCTTTGTAGTCTATGTCTGAACCAGTCACAAAATTGAGTCAGAACAATAGAGCTAATAACTATAGCAACGGGCGAACAGTTCGCAGCCAAAGTTAGATTTTTCCGACTCGGAAATTAAATGGACATTTGGTGACGAAAGCAGAAACGACAACCATCGACCAAGGTTAGGTTGTTTTTTGCATGACTTAAAATTATATTGAATTTAAAATTTATAAAGTCGTGCTGGTCCTAAAATGTTTCACAGTTGAAAAAAATCTGTCTTTGATAATTATAAACGATTGACAGGGAATTTATAAGGAAACACAATATTTTATTTATGTAGCTATTGATACACGTATTTTATACTTAAAAACTATTCCAATGTTACAAGATTTAGTGTTTTGGCTTGGTTTAAGTCGGGCAACTGAGATAACTTGCCCCAAATAGGACAAAAATAAAAAAAAGTTTAGAATTAAATGAAGTGCTTAGCTTTCCAAAAATTTATATTTTACTTTTCTTGTGATTAATATTAGGTATAACTGTTTTGGTTCTTAATTGATTGAGGGTGATTTAATTTTTTTTAAATGATATTTAGGTTATGCAGAAAAAGTCCCCAGCAAAAAACAGCAATTTAAACTTCAAATCGTTTTTCGTTTTGATTATTTGCCAGCAGATTGGTGCCGGTTCTTCATAATATTGTTCCGGTATGCAAAAAGTTATAAGTTAAACAAATTGTTGATGATTAATCATAAACTGTAAAAATACGTTAACATAAGGTTTTTGTTTAAATGTTACTTTGTCTTGCTTGATGTAAATTAGTACATCTTTTATGCGGAACAGCAGTTGAGTTAAAAATGCTTTTTCTTTATGCTGCTGAAGACATTAAACATACGCAACATGACGTTTTTAATTTAAAACAGCGTGCAAGAAAACTATGAGTTTGGGTTGTACAGTACAAAAACACAAGATTCTAAATATTTTTATTTGATTTCTAAAAATTCGTCATTTAAATTTTTTATAAAATTTAATTTTTTCAACACTTTTAACCGTCAGCTTAATGTGACAAGATAGTAAATAGATTCTTAGGTGTCTTAGGCTCTAGTTCAAGGAGGTTTGGATTCAATTCCTCGGCCGGTCACATCTGACACACTGTATCTAATGGCTCGCCACTGTTACCATAATACCTCGTCAGTGGTTGTGTTGACAAGGCCCAATGTTATAAAGATGGACATCCCGAAGTCTTAACATGCTTTGGCTTGTATAGAAATCAATAATAAAAGCTAGGGGTAGATCGTTTAAAAGAATTACTAGTAAATTTTTTAAATATAAATAACAAACCAGGAGACAAGCAAACTGCAAAGACACTAATAGTTTAAAATTAAAAAGTTAAGATTTTTTCAAAAAATTTTTAATTGCAACAATCGGTTTTCGGAGAAAACGACATATTATTTTTTGAATGCATCCTAAAAGTATTCAAATTAACAAACATTTGTAAGATTGATATGGTATCGTTGATGACGTATTTTTAAGCACGCAGCGTTTAAAGTGTGTTTTAAAGACCAGGATCAATCAAATCAAGAGTTGATTGCATCAAGCTTAGCGCATGCCTTACATAGAGCTCACAAACATGCCATTTTTTTCTCCATAAAGCAGGTACTTTCCAGCTTTCAAGACCCTTTTCGATCAGCAAAACATTCACAAAAGTTTCATGCGCTTTGAAAGCTTTTTAAGAAAAGCTCAAAGTCAATTAGTTCACTCAATACAAGTAATTTTATGTAGTCTAAACAGATAAATCGGTTCGTTTTTTATGTCGAGTCGGGAGGTGTGAGTTCAATTGCCGAATCAGTCAAATCTGACTTTGTTCTCGCCACTCTTACAACGGATGAATATAAGTGCATATGTCACCCAGATAATATTGGAAAGATAGACCCCTTAAAGTCGTGAGCTTTTTCAGCATATCGAGCAAGTTTAATGAAGGGTTTAATTTGGTTTTGTTTGAGTCTATTAAACGAGTTTAAAGCGACATTAATGTTAATTAAAAAAACAATTTCAATTCAACTTAGCTCAGGTAATATTTGAAATTTTATGCTTTCTACATTACAACGAAGAACAATTTTCGTGACAAACTTATTTACGGTTAACTTTGATCTTTATCTGGTTATTCTTCTAAATAGGCGTTAATTACCGAAAAAATAAAAACTTTTTTCAGCGGTTGCTTTTGTCAACTCAATAATTGGTTACTATTAGTAAAGATAGCAGCGACATTTTCAGGAATCGTTTTCAAAAAACTTTATCACCAAGTCGTACATCGATAAAACGTGTCACATAAATGAGTAAGCTTTTCCTTATTCGCAATTCACGACTTATATAAGCTGCTTTTAAAAGTATAGTCTGGACATGCATACTCATTTTAAACCAGTTTTTTTTTGATTTGAGAGGCGTTCGTTGAAGGCGTGGTTGTAGTGATTCATAAAACGATTTGAAAAAAGCTTTAGTCATTTAGTGAAAACAATTGTTTTAAGAATCGTTGTGAGAAATAAATCTTTTTTGAAATCTATATAAACATAAGACAAAAAAATCTAGTAAAGAGATAAAAAAAAAAACTAATCAGACCATTTTTTGTAAGGCGGACGAGCTATATTTATTACATAGTATGTTATTGCTAGTAAAATAGTTAGCTACTTTAAAAATGAATAATTAATTTAAAGTACCGCCAGATTGTTCAAATAACACATGAGAAAAAAAACGCTTTTTTGACAAGATTTTACAGGAAAAATATTTAGAACAGTGTTTCTCAAAGTGAGCCACTTGAGCCAAGGAGGAATTTGTAACCTGAAGGGAGGAAAAATTGTTAAGGGAGGAATTGGGGAGGAATGTGAATGAAATATTAAATTTGTTCTTGTGAATGACATATATTAAACTTATACCTGAGTCCGGAAAGGGAGGGATGCGGCAAAAACTTTGAGAATCACTGAGTTAGAAGATTTAAAACCAAAACAGTTTGTTTATTTTTCATTGTCTTACGCTAGATTGAGATCATAGTGATGTCATTCAATTCGCCCCAGTTGAAGTTTTTTCTTAGTTTTTTACTCTGCTGACATATCTTTAAAAAAAACAAAAACGTAGACTTTTGTGCATCTGCAATTGGTACAATACGATCACAAACTTTGTTTGTAGAGTATTCGTTTTCGTTCAAATTTAAGATTACTTTTTGCGCTGTTATTAGTTGCAACTCAGAAGTTCAAAAGACGTACGGGAAAACAAATAAGCTGTGCTTGCCACACGTCATGCCTGGTTTTTAGAGATTTAGTTCAAAGAACACTATTTCTGAAACATGCTACTTCTTTTAATAATTGAAAGTTAAAATTTCACAATTTCAATTTCGCTAAAATTATCGTATTTTCTCCGTTAAACAATTAGTAAAAAAAGAAGTTCATTGTTTTGTAGAAGAAATTCTTTTCTTTGCAATTATTTTTAAAGTTATTGTTATTGTTTTACAGAGACTGAATAATGTTTTGGTTTTGTTGTAATTTTTATTTTATCACGTACACGTTTTTCTTGAGATTTGCAGTTTTTGGATTAGATTGGAAATTGGTATCGAGCGAAAATTTACGCATTCAAAGCCATTTTCAAAACTTCAAGTTCAAGTTCACTAGCAACGGCCGCGTGAAAGATGTCACAGGTCATCTTCAAGTTTCACTTCAGCCAGTTGTTCCGACAAACCAGCAAAGCAATAAAGTGCAGTTCAGTGAAACTGGTCTAGAGCGTTTGCCAGCAACAAACAATCCATCAACTATTTGTCTGGTTCATTCATTGCAAGAAACTCTGTGGAATTATGATCAATGCTTGCAAATGACCACGAAGAAAAAAAAGGTACATTGTGGTTTTTCGTTGCTTATCTTCTTCGCTTTGTCAAAATCAAATGTAAAAAGGAAAAACTTTAAAATTCAAAAAGCAAGAATTTCCTTTTCGCCAAGCGCTTAATTTAATATGAAATACTTTTTTTAAAAGGATCAATTAAAGATGGTAAATCCCTTGGACTACAAGTAAAGACCGCACATCCCAAAAAAAGCCTAATAAAGATCATACCAGCCTAAATTGACCTAGTAGAGATCATGCATTCTATTCAAAATTTTTTAAATTTTATTAAATGAAATTAAAGCATTACTTTCAACCCAATTTAATTAATGAAATATGGGTTAGAGTTAGGGTTAAGGCTAACAGCTGAGGATTATACATTAAAGATGATTAAACAAAGATGATATATCTTTGAATTAACCTAGTAAAGATAATACATCCTTTTCAAAGTGGGATAAACCATCTTTACTTAATCCTTTTTTAAAGTAAAATAAATGCTTACGACTATGAATCACGTTATTTTTATGCATTTTTTTGACATAAAGTCAATTATTATCAAAACCTTCTGTACACATCACACTGAAACTAGTTTACCTGGACCATAGCCATAAAAACGTAACCATAGCCGCTGGCAAAGGGGCAACCGCCCGCTGATTTTTGAGCAAGTTTGAAAATTTTAACATAAAAAATTTTCATGTATTAAGTACGTTTTTTGACAGGTGGATAGCACCTCTCTCTGCAGTTAAAAAACCTTAACAATAATAGATTGATAGTCTTTAGGATGACACATCTTCGAAACGTAAAGGTCTAAAAAACTTTATTATTTTAAATCAAAATATTGGGGAAAGTCATTCGGTTTTTAATAACTATGACTTTGCGTTTGACACATTTTATGCCATAAATGATAAGAGCTTTTATTAATTTTTAAACCTAAAATTGTGACGCTTAAGATGTGTATTGCTGCGTCTTATCGAGTAAATAAAAAATCATATCATATAAAAAATTTTTATAGAAAAACATGTAGGTCTACTAGATTTGAAGAAACTTTTAAAAATTTGCATGGATTGCAATATACAGTATATAATCTTTTTTGCTTCATCTTGTTGTTTATTGACGTATCAATTTGCTATCCCACCTAGTTTCAACGAAATCGAATTTTACCATCGTATTTAGATTGTTGCTGATAACCAACCTATGTCAATTGAAAAATACGATGACGAGCTACGTTTTAGGATATCGGCAAAAGTAAGAATATTTATAAATTTAAAAAAGCGCTTTTTAATTGCTTATCAATAACTAATAAAATTAATGTAGTAATAAGAATAGAATTAGTAAGACCGCCAGAAGAGAGTTCGATGAAAACTTTGAGTAATAAGAATAATAATAGTAATATCAATATGATAATGAAATTTTTGCGTTGCTTTTACAATTTAACTAATATAGTATATTGGCTTTAACATCACAGCATTATGCTTATCACTTCATTTGAAGTTTTATAAAAACAGTCATGAATTATTAAATTATGCCGTGGGCTTGCAATATAAAATACAAAATAAAATTGTTAACCTCCTAACAACAGAAGCGACATTATCGCTTGTGTGTGAAGTTTTTCTTGAACGCTTTTGAGTTTTCATTAAGCTTTTAGCCCTGTTCCAGAATTGTATCGCTAGATCCATTGCTAATCCTTTCAACAACGTATTTCTTTCTTTTTTCGTTTTGCTTCTTGATTTTCTGTTTGTGAAGAATACATTTAAAACTTATTTGCAGATACGAAGACTCTTGCAAAACGAAAAAAACTTTTAAATTGTCGTTTCTATAAAAAACAACAATGCAAAACACATTCGGTTATTCAAGATTTTACTTATTTCAGATTTAAGATGAGTAAAATAATTAGCATAATATGGAACGTTTGCTTTTCAGCAGTTCACTGAACAAGTTTCTGGACAATAAACAAATATACTGGTGAATAAAAGCAGGACATCCATACCCGGAAATTTTAACTTCGACAATAAAATAAGTTTAAAACTCACGCTTTTAAAAATTTTTTTATAAAATAAAAAAACCAAAGAATAGACAAAAACTAATTAAATTTGTGATAAATTGGGGTAAAAATTTTACACCTTAAAACGTATTTGTCATAAAAAGAATTAATTCGAAAATATACTTTCATTTTCGATCGAACAAAAAAGAGCTTTCGAAAAGTTTTGCCATAGAGTCTAAATTCACTTTTTATTACTATTGCAATTTCAGCACATCAGTACTCATCTCATAGTATTGGATGCAAACAACCAGACACTGTTTTGGTCTCGGTTACCGAATCTGATTCCTTCCAGCGATGCAGACCAGTCAAAAGGCTCGGTTTTGCACTCGGGTATGTACTTTATTGCGCAGCATATAGCAGTCAACATGTTTATAAAAAGTCAATTACTAAGGCTAAGCTATGCAGGGATTGAAGTAAGATAAGCATCAGATAAGATAAACAAAAAAGTCAATATGAATTATATTGTTCAATTTCTCAAGAAACAGAAGTGGGTTGATTTTTGTGATTGTTTTTTTTAAAGCAAATTTTCTTTCAAATACTAAAAAATAAACATTAAAAGTTTTACGGATGTTTATCATTTGCTTAATGTACGTAATTGATTTCAATTTAGAAAGTCATTTAGGTTTATTATTGGGTATAAAATTTTAGCATATTTACAAGTTTCTCGACAAATTTATATGAAAAAAATTGCAGAGAATCCTGAGTCATCATACTTTAGAGTGGAAGTAATGCTTGTTTGTCCACCTGGAAAACATGGACCTTTCTGCTCAGTCTCGTGCACACCCCCAACAATACGCCACTGGTGTGACCCCAAAACAGGAAATTTGAAGTGCTTTGGAAAGTGGTCTGGATCGGATTGCAACGACAACAGTGAGATTATTTATTGCAAAATTTTGAAATTAACTATTAAACAGGTTGATGCTGGTAAATATTAGAATCAAAACAGAGGAAGCCCTAAATTTTACGAAGTCACCACTGCAAAAATTTTTTGGAATCAAATTTTATTATAAATTTAATACTTATTTAAATAAAAATTAATGTTAAGTTAAAAAAAATTTGGTTGTGCTAAATTTCGTGAGATTCAGGATTTTTCTGTTTTGATTCTAATATGACAATTTACTGACCCTTGGATCCACTGTTAATCAGTTTTCTGTTAGGCGATTCAGTTAACTTCTTTATAAACGATGCTGGTAAAGAATGTATACTGTATAATGTATTCTATGTTCATGTTAATTGTGCTTCATTAAGAAATAAACAATAAAAAAATGAGATTTTTGCTTTTAAGGCTAGTTTTTAAAAAGATAGATATACTTTAGTAATAGATTTCTGAGCATTCCAAAATCGTTGAAGATTTTGATTTCAGGAAAAGAAAGAAGTAGGCCTAAGAAGATTTTCAGACAGGTCCCGTCTAACCAGTATAGCCTAAACACTACTTCCTGGTTCCGACGCAAATTCTGAATCATTTCTAAAAAAACGATATTTTATCTTTATTGAATTGAGGAAGTAAATGGTCCAAGTTTTAAAATAAACAGTTATTTACTTTACACAAAACAATGCTGGTTTAGGCTATACAGTTTAACTTTTACAAAAGAAAAAAATGTCGTGACTTTATTTCCAGTGAATGACACAAAATGATAAAAAAACTTTTTTTAAAGTTTTTTTTTTTAATAGGGTCTAGGATGCTTATCTTACTTCGATCCTTGCATAAATTAGGCTTAGAGCCTCTTTTAATAACTAACTTTCCTTACGTTACCATGATGTCAAGTTTGGATCGCTTTCTGTGACGGGAGATTTCATTTACTGTTTACTGATCTTTCAGTCTGAAAATTGCCTTTAAATTAAAAGTTGAAGATAAACGATGTGAAAAAACTGCAGACCGCGTTGTATTAGCGCGCCCCATACGTCGGCGCCACAAGAGCGGGTGACATGACGGTTTTAAAGACAAACTCGGTGCTGGCTTAGCACCATCACTGCCAAAATTTGATCCAGAAAGTTTGGCTCCGGTTCTATTAGGATCTGACCCCAAATTAATGCCTTTTTCCACAGAAGATGCCTTAAAATTGAAAATCGGGAACGGTAGTGACAAGTTTACGTAAAAGCTATAATCAAAACACCATGTGGGGCTTGGGGCCGAATGCAAGTTTGTTGCATGAAATTCTGGGACTTCAAGCTCAACAAAATGATAAACGTCAAAAATGAAGTCCTACTCTAAAACAGTACTCCCAAACTGTGGGTCGCGACCACATATGCGGTGGCTTAAAAATTGTTAGGGGTTGTCTGCCGTTACTTTTTAAATTGCCCATTTCGTTTCAAGTGCGATTTAGATGGCAAATAAACTTTTAATTTGTGGAGGCGTTTCAGCCAGCCAGCTTTTCTAATAAATCTATAATTTATATACCAGCGTGGATCTTATGAAACAATTTAGCTGCTTGCTCCGATTGATGAACTTTTTTAATCGTCACAGACCTAAACAAACAGTTTTACGTAACTTCACACGTGCAAACTTTACTAAAAATTGATCTGCTACCCCTAAACGTAAACCATCTTGTTATATTTCATCAGTACATAATTCAATTCAGATTGGTAAGAGACTTCGATTTAAAAAATTTAGTGTCGTTTCAAAAAAATTTGGGACCCCAGCTCTTAAACAAAAGTTGTTTTTTTACCTCTTTAAGGATTGAGACTCATTAGTTGTTTTATTTAATTCAAAAAGGTGAATGTAATCCCAATGACGACTAAATCTTTTTTCTCAAAAAGATGTCAAAATGGTAACTTTTAAAATGAATTGAAATACATTTTTTGTTTATATAGTTGGTATTGTTTACACTTACGCTTTAACAAATCAGAAATTCGGTATAAGATTCGGTTAAAAATTCGGTATAAAATTCGGTAAAAGAATTATTTTTTTATTTATAAAAGAATTTTTTGAAAATCTTTTTGTCCAACAAAGACGATAAAGTATCCCAAAAGTAATTTTAGCCAAAAAACACAGTAAATAAAATCTAAAAAAACTAAGCACGAACTAAATCAAGTATAAAGTTTAAATAGTTTTCTACAGTATTTAGATTATGAACATGAGTAAAAGACCAAAAGAAGCTTTAAATTTTCATTTTTTAAAAGATTGTCTCATCCTCACTTGTGATTGGTGATTGTAAGAACTGTTGATTTATGTAAAAGCTTTTTTAAAGGCTTTACGGCATTTCGTTTTGTTCGATTTTACTCTCGTACAAAATGCCTTTACTTAAAAAGTACTGAGTCATGAACATGTATTACAGCGACTGCTGATGATTTGAGTCATAATTTTAGTTGTTTTTTACAATCGAATAATGAAACCTAACCGAACGGTTGAGCAGTTGTATTAAAAAAACATTTTATTTGTTTATATAAAAGCAAAATACAAAACTATGAATACCAACGATAGAAACATCAGATTCAAAGCTTTTTGTGAATTAATAAGGAACTCACTCAAACTGACTTTTTTGAGTTTTTCATTTTGTAGAACAAACACATTTATTAAACTGCAAAATAACTCGCTTTTGTTGCCAGTTTTTCTCGGTCGCAACGAAGCGTCGCAATTTATCAAACGAAGATTCAAGCGAGCCAACTCCTGGCATAAGCTTGAAGAAGTCTTGCCAGGCAACATTGAACGTGAATGTAGAGAAGAAACCTGCAGCTATGAGGAAGCTAGAGAAGCCTTTGAAAACAACGCTTTAACTGTACGAAGAAATCATATTAATTGCCTAATTATCGTTGTCGAAGTTTATTGTTTGGGACGATAGATTGATGATAATTTGCATAGTATAAAAGAAGAGTTCAATTCTAATTGCAATATAATTTTGAAAATATTAATCAAAGTTTTGTTAACTTTATTTTGCTTATTTATAACAAAATAGTTTTTTTTAAAGAGGATAGTCAATTAGCTTCAAAGACAGTGTTTTGTGTTTTTCCATATCTATCAATTGTTTTATATGAAATTGGGTCATAGCGAAATTTGCAATCTCATCTTTTAAGTTTAATAAATATAATCATCAAGACTCCTTGTTTAAATTGCGCGTTAATAAGTTTTCTATTCATTGATTCGGGCTATTAAAGTTCGAGTTCTAGATAAAGAAAATTTTTGAGCTGGAACTGTTTCAAACATTCTATGTATCTATAAAAAAGAACTTTGGATCTTTGTTTCATCAATGTTGTCGACAATTAGACTATGTAAATTGTTTTATGAGGTTGCTTTAAATTTTATAGTTTTGTATCAAGGGTCTCGAAAAAATTTTGGCAGAGTTGCGCAAAATATGCAAATAATAGATAGGCCTACGCTGTGTATGATTTTTGACAAAAAAAGAACTTATTCCATTCAAAAACATTACTTCAAATTTCTGAGCAAGTTTTAAAAAATAATTATTACCTCTTGTTATGCCGCTTTTGTAATGAAATGACAAAGGTAAATTAGATGCTTTGCTTATGTATATACATGTTTCTACGTTATTGTAAAACTGTTTATTTTTCTTTTACAGAGGAAATTTTGGAGGGCTTATACAGGTGATTTGAATTCTATATTAGTGACTGTGAATTGTTGGGATTTAAATGACTTTACAAAGAGCCATTTTAATTAAATTTTGGTCAAATTTAATTTTATTGACTATTTTATAAACTTTATGATCTTTTTTCTAACTTTTAGTCCAAACAATCAAACTCTGTCTTAAACTTCATTTTAAAATCAAGTGTTGTTTATAATTTTCATTTGATAATTAGCTTAATAAATAGCTTTTATTTTGTTTTTGTATGGAATTACATTAAAAAAAGCTTTCCAAACTATATTAAAGTAAATAAATCACTATTTTTATTGAACCTATTTTGGTTTTAAACTAAAGTATTTAAAATAGATTTCTTTGGTTCGACATTTAAAAAGATTTTTAAACCAATTTACTGTTGAAGCAGCTAATGAAAGAGCAGTTTGTTTGAAATGTTAGATAATCTGAATAACAAAAAATCTATTTTTGCAAACGATTGACATTCCGCATTTAGATGGGAATGATTGCTCCCCGAATCCTTGCAATTCTTTAAATACGGTGAGATGTGAGGATTTAATTGAAAACTATACTTGTCATTGCAAGATTGGATACGTCGGAAGAAACTGTCAAAATGGTAAGAATCTAGTTTTAGTTTTTGATTAATTATCGCCAAACGGTTCACTCAAGAATTTTTATTAGGACATAGTGGTTCTCAAACTCTTCGGCACGTCGAGCCCAATTCGAGTAAAAAAATTTTTTATCGACCCCCCTAATACTGGTGTAATGTATCATTAAAGCGAAAGCTTTTTTTTGGTCTGCACTTTCATGCAACTATGTTTTTTTATTAGGTACGAAAAGAACCAGTGAAGACTAAAATATAAAAATAAAAAAGCGTTTCACGTCAATATTCATACATCTTTTAATTTAGCACTTTTCCAAATAAGGTATTGTTGTTATATTTCTGCAGTAAACCCCATCATTATTTATCAACCCTCATTTAACCCTTTGCTATTATTGACCCCTTGATGTTCCTATTGACCACTTTGAGAACCACTGCTATAACACAACCTTTATAAGATGGTTTAGGAGCTCAGGTTTTTCTCAAAACAGTTGTGTCTGAAAACATGCTTTTGTCTTTTTGCCTTAAGTAATAGAACATTTTAGTTGTACGTTTTTGCTCTGGTTCTGGAAATTTAGTTAGGGCAGATAATAGAATAGATGAAAAAAAGCACTCTTAACAATAAATAAAACTATTTCTAAATTTTTAGGACAGTTAAGCAGTATATCAGTGGTTCTTAACTTTTTGAGACACGCCCCCTTTTTTTGCGCAAACAAGACTCGCGCCCTCTTGACAACACAAACAAAAAACAAAACCCAAGCCCTGTCAACATATTCTCCCCAAAACAAGGTTAACACTAAAAAAAGTTATTACTTTTCACCAGTATTAAAACTCTCTCTACCTGCGGCCCAAATTAAAGATAAAGACTAAAAAACAAAAAATGAAAGCTTCACTTTGTATCAGCGTCCAAAATCTCCATTTTATCTAAAATTCAATGTGAATAAAAAAAAATTACCATTGCAGCAGCTATCAATGCAGTTTGCAACCCCATTTGCTCGCGCCCCCCAGTTTAAGAACCCGGGCACTATACGAATGTACACAAATAAATTAATAAACTTGTTTGGTTTCGTCCAACAAGCTTTGCGACTGCAAAAAAGTCCTCATGCGATAGCGTCAATATAGAGTTGTAATAGGGTCAATATAGGATCGTAATAGGTCAATATCGGGTTTAAAGGACAGTCGATCGGGGACCCGCTCCTTCACGAACTTCTTAAAGTGTGAAATTACTTTAATAATTTGAAATAAAAAACATATTTCTTTACAGTCTATATTCTTTGCACGTACTCATTACGGAATCTTTAACTGTATAAAAATTTTTTCATGACAATGTAAACTTCTTTGCATTACATTGTAGAAACTTACGCTTTTATTCGTTTTCGTGACTCACTTGCAAACCATGAGAACGTTAATCTTTGAGCAATGATCAGTTAAAGATGCCACTACAAAAAAAAATCGAATAAGTTTTTACAAAGTGATTGAGTATCCCCCCGAATTCAGAACTGTTCTTCCGATCAATTGATCATTGAAAATTATTGTATTGTGCCTTTTTCAAAAATGTTATGAAAATCGAGAGCGAAAACAACTGTTCGAACACTCGTACATCTTGAATGAGACCTTGGAGTTAACAGTGTAACTAAGCGAAGTCCCAATTCATTGGTGTCTAAATGGTTTTTATTTAAATTTGCTACAGATTTAGTATTTGGCAGACAATCAATAGGTTTTTGGTTTTTTACTCTGCGCTATCGCATGTTAATTTTCAGCCAATCATGTTGCGCGACTGATCATTATACTTTAAAAAGCAACCAAATCGTGACGTTACTTTAATACGTTAAAATAAAGATTAATAAAAGATTGCTAACGGTTCGACAATTTCTTTTAACAAACACTCTCTGAGAAACGAGAGGGAAAATAGATCACCATGAAACTATTTGTGCGTCATTAAAGTATTTTAAGTTGCTTTTAAATTAATACTATCTAAGCATTATTTTTACTACGGAATATGGAAAAAAATAGATTAAAAAAATTGTTGGAATAGTTTACAACTTTGAAAGAATTACTCTATTGCAACTCTTTCAAACTTGGTGGTACAAATATAATACGACTTGTTTGAACCAGCATAATGAGCAATGGTTCAAAATATGTACCACTATTTACAATTATTTTCTTTGCGTTATCAGCAGCTCAGAAAGCGTACCACTTCACTTATCAGATAATGAGAAGCTTGTGCATGCATCTGGCAACAATTTTCGTCACGTGCACAGAATATTTTTATTCACTTTTAGCAAATTCTAACCATAAAGGATAAATTCATCATATTTGTAGATATGTCAAAAAATAAATTTTTGGCCTTTTGGAGTTTTTTGTTCATTTATTTCTGGTCTGAAAGAATTAATTTATTGCAGAGTTCGATGCTTGTCAAAGTCAACCTTGCCAAAATGATGCCATTTGTCAGGTGGGTTTAGTGCTTGAAATAGATCTTGTTTTTTTGCATAAGAATATATTTTTTATGAGGAAACAAACGGAATAATCTCTCTAAAAGCCGTATGCTTTCGCAAACCATCAAAGACAAAAACTTCACTTTCTTTTGCATCACAATGACTGCATTTTTATCTGTTATTATGTGATGATTTATTTTCGCAAATCTTGCTTTAAACAAACTTGACTAAAATATGTGAATTAATGCTTTAATATTAATAGAAGAGAAAGCAATAAAAATACAAAATTTTCAAAACTATAAAGTTCATTATAAATAGAAATTATGGAAACCAAAAAACGTAAAGTAAACTAACTCACTTAGAGTGCTTTACATCAAGCAAGCTCACATTTCGACTTTGGTAATCGTTTGTAATTCACGCACGCGATGCACAAGTTTAAAATTTCCTTTTGGTGATTTATTTTCACTGCTACTATAGCAGATGAAAACAACTACTTAATGCCGGAGTTCTATACTGGGTTGAAATGAAAGTTGACTGCTTGAACATTACGACTGATTTGAATCTCAAGCACGCCAGAGAGAACATTTTTCTACTCCCAATAGCATTTAATATAAATTTGTTTCAAACCAAAACAACGAAAACTTTATTAAATTGTCTTTTTAGCGCCTTTGGCCTACTTCCTTCAACTGTTCCTGTCAGCCAGGCTTTCAAGGCGTCACTTGCGAAGAAAACATCGACGAGTGTGTCAAAAGCAATTGTAGCTCTCAGGGAACGTGCATAGACGGGGTCAACTCTTTCACGTGCCGCTGTACAGCGGGTTTCACTGGTAGGACTGTGCCTTAGCGATTTAAGTCTGGATCAAAGCTGCTTTTTTATTAATTGTTGTTTATGGCGCAACGAAACCTAAACTTTTTTTGCATTAAGGATCTACTTGCGCGGAAGAAATTGATGAATGCTTAAGCGATCCTTGCGTAAACGGAGGAACGTGCAGTGATGAGATAGATTTCTACTCCTGCAATTGTCCACAGGATTATTACGGAACAAATTGTCAAAACAGAATAAGTCCATGTGATAGTGAACCTTGTTTTAACGGTATGTGTCATGAAAAGAAAGATTTCTTGGTTAAAGATTAAACACAATTAATACAATTTAATTTCTTAACTTAATGTATTTAATTTCTTAACTGATTTATTTAAATCAAAGCGTTGGAAACTTTTACATATTAACTAAAGTTTATTTTAAAAAAATTTCCTCAGATTCATTCAAAAACCAAACAGTTATGCCCAATATGATTAGTGATGGCTTAACAAAAGGGAGACCTATTGCAAGAAAAAAAGGGAGCGTTTTTTTAAGTTTATTTCGCAATAATAATAAAAAAAGCTTATGTCATAAAAGTGAACCCAAACTAGGCTTTTATTTACAAAATCATCGCTAATATCTAGTGAAACACTACAAATAAGTATTTAAATAAAACTAAGCGTTTGAAAATAAGTTTACTATTAAAAACCTTTAAATAGAGCTCGAGTATTTATTAAACTTTAAAGAAGTTCGCGCAAGGCAGTATAGTATGCAAAAAAGAAGAAAGGTAACGAGAGGAATAAATATTTAAGATAAATGTAAATAAACGTATTAAAAAAAATGCGCTGATACGATTCAAATCTTCAATGAATTAAATTGCGACAGGTAGCCTAGTTCAAAAGAAAGTGAAAACGTTTTTTTACTTATTAATTTCGGGCTTTATTTTTCTTTCGATTGGTGTAGGCAGTGGTGGATATTCAAAATTAGGGGTCTGAGGCAAGATCCTAATCATAAGTCCCAAAGAATTTGACCACCGTTGTAACAATGTTATCAAAGGTAGCCTACCATATATTGAAAAAAAATGAAAGCAGACAGTTTACTTAAAATGACTTAAATCCATTTTTTTACTTGTAAAAATCATGAAAAGAATAATGAACTCAATTCAAGTTTGTTATTTATTACAAGGAAAAAGTACTCGACTCGAGTTTGGAAAAAAGAGGGTGCATATGGGCAGATACAGAAGTATTTGGTAAAATTTGCTCCTAAAATCTCAGAAACTCGATGAAAATACCAGATCGAGAGAAGGTTAAGGTTTTATCCTAGTTCTTGTCTATACTTCTATACTTTAAATTTTGGACGAGAATCCATTTTTTTGGACGCTGATTGAAAATGATGCCCTTTCTTTAGGGATTACTAAATTTTTGCGTTAAAGATAGTCACAATTGCGAAAGGTGTCTTTAAAAAATTAGGGTTGCCAAAATTTCTATTTGCTAGTAGTGCTCTTTCGATAAAAAACTAGCTGTTTTTTTTTACTGTTGCTTCCCCTGGCAAAAAAAACTCTGGCACCTCTAATTCCGGCTAAGTACGAATGAATTCGTTAGAAAATTTCTCTCTACAGATAGAAAAAAGCCACGGTTTTTAATTATAAAGAATATATTCACAAAATCTATAGCATTTGATCAACTCTCGTAAAACTTGGCTCCCAAGCTTCGCCAAACTTCAAAGCAATTCACAGCGCCACAACTCAATAGTTTCGTACTGACAAACTATAAGATTAAATTACCACCCCAATGGTTAATATTAAACTTAATAGTTCGTCCGTCACACAGGCAACAATAAATCGAAACTATCTCCAAACACTTATTTCAATCGAAGCAATCTTTAAGGCATTAACACTTACCTTTAAGCAACTTAACAGTAACCACTCAGGCACAGAAACACGAAACGATTCCTAAGCACTTCTTAAGTGAAATGAATGCAAAAATTTACAGCAACATTTATAAGGATTAAACCAAGTTGCGAGATAATAATGGAATTTCCTAGCTTAAGCGGGAATTCTCAATCAACTATAACAATAAGTTTACAATCGGACAACGCCATAACAATACAACCAATCAGAAGACACGGCAGGAAACAAATTAAGCAACCTGCAATAACTTAGAGTTAGACTGTCCAAAGTTCACGACGCCATAAGCTACTAGACATGCGCTCTGAATTAAAAACGAGAAAACGAATATTTGCTGTAGGGGAGATAAAGGACCATTGAGCCGAAATTTAGTTTTTTTCGATTGTAGCTTTTGGTTTAAAACGAAAATTTCCTGAAAATCCCATATTAAAACCGCACTTTTTAACTCACTCAGACACGCACATAACTTTTTAATTCGACGAAACATTAACAAAATATCACGTTTTAAAATTACAAAATCTTTGGCCCAATGATCCTTAAGCTTAAAAACTAATGGGATATACTTAAAGGACTTTTGGGCCAATATTTTTACGTAATTACTCTATCAGTAGACTGAATAAAAAATGCAGATTGATTGTTTTATATAAATTATGATAAGAAATTGCAGTTTACAAATACTATCATAGTGATATCAATTTATATTTTTTGTTTTTTTTATTGTACATAGAAATTTTTGGTGTAGTTTACAAAATCTTCATAATAGCCTATTAATGAAAAATTGTAATATGAATAAATTAATGTTTGTGAACAATGTTTTGGACAGAAAACTTCAATAATACATTATTTGAGTTTTAAATGGACGACATATGTTAACGATATCTCAGGCAAAGGACCTTTGGGCCACGTCCAAAGATCCTGTATATAAATGGCTGAATGGTCCTGTTCATCCGCTTTTAAAAGTTAATCTAACTGAATTACCTCACATAGATTAAAATAAGAAACGTTGCTGCTCGCATAACTTTAAATTTAATTAGCGCTGTATGCTACAAACTTTGTATTTTAACTGTGCCTTTTTTTGAAGAAAGTAATAGAAAAATTCTAAGAGGCAAAATATTTACATTCAATTTACAAAAACCTAGTTATTCTGTAAGTATTCTGTAAGGAATTAATCGTCTTACAATTACAGTCAAGAAAATATTATGATACAAGTACTTTTAACACATGACAGAAAACTTGAAACAGCATTTATCTACGAAAATCGGACCATGAATCGAAAGTCTTTCATGCCCAATGGTTCTTAATCTTCTTTACACCTATAAAACAACTTGGAAATGAATTAAATTAAGTGGGGGTGATGTACCGATTAGGAATCACTATTTAACTATGAAAAAAATATAAATATGTAATGCAAGGATGGAATAAAGTGAAATAAAGTTTTAAACTCAAATAGAATTACATTCAAAAAAAGTATGCAAAATGTTGAAATAAAACTTTAGACTAAATTCTGAAAAACTAAAAGTTTGGTGAATTATTGTTGAAATGTTTTTTATGTTTTGAGCTACTCTGTGTAAAATACACCATCCTGGTTATCGAAATTCATTGTGAGAAGCGCTGCAGTTATTTTAAAATTGACATTCAGAATGAAATTATTTTTAATTATGCTTTTATTTCAGGCGGTAGTTGTCTTCTCAATGACGATTACACTTACAATTGTTCGTGTGCACCAGGCTTCGTAGGGACTTTCTGTCAGTTTTCGAACGACAGTGCTTGTGCTTCAAGTCCGTGCGTTAATCAAGGAGAATGCTATGACAAAAACAGCAGTTCTGCAAACAGCTCTGTTTCTCAGGTGCATTTTTGAACGCTGAGCTCTTGAAAAAGAGTAAAAAAGAGTAATGTCAGATCACGTGTTATTAGTTTTTTTAATTGATTCGTATTGAAATCTTATTGTTTAACTTAATAATTGCCCATTTTTTTCCCTTACGGTATCCCAAAAAGGAAATAAACATTTTCCAACTCCTTAAATCAGCTTTTTTATTTTCAAATAAAATTAAAATCTAAGCAAAAGACAAGAATCTGCAACAAAGAAATTTTTAACTGCTATGGCACCATTCAAAATGCCACCGAGGTTAATTGCTTAACCTATAAAGTGTTTTTTTATAAACTTCTCAATGCTAGTAAGATTTAAAATTCTTAAAAAGTTAACCAACAAATATTAAAGGATTTATGAACATTGTGCGACGATCAAAGTTTTTTAGCGTTGGAGTAAAACATATGTTCTTCTAAATAACACACTTTATTTTTAAAATGAACGTAATTTAAAGCAAATTCTGGTTTTCCAAATTATGGAGATATTATACTTGAACTTGTCAAGCAATTATTTTGTTCTGTTAACTAAAATTTTGTGATATTGTTGTCCAACAAAATTTCCAATTGTTTTGTATTTTTTTTTTGTCAAAATGTAACGGCTGTTCTTTAAAACTGTTTAGAAGGAAAAAAAATCTTTATTATGTGGGTTATGCAGATGTTTAAATTCCGGTTGCTTTTGTTCTCTCTTTTTGCTTCATCATCACCTTCATAAAAGAGAGAAATTTGTAAGGTTTAGAGCAGTGGTGAGCAACCTACAGCCGGCGGGTCAATCCGATCCCCCGAGCTTTAATGCTTGAGAAATCAAAGTGAAGATATTTTTTTGTCTATACTAGTGGGGCCCGAAGTCAAGATCATATTCTGAATCCAGCCCTCGAGCTAAAAAGCTTGCCCATCCCTGGTTTAGAAAGAATGCTAGAATCTTCACTGCGAATTGAAGTTCAAATTGTCGCAATCCGTGAAAGCGATTGCGCTTTAAATACGCTTCGAACCGGTAACTTAACCATGTCGAATTGAGCACTGACAATTGAGCCACGTCGCCGAAAAATTTTAAATAATCGTCTTGAAGTTTCTTACCAAAAAACACAAAATGACTTGCGTATGACCTTAAAGACCCGTTTTCACTACGAGCGTTGTCGGGATTATTCTTTGTTTGCTTTTAATTCTTTTTTACTTCTTTCCGCACTTGAGCGCTAAAAGAAGCAAAAAATATTGATAAACAAAAATTACTTCCGCCAACGCTCGTGGTGGAAACGAATCTTAGATAACTTATGTGTGTTTCTGATTTTGTAAAGATGGACGTGCACATTGTTAAGTTTTCTTAGAGCTGAAACGACGGAAAAAAACGCGCCTTTTTCTTGCTTCTGTCATATGTGAGAAAACGAAGCAGCAAAGCTAAAATACTTTAAAGACAAAAACGTCATGATTTTATTAGATTTCTTTGAGCCACACAATATAAAAAATTTAAAAAAGGAAATGTTGGTCCAAAAGAGATGTTTCAAATACTTTTTTTATTTTTTGTTGTCATATTATGAAATAAATATATTGACGTTAAAAACATTCTAACAAATGAGAAGTTTTATTACACTGTGATCAAAAGTAAATTTATCCCTGTTTATAAAACTTCTGTATCTGTACTTTAGTTGCCTTTTTGAATTTGTTGAATTTAATAAATTTCTTGTTTTTAGTTCTTGTCATGTTAAAACAGTGTGGCTTGTGTCTATTACCGTTTTTAGAGAAAGCGACAAAAAGCGATTATTTTTGACTTTTCAGTTTTGACTTCATTAGCGTAGCATAGCGTTTCTTAAACCTTTTTTCTTCAACCCAAAATCGCTAAAAACAACGATCTACAAATACGAATGCGACCCAAATAAATTTGAGTGAGCACATATTGAAACAACACGAAATTGTTATGTATTTATTAACAATCCATTTTTCTCAACAAGTCTTCGAAAAAATCTGATTGTGAAAACTCGATTTTCGTCTCAAAAAAGTAGTGGTTTCTATAAAAAAAAAGGTCTTCTCTCTGAATCTGATTTTGAAAACTTGGTTTTTGTCTCAAAAACGTAGAGGTATCTAAAAAAAAAACGCCTTCAACTTTAATCTAACTCTGATTTCTGAATTTTCGTCTTAAAATCGTAACAATCTCTTAAAAAGGGGTCTTCACTTTTGAACTCTTCCGCATAGTCTTGGCGATCCACGGTTTGAGAAAAGCTGGTGTAGCAGATGCGGTGGATTTATTTAAGGCAATTCAATACAAAACTACAGTTGCGAAGAATATGCTAGCAAACGGAAAAACGCTTTTAATATTAAGTTCAATAAGCAACCCCCTGGCATGCCTGAATTATTTCGCATAGAAAATTAATCGAACGTTTTTAGGAGTTTGGCTGCACGTGTTTGCCGGCATACCGAGGAACCCGATGTGAAGAGCGGATTCCAGCCTGCGAACTGACAGATAATCCGTGTCCTCACAATTCAACTTGTGTCTCTTTGGATGAAGATTACATGTAAGATCATTTTAATTTAACGAATCAAAGGCATTGATTTTTCAGTTTTTTTTTAATCTGATTCATGTTAGGCTAATATGTACACTGTTGTGTACAGCAGTAAAATTAAAACTTTGTGAACAAAATGTTTTTTTCTTTCCATTCTTTAACATCAATTAATATTGAAACGCTCCTTGTGTTTCTTTTTTTTTTAGATAAAGCAAGTTATGACTTTTTTGTTTCCATTACTTGGGCATTTATTTGATTTCAACTTTTTTGTTGATTTTACCAAATCCAACTTTTAGTAACTAATGTTTCACTTCACTTTCTAAAATTGGAAGCATAAAACTTATAAAAACCTTAAATATTTTTTTTCAGATATGTCGAAATATTGAAAAGCTACTTCAAAATTAAGTTTTTGTTGTTGTTAAAACATGAATTTAATTTAGTGCTGTTTGTCAAAATTAACAAACGAAAAAAAATTTTTAACTGCTTAAAAGCATAGTTACATAAACCTTGAATCCGTCACGAATAGCAGCAAAAATCACCTTTGAATTGGCAAGCTATTCAAGCCAGTAGTGGTGTGACTAAATTCCGATTTGCATTACATTCGTGGAATGGAGCATTCTTTGTTTATTTTATTCATTTTTTTACTTCTATCTGCGCTTAAGCTCTAAGAGAAGCAAAAAATTAATAAAAGAAACAACGAATTCTCCGTTCCACGTTCGTAGTGGGAACAGCCCTTCATGAACGCCAATTAAATATTGTTTGTAAATACAAATCAGCTCCGAAAGACTTTAAAACATTACTAAAAAATATTTAGGGTACAATTATTTGCTGGTTAGTTTTTATCAACACTTTTTTTGGCTTTGTAATTGCTTGATGTTTAAGTAAAAATATTGTCGTGATTAAAGCGACTGGTCTCTCGCAGATGTGTCTGTCCTAAAGGATTCGTGGGGGATCAATGTCAATATCGGGGCGAAGACGAAGAGGCGCTGCTGGAATTGCGATGTCGCGACAACGCGTGTTTCAACAATGCGAGATGCTTGTTGATAAATAACGTCACCGTGTGTGTTTGCAGGTAAATAATTGAGTCAAAGAGTTGAAAGGTCAGTTGAAGGCAAATTAAGAAATAGTAAAGTTTGGTTTTTATTTAGCATCAACCTTATATGTAAAGACGGATTAAGTTTTATCTTTCAGAGTGGTATACTGCAGTGTTTCAATCTATGGGTCTTAGGGCTGCGGTACGTTTGGTCAAGAAAAAAACTCTTATTTAAACCCCACGGCCAACTTTACAATTGTAATTTTTATCCAAGTATAACTTTAGAACAAGATTAAAAAAAAGAGTCATACATGTAAAAAAAGACAAGCCAGTACTGATCCGATTTCAAACAAGGTTACTTTTTCTAACATTTAAACATTGCTTCCTACATTTGCTTCCTACATTTGTTTCCGTCATCGTGATTTGTAGTAACACAGAGTAATCGAAACTGAAAAACACTCTTGCAACAGAAAAAACAAACATTTGCTTTCTAGCTAAAGCCTAAAGGACTCCGAGAGAAAATGAATTTTTTCTTATTTTTTATTTGTTTTTAAGCGTTGCAAAGTATTAGAATACTGAAATATTAAAAAAATTATTTTATGACACTTTCGTTTTCCATTTAATGCTTTAAATTACATGAAACGAATTCCGTAAGTTTGTATTTGGGTGTAACCCGTTAATTCGTGAATAAATTTAAAAACATTTTTTATCAAAAAATTTTTTGTAGCCAATTTACTGGTGTTTCTTACTTCTAAGCTCCTTATTAAATTTTATATATTGCATGGTAAAAAATTATTTAGTTTCAAGTGTATTACATTGTATGTAACTAATATATTTGAAACTCGACAAATTATAAACTTTTCGATTTCCTAAGAGTAAAAATGTGCAATAACGTAGCGTGACAGTATAAAAGAATTATTGAATTTTTTGATCAGTCTTTAATTAAATGTGCGGAAAATATAAAAGAAAGTAATTATTTGATTTCAAGCAATTAAAAAAATAACTTTTTTATTCTTTAAAATTTTTTTGTTGTACTTTTTTTTAATGTTTGCACTTCGATAGCAAGTTATTAAAGTTGCAATTTTTTCTCTTTTTTTGGTAAGCCGTATTTGTATCTTGGTCACAAAAAACCTGGTTTCATTTGAGTTTGATTAGTGCTTTATTTATCTTAGAGCTGGTTTTAATGGAACCAAGTGTGAAAACGAAGTCGATTTCTGTTCCCCATTGCCTTGTATGAACAATGGCCGATGCTTTTCTGTTCCGACAGGTTTTCATTGTAATTGTCCTGAGGTGAGAAAAAAATTAAGCCCGATTTATTATGATTTTATATTGAACGAGTAAGAGCTTAAAGTGCTTTTAGAGATATGAATTTCAAACTTTTGTTCTTTCTTTTGTATAATTTAAATAATTCTATTTAAATATTAAGCAAAAACTTGAAAAGTAATTTGATGTATTTAAAAACTACTTTTGATTTACTATTTACTTCCTAAGACTTTTTCAACTATTTTTCAGATTTTACCTAAAGCAATGCTTTGATCGTTTCACTTAAGATGTGCGTTGTTATTTTGTAGGGTTTTGAAGGTAAAACTTGTGAAAACGACGTCGATGAATGTGAAAACCAAGTAAATCCTTGCAACAACGGAACCTGCAACAACACACAAGGATCATTCCTATGCAATTGCGATCCCTTTCACACGGGAAGGTAAATAAAATTAACTCCAGTAATAACTGTAGAGACAGCAGCGTATTTAGGGGGAGGGACATTGGGCCATGGCCTCCCCTTGGAGATCACTAATACGAGAAATCAAAGACAGAATCTGAGTGAAGACCTTTTTTTAAAGATTACCAAATTTTTGCGACGAAAATCGAGAAATCAGAGACATTCAATTAATTGTATTACATGCTTCCCCTCTTTTAAAAAATTTTCAGTACGCCGCTGCGTGGAGGTATAAAATTTAGAGATATCACTAATACTGTAGTTTCCCAAAGTGTTTAGATTCATTTTTTCATGATTTTTCCATTAAATTTTATTTTTATTAGTTATTGTATTGTTAACATTTCCTATTAAACTATTAGCTATACTCAAGCGTATTAGAGATTTTTCGCGAAAATAATTAAGCTATCCTTGAACTGGTTTTTTAAATTTTCTGCCAAAGAATGTGATCTGCAGAAGTTGTCAATAAACAAGTAATTTAATTTAAAAGTAGCAAAAGAATAATTTTAATTTAAAATTTCAAAATAATTTTGTAAAGCTGCATTTATTGAACGACAAAATCGTGAAATCACGTAAAGCCAAACATTTTCGTAAATGGGTAATCCCCCCGTCAATAAGGCTTATTCAGTTTAGTTCTCTTTTTGAATATAAGTATTTAGACAATGCGAAGCTCCGTTTGATCCTTGCTTGTCTTCACCTTGTCAAAGAGGAGGAACTTGTCGTTTGACGGACACTGGATACATTTGTGATTGTCTACATGGTAACAAATTTTATCTGTCAAGTTCATACGCAAAAAATTGAAATATTTTTAATACGTCCTTCTGGATCTTAACTTTGATCTAGTAGACCTCTTAAAAATTTTGACCGTCCAAAAAGGATTTTACATAAATATTTAAACTGACTGCAATTTAAAGAAATACATTTTGATACACTATTAAAAAATTTGAAAAATTGTTTAGGACTCAGAAAACAATTTAACTGTTTCTCAAATTTGTTTTCTTAATTTAACTGCTTCCTCGAAAACCACTTTTTCAAAATTTTAAATAATTTCTAACTTACAGTTTAGAAATAATTTTCCACTTACCGCTTACAAGTTAAACAAAAATGTGTTTTCAATGTACGATGCGTCACCATTGGTTAAGATACTAATAGAGTGTAACGAAGACCACTTTTATGTATTTAGTTTCTTTTTAATTTTATTAGAATTACTGTATTAGGTGTTGATAAAATAAACTCACCAAATCCATCTTATAACAAGTTGTAAAACTCTTTTTTAGTTTTTAACAAAGGATAAAGGCTAAACAAAGAACTTCATAAAGACAAGTCCTAAGAAAGAACAAAAATTTTTCACGCAAAAAGTCACCTCATTGTTTTTTACCAAAAAATCAACTTCATTCTTTTTCATTTTAATCAATTGTTCCTAAAGCGTATTTTAGTTTCTAAACTTTTTAAACAAAACCTATTTTATAGATTTTTCAACATTTTAGATTATTCGCAAAAGTTTTGAAAATGATTTTATAGTTGAAAGCTAATTTTTGATTTTTCGCAATTCGTCTTTTCATTTGCCACAATAGCCTACTTTTGAATACAAATCAAACTTTAAATGTCGTGTGTTTGAAAAGTCTTTTCGCTTGCTATTTTATCAAGAAAAATTTTCTATATTTTGCACTGTTTCAGGTTATGGCGGTACACATTGCGAATTTATAGAAAATCCTTGTACAAACATCACCAGCCCTTGTCGAAACAATGCTAATTGCACGAAAGATCCCGTTGATCCAAATAACGCCGTTTGTTGGTGTCCGAGGGGCTTCTACGGAAGGTTTTGTAAAAAAGGTAATTATTTGTAGCCCTATATCTTTACATCAGACACCCTGTGTGTTGGAATAAACAGGTGATGGCCTGTCATGAATTTACTGTAGGTTTATTGTCCAGTGTCAAATTTGAAGGAATGAAATTGTTGTGCACATTGTTTTGCAGCTAAATCAAAACCGAGCGTTATGCTTTTGGTGAAGATTTTATAGAAGTATTTGAATGAGTTGATGCTTTGTTTCACATTTGTTTTTCTATTTCTTTTTGCGCATTTAAGCGTTTAAATTGAAGTTTAAATCAATTTCATTTGTTCTTCAATTGACTGTTTTCAGTCGCTTTAGGGCAGTGTAAAAAATATCGCAACTGACAACAGAAACTTATTAAAGAAATAAAACCATATGTTATTCAAAATTTCAGCAACTGACAACTGCGCTGTTGAAACCAATGTTACGGCGTTTGTAAACGGAGAAGAAATAAGGCAGCTACGTGAACGAGATGATTGTGGATCAAATGGAAGATGCAATCCCACGCGCTTAGGATTTAATTGCGTCTGCAACAAAGGTTTCGAAGGCAGAAGATGTGAAATGGGTATGCCCTATATAAACAAATAATTTAAGCAATTTGGGAAATGTGTATATTTAAGGGCTATCTTTTGTCTTCAAAAGTACGTCAAGTAAAAACTAAGAAAAATTCTCACTTGCCTTTCGAAACCTTTTTTTTGGTTTTTACGTTCAATATCAAAAAATACTTTTTCGTGCGGCGACGTTTGAGCGCAGTACAATTGAACGCCGACAAATGAGCGAAGACAATTTATCGGAGGGTTAATTGAGCGCTGGACAGTTCAGCATTCAGTGCATTTATGAACGGTATTCCTTTTTAAACATCAAAACTACATCATTACAAGTTACGACCCTGCCTACAGGTAGGCCTATTTATTCAAAATTTACTGCGCTCAACTGTCGGACAACCACTTTTTTGCCTTCTACGGTGTTGAGACAGTTTCAAACCAATTGTTCAAACCAATCAGCAGTTTCAAACCAATCCGCCGGTGTTACAAACAGTTTCAAACAAAAATTTTAAAAGTCGCTCGCAGAAGTGAAGAAATTTGGTTACATTGTTGTAAAACACACTGTCGCTGGTTTTACACAGTGATAGTGTTTTCCAACTAGTAAAGATTTTCTACCCAAAGAGAAATTTCATCTTGGAAAAAAATTTAGCAATGAGCGAAAAGTTCAATTAAAACCATATACTAAGTAGTTGAAATTTTTTAACTATTTTTTTTGTCTGCTTTTGTTAATAAAAGAATCAAAAGACAGCCAAAAATAGGCAAATGGAAGAATGTTGCAAAATTGTTAGAAAGCGCATCACTTGTGTTTAAAATATCTTACAAAACTTGGACTTTTAGCTTTAAAGTAATTTACTAAGTATAAATTTTTTATTCTCATTTATTCTCTGGCTTGCATGAAAGCGTCGTGCACTTTATATTTGAGGACAACTTTCAAGCAATTATTTCCACTTACTTTCGGATTTGTTAAAACATTGCTGTCTGGTTAAAGTTTTTATGTTGTTTTTTAGTTTTTAGAGATATAACTAAAATTTACTTAGAGCTGTTTGCTATGACTGCCATTAGAGGAAGTGCCGTAAAATGTCTTTCCCAAGCACACAACAAAATGGCACAATGACTAAGTTTTGAACCGCGACCCTATCGATCACGTTTGCCATTAATATGGCGCTCTCAACCAGTTGACCAAGCTACAGAGACATAATCATTTATTGTAAAAAAAAATATCAAAATATTAATACGTCTTCAAATTATCGAACAACAGGGTTCTTTATCTGTGCTGCAAACACGTATATTTAAAAAAGGTTGTTTTCTGCTGTTTATAGATCACTTGGCATATTTATACTCTGTTTGACTAAAAAATGTTTAATAGGCTACTAATTAAAAATAAACTTTGGCTTATCTGAAGTACTGAACTAGGGTTTATTTCAAATTTTAAAGTCACTTTATGGCTGCAACTACGAGGTGTGTTTGAAAAGTATCGGGACTGTATGCTTTGCACAAACAACACTTGCAACAGTGATAAAAGCTTTGTTTTTTAAGATGGCGCAATGTCTTGTGGTTGTAAAAATGTAGTTTCAGCATTCTGTGACAACCATATGCTTTTTTACAGGCTTTTCTTGAAAGGCGCTTTACTGTAGTTCGTTTTGGGATAATTTATTTAGTAAATATTTTTTTCTTTTTTTTTCCTTTGTTAACAAATAATGAGCATTGAACAAAGAATCAACTTGAAGTTTCTCGTTCGATTTGGAAAAACTCCAACTGAAATTCAGCTTAACAGTTAAACCACTCTTTCTTGTTTTTGTTGTTGCGTTGTTAGATGACCAAATGTTCTAGTGAAAAAACCCTCTCATACCTCTAAAACGTAATTCTTAACATTTCAGGAGAACTCTAGATTTTAAAAGTTGATTAGTCTAACATAAATATCACTCTAAATTATTTCTGCAAGATAGAGATACTCATTTAAATTCAAAACAAAAGCACAATTATTTTTATCAAAATGCCCCTGATGTAGAATCATCCAAGAGTCGATGGTTTTTCTGAAACTCAAAAAACACAAGGGGCCAGTCACTAACTACCATGCACCGCGGCCCATCATTGATGGGACTTTAAAAGAAATGCAGTCTAATGCGTTAACCGTTAATTAAAAAAAGAAAATATTGCTTCTTTTCCTTACAAATATCAACAGCCAAGAGCCGGCGTTTAAATGCAATGTAGCCCTATAATATTTTCAGCTAGTGTATATTCATAAGCGAAAAAAAAGGCTTAAATAGTTCAACCAATATGGGCACTAATTGTGTTTATTATTTTTTTTATTAAAATAAATGAATAGAGCTTTACAAATTAACTGAATTTCATTTTTAAGGGCATTTTTAAAATTACTTTTTGCACTTGATATACCTGACAAGGCCCATATATTGAGAATATTGTCGTAAATTATTCTTTTAGGCTTTAAAGTTTTACTGATTCTTTTTTTGAAAATTACTTCAAATGCCGTCAAACACAATAATGTGCTAACGTGATATTAGTTGAAATCAATAAGTTAACTTACATCTGCTCAGAAATGGCTCATTGTCTTGATGCCAAGTAAAAGTCAAATTAACCTATATGAGTGCATTTCCTTGTGCTTAAATATTAATTTCTTTGGTGTTTTTTTAATGTAGCAAAATCAAGTGTAGTTTTTTTACTTATCTTTTTGTATTATTTTGTTAGTCGCTACAAACCTATAATAATTTTTTTGTTAACACCTAAAATATATCAGCTTAAACAAAGAAGTTTGGTGATAAATTCAATAAAAATGTTTTTCTTTAGTTTACAAAACCCCTGTCATCAATTGCACGTCAGAAGACTGTCTATGTCCGCGTTCAGTGCTTGACGAAGCGAAACATCATCGTGAGTTATTGCTGATGCGTTTTAAAATATAAATCGTCGTCTAGTGGAAGGATTCCGTGATACAATAGAACCCCGGTTGGCGACCACCCCGTTAAAGAGAGCACCTCGTTATCACGACCACTTCAGTGCGGTCCCAAATTTTTTTATTAAAATGTAGGGTTAGGGTTAGAGTTTCAATAACGCGACCACTTCGCTAAGGCGACGATTTGTCTGCGGTCCCGCGGGTGGTCGGGTCAGCGGGGTTCTACAGTATTTGATTTTAAAAAGAAGCAAGAATGACTAGCGCTTTAATTAGTTGAACTAAAAATTCCATAAGTATTATTTTGGAGTGGTTTTGAAATGCATTTTTTATTTTTTCGATTTGTTTTGTTTCTTCTTTGAAACTATGTTTATGGATTAATCATAGCAATCATGCAATTATTTATTGAAAACTTTAACTATGTTTGTTTTTTAAACTCTATATTAATGATTCGTTTTTTGAATTACGCTTGCAAAAATATTTGCATAAAACCAATTCGAGTATTCGGCTTTTGTTTTTCAGTTGGTAATCGTTCTCGAGTACAATGTCAATATCGTCACTATGATTTCGGTTACTGCGACCCGGTCACGTGCCTGACGTCATCGTGCCCGAACTCTAAGGACGATTCAAGATGCGCGTGGGACTCGCAATGTCTGACAGAGTACTTTAAAAGCGGTAAGAGTTTTGTTTATTCCGCATGGTTAGGCACTTTCTTTCCATTGGGTTCCGTCATGTTTGCAAGCTGGATAAACGGACAACTTAAATTCACCGACTGCGCGTCATTGTTGATTTTGTCTGAGTTTTTATACAAGTTTAAAAGAATTTACACGTTGGTTGACACTACACATTTTTGGCAATTTTTTGTGGTCTGGGGTTTAAATTTCTTTCAAAACTAAATCGTTCTTAGTTTTTTTTGGGTCGTCCTTATTTTAAAAAGATTAGAATATAAGATTAAAACTGCAACAAGTAAGCTACATTAAAATATGATCATAAAGTGAAGAATTAAACTTATTTGAAAACAACTTAATCACAAAATAATGAAAACTGAAGTTTTATTGCAAAATAAAAAATGAAGGCACAGTAGTTGCTTAAAAAAATTTTACTATTTATCACAAGCTTTTGTGGGCTACTGTTTTTCTCCAGATAAAAGATTTACTTTAAAAACCTTCAAACAAAAATAAACTTTTCGACTTTAAAAAATTTTGCAAAATATCAACGAATTTTTGATGACTAACCATCGGCATAGACAAAATCTTTTTTCCAATTAAGTTACCGAGAAAAGCATAAAAGCAACACAGTCGCCGCATACGAACTACTTGCAAGACACAAATTGCCTGAAAAACACACAAATACCGCAAATTCGTCCCAACCACATGATCAACTAAGTGTCCATAAATTATTATGGATGCTCAGAAAAACGCAATGTATCATAGGTGTAAGCGTAATACTGTAGTTTGTTTTGTAAAGGAAATCAGCTGACGGCGCATTTTGTTTCTAAAAGTCTAATAGAAGGTAAAAAAGACCTTCACTCAATCTAAAAACCATTTTTCATTTTTATGTCAAGTAAAGAGGGCTTTGAAGGAAGGATAAAAGGGATAAAAATTACATTTGTCAGACTACAATTTTCCACTTCTCTACTTTTACATATGTCGCTGGCAAGAGTGAAATTTTTATTAAACAAGCAGGGCGGTTCAATTGTTGGTGAAACTCCTCTAAATGCCACGGGGATTCTTTTAAATGTAGCATTATTATTATGATAGATAGCTTCAAAGTAGAATGTAATTATCTCTAGTCTGGCTCAATTAGTAGAAGCGCCGTTGCAATGGCGATGGCATATTGCTATATAAAAGAACATCACGTAAAAATCTCTCATTTACCGGTATGTCGTTTATCTTTTGAATACACTATCATTGTCTTTGCTTTTAGGTAACAAAAACAATCAGGAAAGTTTCTTTTGTCCTGTAATTAAAGTTACTTTGAATACAACCAATTTAAAAGTGAGTATTTTTGTCATTGTTGCTTTTACAAATTACTCTTACTGTCAGCTAAAACAATAACCTAGACCGAGTTCCAGCTAGAAGGTCTGGTACAGGGCTGTGCAACTGTTTATCCTAACGGGCCATAGCAAACAATTTTAATCCTGCTGCAGACCAAACATTGTAATAATACACGAAAATAGCTTTTACAATTAGAAAAGCATTCCCAACCAATTTATACAGAACAATATGTTATTAGTGAGATATTTGAAATATTCTTTTGTTGGTATATCTTGTATTGTATATGTAGCAACTAAAAGTTGACTTGACAAATGTTTGTCAGTAATTTAATTTTTGCTTTTGTGTTGTACATCGGTAATGAAATAACAGTATAATGTTATATGAAGTGATAAATCCCAATGAGGACGTTAAACAAACAGCGTTCTTACTAATCTTACAGTCAAAACTCGATGGTCTTTATTTTGCATAGTTCATAGCGGACCACTTAAAACCATACCCCGAGCCGTATTCTAGCCCGCAGACACATGGATTACTTACAGTGCGCAGATTTTTAAAATTAAACAACAAACATTTGGACAATTATGAGAATATGCAATGTTGGGATAATTTTAGGGGACAACTGTTGAAGATTTCTGCAGGCAGATGCGGGGAATCCCGGCATACAGACGTCATTCGAATGAGACCTTGCTTCACTGCAAGCTTCTACGAGCAAACGATTCAATTTCAACCGTCGCAGTGGCAATTGTGAGTTCTGTTCTCGACTTATGCTAGCACTTGTAGTAAAATTGAAGCAAATTTTTTGACTTCAGGACAAGCCGTTTTGGGCTTCCGAAAAACAAGCTGTTTTTGTCGCATCCGATGTTTTTCTGACTCTCGAAGTGTTGTTGCCTCCAGAGGAAGGCAAAGGTAAAATCTTTTGATAGGACCTTGAAAGTATTTGAAAAATATTATCAACATGGCAATGTAAAAGAGCTCGTTTTAGTTCTCAACGAAGATCTCAACGAAGATCTCAACGAAGGTCTTGTCATTTTAGTTTGCTGTCAGTAGCTAAGTCAAAAGCTAGCGACAGATTTAGTTTCATTTTTATTCAAGCGTCTTTTTTTTATCTTCAACCGATCAATTGTAAAAAAATTATAGTACAAACTCGCTCAAATCAAAGTGAAGTGTGTCCAATATGTACAGTTTTGCGCACTTGCTTTCGTGCTAAACTTTTGATTGGATTTAAAAGCCGCACCGTTTACCCGGAAGAAGTGAAATACTGCGTCGGGTTTTACTTTCAAGTTGAGATGACCCACTGCGATCACTTGTGCAAGCTTTATAAAGAAATTTTGGTTGAGATTGGGAACTTTTGCTTACTTAAATAAGCACTTATATTTTAATTCTAGAAAATTCTGAATCAAATTTTGGCTTGGATCCCGTTTTTAGTCGCATAATCTCTGTGGAATACTCCTCTTTTCTCGGACACTCTCCACAGTTGTCAGAATCCGAAGATCAAAACGATCTTCTATTCATCATCCTTATTGTTTCTGTTATTGCATTTATCATCATGATTCTCGTAGTCGTGATAGTCCGTAGGAGAAGAGCAAAAAAAAAAGAGCTTGGTGTTACTTACATTGTAAATCCGAATGCGATTAATCGCGAGCGGAATGATTCTGCAGCTGTCGCCATCGCAGAAGGGGTGAGAACGTTTTCTTTGTCTTTTTAATTTAGTTTACCTAAACGATAACCGTTGCTTGACTTTCGATGAATATCTTTTAAGTGGAAATCCGAATGATCAGAAAAAAGTCGCTTGATTTTTGTTTAAAGTCATCTTAATACAAAATGAATAACCTTATACAACAATGTCATTAAGTTGTGCATTTTTAAAAATTGTTGGACAAAGATTGAAAAGCAGTTCTTAGTTTTTAGTTTATTTGATAATGTAAAATTACGAGGCAGTTTATTACTAGGCCTATAACTTCGCCACACTAAATCACTAGGTAATATAATTCTAGATCAGTTGTCGTTAAACTGTGGGTCGCAAGCCCAAATGATCCAGCTTAAAAAAATTTTCGAGGTCGCCTGTTGCTTGTATCGCCTGCCTTATATACTGTAAATTATGCATTTTAAAAAAACATTTCGAAATAATATTCAGTTAATTCAAATCGCTTCCAACGTACGCGTAAAATGTGATTGCTAAAAAAAATCTTTCTACACTAAATTAGGTAATAAAGGGATCTTTCGACGTTAAAATGACGCGTTTTAGTCCCAACAGGAAACAAGTATTTATTACTTTAAAAACTGTTGGGGTTTGTAAGCGACATAAAACTGAAATATATCAAGTAAAAATTTTTTACAACTATAATTTTGTGTATAGAGTTGGCGAGATTACTTAAAACACGTCCAATTCCATTCAACAACATTTGACTTTTGAAAACTTTATACTCAGATTTATCATGCTTAACTTCATAGGCATAGTAGACCAAAATATTTTGAGGGCGAAACAATTTTTTTGAATATTTACATTTATAAATTTTTTGCGTTGAAATATTCCTATGTGTATGACAAAAAATAATTCCCTTGTTGAATCTAGCGTCCAGTATATTGAAACTACTATTTAAGCATTAACTAACTTTTTTGCCCAAGAAGCATTTTACAGGTACAATAAGTCTCGACCTAAATATTTAGTGCCCAAAAAATTTGGTTTTAGGCGAATCAGGTTAGAGAGTGATCATGCTTCAGCAATATTTTGCTTTGCAATACGTGTTAATCTTAAAATTATCAGCTACTTAATAACTACTTTTAAAAAAATTAAAATTACTTTATAAATATATGTTGCAATTTGCGCGATAAGTGTGTTGCACAATGCAACAGTAAAGTGAGCCTCTACAAAGGAACAGTGTTTCTTAAATTTTTTTAAAACTTTTCTTAAACATTTCTTAAAGTTTCTTAAACTAGCCTTATGAATTCTTGAAGGTCTGTAGACTTTTCAGGAATCTTTAAATACCAGAATAAAATGATAGCTATATAACTTCAAAAATAGAAAGATTTTTTTAAACTAAATTATAAATAAATTTTTTGCTTCTTGCGTATTTACATCTTCTTTTGTTTTTGCAAAACGAAGATGACACATTTTTTGAGGTTTAAAATTTTCGTAGACTAAGTTATGTTGGTGGGCCGCACAAAAAATCAATTGGGGGGGTTCGAGTTCAAAAAAGTTTAACGAACCTAACCTAGCCTTAAGGCGAGCACCACGATACCTTGGCATGCTTGAAAAAGCTGCGTTCTCATCAGCTGTGTTATGGCAAATCTAGCTTCCACTGCTAAATCAGCTTAATTTTAATGCAATCTGAAAAATTTATGACTTTAAAATAAAATTGAAGCTCAGCGCGGTTGTGGCTTTTCTTTGTTTCAAATACGATAAGCATCAGCTGCTCTGATCTGACGTCGACATTTTATATAAAATGCCGTTTCTCTCTCGTTCGCTTGTAAAGATCTTCGTGTGGAACGAAAAAGAAAGTTACTTTTGTTATGCGTTTTCAGACATTGTTTTCACACGTTTGACTTGTGCTTTGATCTTATGCGACATCCAAATTGGTTTGCAGCTGCATGTCATTGCTTTCTGTGTCCATTTGTTGTACCAAAAAATGTACGTCATATGCTCGGATCTAATAAATCGTCTTCAATCTCGGAAAACGCGCAAATTAGTTTAAGTCTTGCAAGATTTAGTTTTGTGCTTTAATACTACACGATTGAGGCATTTCCAAACAAAAATAATGAAAACGTTGCGATTTTGAGACCAATTAAGATTGTTTTTGAAGTTCTAGTAAATATATGCTCAATTAACTTGCGCTCTGAAAATGTCTAAAATAATTAAAAATAATTTTCGCAAGTTTAGAAGTTGGGTGCACTGTTTTTTAGTTTAGTCAGAAGTGTGTATCGTTGCAAAAAAGTTGATAAAGCACTTGTACAATCAATGAGTATCTTTATCTTGTTATTTATTGTCTATCTTGGCTTCTAATCTAACTTTACTCTTAATTTTGTTTTAAGGGAATAACTGTCCAAAATTAGTTATTAAATATTGTGTGAATGAATACCTGCACAATTTTTAATAACAATTAAAAATAAAACACATAATTTTGTTAAATTTTTTTGAAAAATAAAAGAAATAAATAGGTTCAAGTAAAAAATTAAAAAAGTTGATTGGACACTTTTTTAAGAGAGTCAACTATTCTTATAAACCAGTATATCATTGTGATGTAACTGATGAAAATATTTGATTGAGAAAAATTTTTTAGAGTTGTTTCGTGTTCAATCTATTTAATATAGTTTTCTCTTATTACCCTAATCAAAAACTTTTTTTTTTCAAAGATTCCTTATTACAACTGTTATTTTAACCTGTCATTGATATTTTTGTTTCATCAGAGTCCAGTTGGACTTGTAGTTGGTTCAACTCCTGGAAAATCGATGACGGAAGACTTTGTGAATCCGATCTTTGTCGAAGATCGGCCCGTATGCCATGGTAAGCAAACCATAGCTTTGTAAAAGAAAGCGAAAATAAAACAAGTCTTGCGTCATAAAATCTAATGGGAGGCAATTTTTGTTTTGTGGATCTTACGTCAGAAAGTGCTATATCAACTTATTTAAAGTTATTATCGCATTCTTTTTTTTTAATTTTTGTCTATTTCAAAGGTACGTCCTGAAAATACGACTATTTTTCTAAAAAAATTTTTATTTTCAATTTGTGTTCATATTTGTTATTAGCTTAATATTGACTAAATGTTACATCAGTTTGTAAGGTATGATCGTCTCTGTTCTTTTTTTATGCGGTCGAGTGCTCAAGAGCGCTGTATCGATGGCGGACGCGATCGACACGATCGCGATCCGATCGATTAAAATTTCAACCGGACAGCCATATTTTAGGATCTCCGGGTCACTCCTGTTGACGCATCCGAAGGATCTCTGCGTGTCAGGAAGAGAAACAGATATGATATTAGTAACAAAAAACAAAAAAAAACAAAAAAACAAGAAAAGTAAAGTTAAATACTTTAACGCAGGCTTTGCTAGATCGCAAGAGAATTATAACAGGCAAAACATATTAACGAGTGTCGTTAGGATAAAAAATTTTTGACTACAAAAGCACTATGTGATTTGGAGGGAATATTATGAAAGTCTTTTAGTTTTTAGTTGCTACAATAAATAAAGAAAAGAATCCTAGAATTTTCAAATAAAAAAACCTCACAATCTATTTTTTTTATGCCAGTTGAATATTATACCAACAGAATAGAAACAACGTTTAAAATTGAAAAGAGTGTCAGTTCATATCGTGACCCGTCGTGCCACAGATTTGTGATTTGCCTCTTGCTGACTTAATACTTAGCACAGAAATAACCGAAAAATAAAGAGATCAGTTTTCTTTTTCTAATTTTTGGTTTTGAAACTATGCAAAACTTTCTAGTATTTGTTACTCACTTGGTCTCCAACAAAGTCAATTAATCATATTAGTTTAAAAGTAAAATTTTTTATGATTCCATTTGCATTAATTATTCCCAAAACACTTTTTAAGAAATAAAAAAATTGTAGAAGCGATACATTTGTTTATCTTCGATTTTAAAATAAACGATTTTTTATAAATTTTATTTGCCAGTCTATTTATGGTTCAAATTGTTTTTTGATCAGTAGTCCTTCCCACGTTTTTACATGATTTCCTTAATGGGTATTCCCCTATCTTACTATTCTTTTATTACGGTCTTTACTGGAGTTGCATATTTCCGTCCACTTGTGGTTATAACCTATTCATAGAATAAAATTTATTACGGGTTGACTTTGTGCAAAAGTTATCAACAGAGACGGTGTAAATGTTAAAAAAAAGACGTTTAAATGAATAAATCCATGTCCTTATAAAAAACTTTCTCGATATTTTAGCTTTGACGTCGAACTCCGTCGTTCAAGAAAACCCTTACGTATCAAGCCCGAAAAAAACAAATCCTATGCAAAATCAATTTTCCAACTCTCCTGAGATTTCTGGCCATGACCAAAAACGAAGAACTTCATCGGGTAAAAACTCGTTTTAGAAATAGAATACAAAATTATTTTGATTCATTGATTAATCTGTTTTTGTTTTGGAAATTTCAAGCAAAAATTGGCATCTTTAAAAACAGATTTTAGAAAAAGATTCATTTTGTTTCAACTGAATAAAACATCAGTTGTTTAAAGCGTTTTCTTTCTTAATTTTAGTCTCAAAAGCACAAAAGCTTCTTATGAAAAATCTGAAAATCACCCTGAATTTGTATATTCTTCAAAAAAGCTAATAATGTGTAAACATTTGGTTTAAAAGTGAAATCGCTAATTAGTACTGAGAAATTATTAAATCTATGTTGGTACGTCTCAGTTAAAAATAAATCCACAGTTTAGAACATTTTTCAAAGTTTTCGACGATTTTTTATATTAGTATAATTTTTTGTTACGTTGCAATATTTTAAAACTCATTGCTTTATAAAAAAAAACGAAGTTAAAAAAATATTTGCCTATGCTGTTATTTTTAACATAACCAGCAAACCTCACTGTAGATTAATTCAAAAAGACTCATCGTCAAAAGACTTTTTTCAAGTAAAAAAAAATTCCCAAGAATATTTTATTTTACATAATTACATTAAGATTAAGCAGTTTTATGAAGCGAAACTAAATTGATTGTTTTTAAAATTTCAAGCCTCTCAACTATTAACTAATAAATATTCATGTAAAAAAAAGTCCCAAGTTTTTACAACGGAATTTTTGAAAATTTCCAGTCAAAGGAAGCGCTTTCTATTTGAAATCTTTTTCAGAGTACGAAGTGATGAGCAGTCTCACCCTTCCCTATGATTTACGATTTCCACCGAAAGAAACAAATAATCTTCAACAACAAAATTCAACATCTGATGTCAAAAACTCCAAAACGGATGTTTCTTACGAGACCATGAATTTCGATCGGAAAAGGGTCACCAGTAAAGACGGCTACGAGTTTATCGACTTTTCTTCCAAAACTCCTCAAACGGGTCAAAATCTCTCCGGTGAAAGTGAAAAAGGGACCAGTTCGACGAGTGCAGATAAGGTTTACGATTTCGCAGACGACCACCCCGTCGAATTTCGGCCCCAAGCGTCAGATGAAAACATTTCAGATCAAACTGAAAACAAACTGTCAAAGCCGACTGCAGAGAACGATAACGAGTCATTTGCGTCAACGACAAAAAATTGTTCGTTTGATAAAGAAGAACAAATTTATCAATCTCCTAAACCTTTTTTTCCCAAGCATGACGATCTTTTTTTTCCGGAAAAAAAAGCGGAGACAGAATCCATGTACTCAGTTCCTAGACAAGCGAACCCAAGCGTTGACGTATGAATACTGTCTGAACGAGATTCATGGTATAAAGCTTACGACTGAGAGAGTTTAGGATGCAGCCAAACGATAAATAGATATAAACAAATTTTTTTTACGTCTATATATACGGTTTATATTTCGCCCAATTTTTTTTTAATTAAGAAATAACTATCGACAGCAATTTCAGAAATTTCAGAAATATTCTATGTAGAAAAAAAGATACTTTATTTTGTTTGTTTTAAGAAGTAGGGGAGACCGGGGCAAGTTGTAACATGGGGTAAGTTGTAACATTCGTATTTGTCGAAATCTGACATCAACTAGCAAAATTTTAAATAGCCCCAAATAGCAATCATAGTAAGACCAATTGCTAGCAAATAACATTATTTAGTTCCAACGACTAAAAATAGGCTTACTGTTACAACAAGCTTTTTGAGTAGGCAAACTAGATTTTTCGAAATTTAATTTTTGTCTTTTGGGAAGATAGCGGGTGCAGTTTTATTAAAATGTTTTATATCAGTCGAAACACAAAACAATAGGCCAGTGGTGGATATTGGGTGAGGTAAATGAGGCAGTCGCCTCAGGCTCCCCCTTGATTTTAGGGGCCCCCCTCGAAAATAGCACATACAGTTTTGAATCCGCTGCAGATGTGTGTTCAGAGAACGATTCCGAGTGAAGACCTTTTTTTTAGAGAACACCCTGATTTTGGGACAAAAATAGGGAAAACTGAGAGCAAATGGAAGTGAAGACCTTTTTTTTTTTTTAGAGAACACCCTGATTTTGGGAGAGAAATAGGGAAATCAGAGATGAAATCGAAGTGAAGAGCTTTTTTTTTTTAGAGGACACCATGAGTTTCGGAGAAAAATATGCAAGCTAAGATCAGACCTCTTTTTTTTCTCAGACAACATCAATTTTTGAAAATTCTTGCCTCGGGCCCCTAAATTGGAATATCCACCACTGCAATAGGCTATTAAATGCCTAACAAGGTTTCGCCACTAAAACTTAACTCTTTGAGATATTAACAAAAACTTGACTAAGTATGAGATGGGGCAAGTTGTAACACATATTTTTGTGCATAGATAGCTTATGTTAAAAGTAACTTCGGCAACAACGTTTGTGAATGATATAAAAATTTACAAAAGAAAGACTAACAGGAACACCAGCTCATCATCACAAGACAACTTAGGAGCTGCTGCAGCAGTTGCTATAATTGAAAAAAGAGATCAATAAGGAGAGTAGCAAAACATTGGTGTTTACCATGTAAAATTCTACAGAGTGCTAAAAAAACTTAAAAATAGGCCAAGTCCTTGGTGCAAAACAAGAAAAGGTCTAAAAAATGTGCCATGTTAACAGACACACCAGAAAAGGACAATCTGTTACAGCTCCAAACAAAGTAAAACCAATTTTTGAAAAAACACTAAAAGCAGAAGAGTAGTTTTGCATTACATTTCTTGAGCCCTATTTTAACAGTCGTCCTGATGAGGAGTGGGTGATACAATGCTTTGGTTACCTAAAGAAGTCACATTTAGCTTGTGCCGAAGATTTGAATACATATTTTTGTTACAAATGTGATTCTGAAATTTATGATTAGGCTAATCCAGCAGTGAAAAAAACTGTTTTAACATTTTTAGACAACGGCCAAATACTTCATTTATGTCTATGACTAAGCTATGTGTGATTTCGTTGTGTTTACTTTTTCATATTGTTATTTTCTTCAAGTTACATTTATATTTAAACATTTATTAGTGATTTTTGTTGCTGTTACAACTTACCCCAACTGGTGTTACAACTTACCCCATTGACGGGGCACATTGTGACGCTTTTTTTAAATATTTAAATTGTAATTTTAACCACTAACCTTTAAAAATTATTAATTTATTTTTTGATATTGGTTAAACAGTGACCTAAATTTTTCATATTAAACAAGAATTTTGAAAAAAAACATTTATTATGGGAGAAATAGCAAAAAGAAAAAAAAGTGTACTACGTGCCCCGGTCTCCCCTACTGAGAAAAAGTACTGAGTAAAGAAGTACTGAGAAAAAGAAACGGCATTTTTTTTTATTTACCGATGACATTTCATAGAATTGATCAGAACAAACATCACCACGTCATATGCGTACAAAACTAAATAGCTCAGAGCCAACAAATCACCACTCTTGCAAAGTTACCTACAAACAATGAACCCTAAAACTTACACGCCACAATGCCCACTATGCTTGTCACACACACATGACACTAATAACCTCTTTAACTGTAGTCAAGACCAACACAACACAACACCACTAGTCTGTGGAAAAAGTCTTCAGAAGCAGCAGAGGCAATCCAAGAGTGGGAATCTAGATTGGCTTCTTTGAGAGATTAAGGGATGGCTACTTCAAGATATCCTTGGAAGAAGGGCAACAACAACAACAACAACAACAACAATATTTCATAAAATTTTGGGAGAAATCATAAATTAGTTTTTTTGGAAGTGTTAAAAAGTGTATTTCAGAAAATTCAAAAAAAATTTTTGAAAGCTAAGGACAACCAACTTTTAAAATAAACGTCAACTTTACACCACATTTATTTAAGTCAGCGTTTCTCAAACCTTTTTTTCTGCGACCCAAAACCGATAAAAACAACGATTTACAAATGTGACTGCAACCCAAATAAATTTGAGTGAGCGCATATTGCAGAAGTTGGGAACCTTTTTGGGTAAGAGAGCGTATCTTACCCAAAAAGGTTTTAGGTTTTCGTATCTTACTCAAAAAAGTAAGGTTACATATTTTTAAATGTCTTTCCATCAGAGCCAACAATGTTCCTCTAATTTTTCGCTGTATATGTGTGGGCAGAAATTTGTTCGTGAGCAAACTTATTTTGATTTCTTGATTTTTGGCTCAAAAACGTAGTGATCTCTAAAAAACAAAAAAACAAAAAAGGTTTTTACCTTGAATCTGACTCTAAAAACTCGATTTTCGTCTCAAAAACGTAGCGATCTCAAAAAAAAAGGTCTTTACCTTGAATTTGACTCTGAGAACTCGATTTTTGTCTCAAAAACGTAGTGGTCTCTAAAAAAAAAGGTCTTCACCTTCAATCTAACTCTGATTTCTGGATTTTCGTCTTAAAATCGTAATGATTTCTTAAAAAAGAATCTTTACATTTCAAATCTTGTGTGCGCAGATCTTTTTCTTTTATGTGCGGTAATTTATGCTTGGCAACAAAAGAGCCAGATGCTGTTATCAAAAGAGCCACATCTGGCTCGCGAACCATAGGTTCCCGACTTCTGGTCTGGGATAACGTAATGTAACAAGGCGTTTTTTTTTACTATAAACGTCTAAAAGTTACTGACACAATTGAGAAATGCTGTTATTGTATTTGTGGCAATCAAATTGTCTAAACTAATTGTACCTTTGGCTAAAAGTAATTGTAATACAAGCTTTCATGACCAATCCGCATAGCCTTGGCGGCCCACATTTGGGTCCCGACCCATAGTTTGAGAAACGCTGATTTAAGTAATGCAGTTAGCTGATTTCCATTATATTTTTTATTATGCAATGATATGTTCATAAATCAGTGCTTAATTTTGTCAACGTTTTCTTTATAAACTTGATTTCGCTGCTGGAATTTAGTACAAACTTTTTGTTTTTGACATTATTTTGCTTAAGCTTGCTTCAAATCCATCTTAAATAAGCGAACTTTATCAAAAAGATTTTGCTTTAACTTTTCATTTAGCAATTTTCTGGGGTAAAACTTTTTGCTAAAGAAATGATGACTTAGTGATGACAACGATTGTTAAAATTCACAAACATACGCCGAATGTTTGACTCCCATTGCAGCTTTGTGTTTTTATGACGATATATTCAAAATAATGATAACAACCATTGGTTATAATTAGAGGCCACAAAATTAATGTTAAGGGAATTACCTTGGTACCTTTAAGTCAGTGCTTCTCAACCTTTTTTTGTGGCGACCCAAATGCTAAGCAGAAATAGAGAGTAAAGTTTTGGCGACCCAACCTTTTTTATTGACGTTATTGCAAGCATAAAAAGTGAATTAAACAAAAGATTATTTAACATAGGTACAACCTAAGGTTGCCATATCTAAATAGGCGGAATTCTGGACAGACATAGGCGCACCAACAAAAAAATTTTTAAAGGGGCGGACAAAATAAATTTGTTTCCGAATTTAGGACAAAGACCAAAAAAAAGGTTTTCACTTTGAATCGATCTCCAATTTCCCTATTTTTTTCCCAAAATCATGGTGGTCTCTCTAAAAAAAAATGGTCACCACTTCGAATCGATCTTCGATTTCCTTTTTCTTCCCAAAATCATGGTTTTCTCTATAAAAAACAGGTCTTTACTTGAAATCAGTCTCAGATTTTTCATTTTTCGTCCCAAAACCGTGGTGTTCTTTATTAAGTAAAACTTTTGGGTGAATCCTTGGATTGCGACCCACTTTTAAATCAAATCACAACCAAAATGATTTAATTTTTACACAACTAAACTTGTGGGCGACCCAATCAAATTAAACGGTGACCCACTTTTGGGTCGCGACCCAGGGGTTGAGAAGCACTGCTTTAAGTGCTAGATTAAGTGGGTAATCCAAGCGGGCCATATGTACAAGTCTTTAACCAAAAAGTACAAGTCCGAATCAGAAAATGTATTAAAAGCCCGACTTAGGCCCGTTTATTAAATTACAAAATAAAGATTGGTAGAGAGAGTCTTGAATATTGACAAAATTTATGACTAAAAGCAACAAATGGAAGACATGAAATAACACAGTCGGTCATTTGTTAGTTTTATACTTTTTTATTTTTATGTAGAACATGTTGCTAGGCGGCCCAAACTTCAGGTCAAAAGACTTTTAAAGCTTATTTTCAAATCGGGTCTAACTAGTCTGATTCAATTAAATTACGCTTTTGATCTATTTAGTGCTGCTGAAAAGGACTACGCATGAAAGTAATTAAAAAAACTTTGATTTTTTTAAAACATTGTTGTGATTCAACACTATGCATTTTGAGAAGATGCTTATCTTGTTTTTTTAAATAAATAAACTTGACTTAACTTTTTATAAGCCTGCTTCACGTTTTTCACAAACAATTTCAACTTCTTTTTTTTGAATATTAGCAAATTAAAGTTTTGTTATTCTTTATGCTCTAAAACAGCGTGGTCCAACTACGGGCCCGCGGGCCGCATGCGTCCAGCCACGCAATAAAGAATTTTTTTTATTGTTTTTTTTTATTAAAAACTGTTTGCCAAAATATCTAATCAAAAATTTTCCTAAAAATTTGCTTTTCAATCCAACGTAGAGAAGATTAAACGTAATTTGAAACAGCAACTGAACGATTTCGGACACAAAAGATTTAGCTTTGCAAAAAACGGAAATGCGACACGACACCATTTTAGTATGCTGCTAATTATGAACCTTCCAGGGGGGTGCCGGGTTTGTGAGACCCACACCATTACCTTTAAAAAAATGTTTTTTTTGTTTTCCTGATGAAATTAAGGGATTAGCTTTTCAGCATCTTTTTATTGGATGTTATTTAGTGTTCTATGAGAAGATCAAGTCAAAAAACTGGGTCTCTCAGACCCAATGCCACCATTTATATATAAAAATTGGTTTCCTATTATTATTGTCTCAACTATTATTTTTTCATTTTTAAATTAAAAAATGTAGGAATAGTAAAGGAAAGTAATACTTGTAAAGTAGTAATAGAGTAAAGTAAGTAATATCTGTAGAGGAAAATTTAATAGTAAAAGGAAACAGTTTATTTTATATAAATTTTACATACAAAAGAATCTATTTAGTTACAGGTTATATGCTTTTTTTTGTTTCATTTGCTATTTTTTTAATACAAGAAAAAATAAAAGTTTATATTTAAAGTTTGATTCATTTAATCCTTCATTGTTTCCAAAAAGACTTGCTAAAAAGTGGAAATAAGAAAAAATAGTTACAAGTCTGTTATACCAAGTGCCACTATTACCGTTACTTTCAGTAGCGCCACCCCCTGGAAGGTTAATTTAGTTTTTAACTGTCGCATGGCTTTAGGTTGATCTTCGTAAATTTGTGCTTGTCAGGTTACTCTTATTAAACATGGATGATGCTGTATTCTCGAAAACGAATCCAAACTATCCAACCAGCTTCTCGTTACATTTTTTGCAGCCGAATGAATACTTTAGGCATGAGCTTGCTGGTTTTTATTTTAATTTTTAATAAGCCCCTTGTACACTACCTTCTTTAGCTGCACGATTACCATAAACACAAAGACAATTGCAATTCATGTTGCCATAATTTTTTCTACAAAACTAAATTCGACGATTGGAACACAACGAACAAACAATGCATGCACAAACATTTCACTCACTTAAATTTAAGGGATTCGAAAAAGCGCCTGTCTCAGCAACAGTCAACTTGGTTTTGATTGCAAATAGATTAAAAGAAAAGTTATGTCAATTTTCAAAACTAAGCTCTTCACTTTGAAGAAAGAGGGTTCAAAAGCTTTACATTCTTGAAGAAGACTGTCGCAGTGGGAACAGCGTTGCAGTGGGGCAGGGTTGCAGTGGGAGCAGGGTCGCAGTGGGAGCAGGGTCGCAGTGGGAGCAGGGTCGCAGTGGGGCAGGATCGAGGCTAAAAGAATCGCAAATAGAAATCCGGTTGCACGCAAAAACACAAGCTACGCAATAAAGAATCCAAAAATGCATTGTTTACATTACGATAAGATATTTAACACCGTGATAACAACTATAAAAATGCTGGCAATGTACAATGCTTCAATTAATTTTTTGTTTAGAAAAATAGAAAACTTGAAAAATCAAACAAAATCCAACAGTTTCAGGATTTTTTATGCAGAAACAAAATAAACACCAAAAAATGATTTTGTATCGTCAGTGTTAAATCTTCGATTTGACATGTTGGACATTGCAGGGCGAACCCCAATTTTGTCGCCTGAAAACAATAGAAAAAGGCCCCCATGATAACCCGAATCCATGTTGCTCCGTTGATTCGCAATCCCTCTTTTGGTACTCCCCCTAAAAATTTCATAAATTCATAAATTAAATTTAATAGCTCCAATTTGTTTATACCCCTGTTGCTTAAAATTTTATGAAGTTTAGAAAGTATAATTGTAAATAGCTTGAATTTTTACGATAAACTTATTATAAAAAATTAAACAGTTTTCTTCTGAAAAAACCTCAGCAAATAGCACCCACCGTCGTTGCGTGTTGATATGCTCCATTAAAACCCTTTCTTCATTGGGTCTAATTCGTACTGTCGCATGGCCGATGGGGTGACGGCCCATGCCGAAATACGTGAGCTAAATAGTTACACGAAGCCGTAGATTAGCTAATAAGATAGTTAACTTTTTTTAAACCATCAACTATCTGTTGTAATGTATGTTTAGTCATAGCAAATACTAATTTTATTATTTTATTTATGAATGCAACGCATGATGATTGGATTTAAATCAACGCATGCTTACATACAAAGAAAGAACAAGAAAACTTCTATACTGTATATAGCTTTTATATACCGTATATACGACAAAAAAATTATAGCAATCATAAAAAAAGATTTATAGAAAATACGGGCAAATGTACAAAAAAATTAATAGACGATGTCTGCAGTAATGGCTTTACAAAAAGGGGGCCCGATGCAAGAAAAATAGAGGGCCCACTTTTTAGTGTTTCGAAACAAAGCGATCTCTTAAAAAAGGTCATCTCTTTAAGGGCGCCATCGTCATGGTGCTACTATGAAGAAATAGAGCAATATCTTGCTAAAAGGAGGCCACTTTTTGATGATTCTTAAAGGGGGATCTGGTGCGGCCGCACCATTCGCACTGTACTAAAGCCATCACTGGATGTCTGTAATCGAATGCAAATCAAAATTTTTCAAGCGGGCTTTGAATTTTTTTTGAACTCAAAAAAAATCCCTGGCAGTTTTACTTGACCAAGCATTTTGCTTCAATAGGTCCTTAACATTATTTTTAAAATATCAATAACCTTAAATTCAACAGTATAAACAAAACATAATCAGATTATTTTATGGTTTTAATCCTGTTGTTTACAATTAAAGTCATATTCTTAATTAATTTAATGTTATTTGCCAAAACACGGTCAAGTTTACATTGCTCACCTGGGCATAGACAAAGTAATAACCGGTCTTTTGAATTTGCAAAAAAGTGCCACGTTCTGTTCTTAGAACAAGAACCGCCATTTGGTCAATACTTCGTTCGTTTCTGTCCGTCCACTCAAAATAGTTTCCTGTTTAAAAATGCACAACACCAAGTTAAATCTCAAAAACATGTCAATTTAAATATAATATAAATTAGTTTTACAATTCAAATAGTTGGTTAGGTTGCTTCTTTTTATGACTTTACTATTTTAAAAAATTTTAATTGTTTTTTTATAACCATATTTAATAAAAAGAAGAAAAAATTTTACAAGTTTATGCAATCATCTCAAACCAGTTCACTTCTGCAAAAATTTGGCGTTTGAGGTTTCTCAAATATACGGGTATACACAGGTAGGTAAATAAAAGAGTAGAGGAAAGTTCTTAAAGAGTGTATAAAATTTAAAAGGGGTTTATTAACTAAAAAGATTGAGAAACACTGTCTTTTGTTTTAAAAGGAAAAGTCTATTGCAAGCGACCAAATTTACTTTTACCTTGTTGGATATTTTCACATCTTGTTTTGGAAAAAAATCGTATTGTAGGTCTTTTATTATTAGAGTAATCTCTATGAAAAATTTATTTTACTGAGATGGCGAGAAAGAAAAAAGTTTGCTTGTATGCAAGCTATTGAAAAGACTGGAGAAAAGATGAAGAAACACTGCTTTATAATAACTGCAACACTGTTTTATTTCAGACTTTTTTTTATTTTCAAACAAGCTTACCCATAGGAGGTACTTGCATGTCCCGTAGAGGCCTTTCATCATGGCGACCCGAAGTCCCCACAAGATGGGCAGCAATCAATGCAAAAGGCTCTGTAAAAATACATTGAGTACAATAAAAAAAATAAACATTGGAAAAATCATAAAGCATTAATGATTCACTAAGGATTTGCAAAGACTAAATGAAGCTTACTAGATTGTCTTTTTTGTCGTAGTACAAGTTGAGGCGGCATGGAGGAATTTTTGAAAGATGCCTAATCAAATATTCAAAAAATTTTCGAGTAAATATTTTTGAAAAAACTCTTAAGCTTTATACTTTTAGTTCTTGCAAATTGAGCTTTTCCAAGATGTTCTGGATGTTTAGTTGATTTTGAGCGATTTCTTTTTTCAATGTCTCGATCTGCAAGTTAAGTTGAATTAATTGAATAAAGTTATTTATTTCAATCAAGGTCACAGTACAATAAGTCATTTGTGATTATCAACATTTCACCTAAAACTTTGCTGAAACTTACTTATTGTTACTTGTTTTTTATTCTTTTTCACATATCATTTTTCAGAGTTTTAAAATTAATGGTTTTCAAACAGTTAATGGTTTTTCAAAATGCCACCATACCACTATGCCGTGAATATTTTTTTTAGTAGCTTTACAAGAAATCTTTGCAATATAGAGCTGCTTAAGGCTGCTCCCATGTAAAGTGGAATTCACAAAATCATTTTCTTATGAAAACAACGACACGCAAAATTAACTCGTGAGTACAACCTAGCGATTGCCAATACAAACAACGTTTGATCTCGTCGCTAGCTAGATTAGGCCAGAGGTGATTGTCGTTAAGCGCTTCTACGAGCCACAACAGAATGCTTGAACGGAGGTCGGGCGCTGCAAGGTCTCGGTCGAAACTACGAAGTCACGCTGCGGACAAATTCTTTGTTTGTTGTCATATTGCAAGTTTTTTTAGATAAAAAACTGTAAGTTTCCGGCATTCATTGTTCTGTTCTTAAAACATGGGGACTTTTTGTTAAAATATAAAAAAAATTCCGACGTTTAGGTTATTTGTTTAGCGTTCTAAATGTAAGGCGCTAATTTTACCTAGTTATACTGTGTAAAAGCCACAGTCATGTGACGAGTAGTCGTGATTGGGAATTTTTATGATTGATTTTTTCTCGATCATCGAACGCGTCAATAATAATATTATTCAATTAAAATTTAGATCGTCAAAGCGGAATTAGCAAAACCATTTTTATGACCTGAAAAATTCAAGCTATGAGTTTATATTTTCAAATTTACTGCATGACAATATACGATTTCAGCTTCGCATTTACAATAATCTCTGTTATTGAAAACTTGTAAATATTTGGTGCAAAATGGCAGTCGCATTGAGCAATGAAAACTAGTCTACATTCTGTTCCACTAACAAAATAAAAATTTTCCCGAAAATTAAAATATCTGAGACGTCTGAAGTCAGCATTGCCGGGTTTCATATCGTCCACATTCCTTACTTCGGCAAAATTTTTGTTTCAACGAAGCATTGAGTTTCGAAAGAAAAAAAGCGTTGATTTCATAAACGCTTTAGTAGCTGACATTTTAATAATTTTGTATGCAATGCTGCAGAAATTGCCGCCCAACTCCAGGCATGTCGGACCCGCAGCCAGCGAAGTCTTTTAAAGAATTTTTTTATCAGATGCTTAACACATAATCGAAATATTAATCAATTAAAAACTAGGTTTCATCTAGGAAGACGACATCTGATTGGATGCTGAGCTTTTTTTAATTTTTGATCTTCCTTTTGATTTCAATGTTTAAAAAAAGGTTTACACAACTCTAAGCGTGACCGAGTTTTGCCACCTAATTAAAGCAAAGGCCTTTTTTCTGCCTTCACTTTGATTTTAATATAAAATTTTATATTGAGGTAAATCTTAGCGGCAAATTTTTGAACCTAGTAAGAAAGATTTTAAGATTTTCCATTGAAATTCCAATGGAGACCAAAAGCAGGTCATCGCTTTGTTTGGTAACTGGATTGCGGCCAGCGGCAAATTTTTGGGTTAAAATCTTTCTGATGAGGCCTGCACACACTCACGAGTTTGAGCACTTCGTTTTTTTCTTAGTACATCATAATATACTGTACTGTAGTTCAGTGATTTTTAACTTTTCATGGTTCGTGGCTCCTTTTCATAGACTCTCAACATCTATGGGCCTCTGCTTAAAATATTGTCCCAAAAGACTGGTGAAGACTAAAAAAAAAAGTCATCACTTGGAAACTTTCTTTGATTTCTTCATTTTCGTCCCAAAAGACTAGTGAAGACTAAAAAAAATTTTAGCAAAGTCTTTTGCTCGTGCCCCTCCCTGAAAAACCCTGATATAGTTTCTTCTTTCCAGAGTGACATATCTTGAATCAAAAGAGTGTCAATATACTTGTATACTTTTTGGGTTTTTACACCCAATTTTCCATTTTGAAAATTATTATTGTCATTTAATGTCTTAGAAGCAAATGAAATTTACAACACTTAAATCTTTAAAGATAACAAAGCAAAAATTTTATGACTTAAAATCGAAAATACTTTTAATGACTGACATGAAATTAGTTCAAAATAACATTACCATTTGCTAAGAAAAACCAATGATTACGTAATCATTTCTTCAGTTGACTCCTTATCTTTTTTCATTGCTATCTGCAGGGGCGCTAGAAAATTTTTCGGCGGGAGGGGAAAATTTAAACAAAGATACCTTTTTTGTTGGATAGAAAAAATTGTAGCTAAGGTTTATAGCCGTACCAGCCGAAAAAATTTTGTGGGAAATAGAATTTTGCCCAAATTTTATCCACGATTGCTGCATTTCAGTTTAAACCTGCCTCAATTTTCGTCTGAGAAATCTTGTGATTACTAATAAAAAGAGTCATCACCTGATTTAAACACTTATGCTTTTGCTTAATGACTTTTTTTTACATATATTGTGAGTACTTTATCCACGAAAAGATTGCCTCTTTTTTTCGATTTTGCGCCCTTGCTAACTACTGTTATTTACTGCTGTCAAATCACTATTTTATAAACCTTATTAGATTTAGTTTTGGTCGAGTTTATATGATTGTGGTCACAACTCTAACCCAAAGCTTCTGTCCTGCGAATTTGAAAGAGCACAATCTGTCCCCTGTGCCCTCCCGTTTTTAAAACATTGCAAGCCAGGAGGCAATTACCTTCCCTGCCACTCCGCCCCGGTTTCGGTGCTCCTAGTTATCTGCTCGAAAAATTTTCCAGACCATCCGAAAAATATTATTTTATGGCTTTTATTGACATAGTAAGCCTAATTAATCAGTGACCTTTTACAAAGTTCTAGTTAATTGAAATCAATAGTCTGATCAAACCTGTGACAGTAATCGAATGATCAAGAAGCTTCCGCATATCATCAGCAAAACTGAAAGCAGCAAAGAGAAAAGTAGAAAAAAGGCGCCTTTTATCCGCTTTGTATAGACCAATTGCTGTGAATTTTCTTCCAACAATTCTTGCTTGGTGAGGGGCGCCGAGATCTTCATAACCGATTACTACGTTTCGATAAAAAAAGTACACAAACTCCTTCAAAATTAAAAAGTAATGACGTTATTTTTGTACAATGTAGTACATAGCAAATCAATTTCGAATTTACCACATTTCGTTAAAAGTGAAATAACGTACAAAACCAATTCGTGTTTTTATATTCGATTATAATAAACTGTATAGTGTAAAACCTTTAAGAAAAATACCAGTGTTATGTAAAAAATTTCCATTGTTAAAATTTTCTAGCATTATTTTACTTTCTTGAGGTTTCATTTTGTACATACATGTAATGTTTACTTTAACTTACAGTATAAACGGCACCCCAAAATTGAGTGTGCACACATTAGCAGATAAAGTCCAATAGTGCTAATGCCTAGGCTATACACTACACTACAAAACAACCCGTTTTTAAATTCCTTTAAACACATTATTTAGGTGTTTTCAATAAAAACAAAACTCAATGCAAAAAATCTTTTAAGCAATTTACGAACAGAAAAATTGCAAGTGTGTGAAATAAATTTGTATTAAACAATCTGTCGCTAAAGAATCGCTATCGTATTATTGAGTTAAACATGGAATTGCTTTAGCATAAAACGGCTTCATAATAGTTGAAAATTCATTGCAACTCAATTTATTTAATCATCTTGCTTTTATCTTGCGAAACGCCGATCAAGCAGCTAATTTTAGCCACAGCCAACAGCCTAGCAAGTAAGCAGCGGAATTTAGGCCTACAACCGGTTAATTATGTGCAAATTGACTAGCAAAACTTACTTTATTGCAACCAAAAATATTTATAAGAAAGTTACATTTAAAAAAGCACAATCAAATTTACTTTTTTTACTTTTTGAAAGGTTTTAAGGAAGTAATATACACGACACCCCATTTTTCTTTTCGTTTATAGTATTATTTTACTTTTAAAAACATATAATGCAAACAAATTTCATTTAGCGTGACTTAGTTCCAGCTTTCAAGTCCAAAACTGACAGTTAGTCGCTTTTAACTACAGAGAATTGAAAGTTTTAATAAATGTTCAAGTATCTAAGTCGGTGGTTTCCAACCTTTTAATTTTCGTCCCAAAATCATAGTGATCTCTAAAAAAAAAGGTTTTCACTCAAAATTTGTCAATGATTTCTCAATTGTCGTCCCAAAATCATAGTGATCTCTAAAAAAAAAAGGTTTCCGTCTGAACTCACGTTCTTTCTTTCCCCCCGAATCTCACGTACAAAAACCACAAAATTCGACGTCTTTAAATAGTTTTTTTCCAAAATTTTTCGCGACACATCGGTTGGAAACCACTGATTTAAGTTGACCATCAGCTCAGCAGCAAGCTTTCCTGATCGTCCTAAAAAGCTGATCAGTTCCATTGACTCGTGATTAAAAGATACGCTAAGCCCTAATACATATTCTAGCCGACATTCACCAATTCGAAATCGGCCAACATTGACAGATGAATAATTTTTCACAAAAAAGTAGTGCCAAATGCTTTTTTAAGATACACCTAATTGCAAACTTTTGTCTAACTGCAAAAATTCCTCGAAAAGTGATTTAAATAAAGACATTGTGTAAAAAAAAAATTTTCTAATAATGAATAACAGCTCAGTTCTAGTACAAGGACTATCAGCTTTCCTGTAAATTAATTCTACGAAACAATTTTGAAAATCCACTGCTATAGTCTGCAGTTATCGTTGTCATTTATCAAAATTAAAAAAACATTTTTCATTGTGAAGTTAATCAATTCAAATCTCGGTTTGTCGCTTACATCGGCGGCACTTTCAAACGGATTTACTTGAAAATGAATTGCTGAATATTTTGAAAACGCAGTTTTAAGTAAGATATTCCAAAAATTTTCTTCCCAAACTCATATAACCCAACATCGAAGATTTGTTATCTTTCTATGTACTCGTAAACGTCTTACGTTTTTTGTAGAACTGAAACTCATAAAAAAAGACAAGTACCAAAAAGCTTTGTCGATTGTGTCCTCGAAAACAAAACTAGCCTCAATAACCTAAAAGAGATACTAGAAAAACTTGACTCAATTCAAATTCAATGCTTTATCCTTAAACATCCAACTGAAGCGTCTCAAAGCTTATCGAAATACAATCGTTCGGAGATAATCCAGTTGTAAAACTCTTTATTATTATTTATAAATAAGGACAAGTGTTTTAAGCTCAATTAGTCTATCCGAGAAGATGCTGTAAATGTCAATGTCATTCTAAACTCTGAAGAATTTAGGTATATAACGACATTAAGATTTTTTCTTTTAGCTGTTGTGTTGCACACATTTAGGTTTCAAATCTTATTAAGAAATTTTATTGTTTTTGCGGTCTTTTCGCTAAATATTTTACATATTTTACTATTATTTGCTAAATTTTTATACTACGCTATATATACTATATTTATACTAAGCTATAATAAATATATACTACGCTAAATATTTTACATATTTTATTATTATTCGCTAAATTTTTGGCTAGTGCATTCTCCTTTTTTTCAATTTCGTTTAATTAAAAAGAAGATCAAATATAAAGGGAATTTTCATATATACTTTAAACATTGGCATGAAAATGTAAAAAACTCGGGGCTTAGCGGCCCCTTAAATTTCATGGCGTCTTTAAATTTTTTTTAGCTTTTCTAACCCTTTCAGAAAGGCTTCTGAAAGCTTGCGACCATATTTTCGAATTGAAGTAAAGATTGTTTGGGTTTTCACTTGACTTTCACAGTCTTTGGTCGGCGTAGTCCCTGCTCAACCTCGCCCCCGTAAAGCAAAATATTTCACCTATAACTGTAAACAAAAGAAGAAAAAAAAATACGAAAAATTTCCGGGTCGAACGTTGATGAATGATAAAACAAAACACAGTTTGACAAAATCAATTACATACTTCATTGAAAAACTTTTCTTAACTCGAGCGTCTGAAATGACGCTGTGAAATAAATTTAAACGCTCGAAGACACTTGAAAAAACCACATCAGAAAATTTTGCCGCATTTTTTTACCGTGATTGTTCGAATTGCGCTTTGTATATTTATTAAATGGACCTTACAATTTTATATAATCATTCTCCGTGGGAAAATGAGTGATAACTAGGGTCTTTTTGACCTAAAAAAATTTTTTTATTTCTATTTTGTTAAGCTTCGACTTTTTTTTGACCTAACGATTTGGGCCGGTTATAGAAGTTTTTAAGGACAAATTTGGGTTAAGTTGTTGCAAAAACGCTAATTTGCATAAGTTTAGAAAAGAAAAATTGCATTTTTTTCGACATATAAATATCTCCGTTTACCTCGTACATTAGTGATCTACAATTACAAAAGTGATTGTTATAAAAAGTCATGGTGGGCACGTGATCAAAAGCGGCGTATTGATGACGTACATGATTGATAGGGTTGCGATTCAAAACCTACTCGTGTCATTCCGTTGTGTCTTCAGAAAAGCATTCTCTTGGTAATCTTAGCAAGCAGCTCTAAATTTCAGTCATATCTGAATATAGAAACTAAAAAAGCAAATAAAAAGTTTCAACCGGACCTTAATATCTTGGCATCTCTGAAAGCAAGTCAGAGTAATTGCTTGAAGATTGCCCAAATATAGCGGCTCCAACAATTTCTTGTGAGTCATAGAAACAAATAAAAATGAAAATGAAAAAAAAAGACAAAAAAATTTGTATCAAATTTACAATTGTTGTTGCATGAAATTACTTTTCGGAATGCATGTTGAAGTTTTTATACAAATTAATTGTTAGTCTGAACAATCTTTTCGCTTTGTTTTCTTGTACTTTTCGCCAAACAGGTTTAAGGTTGGTACAGACTGAAACCGGACGCGGAAAAAGTAAAACATGTGACGGAAAGCACCAAAAACAAAGTGGAAAGCGTAAAAAAATTAGTCAAGCGCAAAATTTTTTGTGCTTAGTAAAAAAAGATTAAAGTTGAAATATTTCAACTGTTTAGCTTGGTTCAGAGTGAAAGCGGTCATGGAAAAAGTAAGCAAAAAGCGGCATTTTGTGCTCGCTTTCCGCTTTCAGTCTGAACTGTTCTTACCACGTTTTAATGAAAGGCTAGAAATACAAAGTTCTATCAACTATGTAAAACAAGAAAAAGTTTTTCATAAACTGATGCACCTAATCTAACTAACTAATCTTTAAAACTTGACTAATGATTTATGTAGAGCTTTTTACTTAGATTTTTCTGGAATGCTAAGCTGTTTTTTTCTGTATAATCTTTTTGGTCGATAACAAAAATTCTAAACCAGGGGTTCAAGGGTCGTACAAGGCCTTTACCGGGGGGCCTCGAGAAGAATCCTCAATTTGGATTTCAATTTACTTTTGGGACGAATTGACAAAATTAGAGACGGTTTAAAAATGATGACCTTTTTTTTGGTTTTCGTTTGACCTTTGGGATAATATTATAACCAGGGGGTCACGGGTGTTTGAGAGTCTCTAAAAGAAATACGGATCACCAAAGTTGGAGAGATCTTTTGTAGAAAGCCTCCGCCATCTTTGCGAATAATTTTTATCGCCCCACCATCTATAGCAAGTAATTTTTTTTTTGGTGAAACTAACCCGGAATCCTCCCGACAAGTTTCTTTTCTATTTCATCCTAGTGTTGTAGGGGGATTTCGGGTTAGTTTCATTAAAAAAAATTACTCGCAATAGATGGCGGCGGCTTTCTACAAAAGATCCAGTTTGAGAACCATTGTGCTAGACTTTTGTTCTTCAGTAATTGATCTTTTTTTACTCTATTACCATTAATAACTTTTTTACTGCAGCGTGGTCGAGTGGTTAAAGCACCGGACTGATGATCAACATTGTCTCGGTTCAAAACCCGCTTGCGCCATTCTGTTGTGTCCTCGGGAAAGACATTTTACGGCACTTTCCCCTGCTTGGTGGTCTTGACAAGCAGTTCTAAATTACAGTAATATCTCTACTAAATTACTAGCGGACAGCAATATCTTGGCATCTCCGGAAGCAGGTCGGGGTAACTGCTTACCCTATGTATAGCGCCTCCGTCACTTTCCTGCGAGTCAAGAGGATAAATATAGAGATAAAAATATTTTAAAAAATACTGCAACTACTGACTAAAGAATAAACTTCTTCTCGTCTTACAAAATAAAGGTACACATATTGTTCTATAATACTACTTTGTATGAGGTTTTAAAACAATTTAGAAACGTATTCATGATTTTACGAGTAATCAGCTTTCGTAAAACTTGTTTTCTATTTTTGACCTCGTCGCTAGTTTTATTTTGTCGGTTAGCAGAATCAAAATTCTTATGAAAATTTTTTAATAATCTAATTTAAATTCTAACCTAAAACCAGCTGTTTTTTTGTAAATTATTTCGGTCGAATTATATATCATGCGATTGTCAATATTTTTAAATTCTTAAATATGAAATTAATATGTTAAGTAAATTACCCAGGTCCTAAAAAGAGACAAGAACTTTTGAAAAAAAAGTATTATACCAATAGTAAAGGCTTGTCATTAATGATGAAAATAAATGTAGTTGAATTACAAATTTGTATAGAATACTTTATTTTCTAGATTAACTAAACCAAAAAATAAAAATCACTAAAATGAACGTAGTCAAAAAAGCGTGATAAAAGGTTTACTGCTTTACATTTGATTTATTGTTGATAAAAACAGCTCACATCATAAACCACAACTATTCTTCTATTATGGTTTAATTCACGAAAACACCGATACCACTTGGCAAAACAAATCTATTACTTGTAGCCTAACTGCAATACTTTTTCAATTGAAAGGTTTGTGAAAAATATTCTTTTTTGCTTACCTGTACCTGCAAAATTTTCGATAGGGTTTTGGCTCGACTTTTCTTTTATCAAAATAACACTTTTATCATAGCTTTTTACTGTTCTCATTAATGATTTTCACACAATAATTCATCAAAAGCATTTTATTTATTAGCGAAAATAAATGTTGGTTTAGAATGTAATAGTAACATCAGTTTCCTAATGCAAGAGGGAGAATTATATCTTCTTCATACATTAACTACTATGTTGATGCAAAATGCACAAAACAACAACATTCACTCATCGATTAGCCGCAAACCTGCTTGCAGTCGGAGACGGTAGCAATGTAGTCGTCGTTTAATCATTAATAAGGTATATGCATTGATACAATAAAAAATATGAAACTCTTAGGAAGAGTTGTATGGAGTGCATTGTTTGTTTTTGGTATTTTCTCGGAGTTGTGAAAAACATTTGCTTGCAGTCTAGGGTTGCCATACGTCAGGATTTTCCCAGACATGTTCGGGATTTTAATGTTCAAATCTTCCTCAGGGAGAAATATTACAATGTGTTAATATGTCAGGGATTTTCGAATTATGCTCAGTGATGGCTTTAGTACGGTGCGAATGGAGCGGCCGCAATCTCAGGTTTAGAACGTAACTTTAGGACGAAAGTAGGGATAATGCACTCGAATAATAGTGATGACATTTTTTTTTGTTTTGAGAACACAATGATTTTGGGATGAAAATTGAGAAATCTGAAACTGATTCCCAGTAAAGACCTTTTTTTGGTCTTTATCCTGGAATCTCAGACAATTTTTTTGTGCTATCCGTAAAGTACTAGAAAATCATGATTCGGGCAAATATCACAAAATTTGGGCAAAACTTTATCGTCTCCCAAATTTTTCTTAGACTAGTACGCCTGTGTCTGTCAGGGATTGCGCCTATTCAGATATGGTAACCCTATTTTAGTCTGTTTGCTAAAACTAAAAAGTGTTTTTGTAATTTAAAAACAATGCGTTTTATTTTTAATTATCATATCCATAGCCGTACCTGCCGGGGGGCAGGGGGCAATTGCCGCCCAAGTTTCAAACTCAAATTTTTCGGGCAGTGACAAGAAAATATTTGGGCAAGAGCATAATTTTTCGGGAAGTGATATGAAAAATTTGGCCAAAGTCAGGAGTTTTTTTTTTTTTTAGAGAACACCTTGATTTTGAGACAAAAACTGAAAAAAATGTGACTGAATCCAAGTGAAGACCTTTTTTTTTTTTAGAGATCACCATCATTTCAGGATGAAATTTCTTCTCCGTCCAAGAATCTCAGACAATTTTTTTGTCCTATTCATAAAGTACTAGAAAATCATGATTTGGGCAAACGTCACAAAACCTCATTGCCCCCCAAAATTTTTTGGACTGGTACGGCTATGATCATATCAAAAAATAACCAGAAGAAAATTATTCTCTGAAATTCTAATCAGTGCAGACGTTAATGGCATTTTTTATTTCCATTAAAAAATTTACCAGACTCTGTCACCCTACATATCCACTTCTAAAAATATACTGTACGTAGAAAATAGGATGAAAACTTTGTGAAATTGCGGTCGCTATGCAAAATAAGATTTTCTTTTCCGACAAGAAAGGAATTAAGAAATGAATTTCATGCAAAAATTAAGATTTTGCAAATTGAAAAATGATTGGGTATTCTACATTATCTAAACTTTTTATCTATTTATATTAGTTTGTAAAATATAAAAAGGAGTAAACTCATTTTTACAGCTTTTTGACTTTCGAGTTATTGAAGACTTTTTTGTCTTTAAATTCAAGACATCCAAAACACAGACTCCTTTAAAAAAATGTTTTTGCTACCTATTTGAAATGAAGAATCATTTTTCTCTTCAATTGACTTTTACAAGACGAAGTTAGTCAAAAGTCATAACTCGTAACTTTTAGTTGAATTGCAATAACGCCTTGTATTTGCTACTATGAAATTTGGTTATGGAAAGGAATGAAATAAAAAATTCTAAATTGGTATGGAAAGCAAAATTGTAAATAAGCAAAGAAAGAATGTTGCAAAAAAGATTAAAAACAAACGTTTCAGCACAAGCACTATAATAAGTCGCATATTTGTTTGTATTAATAAATTTATTTATAAAAGCTAATATTTAAACGCTTTATAAGCCAATGTTGAAAAAACGTGTTAAATATTAACTAGAATAATTTTAAAATAAATTGATAAAACTCAATTGCACAAATTCTTGAAATATATGCTGCTTGCTGCAATTTACGTTCTAAAATAGGCAAAATAAAAAACTGATTTTTTTTGATCTTGGATCCCGTGACGCACAATTAATAAAATATCAGACCTATGACTAAATGTGGGGTCGGCAGGGTCGTATGGGAAAAAAATATTGGCAATGTCAGCGTAGAATTGCATTTGTTCTGTCAAAAAAAGGTCTAAACAGGGCCGTAACTTCGTCAATTAGGGTCCCGGTGCAAACATCCATTATTTTTTTGGGCACAATGCCATTGGTTTTCTTTTTTCAGCACCGGTATCACTGTGTTTGTTTTTGTTTTTTCGACAACTTGGCGTTATAGAAAAACTTTTCAATTGAGTTATTTGTTGATTAGCAAAATTACAAAATGTTTTTACCGAAGAAATTCGAGGCATGGAATGCAAAGCTGCGGGCAACTTTTGCAATTGATGACACCACCAACTTACTGCGTTAAAACTCCTTTCGAGTTGAGCAATGTCTTGAGCAGCAATTTGCAAAAGTTTATGGGCAGAAGTTAAGTCTATTGGCTTAAACTGCATAGCTTTCGAAGTAATATTGACAATCTGCAAAATCTTGCACTGGACAGTAGTCAAAGTTTTTCAATCTGTGAAAGTTTTTCATCTGCTTTTTTATTGTCATAGGTTCATCTCTTTGATTTGGCTTTGTGCTGGTAAGTATTATGTGAGTCAAACATTTCACAACATCATAAAATTTCCTTCAAAGCATAGACACATCATACCGACCAGATCACCGAATTGAATTTAACGTTTTTAATGTAATATTTGAGAAAGAACGACCATGGACATTCTGAAGCTTTTGCCATCGTACAATGCTATGTTTAAAAAAAATTATGTACTGACTCAATGGTGTCGTAAAATTGACTGGTCTCAGTCACGGCTTGCATGGCAACTTTTAACACCAATATTAAATTTTGCGAAGCACAATGCACATAGTAAGTATGTGGAGCCACATATGGATCTTCTTTTGCAAACCGGAGTACTTCACGCTCGTCACTGCAGCGCCATCATATCCTTGTCCGCGGCAGTTTTTTATGTTAAGCTATTTCTGCAGAAGGAAATCCGCCATTAATTTGTGCAATCCGATTGCAGATGACTCATTATCAGGACTCCGTAAAGCTTCAGGGGCATTGCTACAACTTTCTTGAACAAAATTTATGGAAATAATTTCTGTCCTATGACAGTTTGCGTAGTTTAATTGTTATCGTCACTAAGACTACTCACCGCAGCTACTTGCCCGGCTGTTGTTAAACCATGCACATGCCCAGATATTTCTAGTTGAATTAGTCACAAACTCAATCGCAGATAGTTTCTAGCTGCTTCAGCTACTTTTCTTGTTTTAACTAGTGTCTTTTTTGCTCCGCTTTAATGAGTTTTTCTCATATTAAATAGTAGTCAACTAGAGCAGGGGTTCTCAAAGGAGCCCTTGAGTCTTTACCCGGGGGCCACGAAAATAATCCTCATTTTGGACTTCAATTTACTTTTGAAACGAACTTGATAAAATCCGAGACAATTTTAAAGTGATGAACTTTTTCTTTTTGTTCTTCACTTAAATTTTGGGAGAAAATTGAAAAAATTAGAAACGATTTCAAAATGATGACTTTTTTTTATTTCTTTCGTCTTCAATTAAATTTTAAAAGAAAATTGAAAAAATTAGAGACGGGTTTCAAAGTGATGACTTATTTCTTTTTTTAGTCTTTACTTGAATTTTGGGACGAAAAGGAAAAATCAGAGACAGTTTTAAAGTGATGACTTTTTTTTGGTCATCACTTGAATTTTGTTACAACATTCTAAGCAGTGGTCCCCGGATGTTTAAAAATCTCTGTAAGGGGGGCCGCGGATCTGAAAACTCTGAAAAGTTTAAGAACCACTAAACTAAAGTTTCATAATAAAACTTTTAATAAAATTTAGACAAAAGTTAGTAAAGTTTATAAATTCTAAAAGCATGTAACGTTAAAAATTAACCGACATCTTCACTATACTCGCAAACGAAGTGTGAATCGAACCAGATCTTCAGCACCAGGATAGATTTTTAGTCAGGAGCGTTGACGTCCCGGTAGAAAAGCCTAAATACGTATATTAGCCTGTTGCCGGCGTTTAACGATTCAAATACACGAAAATATCCTGCAAAGGTTTGAGGCTAATCTTTTACTTTTTGCTTTTCTCCTACTGTACTAGCTATATCTCAGTCCTCACTATTACTGTAGTTTTGCTGCTTTCTGACATGTGCTTTGGCGGGCTTGTAGTTTCAGCTACGCTGCTGTCAAGTTTGAATTGAAAGCGTGCGTGTTGCAAGAATTGAAAAATTTGAAATCTTGTGATTGTAACCATTTCGTCACAAAGTAATAATAGTTGTAAATGATGAAAAGGATGTTTGATTCTATATCAACATACATTTAACTAGTATATTTAACACCCTGCCAACGGCGATGTATTATACTATGGAATAAAATTTATATCAAACCAGGATGGGATAAAACTTATATCAAACATGGAGGAAAGCTTTTTGATCGTGCTATTGACCATCCTGAAAAGCGGGCAAAAACTATGCTTACGGTCATGATTAAGTGCTTATATGGAGCGCCCGAGTTTATATAAGTTTTATAAGAACAAAAGGAGCCGAGCCAGATACAAACACTAAGTGGCTAGAAAGCAGCCCTAAGTAAGTTACGACAAAAAAACCTCATGTAATAAACAAAAATGATGCACGAAAAAAATATATGTGTAGATTCTAAACGAAATAATAAGAAGTTTACTTTAGTTTTCAACGTAAATATTTTACAATAAAATATAGCAATGCGGGGGGGCCCTCTCATTCTGCAGTGCACCGACTGCATCAGTGATAATTACAGCCCTAGATCTGAGGTTATCTGCGTTGAAGCTAAGCCGACGTGATAACTTTCATTTTTCTTTTTGGCTTGTTGACAAAAGGCAAATGACTTATAATTGGCTTGTCGATTTAGCAATTAATATCTTCTTGGAAAAATACGTTGGTTGTCGATGTCTGGTTGATTTTTTTATTTAATTTTTAAATATTTTTAAGAAAACATGACTATTATTAGAACTGCTCGAGATGACTGGCAAGTAAAGAGATTGTCATTAAGTGTCTTTTTTAAAAACACAAATACAAAAGGAGACTAAAGGTTAAGCGAGATCAAAGCAATTTATAGTTTAATTATTGGCTCATCAAGCAATCTTTCTAAGACATAATCCAGAAGCTATTTTACGATGACCAGACATGAGATATTTGCAGCGAAAAAAATTATCAGTAAAAAATTCTGATAAGATGAAAGCGTTCAAAACGCGCTGTGCAAAAGAATTGTTCCGAATTTCGGAGTGATCAATTATTGCATAAAATGTAGGAAAATAAGTGGTTTGTAGAACAGAATTTAAATATAGCTATATTTAAAATGTAGGTCTATCGATTATTAAAATAATTATTAAATGATTTTTTCAAGTAATTATTTGAATAGTTCTCACACTGAGGCGTACACTAGTAAAACCTGGTAAAAGTTTGGCAGGGCATGAGGTTTAAACCAAAGCAAACTAATTTTTAAGTCAACTAATTAGGCGTGTTAATTTATGTGAAATGTTTGGAGTCAAACTTTGTTCAATACCAGTTGTTTTTTGATGCGAGTCGAATTCTGCGTAACCTATTTGTTTCCAATTTCGCAATTACTTTGTCAATAACAACTTCGAAACGTAATACGTTGATTGCAAATAAAATTGAATCGAATTAAATTAAATAACTTTCACTGGAACAGTTCCACTAAGAGATAAACCAAGGTCTAATTTAGTCTTGTCCTAAAAGAAAGGTTTCAGAGCTAGCCAACGAAAAACGATCAAATCGTCGATGTATCTAGTAGTGATGTGCTTAACTGTTACATCTGAATAACTGTTATAAACTGCTTTTTTGAAAATCTTATCTGTTACTTTATATTCATTAAGCCAACTAAGAACTATCCAATAGCGATTGTGACGTTGCTTTATTTGTTTAGTTTCTAAGTATCTATTACTTTTAACTGTTACTTTATATTCATTAAGCCAACTAAAAACTAACTAATAGTGATTGTGACGTTCTCCATATCACAGGCAGAAGCAGATAAGAAAGAATTGTTTCATTCAAGGAATAGCAAAGCAGATGCGAGATTCCTGCTTTTTAAAAAAAGGAAAAGTTTCGTATGGATTGATCTCTGAAATAACACAGCATGAATAATAACAGTTACTTCTTAACTGTTACTTTGCAATTCGCTTAACTGTTAATATTCGTTAAGGAAATTAACTGTTACTTTTTAACGAACTGTGATTTTTCGCACACCTCTAGTATATCTAATGAGAACAAAAACAAAAATATAAAAATCGTCAACAAAAAATAGAGTTGAACCTTTTGTGACACCTTGTGGATACACACACACTCACACACATATACACAGTGAGAATTTTTTTGTCTTCACTTGATTATTTTTACACAGTTGATGGTACTTGGTACTTCTAGCCTTCCATTAGAATTTTTCCGGTATTCACTTGCTTTAGGGAAAAAGTAATTATAAAAACACTTTCTGCAGATGTTACGATCAACCATGGACCTATTTTAAGGGGGGGACGGGGGGACATGTCCCCCTCAATATCTGGGAAGGGGGGGATAAAATACCTTTTGTCCCCCCCAAATTTATGGCAAACTCAAGGACATTGTCCTTATTGTTTCAGTTTGCTGCAGATGTTTTTTCAAAGATTATCATGTAGTTGGGACGAAAAGTGGTAAATAGAAGATCGATTTAAGGTGAATACCTTGTTTTTTAGAGATCATCATGATTTTGAGAGAAAAATGGTGAAATCGGAGAAAAATTGAAGCGAAGACCTTTTTTTTTTTAGAGATCACCATGATTTTGGGAGAAAAATGATGAAATCGGAGACAAATTGGAGCGAAGACTTTTTTTTTAGAGATCACCATGATTTTGGGAGAAAAATGATGAAATCGGAGACAAATTGAAGCGAAGACCTTTTTTTTTCGAGATTACCATGATTTTGGGAGAAAAGTAGTGAAATCGAATGAAGAAAAATAGAGAAAAATGCCCGGGGCCCCAAAAGTTTGACTGCCTATAGGCTCCAGGGTGCTTAATCCCGCACTGAATCTATTAGTAATCAAATATTAAACATGTGTAGTCACACAAAATTGTCCTCCCCAAAATTTTCTAGCAAACTAGGTCTTTGCGATCAAGTCTGTATATTTTGGAAATTCTGCAGATGTATTAATTATATTTTGGAAAAGGCCTTTTTTTATACTTTGCACTCTATCCCTAAGAAATTTTAAATAAAATAATTTGAAAAGATATACCAATATTAAAAGTAGTAAAATTACAAACCCTTTATCACATTAAAAACTATTAATATAATGTCGAAAAAGCGTTTGGTGCCAATCTTGCAAAATAATTTTGCGGCTAATTTCTTTAACTTTTTGAGTAAGTGCAGGATTGAGGGGACAAAGAAACGGAAGGGACAATAAAATATCTCTCTTTCTTTGTATTAAATTATTTTTAACGATATTTTTCGTGAATGCGAGATATTTCAATGAAGTGACGCCTAAGACAAGTTACAAAATTTTAACCAGCTCAACTAGTTACAAAATTTTGATAGTTATATTGCTGATTTTTAGACACAAAAATAAATTTCAATAATAGAATAAAAAATTTTCATAAAGTATAAATATAAACCACTTACATGAATAAAAAGGCAATTTAAGTTAATGATAATGTTAAGAAATCTTTAATAAAATCTGTAAGATTTTGAAAGTTTACAGTTTTGCCGACAAAAGAAACTTTTTTAAAATGGAGGGCGCTGCGGGCCCTTGGGACAAATCGTCCCATTGGTCCTTGATGTTTTAAATATTTATTTTTATAATAATGCCTACTTTTAAAACAAAGCAGATAATAGTACTTTCCGCAATCCAATAGGAAGTAAATAGCTCATTGTTGAATCAACTAGAAAGGAAGTGAAGCATCCACAAGCACATAACGCCAGCGATGGTCTTACAAAAGGGCGCGGGACCGGCGCAAGAAAATTTGGGGGACACTTTTTTTGTGTAAAATTTTTTTGTCCCAAAATAAATTGATTTCCAAAAAAAAGGTTTTTACATTCAATTGAGTGCAATATCCCTACTTTCATCCTAAAGTTAAGGTGCAGATAGGGAGCCATTCTCCAGGGATGGGATGATTACATGACGAATGAAACTGATTACGGTTATGATTACTTACCCATTCTGCAATTACGATTACGATTATTCAAAATGATCATGTATTTTTTGAATCCTACAACAGAAATTTTGAAGCGCATTGGTAGAATCATTTTTTCTTTAATCAGTATCACGATCAGCATTTAACATTTTTGATACATTTTACAAATATAAGTTCTGAAATGTTCTTCGTTCAGGGAAGATGGGAGCTGGATGATCCACTAAATTGCCGGACATATTTCCGTCAGCCAAGTCACCAGACTCTTGTTGACATCTGAAAGAGCACGGGATCCGTTTGAATAATGATAGATGGGGCAAGAGGTTATTATGTCCTCAGCTGACTGCTCCTTCGTGTCACATTTACAGGCTGCCGTAGAAGCCATACTCCTTTGGGTTTCTGAACGGAATAGACCAACGCTGGCCCGGAAGCGGTTAAGCTTAACCCCTGAGATTTGAAAAATCTAATTCCTAAACCCCTGAGATTTCGAAAAGTGTTGTTGGGCTAAATCCTTAGTAAATGTATAGAGTCGAGAGGCGTTTTCTCGCCACTCCATACTCTATCTATATTCCTCCCATCGTGCTATACTGGCGCCTGACTGGGCGGGGTCGTTCAGCAGTTCCAGTGCAGCAGGCAAAAATCGGTGTTTTAATTGAAGTTGCCGCAGCCGTCCACAAAGTGGAGACAGGAGCCTTTCATATAAGAGGTGTTCTGGCTCCTGAGCGCGGCAAACTAAAGACGGTGCGGCTTTTTGGAGACGAAGCTCAATCGGTTGGATGCCTGCTAACATAAAAAGGTTTTCCGTTGATGTGGGACGCAGGCGTCCGATCACAAAGCGCACGCCATCGTTAACGAGCTTAGCAATAAGGCGAGTATGGGAATGGGACACCAAATAGGCGCACAGTACTCAGCCGTGGAATGGACCAAAGCAAAGGTGCCTATGCGGAGTACTTTGGCATCTGCACCCCAGAGCTTGATCCAGCTAATCGCTTTAAAAATCGAACGCGAGATGTTAACTTCTGCGCAGTGACTCTAAGTGTCGGCAAAGCGTGATCCAGCATTGTGCCGAGACAAGTAGCTTTAGCACAAAACCGTAGGGCCTATCCGTTGATAAAGATGTTAAGCTCGCGTCGTGCCTCCTTGTCGTAAAAATGGAAGGCTTCGACACAGTCCTTGTTGTACTGAGCTTTAGCATCCATTTGTAAAGGTAGCAAGATGTCCTAAGAAAGAGTCCCCTCTAACGTCTTTCAGTTGCGTGCATAGTGCAAGATGGCCAGGTCATCAGCATAATCAATTTTCTGGAGACTATCACTGACATGTTATATATATATATATATATATATATATATATATATATATATATATATATAGATATTAAACAAGAGGGGAACCAGAACAGATCCCTCCTGGGCCCATTCTTAAAGCGTCATAACCTGCTTTGCGTTCCGGCACGGGTGGTGAGAGTAAAACTTCGATTACAAACAGGTTTCATAATCAATTATTTATTTTTATTTTATCTCTATATTTATTCTCCTGACTCGCAGCAAAGCACCGGAGGTGCTAATACATGGGGTAAGCATTTATCCCCACCTGCTTCAGGAGATGCCAAGATATTTCTGTCCGCTTGAAATTTAATAGAGATATGACTGAAATTTAGAACTGCTTGCTAAGACCGCCGAGCAGGGAAATGTGTCGTAAAATGTCTTTTTCAAGGACACTACAGAATCGAGCAAGCATGTTTTGAACCGAGACCATGTCGATCACAATCTCGACGCTTTAACCACTCGACCACGCTGCCGACAATGATAATGATCAATGATACCATGTGCCTGTCCGAAAGAAGATGGAATGGCTTACAGGTGAGGCCGCGGAGCCATGCATTAACGTAGGCTACTGTGAGCTCGACAAGCACAGCGCCGGCCTTCCTTTTGGCCGAAAAACTATCCTCGATTTTTTGAATTAGGAGTGACGTGATCTATGGTCCAGGGCAAAACCCAGCTTGTTCTCTAGGTAGCAGGGGATCTATAATTGGTTCGACGGAGGCGTAGATAATCTCTCCAAGATCTTAAAAGGGACGCAAAGCAAAGAGATATGTCTATAGCTCTTCTTTTTTGAAAGCGAAAGAAGAAACTCGATAAGTTTTGAAATCGTTTATTTAAAAGACGACAACATGTGACGTCACCAATAGGGTTTCCGCGCTTGAGTGCTAGCTCAATGTAATCGATTACATTTAAGTTTTTGTTAATGTATTCGATTATACGACGTAATTACGATTACATCTAAGTTTTTCTTAATGTAATCGATTACGATTACATAAAAAAGCGTAATCGATAAAATCGATGTCTGCCACCGTCATGGTGCTACTATGAAGAAATAGAGCAATATTTTGCTTAGGGGGCCACTTTTTAACGTATTTTCGGGGGGAGGCAGTGCGGCCGCTCGGTTCGCTTCATACGATGGCGACCTAGAAAATACAAGCCATGTCAACAAAAAACGAGCGCTTGAGCTGAAGGCCGACAAAGCATTGACGAAGCTAATTAGAACGAGCGATTGTACAAAAGCGTTACATCTTACATTTTCTTTTCAGTAGTTTAAAATAATTTCTGCTAATAACAACATGATTTAATGACAAATAGCGCAGGTATTTAGAAAAACTTAAAAAGAAAACATTCAAAGGGTTTAATAGTTTAGTTAACTATGAAATTGTTTCAGCAAGTATTATCTATTTCGATTTTTTTCTTTTATAGAATAAAAATTAAAAGTGATGAAATAATGTACTAAAATGCGGTGTTCCGAATAGAGACCAAAAGACCCACCCTCTGTTTCTCCTGATATTCCAGCTAGGGTTACCAACTTTCTGTTTCGCCATTCTGGAACACCTTAATACAGGGGCGTCGAACCTTTTTAAGCTGAGGGCCCTTTTGGCTCATCAAAAATATTGGCGGGCCAAAGAAATAAAACACCTCGATTTTTGTCCCAAAATCATAGTGATCTGTATAAAAAATAATAAAGGTCCTCACTTGAAATTAGTCTCGGATTTCATTATTTTTGTCTTTGAAAACTAACGGTGTCGGAAAAAAACAAGAGAAGAAAAAGGAGTTTTTACATAGAATCTGTCTTCAATTTCTGGCGGAATTTTCGATAGAGTCCCAAAAACTTGCCCCCAAAAAAAAATTCAAAGAGCTGTCAGTAACTTCCGGGAGAATAGTGACCCAGCCCGGGACACGGGACGCCAGACGTCAATTTTGGGACTGTCCCGGCCATTCTGGGACGGTTGGCAACCCTAATTCCAGCCAGCTGCTTGCGGTCAGCACGAAAAAACATTCCCAGGACAACAAAACGAAGTTTGTCTAGTGCGCGCAAGCACGCTGAAGATGAAATGAAAATATTTTTAGAACAAGATTGTTACGAAACTATAACACGTAACATTGCCTGAGTTAAGGTTTAATAAACTAAAAACGAGGCACGTCTAAACACAATAAAATTAATAACATAAGACACTAAGATAAGCGATAACATAACAAACGTAAACCACTACAACATAACTGCAACTGTATGAAGAAAGAAAACGGAAAGCCGCTGCAGCATGAAGTAATCAAGGCGCGACAAAAGGTGCACGCTTATATTAATTAGTTCAATTGGTAATGGCAAGTTCGACTACCAATCACATCAAAGATAAATTGGATTTTAGCAAAATTATAGATCAAGCCCCAGAAAAGTTTAACTCTGTTACAGTATACTCCCATAAAGTAAGCTCTGTTTCAATACAATCAAAAGCATTAATCCATGGTGTTCCCCATTTTATTATTCAAATAAAAAACGACTACAGTTATACCTATTTTTCTTTCGGCTCTCATTGCAATGTCGTATCGTTAAAATCAAATTCAATCTCACATTGCAAGAATTGGTCAGCATTATCAGAGATGATACCATATTTGTCTGAACTGGAGATGACGCATAAGAAAAAGATTCTTTTTGATCAACTTTTTGTGACAGATAAAAAAGGAGGAAATGAGAAATTGTATTCACCAGAGATGACGACAAGGGCATTGGAATATTTCGCAACATCCCGATCTTTGTATTCTCGGGTTCAACACGACTTTCAACTACCAAGTATTAGTACATTAACAAGAATTACATCGAAAGTTGGAAAAGTTGTTGAAACCAAATTTTTGGCTAGTATATTTAATACCCTGCCAACGGCGATGTATTATACTATGGGATAAAATTTATATCAAACCAGCTTTAACTTATCATGAAGGAAAGCTTTTTGGTCGTGCTATTAACCATCCTGAAAAGCGGGCAAAAACTATGCTTACGGTCATGATTAAATGCTTATATGGAGCGCCCGAGTTTATTTATAAAGTTTACCCCATTATCAATCTTACGGCGAAGTTTTTGTATGATGAAGGGCAAAGCATAGTAAAAGCAATCGAATCTGAACAAGAAAACAAAGTCATTGCTGTTATTGCAGATGGGCATCGTACTAACCAGAAATGCTTTTCCACTTGGGCTATGGATTCTCCTAGCAGATCAAAGCCTTGGTTGAGTAAAAACTCTGATATTTTCCTTTTATTTGATTATTTGCAGGTTGTGAAAAGTTTACAAAACAATTGGTTGACTGAAAAAACAAAAAGACTGCAGTACACATTTAATGGAGTAACTCAAGTTGCAAAGCGGAGTGATTTAGTTGAATTGAAAGAAGCAGAGAGCAATTGTCTTCTACTGTAAAATTATCCAAGCTAAATGACGTAGCGGTATATCCAAAGCCAGTTGAGCGTCAAAGTGTTTCTACATGACTACGTATTTTTTATGACGAAACTATTGCAGCCTTGGAATCTCACCCGAAAATTAATAATGAAGCAGCATTAGGAACTGTTAATTTTTTAAAAATCGTACTTAAATTGTGAAAAATATTTGATGTAAAAAATCCACGAGAAAATCAAGGGCACAACGATGCAATGAGAGCTGTTATTAAGATGCCTGATGATCCAAGCATAAAATTTTTGTTGGATGTAGCAGCAATGGCTGATGGTATGCGTCCAACTACAAATCCTTGAGTCTGTTCGTTAACTTCAGACACTGCAAAATTTCTTGCTCATATTTGTAGACGAGCAGTTGATCTGAGACGTCATTTGTTGGCAAGTCGCAATGAATATGTTATGCAAGGATGGTTTTCTACCGATCCTTTGGAACGGGCTTTTGGTAAGCTGCGGCAGGACTCTGGGGAACTCATTTTTTAAGTGCACAATCAGTGATTAAAAAGATACATACAACGAGCTAAACTATCTACACAACTCAAACTTGATATTTTAAATGACGGTGCTGGTGATGAACATGAATGTGAACTTTGTAAGCGTCCACTAACCCATGGCTTCTCAAACTGTGGATCGCGTAAAAAATTTTTGGGGTCGCCATGATTTTGGGAGAAAAATACGGAAAAAGGAAATTGATTCGAAGTGAAGACCTTTTTTTTTGTTTTGTTTTTAGAGATCACCATGATTTTGGGAGAAAAATACAGAAAAAGGAGATCGATTCAAAGTGAAGATTTTTTTGATTTTTTTAGAGATCACCATGATTTTGGGAGAAAAATTGCAAAGTGCGAGATCAAAGCCTTCTTTTGCTTTTAGAGGACACCAATTTTTGAGAAATCTTGCCTCGGCCCCTAGTTTTGAATATCCACCACTGCGGGTCGCACAAAAATTTATATTTTAAAATGGGGTCGCAGATCAAAAAAGTTTGAGAAGCCCTGCACTAACCGATGAAGAGTGTAAAATTTTTGACAATCTAGAGGCGCTTGAGGAAAGTGTTGGAAGCGACGTAGTGGCAGCTATTTTATATATAGCTGGATATCTTCAAAAGCAAGCAGGTCAAATTCGTGATAATGACACGTCGTCATCGTTTGAAGGGCATCCACTCCAGGCCAGACACAAACAGAACTGGGGCCGAGGGTTTATCCTTTTACTACCCCAGACTGCTGCACTGCCTGGATCAGATGCTGGCAGTGATGTTATTAAGCCAGCATCGAGTTTCGTCATCCAAAACCGTCAGACCGCGTGCTCCATGTGGTGCCCGATGTATGGGGCACATTGTTAGTACATGGTCTGCGGTTTGCTCTGAGGCGCCACACTCGCAATTCGGTGAAGGAGCGAGACCCCATTTGTGCATGGACGAATGGAATCGCCCAACACCAGTCCGCAGGCGGTTGAGCTTAACCCAAGCTGCTCGGGGTAAGCCCATCCCAACAGGCCTGACACTGGTCCCGGGCACAAAAGCACGAAGCCTGGAAGCACTTTCACAGTACTCCGCGTTCCATTTGTGATTTGTCCATTCAGGGGCGCGGATGCCAAGTCTGGCAAGATTGTCCAAGAGATTCCGCGCACCTGACACAAACGGGCGTCTGGATCTTAGTCTCACTTGGCCAGTATCTGAGGACCCATTTAACAGACCATGCAAAATATGATCGGGGTCCAGAGATCCACGGTAAGCCAAGGAGAGTGTCGCTCCCAGTCGGCGAAGCTCAGCTGGCTGGATGCCTGAAAGTACAGGTAGGTGGTCCGTTGGAGTGGGACGCAGGCATCCAGTAACTATGCGCAAGGCGTCATTCAAGACACTGTCAATGAGGCGAGTGTGAGCACTGCGACACCAGACTGGCGCACAGTACTCAGCTGTTGAGTAGACTAAAGACAAGGTGGCTATGCGTAGTGTTTTAGCACCAGCACCCCATCCCGAGCCCACGAGTCGCCTCAACAGTGTGACGCGCGATGATAGTTTTTTGCGCAATGCCACTAAATGGTGACGAAACGTGAGCGATCTGTCCAGTTTTACCCCAAGGTATGTAGGGGTTGGACAGAACGGTAAAAGTCTACTATTGTTGTAGACCTTTAGCTCACGTTTGGCCTCTCGGTTGTTTAAGTGAAAGGCTGCCGTCACCGTCTTAGTGTGACTGAGCTTCAACCTCCAAGTCTGGAGATACGCTGAAAGTGTGGACATGTCTTGGCTTAATGTCCCCTCCAAGTCCTTCCAGTTTCCAGAAGAGTGCAACAATGCTAAATCATCAGCATAAGCAAACTTTCTGGAAATCATGGAAGGAAGATCGTACGTATAGATGTTAAATAGGAGGGGAGCCAAGACCGATCCCTGAGGAACGCCGTTTTTAAGACGGCGTAGCCTGCTTTGCTTGCTGTCACCGGTGGTAAGGGTGAAACTTCGATTTCGGACAAGCTCCATGATCATTTTGACCATGTGCTTATCCGGAAGTAGTCTCAGCAGCTTGCAGGTAAGGCCACGGTGCCAGACAGTGTCATAAGCAGCTGTCAGATCGATAAATACGGCACCGGCCTTCTTTTTAGCCTCGAAAGAATCCTCGATGTTCTGGGTTAGCAGAACAACTTGATCTACGGTTGACTTCCCGCGTCGGAACCCAGCCTGCTCTTTAGGGAGCAGTGGATCGATTAATGGTTCAACGCGGGCGTAGATAAGCCTCTCGAGGATCTTGTAGGGGACACAGAGCAGAGATATCGGTCGATAACTCTTTGGGTCCCCCACAGGCTTTGCTGGTTTTGGGATCGCGACCACAAGCGCTCTTCTCCAGATCTTGGGAATTTTGAGTCGGCGCAAACAGGAAGAAAGGAAGTCACGTAACCAGGACTTCAAAGCAGCTCCAGCATGGAGTATAAGCTCGGGGCAGATGGAATCAGGACCCGGAGCTTTACCTGGTTTTAAATGTTGAAGGGCAGCAGCAAATTCTCTCTGTGAAAAATTGTCAGAGATATTTACTGCGTCTGGTGTTGTGGCCCTCCAAAGGTCAGACACTTCTTGAGAGACAAGTCGAGATGACTTGCGATCAACAGCCTCGTATTTCCCATTTCTAACCAGCTGAGATGCAATAGCATCGGCTGAAACGGGACAATGACGAGGAGAGTGTCGTGACCTACCAGTAAGTTTAGTTAGTGGAGTATCTAGCTCCCGTTCATCTCCCCCAAACGAAGAAGAAGAAGAAATTTGCGAAACGTCCCCAATCTTCTATATTTTTGTTGTGTTATTTTTTTGTAAAGTTTATTTCAGATTTTGCTTTGCTGGAACATTTTTTGTTGAAAAAAATTTGTTATAATTTTGTCAAATATTTAAATTTTTTTATTAAATTTGTATGTGTCCGATTGGTTCCGGGGGGGGGGGGGGGGCTGACGGTAAATTACAAAAAAGTTAGTAAAAAAGGTAATAAAAAAAATTGGTCGAAGTTGTTAAAATTTTATTTAGCTATTATCTAGACAAGGGGTGGGGAACCTCCGCCCCGGGTCTGGCTGGGATGAAGCAAATCAGTTCTAGTTTTTCGTGATAAAAATGGAGAAATCGGAGACAGATTCTAAGCGTTTTTTTGGTCTTCACCACAAATTTAGGATAAATTTTTTTCTCCCATCTGTTAAGTGCAAGAACAGGACGGGCAAACTACGCCCCGCGGGCCGCAATGACCTTCTGTGCGATCCGCAAAGGCTTCAAACAAATAATTAAAAAAATTATTAATTTCTTTTTTGACTTCAACCAAATTCTTGCTCATTGCTTTTAGCAATCACTGATTTTTAGATACAAAATCAAGAAATCCGAGACAGATTCAAAGTGAAGACCTTTTTTTTCGAGATCACTATAGTGTGGCCCGCAAACAAATTCAAGTTCCAAATGCGGCTGGCAAGCTAAAAAGTTTTCCCAACCCTGTGTTAGCAGGTCATGATTCGGGCAAAAGTGTATAAAATCGGGGCAAAACTATATTGCACCCCAAAATTTTGCGCGGCCCGCACCAATTTTTTAATTTTCGGATTCGGTTTGCGAGTGCAATAAGGTTCCCCAACACTGCTTTAAAAAGTCAAACCACCAGCAAGACTGGATATTTACAATAAGTGTGTTACAAAAACGTTTTGTATCGAGGCCAGTTATAACGCATAGAAATATAAGGAACCTCTGTTTGTCCTTGAGTGCCATTAGAAACTGAATGAAAAGGTTGGTTTAAAAAAGCTTTGTTTGCATAAATGCCGTGCCTTTTTATAAACTTTAACGTTTTATACCTGAAACTAAAATGTCGTTTTAAAACCGTTGTATTGGTTTTTGCGTGTGTTTCGGCAAACTACTTTGAATGAAAGACAGAACCGTTCAATCTTTTATTATTACAAAACCCTTTAGCTAATTTTAAATTTGGCGAAAACCCAGTTTAAAAGTCTAACCACATTTAACAACGACTAACGAGAAATAGTTTCTGTAAAGCTCAAAAAATGTAATAAATATTTTAAAACTGTGTTTTGTCACCAATGACGAGGGTGCAATGTCATACGGTTCGTGATAAAAGTTTTTCGGAAGCGTGCCGAGTTGCTACGGGCGCCATTTTAACGATAATTGCGGCCTTGTTTGAACTCTTACTGTCATTATACTGTGGTCAGTGTTGTGTCCAAAGCAGTGACGTGCCGTGAAGCTCGTAGTTGGTGAGGCACTAATTTTTTAAAGTAACGTTAGTAATAATTTTAATTAATAACAAAACAGTGCTCTACTTAAATAAAAAAAGCAATTTAAAACATTCTTTCACGTTTAGCTACTGTTTCTGAGTTAAAAAATTTTTTTTATAGTATCTCTATATTTATCCTGCTGATTCCCAGGAAAGTGTCGGAGGCGCTATACATAAGGCAAGCAATTACTCCGACCTGCTTGCAAACATGCCGAGACATTGCTGTCCAATTGAAATTTGTTATTTTGGTTTTTTATTTTATGGAGATATGACTAAAATTTAGAACTGCTTGCCAAGACCACCAAGCAGGGCCAATTGCCGTAAAGTGTCTTTCTCAAGGACACCGCAGAATGGCGCTAGTAGGTTTTGAGCAGGGCGCTTTAACCACTCGACCACGCTGCCGACGAAAAAATGTTTCGTTCCTGAAAAACTTGCAAAATTTTCAGTTTCCTTTAATATTAAAATTGCAAAATCTATTTATTTAGAGACAAATCAGTTCTTTAAGTTTTAAAAGTCTAAAAAACTTGATTCTGAATGAGAGTCTTTGATTTCATATGCTTGCTAAAGTTTGCATGATCGGATGCAGGGGGTCAAGGGACTTAAATCCTTAAATTTTCAGGCAGATAACCTACTTTTTCGGCACAACTAAAACCTCTCTTTAGGAGGTCGCCGAAAAACTTTTGATTGTGCGTTGAACCATGACCTCCTAACGATTCAGAAGTTTTTTTGGTGTCTCCTAACAAATTTCTCTCCGTGAAGTAAAAAACAACGTAGTAGTATTAAAAAATTAAAATCGTGGAGAGAGAACTAAAGATTATTTTCTTGAAATGGAAAGACGAAACTTTAATTTTCATGCACACTTAATCGGAAACAAATAATATTTTTGAAGTTCGCAAAATATATTATGTATTATTAAAAATGTTTAATAAAAACTGACCCTGAAATTTAATAAAAACTGATTAAAATTTTTTACTCCCTTCAAGAAAGGCGTGCCTTTTGTTAAGAATTACTGGCCTAAATTATTTTAAAACTTAGTTCCCGACGGTTGTCTAAAATACATCCGGACATTCTACATTTTCAAGCTAAAAGTTGAAAAGGTTATGTCGTTCACAATGGCAGTTGTTCCATTAGTTTCAATTGTCTTCACAATGGAAGTAAAAAATTTCGCAATTTGTTTTTACAAGTTAAAGTAAGGTATAGTTAATTAGAAATGCAGTGGTGGACATTGGGTGAGAGAATGAGGCAGTTGCCTCGGGACCCCCCCTTGAAAATAGCACATATCGTTTCAGTGAGCTGCAGATGTTTTTTAGAGATCATCATGAATTTGGGACGAAAAGTGGGAAATACAAGAGCGATTCGAGGTGAAAACCTTTTTTTTGTTTTATTTGGAGATCAATATGATTTTGGGAGAAAAAAGTGAAAGACGAAATCAAAGCCCTTTTTCTTTTCTAGAGAACATCAATTTTTGGAAATTCTTGCCTCGGGCCCCTGAATTTGAATATCCACCATTGTAGAGATATACGTTATAAATGTAAAAATGCTGCCATAAACTGTGGTTCAAACACTAAATTATAGTACTAGCATTAGTATTAGTATTTATTGTCAGTATTATGTTAATTTAATACAAACGAAAAACGCATCATAAATATACCAAAATTAGATTGAAAGCTTAATGTTGAAAATTTTCGTAGCTTAAAGACTAAAATCATCTTCAATTTCTAAAACTTAAAATAAATTTATTGCTTTGCAGTTGCACAATGCGGAGGCTTATCATACGTCCTGATTTTTAGAGGCTTGTCCGGCCGGTTTGCCAAAAATCCAAGACAGATTTAAAGTGAAGACCTTTTTTTAGAGAACACTACTTTTTAGGAACAAAATTCTTGAAATCTGAAACTGATTCGAAGTGAAGACCTTTTTTTTAGAAAACACTGCTTTTTAGGGACAAATTTTTTTCTATTTGCCAGCGTCCCGATTTGTCCTTTCGGAAATATGGTATGCCTAGCAATGCATGTATTCCGATTTACTGAGAACAAACCGATTTATCTTGTTTTAGCAAATGTCGGGAGGAAGGACCCGTTTCCACTACGAGCGTAGAATGGAGTACTCTTTGTTTCTTTTATTAATTCTTTTTGTTTTGCTTAGCGCTCACTTAGATTTTAAGCGCAGAAAGATGAATAAAGGAAACAAAGAATGCTCTATTCCACGCTTGTAGTGGAAACAAACCTTAAAAAAACTTTTTTCTCTTCGAGGTCACAATTGCAGCATGCCTCAAATTTATTTCATTTCAAGAGATATTTTCACCAAAAGAGAAAAAAGCGTTATATTGTTTCACCTTTGTTTTGCTTTTATCTGAAGGGAAGCAAGTCTTGAAGCTGCCTCACTTAGTGTGTATTAGCGATTTTGTTGACAAGAACGCTTGACAAAATGATTAAAGCGCTAAAAATACAACAATTAAACCGTCCAAAATTAGGGTTAAAAAGCAAAACTAATTAAACTACTACAAGTACTGTATAATTTTTACTAATTTTTTTCAACTAATAGCAAGTTGCATCTACTTTGCAAAGACTATGACTTTTATATTTTATTTCTGATTTATTTGATTTCCACTGCCTCACTTGCCCCCCCTGACGGCACGTCCCTTCTCCTCGGAAAAAACACTTTACGGGACTTTCTCTGCTTGGTGGTTTTAGCAAGAAGTTTTAAATTGTTGTCGGCAGCATGGTCGAGTGGCAAAAAGCGTCGTGATTGTGATCGACATGGTCGCTTTTTAAAACCTACTCGCGCCATTTTGTTGTGTCCTTGGGAAAGACACTTTACGGCACTTTCCCGTATTTGGAGTTCTAAATTTTTGTCTTGTCTCTATAAAAATAAAAAAACAAATAAAAAATTCCAACCGGACAGAAATATATTGGCATCTCTCGAAGCAGGTTAGGATAATTGCTTGCCCTATAGCGCCTCCGTCGCTTTCCTGCGAGTAAGGAGGATAAATACAAAGATAAAATAAAAAAAAGAAATTGCAATCATATCGCTTTAAAAAAAAGTTTAAAAACAAATAAAAACTTGCGACTGGACGGCAATATCTCTATATCACCCAACGCAGGTCGGTCGAGGCAATCGTTTGATGTATAAATCAAAAGATTTTGATTTTACGAAGATAGCTTATTTGTTAGGAAACAAGGTCACGGCATCGAACGCTGCTTTATCACATTTGACGTAAGAAAGGCGATGATAAAAATTTTGACCCTATTCCTCGTGTGAGAGTGTTTCTGATTGATTACACGGAATCACAAATTGAGATATTTCTACTCTTGCATGTTATTGGAAGCAAAAGGTAACAAAAATCGAGTTAGTTGTTCTGGTCTTACTTTTCTTATCACGTGCTCTTATTATCTTTATTTGTGACCTGAGTTTTCTTCACCGTTGAAAAAGCTTAGTGGAGGCGTTGAAGCTTACTTTGAGAGACAAAACCATTTGTCATTTGTAAATATCGGCAGACTTTGAGTAGAGAGATAAAACATGTGAAATATATAATTATTGTACAATCTTACATCACACAGAGTTCATGGCTATAATTTTGATTTTATTTTGAGACAATTCGAAGTTATCAAAAAGCCTTCTTGCGATCTTACAAGTTCCAAATAAAGTAAAATGCTTCCGTTGCTTAAAAAGTTTTCCGATTTTCCCATTGCATATTTTATTAGGCATTTTTTCTTTTTTTCATTTTGACATCGATTTTTTTATCAGCAGTGCCGTATCGGATGATCCCGATTGTCATGATGCAAGTTCAACTCCCACTCTCGTATCGATCTGTTGTGTCGCTACAAAAGGCACTTCAGGTAGCACAAAATTTCAGTCACATCTCTATATAAAAAACAAAAACTAAAAACTTTTAACTGGGCAGCAATGTTTTGACATTTAGGAAATTAAATCGGGGTAATCAATACATAGTAATTCTAAATTTAACGATTCCATATCCTGTAAGTTAGTGGAATAATTAGAAACAATGACGATGATGAGATGATGATAATATTAAATGTGTCACATCAATTTATAGGGGTGGTTTTTTCAGTCACAACCCTTTCAAAAAATTATCAAGCCTACGGACCCTCAAATTTTTAAGACTGACGAATAATATTACTAAGTTTTTAAAAACTGTGTCCAAATTGTAGTGCACTCGTGAACCCCCTACGACTTTACCACGGAACCCTGGTCGGAAATCATTGATTACAGTATTACAACACCATACACTTTATAAAAAAAAATGTTACTTTAACCGAGCGGTCCAATTTTCGTCAGGAGACGCCGCTCCAGTTTTCAAGTTTCAATACATTGTTGTTTAATTGCTTTAATTTTCTTTTGACAGGTCATAGCGAGGTTAACGAGGCTGTGAGTGTTTATGTTACCCGTCTACGACCTGTCTTGTGTTGATTTTTAAATCTGCTGATAAGCAGGAATTTTAATTGGCTGTAGATAATCATAAATAATAAATCGTTTTGTTCTTTGTTCACTTTCTTTTCATATTTGCTCGCTAATTAAATTTTTAAAACGATCTTTGAAGATTGTTACAAGCAGCCAGCATTCCCCGGCGCTGAATTCCATGCCCTGTCGCGTGCAATCACAATCGTTGTGTCAACCCAATTACAATTGACTTTACAAATGACGAGACGACGTAGACGTGCAGCAATTCGTTAACAGGTTGTCGTTGCACGATGCACATAGCTTAGTGGCACGTGTGACGCGCTGTTCCTCAAGATAATCGATAGCTTTTATTGTGGCGCTCAGTCGTCCGTGAAACATGTAAATATTTCAAGGAAATAAAAATTTCATTAAAACTGAAGGAATAGAGTTTGCAAGCAGCCATTTTAGACTGTGTCAACGTCATTGAAATCAAATTCATTTGATATTTATAAATATGGTGATTTTGCTTTTAGAATGTTTTTGGTTATGTTGAGTCGGCAAAAATATTTAATTTTTTAAAATTGATCGCTTCAATACAGTGGTTTCCAACCTTTTTTACCCACGGACTCGTTTCCAAAATTATACAAGCCACAAACCCCTAAATTTTTACGATTCACCCAGGATAATACTTTTTCAGCATACCTATTCATTAATGTGATAACCTTTTTTTCGTCTTTACTTTTGAGTTCAACGTAAAATTTTGCGCTGCGTTTCCGGAAATTGGTCAGCAATTCCAGTTGAAGACAAAAAAGTTTACACATGAGGCATTCTTGCCCTCAAAATTTCTAAAAACCAAAGCAAAAACCTTTTTTTTAATCTTAACTTGAATTTCCCACCAGTTTTAGGTGGCAAAGCAAAAATTTTGCGTTGAACTCCAAATGAAGACAAAAAAAAAGTCTTTACTTTGGTTTCTAAAAAGTTTTTAGAAAAAGAATGCCTGTTGTTTGACTTTTCTTTTTTTGGTCTTTAACTCAAACTGCCGTTTGAAATTTATTTCCCGGTAAGGTAACTTTAAAAATTTACGTTGAAATAAATGAGCGACGAGTGTTTTTTCAACCAAAAGAACGCTTTTTTTCTTAAGTTGGTAAGAGTTGCTCGCGGCCCCCTACAACCATTCTACGGACCCCCGGTTGGGAACCGCTGGTTTAATATGATTTAATTGAAAACGAGCAAAGAACCTATGTTCATCGAAGGTAAAAAAGCAACTGAAAAATTCTTGATGGTTTTGTTACTTGGACAACCTTTACAAATTTAACTGATTCAAATAATTGAGCGAACCAAGCCTAGCTAAATGAGTTAGTGCGGCGATGAGTTACAATAGACGAGAAATTCCACATAGGCGCAAAATCAGTCCATTCGTTATTTTGAGCCACGTCCATATACAGATTGTGACACCGAAGAATGTCGCTTTTAATTCTTAATCTTGTTAAATCAATGTTAAAATGAGAGAAACAGAACATTGTGCACTGAAGTTGACTATTTTTATTATTTGAGCACAAGCTTTCGTGGGCTACTGCCCACTTCGTCAGGTGCAATGGAATGTGTACAATTGGCTCCGTGAATGTGCTTGTTTTAATTGGAGCATTCAGGTGTACAATTTTAATTGGCGCAATCAGGTTGCATTCCATTGCACCTGACGAAGTGGGCAGTAGCCCACGAAAGCTTGTGCTCAAATAATAAAAATAGTCAACTTCAGTGCACAATGTTCTATTTCTCTCATTTTATTTGAAAAGTTGACACGGCTTTCCCAATTCTATTCCTTCTAATTCTTCGATAAATCAATGTTGAAACACGTAGTGAAAATTTTAGCATCAATGGAGATGAATAACACAGTTTTATTTGGATTCAATCAATCTAAAGAAATAATTTGTACGATAAGTTTCAATTTATATGTTTTACTAATTCTAAAAAACGTTTCCATGTTAAACGTATTCTTAAATACTACAGTTTGTTTTATGCGATGTTTCACCGAAACTTTTGATTTGTATGTAAGTGCAAAAGATTTTTGTAATCTTGGCTCACCAAAAAAGAATTTGGCAGATCTTATCCTAATGAACTCTCGCAAAAATGCCATTAGTTTTGTAAAGGTAAGCAATAAAGCATATTACGTCAACTTACAAGATTTAGGTTCAAACTGCTTTCCTTGCAACGCCCTCAGTACCGTGAAACTGTGACGTAAATGTGTGATGTGTTTTTTTATCATCTCTCGATTAACGCGCTTGTCTCTGCTTAAAAAGATAAATAGCCTATATATTTATTAAAAAAAACACATTCCTATTAGCAGTCTGTTTTAAAAATCATCAGCAGTAGGGCTGTGCTTTGTTAATAAATGGATAATTCATGTAAGTTCTGGATTTTTTATTCAATTTTAAAAGACACGTCGATATATTTTTGAATTTAGAAAATAACACATAATTAGTAGCTTAGGATAAACTTTAAGAAATGGTCAGAAAAAAACAAGCACATTCACGGAGCCAATATTCGGTTTTTTGTGTTGAGCGGCTTTAAGTTTTCACCGTTGACTAAAGCCAAACCTCAAAAACTTGTCGTCGATGTTTTGAATTTATCTGCGATTTTGAGACAAGCAATGCAAATACGTAAATTTATGTACCTGTATTAGTTGGGTAAACAAGAAGTCGGCGATAAAACTTTGTCTTACGGGCCACAACATAAACACACGAGAAATTTCCTCATGTTACAAGAAACAACACAGTTAATTTATAGCTAAAGTTACTGCTACAACAAACAAAAGGGCTACGGTAAATTTAACCGTAAAGTAGAAAAAATCTATAGTATGTTGCATTATGAAAAAAAATAAACAAGTTTACAACAGCAGAAGCTGGGAAAAAATTCAAATCGCTATTGCAATTCAGAAAAACGAACTTCAACATAAATTCGCCCGATTTTGTACAGCTTCATAGCAGGCAATAGGCAATCGGTTTTCATACCACTTCTTCGATTACGAGGACTGGCAAAATTACTTTCATTTCGCTTTTATGAGAGCATTGTTTATCGCTTCGCGGTGAATTTCGGTTTGCTGCTTCTTCAACATCGAGATGGCGATAGCGCTTTTTCAAGAAAACACTGCAGGCTTTTGTTATTTCCGAGGTGGCATCAGCCCAGCGTACACAATAACCGCACAGCTGGTTCTTAATTGCAAAAATCATGGCGATAGTAACAAGTAGAATGCAGACGGTGACAATTAACACCACCACAACCAATTCCCAGTCTTTTAGATCTGATCGCGAGTCTTTCAACGTGTAATTTAGTTTTTCCATTTTTCGGCTCAACGAGATTGCAATTAAAAAACAACTTTAGATCTATTTAATTCTAAAAATATTGCAAAATTTAAATAAAAAACTTTTTCTTTTTAGTAACAAACTGGTAATTCTCATCTCACAAAAAAGCAAATTGCATTCAAAATAGATAATTGGTTTTTTGGTCTCAGTGGTAACTCGTCATTATCGGTTTTTAAAATTATTATTATTAAAAATGTAATGGTTTCGCTCACCAGGCATTAGCTGAAAAACTTCAAAAGTTCTTCTGGTGATAATACCACACCAAAAATTAGCAAGGTATTTTTATTTAAACTATTATTATTAGTATTTTGTTATTTTTTTCGTTTTGTTCGAAATTATTATTATTATTATTTTCTTCGTTTTGAATGTTTTTTGTCCCATTTTATGCAAGCATTTTCAGACAATGAAGTTAGAACGTCATTAAGTAATGAAAGGTCTTTACTGAGAAAGTCGCTGAATTCACGTCATGCAATTAAGCGACCTCTGTTGACCACATATCGGTTTGCGTCGCGCTCATGCAAATGAGCTATCGATCAGCAAGTCTCAACTTTTTGTGATGAGACAATTGCAATGAACAATTTTGCTTGATTGCGTTTTACACCCATGTTACAAATACGCTATTTTTCGCTAATGATTTCGCTGCGGTTGCTTTACTGAAACATTTGCTTTTATATTTTGTCATGGTTTATCTTACATTAGTTTATAAAAAGAACGCGCCTTTGTCAAGAAGAGTTTTTTTCGTTTTTATATGAATTTGATCTAAATGTTGAAAGAAATAAAAGTCTCTTTTGCTCTAATAAACTCCCATGAGAAATACCTAAATAAACATTAAGCTAGAAGACCAAACGTTTGAAGTTTAAAAACAAATTATTTTCAACCTAAACTAATGATAAAAATTGAAACTTTTTTAAGTTGTCGATTTCTTTCTTGGTTGAACTAAACTTGTCTTTTTGAAGAATTTTTTTACTTTTCAATGCTTGCAATTGTACTTGCAATATAGTTCATTTACATTTTCTCGTTTAGCTTTCAGCGCCACAAACAATGCCAGCGCACTACAGCGTTAAATACTCTCACAGTTTTGTTACCCAAAACAAATCGCTTAATTATTACTGATTTTTTAAACACTAAGTTATTATTTAAGCTGGTTTTAAATCATATTGCAAGTTGCGATATAAAAATTTTAAGTTTGATAATACTGTACTTTGAAAACGTCCAAACTTTTCGTCTGTAATTCTACCGAGTAATTAATCTAATAAATTTGCTCAGCTTTAAATTGCTTATTTAAATGTTTAGGACACACAAAACCTTTTCCTGAATGCAATTTGTTTATGATTAAGCTGTCGTAGAATACATTTATGTAAAAACTTGTTTCCAAACAGCTTTCTAAACGTGCAGCAACTTAGTACAATGCGAGCTGCTGTACAGCCCAAACGCCATCACGAACACAAGCGCTATCGCGTAGGAAAAGCAGCCTCCATTCACATTTGCATACATTTGAAATTAAATGACGTCAGGACTGATGGAGATAAGCGAACTGTACAAGCAGACGCTTAGCTAAAGCTGACGACTTCCTGTCTAGAAGAGCAAAAATAAATAACTACAACATGCTTTGGTTCGATAGCTTAAATTCAAGTACTTTTTCGCAGCAAGCGCCTAGAGCTATATTTTAATCCCGATAAACGAATTTGAATATTTCGGTTATGAAGAATAACTGAGGATTACTTTTGCAAAGAACAACGTTCGTAGCTTAAAATGATTGATTAAAACAATCCGAAAATAGTCTCTTCTACGTAAAACACGGACATTAATATTTTACGAACACTTATCTGATACTTAACAACGCACATCTGCAACGGCATGACAATTTAGAAGCTACAAATTGAAAACCTTTGCTATAGACTGGAAAACTGTTTTGAATTTTAAAACTGTTAAATTATATAGGCCTACATAACGGGCTTACTACATACAAATTATTTATTTTTTAAAAGTTACAATATAAAAATAATAATTGCCTTACATGAAATCATAGGCGTACAAGGCAAAAAAAAATTTGGGGGCAATGAAGTTGCCCAAATTTTCTGACATTTGCCCAAATCAGGATTTTGTAGTTCTTTACGGATAGGGCAAAAAATTGTCTGAGATTCTCCGACGAAAATCAAATTTTGTCCTAAGATCATGGTGTTCTCTAAAAAAAAGTCTTTACTTGGAATCAATCTCATATTTATCAATTTTGGTCCCAAAATCATGGTGTTCTCTAAAAAAAAAAAAATTCTTCACCTAAATTTGGTAAATATTTTTTGCAATTTATCATTGTCGCTGCCCTAATATTCCTGACTTTGCCCAAATTTTTCATATCGCTACCCGAAAAATTCTGGTTTTGCCCAAATATTTTCTTGTCACTGCCCAAAAAAATTTGAATTTTGCCCAAATTTTCAAAACTTTGTGGGTAATTTTCCCCCCTGCTCCCCGCCAAATACGGCTATGCATGAAATTAAATGATGCATGAAATCTTTTTTTATATCTCTCACGCATCAGTTTTTTACTCAGCTTTTTTTCTTTTTTTGCATTGTTGCATATTTTAAACAACCAAAAAAGAATAAAATTAGCTTCAGGCCCATAGCTAAAAACTAAAAAGCAAAACCTTTTTAAAAGAGTTTGTTTCCTAGAAAAATTTTGGTAAATTAGTGCTTTGGTATACTTTATTTTCTGTTTATAGTACTATTTACTAGGTCAGTATTTCGCTACTTGTTTTTATTCACGCCACACTCACAAACTTCCAAAATGTAAAAAATCTAATCAATATAAAAACAAAATAGACTTTATGATTTATTAAATTGAGTTAGAAAGCCTTGCTAATAAAAAATTTTTGGATTATCAATATCCTGCTGCACGTCTAGCATGGTCTTGCAACATAGCCGTGCCGGGCGGAGGGTAGGGGGAAATTGCCCCAAGTTTCCAAAATTTGGAAAAATGATAATTTTTCGGGCAGTGACAAGGAAATATTTCGGCAAAACCAAAATTTTTTGGGCAGGGATATGAAAACTTTGGGCAAAATCAAGAATTTTGGGACAGCAACAATGATCGAAATTTTGGGACAAAAATTAAAAAATTTGAGACTGATTCCAAGTGAAGACCTTTTTTTTGGTCTTCATCCTAGAATCTCAGACAATTTTTTGCCTATTCGTAAAGTACTAGAAAATCATGATTCGGGAAAATGTCACAAAATTTGGGAAAAATTTTATCGCCCCCCCAAGTTTTTTTGGGCTGCTACGCCTATGTCTTGCGAGCACTGTATACGTCAGGTGTAGACCAAGCCGAAGCAATTACATTTATTCGAATAAGTTTTTCACCCATTTCTATATAAAGACAGCAAAACAAATCCGTTTTGTAGCTTTCTTATTCAGATACTTTCAGATTTAGTTTTAAAAAATTGGCCCAAGCGATTTTATTTTTACACTTATTAACATCTCAAGACGCATGAAACTTATTCGAACAATATAAAATAAGCTACACTTGCAAGGGAAATATTTTACAAGTAAGGTACAGAGCTCCCAGTGATGGATTATATAAAAATTCAGATTGCGTTAGAAAAAACAGTGTCCTTAAAAAACTCAGGTGTTTTATTTTCCTAAAAAAATATATTAAGTTTGAAAAAATGTTTGTTTATTATTGCAAATTATATAAAATATTATGACACATAAGCATTATTATACTTTATAAAAATATTGGGACGACAATCATTTTTTATTTTAGAATCCCTAGCCTATGTTTATCTTTCTGACTACGAAAGTGACGGAGGCGCTATGCATAAGGCAAGCAATTACCTCGACCTGCTTTCGGAGTTGCCAAAATATTGCTGTCTGATTGAAATTTGTTATTTTAATCTTATAGAGATTAGACTGAAATTTAAAACTGCTATCCAAGACCACAAACAGGGAAAAGTGCCGTATAATGTTTTTCCCAAGGACACAACAGAATGGCACGAGAACGTTTTCAACTGAGACCACGTTGATCGCAATCACGGCGCTTCGATAATAAGACCTACCTTTATTATTTCTCCAATACAAACAGCGCTCGTCAATCGATATGTTCATAGCACGTCGCCATTTTTCGTATAACATATAAAAGGCGCTTTTTTGCTAACAAAATTATTACGGTCAATATTTATTTATTTTAGATACGTGAAAAATATTTTTTTTTAAATATTGGAACTACGCAAAATGGGACCTTTTTTATATAATTTCTATATAGATGCACGGAAAGAAAGAGTTAATAATAAATAAATATTTATTTTTTTGAAAAAACCCAGATTGCAAGAAATAAAACCTAGAAACCCAAATGGGACAAGAAAAAACCTATATCTGGGTGGAAGAAAAATAGGACTGGGAGCCCTGGTAAAAAACATTTTGCTTTAATGCTTGCTCGCTATGAGCAGCGGACGGTTTTGAAGCGAAATAGGCTAAATAGATTTACAAATCGCATTTTTTGAAAACACCACGAAAATGCTTTTATTGTTGAGATAATTGAAGTTATCTTTTGTTGGCGGAAACTTTATCTTTTACTATATGTCTTAAAAAATGTCAAGCTCTTTATGACGACGTATGCATTAATGTGACAACAAAAATAGCCAGTCGCTATTAATAGAGTCACGAAACAGAGCTTTCATAAAAACTAAATTATTACTGTTTTTATGCAAATAATAATAGAGGAATACCGATAGACTATATTTTATTTTTTTCGTAAATACATAAATAAATTGAAAGCAATTATAATAGGAATTTTTTGGAGAAAAAGGCTAATTTAAAAAAACTTTTTCTATCAAATATATGTGTAGGTTACAATTGTGAATGACAAAATTCCGAAAATTATAATCCCTAATAACAAAATCTTAAACGTTCATAGTCTCGAATTGAGATTTCTAATTTTAAGTGACGAACAAATTTATTATAAGATTGATTTACATATGTGTAACGACCTTAAAATATTCTTGCACTTAGGCGTCATAGAGCCAATTAGATAGATTTATTTAAAATAGGAAAAATGACGAACATTTTAGTTTAATGTTTTGTGTAGTTCTGCTTAGGCCTTTTTTTGTGTTTACACTTTAGTCAGCTTGTCTAACCCAGTGGTTTCCAACCGGTGTGTCACGAAAGATTTCGGAAACAAACTATTTAGGGACGTCGAATTTTGCGGTTTTTGTACGTGAGATTCGGAGGGAAAGAAAGAGCGCGAGTTCAGGCGGAAACCTTTTTTTTAGAGATCACTATGATTTTAGGACAAAAATTGAGAAATCATGGACCAATTTTCAGTAAAAATCTTTTTTTTTTTTTTAGAGATCACCATAATTTTGGAACGAAAATTCAGAAATCATGGATCAATTTTCAGTAAAGACTTTTTTTTTAGAGATCACCATGATTTTGGAACGAAAATTTTGAGAAATCATGGAAAAATTTTAAGTGAAAACCTTTTTATTATTAACCAATATACTGTAATGGGTATGCCGCAAAAATTTAAATAGCTTAATAGTGTGCCACCATAAAAAAAGGTTGGGCACCACTGGTCTAACCACTCAGCACCTTGTACATGCAAATAAATATCTTAGTAAAAACTTCTTTTATGCTTTTTTTCCTAAATTTTCTATTAAAACATTTGCATCTTTGCCTTTCCAGATTTTGTCATTCGAGATTATGAACGTTGGGGATTTCGTCATTTCGCATTTCGTTATACGATTTTGAACGGAACCGATCAAATATATGATGATGTTTTGTATAAAGACTGATGTCGGGACACTTGCTCTAAATGTTTACTTTATAAAACATCTGCTTGCAAATCAAGGGGAACGCATGAGGAGGATTTTGAAGATGAAATTTGATTAGTGTTCTGGCGTTAAAATCTGGAAAAGTGTTCGTATAAACCTTATCAAAAGTTAGGTAAACTCACTTCAAATAAAAAAACAAAACTGTTTTTAACCTTCAATTAGAAGTAAAATCCTCTTTTTTGTCTTTGTCGAAGACCACCTATGATCTGAATAGGCGCAATCCCTGACAGACATAGACGTGCCAGCCAAAAAAATTTGGAGGGGCAGATAAAAAAATTGTCTGAGATTCTAGGATGAAGACTAAAAAAACAAAAAGGTTTTCACTTAGAATCAGTTTCGGATTTTTCAACTTTCATCCCAAAATTATAGGGTTCTCTAAAAAAATGCACGATTTTTTAAGTTGATGTTAAAATTCCGGACATTTGAGTTTTTTTTTTAATTCCTTCCGGACACAGAATTTAACATAAAATTCTGGACACGTCCGCGACTTTCCGGACGGTATGGCAACTCTAACCTATGACAAGTTTCTACATACGTCACTGTTTTAAATGATTATGTTAACTTATTTGACATTATTCATAACCAAATAGTTATTATAACAAGTAGATTATAGGATGGAACCATCCCTCTAACTATTTCTGTACAGAAAGAATAAAGAAAGAAAAGCCGTATCAATTCTTGAAATCAATCAGAAATAAACCAGATTTGACTGATATTTTTAATCACACAATCTTTTGTGAACTATTGTCGTTTTGTCAGGTGTAATGGAATTTTTACGCATCTACTACTTACATAATTTCTAATACTTAATTACTGCATAATACATAACTATACATAATTTTTATATATATGTTGATATGATGATCTTAGTCTCAACTTACTTTTACTTATAAAATTCATTAAGAAAACTTTTGAGCAACCGAAACGCTTTAAAAGTTTTACTGCGGGCCTTAGAAATAGTACAGGTCTTTTTTAAAGGCCTTTTGCAGAACATCATCTATTATAAACTATTGCAATGCAAGAAAAAACAGGAAATTTAATATTACAACCTCTTCATAACTTTTTTTCTTTTAAATATTTCCGACACAGGCTTGTTTTCAAAATTCTTGCAACATTTTTCAAGATTAGAAGATTGAGAATCGTTTTATTGAAATAAAATTGTTTTGTATTTCGTTTCCACAAATTTTTCTTGTCTAAATTTATTGACAACACAAACTGTATCATTATCTTTCATGAGCAAGATAGAATCTGATAGCTTAGAATAAATTTCCCTCTGGCTAAAAGCAGTAAGCGCGTAATACTAACATCCAAAGCCATAATTTAAGAATTTGAATAAAACAATTAACCTTTTGTTTTATACTTTTTTTCACTTTTGAAAAAAGTCCCGAACGCACTTTAAACACAAACTGGGAATCTATTTAAATTAAAAGCTTTTTTTGTTTTTCAAATAATTTCATTTTTACATTGAGCATTTTAAAATTTTATTGAATTGGATGCATCTGCAATTTACAGTTTTATCAAATTTTTTGACAAAAATAGATAGTCTAACTAATATATAAACAACTGTACAATTTTACCCGTTGTTCCGTTTCGTTTTGTGGAAATTGATTATTATTTTTACACGACAACACTGTTGCGTTTAGTCATACAAAACTTTCATTTTAAAAATAGAAAAACGTGCTACTGCTGATTTATTTTGGCGAAACCGTAGTGGAAAGAAAAAGCTCTATCTTAATCGAAAAAAACTCGTTTTGTTGCAGTGCACCTGTTTAAATGCATCGAGTACCCACCCTAACAAGGACTGGCTGCAGATTGGCTACAACTGAAAACCGTCTTTGCATTCGAAAATCATTAGAAAATTTGAATAAACACCGGCATTGGTTTGATCTCGCTCTCGCTGGGTCAAAAGACGGGTCTATAGTCAGCTTGTCGCATCGGCGCCTTTTCAAATTTCAACTACAATACGTGCGGTGGTCGATTGGCTTGATTTGCCGTTGTTACAGCAACTTTCAAGGATTTTAAATTCAATCTGGTTTCTTTATTTATTTCATGATTTTTAATATTGCCTAGTTTTAATTTTTTTAAGCTGATAAAGATGCCTATAACTGATTAGCGTTTACTCTGGCAATATTGATGTACCCTGAGGCAAGCAGGGTTGTCCAAGATCTTCACTCCTGTTGACAAATTTACAAAGTTGTTAAAACGTTCGGGCGTCATTTGATTTAAATCCGTCGGAAAAGAAAGTCAAAAATGTTGTTTTTGACATTAAACGTCAATTTTTGACTGAAAAGAGGTTTTGAAACACAAATAAAGAGGATCTTTGTTTTAATGTAGTTCTCACTTGATTTTTGAAGAAAATTTGTTCTTAATCAAGAATATTTGCTCCAGTGTGTTTTGGAAAAGCCATTTCACCACGAATTCTTAAATAAGTCACGCTATTTACATGCATTGACGGCTCCGCATTACAGAAAGCAGGAACCAGGCCAATGACAAAGACAAAGTTGGTTAGAGAACAAGTAAACTATCCATACTTAATTTTTGGTAATTGCTTTAATAAACTGCAAAATTGTTTTTCTAACCAAAGCTTTTATTTAACTAGCTTTATAAACCGAAACGTGTCACGGGTTTCAGCTGACGAGGTTCATATTTTCGTAACCTTGGGACTGGGCAACAATAGCCGCAACGTCGGCAAATCGTAGCAACAAAATGTCTGATTATATCTGATCAACCCTTAGTCAAACCCCGTTCTCGCGCCTCAGCGGCACCATTGATGTCTAATGCACGACTGGGTGCTATAGTCCACATTAGTTGGAGAGCTGGTGACCCTGAAACACAGAGGATGCAGCTGACTGTAAGTTACAAAAAACAATTTTAGAAAGTATAACTTTCATAACTTAGCTTACAGCAGGGGTTTTCAACTGGAAGGCCATGGGCCACTAGTGGGCCACAGCGAGTTACAAAGTGAAGAGCCTTTTTTTAGAGAAAACCTCTTTTTAGAGGCAAAAAGTGGGAAACCGGACATTGATTCAAGGTGAATACTTTTTTTTAGAGAGCATTTCTTTTGGGAATGAAAATCATTAAATCGGAGACTGATTCGAAGTGAAGATCTTTTTTTTAGGAAACACTACTTTTTCGGGACAAAGTTTTTTCCGTTAACGAGAGTCCTGGTTTGCCCCTTCGCAAATATGTGTCGTAACTTTACTTATAATTTGGAAACGATTTCGTAAAATGGGGTGTGGAATGAAATTGAAAACTAAACACATTGGGCCACAACAATTGCCTTTCAAGTTTTTTGGGCCACGGTGTTAAAAAGGTTGAGAACCGTTGGTTTAAAGCGTAAAACAAAAAAAATGTTTTTCGATGCATTTTAGGTTAGGTTTGCCATACGTCAAGATTTTCCCGGATAAGTTCGGGATTTTAATGTTCAAATCTTCGTCAGGGAGAAATGTTAAAATGTGTTAATATGTCAAAAATTTTTGAATTATGCATTTTATAAAATTTTACCGGAAAACGTTTTTACAATAAGAAATATTTTAGTTTCAATAAGATGTCCTTGAGCAGACTTACCATACGTCCCAATTTTTAGGGCTCTGTCCCGTCCAGTTTGCCAGAAATCCAAAACAGAATTAAAGTGAAGACCTCGGTTTTTTTGGTTTTTTCAGAGAACACTACGTTTTAGGGATAAAAATTATGAAATCAGAGACAGATTCCCAGTGATGACTTTTTTTTAAAAAGAACACTTCTTTTTAGCTAGGAAAGAATTTTTTTCTGTTAACGAGGGTCCCGTTTTGCCAATTCGAAAATATGGCATGCCTATCATAATACAACTATTTTTTCCAAAAAAATTGATTAACATGATCAACATAAATCTGTCAGGAATTGTGCCTGTTCAGATATGATAACCCTATTTTAGGGGTTACTTAAATCACTTTCCGGGCAATTCTACTATAAAATTTACCATTTTTGGAGATTGCAAAAAAATCAGTATAATATATGAACTTTTGTTTACGAAAAAATTAATCATATAAATTTGTCATTTAAGTCTCCAACAAGGATTTAAAATTCGAGACTATAGGGTCTTTCTTTTGTTGTTTATTTTATTTAACATAAAGAAAATAAATGATTTGTTGACAATACAGAGAACATAACAAGAATGACTGTGTGTTGCAAACGTCCGATAGCTGCGCTTATTTTCTACAATTGTGCAATAAACACAATTACCCAAGGCACGGTTACAAATAAATTAAACGCAGACTACTGGGCCACGAAACAATATTCAATAAACACTGGTGATTCGATTCCCTATTGTAACAATAGGGGTTGATGTTCGCGATACACAATGCCGTAGATAAAATTCTTTTGTGTTGTCTGCCAGAGTTGTAATGTTTTTTTTTATTTTTATAATTATCCTATCCTCCTGACTCACAGGAAAGCGACGGAGGCGTTCACATAGAGCAACAGTCAATCAATTGCCCCGACCTGCTTTCGAAGATGCCAAGATATCACTGTACGGTGGAAATCTTTATTTAATCTTTAGTTTCTACAGTATTTAGAAATACAACTGAAATTTAGAGCTGATTGCTAAGACTACTAAGCAGAGAAACTTCTAGTGTCATGCCTTTTCCAAGCACACAACAAAATGACGCGAGCAGGTTAAAGCGGGACCATATTGTTCGCATGCATCAAGAATTCTGAATTCATGATGCATGCGAACAATACGGCGCGATGCGAATAATACGAACAATGCGACGCACAATGAACAATGATGCATACGAAGAATGGGAACAATGCCGACTATTTAATCTTCTTCGCACGGCATATTGACGTATATTCCGTTTTCTGTTTCAAGCCGAGTCACCGCTGTAAGTGAGCAGCTTGACTCTATTTAAGGATATGTTGTGGAGGGCTTTTCCCAATCGCACCACAGATATCGCTTGTGGAGATTGAGTATCGAACTCTCATCTTTCTGCTTGCTATCAAGAATAAATTGAAAATGAATGAATGAATTAATGCTAGTCAAAGTGTTATCTCCTGAGCTACCCACCGACCATTAAATATCATTACGAACAAATTTGATAACACAAGACTAATCAATTAACAAAATACTCATCTCTAAGCTTTTCGTTCGACACTCGTCAGGAGATAAACGTCGGAATGAAGGAAAGAAAAATTCCATTGATTTTGTAATGAAGCTGAACAAAAATGATTGGATGTTGGAGAAAGCGTCACAGCACGTGATCAACGCAAGAGTTTCAAGTTGTAAACAAACTATTTTTGCAGCATAAATTTGACTTGCATGATTTGATGTAAACGGCCGGCTTCTACAGCAAATAAATGAAAAGACGAACAACCACATGAAAGAATAGTAAATTTTCCATCAATGTAATTTTTGGCGCACATAGGGTTATCTAAAAGGTGTTGACCAATCGCAGATTCTCTAAACATGGCTGAGGTTGAAGATTTGCCAGAATGAGTGGAGATATTGCGAGAGTTTGAAATTTGGCAGGTTCTAATAAATATTGGCACGCGTTGACAAATTCTGTCCTTTTAAGATGAAGGGGAAAGAACTATTGAACTTCTACTGGTAGCGTAAAAACTTTATCATACAATTAAAAAGCTTTGTTTCCACCAACTTTCTTCGTTGCCAAGGTTCCTCACTTCTTTGTGAGTAACTTGTCCTTTTTCCATGTAATTTTGAGTTCTCTTTAAACGTCGCTACAATAATCACATCTCCTTTCTTTCTTCTTATCTTTCTATTATCAGAAATCAAAAAAAAATTTTTTGCAGCTCTTGTTGTAAGCCAACATACTCGTAGAATCTTTCTTGCCTCTAGCTTAATTGTCCTGATCTTGATCACGTTTGTTTCGCCAATTTAGCTCTTTTTTTCTTTTTCAAATTTTTGGTTTAGACCAGGGTGGGCAAACTACGGCCCGCGATGACCTTTTGTACCGCCCACAAAAGCTTCAAACAATTAATTAAAAAAATTAATAATTTTGTTTTCTTCGACGAAATCGTCGGGCATTGCTTTTAGCGGTCATTGATTTTTCAGTACGGAAATCAAGCAAACCGAAACAGATTCAATGTGAAGACCTTCTTTTGAGGTCACTTCATTTTGGGCTCGAAAATTAAGGATTCTGAGGCAGATTTAAAGTGAAAACTTTTTTTTAGTGATAACTATTGTGCGGCCTGCAAACAACTTTAACTTCCGCATGTGGGAAGTAAAAAGTTCGCCCACTCCTGGTTTAGACATGGGAATTCGCGCGGTTATTGAATCTCCGCGGAGTGTCTGTACGTCCCATCTACAAAGGCTGGAAACCGCTGGTTTAGAGCAGTGCTCCGCAACCGGTCTGACAGCGCGGAGTGCCATGCCGCAAGATGATGCTGAGATAACTGAAATCTAAATAAACTTTTAAAATAGAAAAAACTTGTGTATTTTGGAAATTTAAGTTTTGAAACAACTAAAAAATTTATGATACAAACTCTAGCGAAATTTTTTAAGTGATGAATCAATAAGTTTATTTTGTTTTTAAATTGATGAAATTTTTGGGCATTTTTGATGGAGGTGTGCCGCAAAATTTTTGAAGTTTCTAAGAATGGGAGAGTGCAAAAGGTCGCGGAGCAGTGTTCTAGAGTATAAGTTTTGATAATAGCCTAGGATACATAAAAAGTTCTAAAGCAATGAGTTAAGCGCTGAAAAAGAACTAAGCAACTTAAAAATAAGTTTATTTGGTGCCCTCTTTGTATTTTTCTGTAAGAAGCTTTATAGTTATATAAAAATATATAAAAAACGCCTAGTAAAATATGAAAAACTCATAATCTACCTTAAATTTTGTTACTAATCGAAGTTTAATAAATCAACTTGACCTTTCAACTTACCTCTCAACAAAGTTCTGTTATTACTTTGAAACAAAATGTACATTAACCAATAACCCAGTGATTTTCAAACTCAATGCTGCTACAGCAAATTTAAAAAAAGAACAAGATTTTTTCAAAAAGCACAAGATATAGGTACCAAAGAACAAGTTTGCAAAACTAAAAAAGCGGAAGTTAACACAAAAGTTGACTTTGGAAACAAGACTTTTACAAAATAATGTAAAAAAGACCAAATAAAGGTCTTCACTTAGGTTCGAATGCCATTTCGCGGTTTTTTTCTTGAAATTTAAGTGGTAACTAAAAAAAGGCCTTCACTTAAATCGGTTGTGTGATGTTGTATGCGTCAAGATTGACTGACGTATATGCACCATTTTTTGTCTTCAACATGGTTTTGAGAAAACTTTTGTACAAAATATGCTTTTTTCATTCTGATAATCGACTAAATATCGTTTTAATTAAAAAAGCATTAAGGTTTTAAGAAGCGCAGTCACACTAAAACGATGACGGCGGCCTTTCATTCAAATAACCGAGAGGCCAAACGTGAGCTAAAAGTCTAAAACAACATAGACTTTTACCCTTCTGCCCGACCCCTACTTATCTAGGGGTAAAACTGGGCAGATCGCTTACATTACTCAAACTGGGTGCCGCAAAGTTTTTAAAAAACATTTTAAGTTTTTTGCCATGGCAATGTAAAAATTAAAAGAGAAAAAAAAATGTTTCATTGCAGCAACGACAAAAAAAGCTAAAAAAATTCAATGTAATTACGATTGCAATTAATTAAGTTTTTGGTGATCAGTTATCTTCTATAGCAGCGGTTCCCAAACTGGGCACCGCGAGACATTGCCAGGGGCGCCGCGAAAACTTGTGAAAGTTGTTGCATTTACTGCTTTTCTCACAAAAACTGCAATGTGAAAGTTGTTAGCAGCTTTTTACAATTTTGCATTGTGTGGTAAGCAGCAGCTGTGTGGAACCGCTTGTTAATTGTTAGTTACAATAACTTATCTAGAAAACCACGCGAGTTTTTTGCTCGTAAGGTATCAGAAATGAATAAGCACTCGGTCGTATTTTCAAATTTTTTGCAAACACCAGCCAAAGCACAGCTTGCATCTTTTAAAGTTGCGTACAGAATCGCGAAATGTAAAAGACTGCATACCATTGCGGAAGAACTTGTGCTTCCTGCTGCTCTTGACTTAGTTTCGACAATGATTGGAGAGTCAGCTGCTTAAAAACTAAAAGCTGTTCCACTCTCAAACAATACCATTAGTAGGAGGAGCGATAAAATTTCGGATAATATTAATGATCAGCTAGTTGCAAAAATGCGTGGAAATGAGTTCAGCTTACATTTAGATTAGGGAACAACTAGTACCAGTAATAAAGATGCTTATTTGATTTGCTACGTATGCTTTATCGATAGCGACGACAATATCGTTGAAGATTTACTTTTTTGTAAACCCATTTTAACAAATTGTAGAGCGCATGAATTATTTGCATTACTGAACAATCTTTTCAGGAAAATAATCTCGAGTGGAAATATTGCGTTGGTTTTTGCACGGATGGTGCCCGAGCTATGTCTGGCCGCTTTGGCGGGCTGCGAACGTTAGTGCAGGGCGTTGCCGTTAACGTAAAATGGACCCACTGCCTAATACAACGTGAGGCGCTGGCTTCGCAACAACTCAGTGGTGACCTTAATGGAGTGCTTAAAGCTGTTGTCAAAACTGTGAACTTCATTAAAGCAAAGCCGCTTAAAGCTCGGCTTTTCCATCGTCTTTGCAATGAATTAGGAGCAGAGCAAAACAATTTATTGTTTTATTGTAATGCAAGGTGGCTTTCCAAAGGCAAAATTCTTCTGCGTGTGTAAGAATTGAGAAAAGAAATCTCCATATTTTTAAAAGAAGAAAACCATGCACTTGCTACTACCTTTGAGGATGAAGTTTTCCTGACTCAGTTGGCGTATCTCTGCGATATTTTTTAAAAATTAAATCAATTAAACATCTCACTCCAAGGAAAAGAAACTCACCTTCTGCAACTCCATGACAAAATTACAGCCTTTAAAAGAAAACTACAGTTGTGACAAATTGATCTGCTGATAAATAACGAGCAATGTGATAAATTTCACTTTTAAAATCTTGTTTAAACTCGCAATCTGGCAATCTCTCCCTGCAGAATACGGATGAGTGTGATATGAAGACTGTGATGTGTTCGCATTTGGATGCTCTAATCTCGCATTTTGAGAAATATTTTTCTGAAGACATGGAGAAGCACAATTGGATTAAAAATCCTTTTGTTGATAATCCAAATGCCTCTCGGGGTTGACATCTCTGGAAGCTGAACAATTTATCGATCTTTTTTCTGACCTCACTTTGAAAAGCTTATACAACCTTAATTTACTCATTTCATTTTGGGTTAAGGCTCGATCTGAGTTTCCACTTGTAGGCTGTAAAGCTCCTGGTGTTCTTGTGCCTTTTGCAACGTCATACTTGTGTAAAACCGGTTTTTCTGCTGTAGCGGTAATCAAGTCGAAGTATCGCAATAAGATTGACATTGAACGCGACATGTGTGTTGTAATATCAAACATTGCACCGCGGTTTAATAAAATATGCATAGAGCAACAAGCTCACTACTCACATTAAATGTTTTTTAGTATTTTACGAATAATGCTGACATTTTCGTGCATTTTAAATAATGAACATGAGTTAAATACAATTTCTTGGTAAAACTTAAATTTGCAAATTTTGCTTCATTAAGGCGCCGCGAGTATTGGTAAGTTTTCGAAGGGCGCCGTGAACAAAAAAAGTTTGGGAACCGCTGTTCTATAGGCTTGATTCTTCTATGATATCCCGAAGTTAGATAATTCGCATAAAAACAAACCGTTCAAAATCTGGTGAAACCCAATATAAAAAAGTCTTTATTTATGGTTAATTATATTGAAATTCAAGGCTTTTATGTAATACGCTGTGATGCCACAAGTAAAAAAAAGCGTTGGAAACTTATTGAAGACTAAAACAACATCTGCACACTGGTTCAAGTGTGCCCCAAAATTTGAAAAGGGAGAAAAGTGTGCAAAGTTTGAGAACCAATGCTTATTTTGGGGTAGTCGCATAAAAAGGAACACCATTTTTATGGCGACCGTGATTTGTATTGAATTTTACCTTTGTCATTTTGTTCTGCTTTAATAAAGAAAATTTATTGGCACTTTCCTCTGCTATAAACTGTTAACAAACAGCTTTAGCTTATACTATAAAAGCAAAACAACAAATTTTTACCAGAAGGCAATATCCCGATATTTGGGAAAGCAGGTCTGTTATCCCAAATAGGATACTGGTTTTGTTGCTTTCGTATGATCAGCCTTTCCCTTCAATGTACGTGGACGCGCAGCTGACTCTATGACTCTGCGCACTATTTTTGCATGGGAGCGACAGAAAAAAGACAAAAAGCTATTTACTTTAAGCCGAGCAACGTTTAGATAGGATCTTAGTCCGACAATGCGTTACATGGCGCCACTGAGCAAAAAGCAAACCACGTTGCATCAGTGCACCCCATACATCAGTTCAGGGTTGAGGTGACTTTAACCGAGGCTCTGAAAAATTGAGCCCCAAAAATTTTGGTGAAGACTAAAACAGCTTTCATTTGTCGGGAAAAAAATTCTAGCTGTGAAAACTTTTTTTGGTCTTCACCTTATTTTAAAGTAAAATTTGTGTAGCTGAAAGTGCTTTTTCAAACCACTAATTTGCTTTTTCTTCAAAGCGCCTGTTTTAGGGCGCTTTTGGCAAGTGGGGCTTTCCAATTAGGGTTTTTGGAAACGGTTATTTCGGCTTTGCACCGGGCACCAGATGGAGCACGAGGTCGGATAGTTTTAGCTGACAAAACCCGATCTGTGTCAAAACTTGTTTAAACTTTGATCTTTGTTACACTTAAAAAATTAACTATCAACCATAATTTTGATACCAATAGGCTGTAGCTGACATTCTCAAACTATGGCCCGCGAGCCAAATCCGGCCCAACAAACATTTTATCTTAATTTTGACGTCAATTGAAACCAGTGTTTTAACTGAAATTAAAAGTATTTATTAATAATAAATGCATTATGTGTGTTTATCCACCGACTCTTAAAATTTAGAAAAAATTGGTCAGCTATCTAAATAGTTTGCCTAATCAATTACAATGGGCTATAGCCTTTAATTACAATTTAACCCTGGGCTATAGCCTAATCAATTACACGAAATTAACTGTTTTCGTAAAAAATCAAAAACTTCAATTTTAGAATTTTTTGATAACATAATTAGAGACACAGATAGCGTGGGGAAAGAGAGCGATTGTCCGCTTTTTAATATTTTGAAAACAGGGAACCACAGGTAGGCAGATAGTGCGTTTTGAAATTCTCGGTACAGAAGGTTTGTTTTGTTTCGACAATTAAATCAAACAAAGTTTTGAAATAATGATTTGACCATAACCGCACAAGCCAAGGCATCGACAACAAACTTTTTGGGCAGGATAAAGTATTTCAACTGAGGCAATTCAGATTAAAGCAATGATTTTTTTATGGACGCAGATTCAAAGTGGCGTGTCTGTGAACTGTTGCAATATAATGATTTAGGCGATTGTCGAAAAAATTTGGGTAAAATAGTATTACTCCCTGAACTATGTAATCAACAAAGTTCTTTATGATAATTGCCACGCATTGCGCCTTTTCTCCAACGCGTTGATTTCTGTCGTTTCTGTTATTTCACATTCCGTTCACACTTTGGTTTTGTCAGTTGTTATTTTGTCGTTTTTCAGGTCGTTCATTTAAATTAATTCCTTTATTGTTTTTTTGTTTTAGAGTTTAAGTGTATTTAATTTTTGGTTTAAACTTTTATTAAAGTCTTGTAAAATGTTGTTACTTCACTCCCCCAAAATTTTTTCGGCTGGTACGGCTATGAACCTTAACTACAATTTTTGCTATTCAAAAAATAAAAAGTGCCTTTGTTTTTTAATTTTTTTCCTCTCTTCAAAAAAATATTTGGGACCCCTGAACACAAAAAACTTGTTTATTTATCAAGGAATTGAGTTTGGCACGGACCAATACTTCAATGTCGCGAACTGCACACCCGGCAATAAAAAAAACTTTTAGACTATAGCCTAATTTCTGAGTCTGTATTGCCTGTTTAAAGCCAAGTTGGCCTGGTAATAACGAAGTCGTGACCAATACGGTCTCGGTTCAAAACCCACTCACGCCATTCTGTTGTGTCCTGGGGAAAGACACTTTACGGCACATTTCCCTGCTTGATGGTTTTCTTAATCGCATAAGGGTTCTTCTTAGTTTTAAGACTATCCGAAGTCGTTTATAGATAATATGATGGCGATGATGATAGGTCATAGGCTTAATTAAATTTTAACATTGCCGACAAATACCTTTAAGCTCAATTTTATAATTTAGGTTACTTCATATAAATTTTAAAGTTGTCGACAATGTGGTTGGGAAGAGAAAATATTGATGGCAAACGTGATTAATAAGATCGCGATTCAAAAACCTCTCTTGACTTTGTTGTGTTCTTAGGCATACCCGTATCAAACCAAAACATTTCCGAAATGCGAAACAATTTTGCTTTAATTTTTTCGGCCAGTTTCGGGATCATGATTTGGCATCATTTCATGAAGATGCCCAAATATCACTAAGATTTAGCTTTCATAAGTTTCGAACCCCTGACAAACCACCTTAAGATTATAGTAATCTTGTACGTCATTCACCGTCCTTATTTAATCCGCAGCGTCTTTATTTAGTTTCTGTTTCTGTTTAACATCTTAGTCCAACTGCCAGTTACTGTATGTGTTCTGTTTACTTGGTATGTTAATTTATTTTGTTATTAAGAGTACTGCGATTTTAAGTTAATTCAAGCTATTGCTAGTAGTGTAAATTCATGCCGTTAGCCTAATGCAAAAACTTTTTTTGTTTACATTTTTTGTTTTTTGGTTGTAGGCTAAATAGAGCAGAAACGTAAATTGGTACATAAAAATTTGGCGAAATAAATTTTTAAAAAACCAAAAAAATAAAATAATCGAAACAAAATAAAATAAAAAACGGTCTTCACATTAAATATGTTAATTGTTTCTTTAGGCACTGATTTGGATCGTTCTAAATTGTACAATATGTCCGGCCAAAAAATTGGCATACACTCGTGCTTAAAACGTGCATGTTTAGTGCCAGAAAAATTCTGATTCTGCCCCAATTTTTGTGGGGGCAATGGTCTCGCCGCTTTGTACGGATATATCCTTGGAAAAAACACTCTTCGCCACATTTGTCTGTTTGTCAGTGATTTCAACAAGCAGCTCTGGGTTTCATTCATATCTTTAATCATATTGTTGCGATACTCAGCAGCACAACTAAATCCATAAATTTTTTTCAAACTTTTTCAGCTTAAGCCTTTTTTTAAAAAAAACTTACACTTAAATAAAATTAACAAAATGCGTGAAAACAAACAAAACCAATTATCTATGCTTGAATGACTCCACACTGGGACGAACAAGTCAAAGCAAACAGAATTACAAAGCTAATTTTCAGTTTCATGAAATCACTCAAAAAATGAAAAAAATTGAAACTTTAAAATAAAAGAAATCAAAAAATTAAACAACACTTAATAGAAATGAAGAAGCATTTGCATAAATTTGGCAATTTAAACTAGGATTACGCTTTTAAATAAATAATTGTTCGTGTATTTTTGTATGAAATTCCGACTTACACTTTTTATTATTTTAAAGGAATTTAAATTCAACCCTTTCCCTCCTACTGGGATACATGTGTCCCGGGCCAGCTATAGGTTGTTGCGATTTCCTACCAATTTACACTTCACTCCTAGTGACACACATTTGTCCCACAATAAAATACTACTGGGACATACATGTCCCACCCCCCTTCTTGTCCCAAATCTGAATTTTTTTTCTAAACATTCCTAACTAGTCATAGTAAGATATAAATTAAACAAAAAATAAATTTTTATGCTTTAGAGTAGGCACAAAAACTTAGGAGCGAAAGGGTTAATTCAATAAAAGAAGAAACATTGCAACACATTATGTGATTTTTTATTGCACTTGATGCTTGAGAGTTGAAATTTAATTGCTCCCTATCTTTAGTGCTTAAATTTCGGGTTGACAAACCGATGTATGTCAAGTTCGCGTCACACGAACATATAAATTCACAAACGACTGTAAATAAAGCAAAAACCTTAAGGAGTCCTGAATTTAAACTAAAAGTAATTTCCAATTATAATTGTTTTATTAACAAAAAGTTTGTCTTGTCAAAAAATGTTTTATAGACAAAACAAACTTCTTGTCTTGTCTATAAAACATTTAAAATTAGAAATTTATGGATTTACATAGTTGTGTTGTTGAGTGTCGCAACCATATGGTTAAAAAAAATTTATTCCTTGCAGAAATTATATTTCATTCATATCTCTAAAAAAACTAAAATATCAAATAAAAAATTTCAACCGGACAGCAATATATTGTGGGTTTACGCAGGACCGAAGCTATAGACATGCGAGACGATGTAGCTTAATGGGGCCCCCGCCCCCGTACTTCTATTACTACTATTAAAAAAAAATAACTCATTTCTCAATTTTTAGTAATTGATAAATTATATGTGTCTCGCGAATTTATAAAATAAAAAGACTTAGGCTATTTGATAATAAGGAATTAATAAGTCAGGCAACTAACGCCAGTGCTTTTTAATCCATATAGGTTGTCGTTAATTTGATTGGGTTGCGGACGTTTTAAAAAGTTTTTAAAATGTTTTAGTAAAGAGAAATTCTTAAATAAATCTGAAAACACAGTGTCTGCATTTATCTTGAAATATTTTGTTCATAATTAATTGAAAGGTTACCACAGTTTTTATGGAGGAGCATTATTTAGGCATCCAAGTGGTTAGCAATGTGCTTAAAAAGATCAAAATGTAGTGGCAATAGGGGCCCCGCAAAATAAATTTGCACTGGCCCCCGCAAACCCTAGCTTCGGCTCTGGGTTTATGGACAATTGCTCGAAAACAGTTGTTTGACTCAACAGTTGTACGAATTGGTAATGGGTTGAAATTCATATTTCTAAAGAAAGTTTTATTGACATCTCTAAAAGTTTATTACCTCAATATTTGTCCTCATCTCAATATGCAGTTGTCTGAAAATATTTATTTTATTAACGCTCATTTTACTTTTTTTAATAAATACTTTAACCACAACTTTAACTCTAACCCTAACCCTATTGTTCGTAAAATATTGGTTCTTGTTTTCTAATAATTTTCGAACAAATCTTTGTTCGAACAATTGTTTGTTTTACTAATTGTTTACTAATTGCTTGAACAAACATTTGTTCGAACAATTATTAAAACAAACAACTGTTTTCGAACAAAAAGGTCTTCAAACAATTGTCCGGATACATATATCGTGGCATCTACGAAAGCAAATCTGGGTAATCGCTTGACGGCTACCCTAAGTGTAGCGCCTCCGACGTTTTCCTGCAAGTCAGGAGGATAAATATTGAGTATAGATTTCAAAAAAGTTACTTTAAAACTAAAGTTCCAAACTCGATCGATTTTTATACGAGTTCAAATTTATGTTCGATATTACCAAGGACTTTAACTTATAAAACCAATTTTGATTTCTAATTCTGTTTAAGTTTGAGTTGAGTAATTTTTGACCGAATTTGAATTTTTTAAGTTACAGTTTACAGTACATGTAAATCCAAGTTGAGTAATTTTTAAACGAATTTGAATTTTAATTCACAAAATATCAAACTTTTTAATCAATGTTTAAAGTTTATTGGAAGCATTTAGAATTTGCAAACAATCTTAAACACAAAATAAAACACAGGTATTTGCAAACAACTTTTTGCTTTATTTAGGTGGCCTGGGCGTAGTTCTTTGTTAAGCAGACAACAACAATTTTTATGGCTTTTAATTTTTTTTATCTACTTCAGTGGTTCTGCTTCAGATGACACTTTTTTAATTTATTTCCTTTTAATACTTCTATTCTTCATTTAAAATCGTTTTATTAATAAATTCAAACACGATGAAATTTTTTAATTTTTATATTTTAACTGAACCTTCGAGTTTGGCAAAAGAGACAAAGTTTTATTGTGTTCGCAGCATGATCAAATAAAATTATAAAAACGTGAGTTACAAAAATTAAAAATAAATACTAATCTATTTCTTTATTTGTAAAAAATTGAAATTTTGTTTGATTAAAAAAAAATTAGGATTAGCAAAAAAAAAACAAACATAGGCCGGTATCACCATAATCCTATATAACTCCTAAACTGCCCATTCCTGTTTAATACGGATATTAATATTTTTTACATAATTTGATTTGAATTTTATATATAAAAATATTTTTGCTCAAGTCACAAGACCAGTAAAAAAACTTTTACTATTCTTCATGTAAGTCATTCATACTTTGTCCGAAGAAAGTTTTAAAGCTTGCAACTTTTTGAGCTTATTATGAAGTTCTTAATGCTTATAAAGGATTTTCGAGTTAGGGTGTCGACCCACAGCGAAAATTACGGTTTACTTCATGATCGATAATATTTTGGTGTAAGAAGACAAACTCTGTCACTAAGTTCATATATTCAACATCGACAATTTATACGTATATTTTTTATAATCTACACATTGTTTTATTTATTTGTATAAATAAAATATTATTCTTTAAGAAAAATAAAACGAGACTGTTAAATTGTCTCTTTGTCTTCTTTTCGATTGAAAGGTCTATAACACAGTAACAATCTATTATCAAGGTTCTTTTAAAAAGTGCGTAGAGTAAGCCTGAGTCAGTAAAAAATTAGTAAAGACTGACAAGAATATAAAAGCATGTGAAATTAATAAAGACAAGAAAAAAATTTAAAAAATGGTTATATATTTTACTTTGCTCTCACTTGACACATTTTTGATTTTTTTCGTTTTCGTCATGACCCATTTTATTTTTTATGTGACTTAATGAAGAGTTGGGGGTTCCGGTGCAGAATCGGCCGTAATCGCCTTTTTATCTCTACCTTGACTTCTCTCGCTCTCCGCTTCTCTTTTTCTTTCTTTATTATTACTCGTTCTTTTTAGCAGAACAACGACAAACAAAAGCATTTATTAAGTTATACAATATCTTTTTCGATATTTTCACATATTTGCTTCTCTAACACTTCTTAATTGTTATTTTCACATAAATAAAACACTCTTAAAATATAGTTTAAAGTTGTAAGAATTGAATTTTTTAAATATTCAACAAAATCTAATATTTTTTGGGGGCTGATTCTACACAAGCCATCAATCGCACGTTTCAATAATGATTTATTTCCAAATACACATCTCAATGATTATACTGTACATGCCTTATACATTCTTAAAATATATAGTGTCAAGTTGTATGAATTGATTTCGCTTTAAATCATTTAATAAAACTAAAATATTTCGTGACGGCCGATTCTGCACAAGCTAACATTTGCAGGTTTGTATTATGAATTTAACTTTAAAAATCAATCATTCGCTTTTCTAACACATCTTAATTATTATTTTCTCATAAATAAAACACTCTTGAGTCGTGAAGTCGTGAACTGTTTTAAATTTGGACATGCCAATGCACACGACAAATAAAAACAATAAAGAAGTCAAGGAAACCTTGTTTTATTGCCTGAATGATCAAATTATTAAAAATATTTTAGACCAGTTTTAATTATTTGGTGTACAATTGGTGTTGTAATTTTTTTAAATACACAAAACCGGAATAGATGTATTGCAAAAAATATGAAAGCATTTTGAATAGGCGATACATTGATAATTTTCCATCTTTTAAAATATCTACTTTCTCCTTTAGCCCAAACAAAAAATCTTTGTACACATCCTTTTTCACCTTGGACCTTACCGCCATGGGTACTCCTGAGAAGAGTTGAAAACTCCAGAAAGCATTGCTCTTAGGCAGTGGCGTACGCAGAAATTTGTAAAGGGGGGGTTTTGGAGCCGAAAACACGATTGCTCTAAGTTAGGGGTTCCCAAACTGGGGTACATTTAGGCTTCTCAAAAGGTACATTATCAGAGAGAATATCCTTATTTAAGTTAAATTCCGTGTTTGGAAGAAATAATGGACTCAAATGTCTAGAATTTTCGAATTCGGTCGATTATAATTACGTCAAACAGGACAATTAAGAGGGAAGACTTTTTTACAGATCACCGTGATTTTGGGTTTGAATGGGGAAAATTTGTAGCTGCTGAAAAGGGAAGAGTTTTCATTTTTTAGAGATCACCTTGATTTTCGGCATGAATTGGAAAAATTTTCTGATTCAAAGTGAAGACCTTTTTTTTTTATTAGAGGACACCATGATTTGGAACAATATCTACCCGGCTGAGGCCCACAAACTCGAACGATTTCGAAAAGTGGCCCGCAAGAGTGAAGAAGTTGGACCACCCTGTTTTAGAGAAACGTCACAACATTTTGGGGGTACATGCAAACCTGCTACAGTGTTCAAAGGGTACCGATCAACTAAAAGTTTGGGAAACCCTGCTCTAAGTGGTCCTGGTAATGGGAAAAAACTTCCAAAATTAGGCCTACATTCAAAAATAAAGTGTTTTGGTTTTAAGACCGTCTTGCAGTAGCATGAATTTTTTTTACCAAACCGTAAAACTAACTATTGAAAAGGCATGTGCAGATAATTCAATTATGATAAGAAACTTTCCAAAATAAAAGCAACTCGTGTAAATGATGAGAACAATAGGTGAAAAATCAAACGAACAAAAAAATAACCTCATTACTTAACAAATATTTAAAGTTTTTTTAAAGGCTTATATTCAAACGCTGTTTTTTCACTTAATTTGTTAATTACGTCACCAGGGCAAGGCGCGTGGCTCCTATAAATGTTTAGTGATGCAAGTCCATTCATTCGAGTGGCACCACTTGTGTTTCGTAAGCACGTTTTTCGTCTGCGTAATGTGGAAAACAATTGTTCACTAGTGCATGTTGTCACTGGAAGAGTTAACAAAATGGTCATCAATGTAAATATATGTGCGGAAAAGCATCGGAACTGCATTCCTTGATGCTGCTCAACGCATTAGTTGGTCTTTCTGCTGCGTTCAACCGAAAAAGCTTCTTGTACCATAATATCAGTTCAGGCACTAGTTCTCCCAAGAATTTTGTTAAATCATTTTCGTAAAATTTTCCCAAAACTTGAATACTTTTAATTTGTTGAGGAGTTGGTCCACTAGTTGGATCAGAAGAAATTAAACACTGAAATTCATCAATAATCGATTTGTGGGCTGTAAATCTTGTTTCGAGAGTGACAATAAAGTTATCAAGAAATGGAATAAAAATCCCTACTCTAAAATATTCTTCATCTGTTCAGCAGCAATACTGCATCGATTGGTCTGTCTTGAAGTAAGGCGTGGTGTTTCCAAAATAAAACCTTCGGCTTTGGCAGTTTTTTTGCGCAAAAATATAGAACTAGTGAAATTCATATTCGTTTTTTTTCTCTAAGACACTTCAATTCATTTGCAATATCATGTGCAATGTTGACAGCCGCAAAAGAGTTTATCTACTTTTTTTGCTTAACTTTGCACAAAACAACACTGTATCCAAAAACGTTTTTTAAAACTAAGAGAGCAATGCAAAATTCACTTTGCGTAATTGTCGAAAGCAACTGCAAAGCTCGTAATTAAGTTCCTCTCTGTCTGGCCATGATGAAATTTCTGCCAAAACTTCTACAACGGTAAATTGTAAATTTGAAAAAGTACTAACACTCTCGTGTCTATCGACCCATCTGATGGCACAAATTTGAACAAGTTTTTGAACTTTTGTTGTTGACGAAATTGTGTTGATGGAGTTGCGTAAAAATGTTTTGACGTTCTGAAGCACTAAAAAATTTGTGAACTGAAGCTATTGTTTCCATGCAGTTTATTTCCATTCCCATACTTAACTTTCAATATTTTACAAGTTTGAAAGTTTTCTTCACAGTGGCAGCTGTACATTAGCTAACTTTAGGCGATAGAAAAAATTGCAAAAAGAAATTGCAAAAAGAAAAAATCGCAATTTAGGCGATAGAAAAAATTGATGCGCAAGCAATAATTAAGTTTCAAAGTGCGGCAAACAATAGAAACCAAAATCTTATTATTGAAGCCTATTTATTACCATGTATATATGGCTGAACACCATTCTTCAAGGGGGGGGTTTGACCCCTGAAACCCCCCCTTGCGTACGCTTATGCTCTTAGGTTTATAAAAGACGCAAATATTCCGCAACGCCAAGGTAGCAATTTGTTGGAAATGGATACTCTTCTTTGTGGGAAAAGGTCTAGAGGGCGACCCCGAACTCGCTGAAGACCTGGTCTGTTCTCTTCTTAAAAATCAACCGGGTGAATTGGGACTAGTTACAAACGTTCGGACAGATTGGAGATGCCAACTCGAACTGCTTCTCCGCAACCCCAAACGGACAAGCGAGCAAAGGGAAAGACTTTTTTTTAATTTTTGGCGTGAACCAACTTTATCTTAACAGCGCGACTGACAGTGTTTCTTCTAGTTATACTTTGCAGCTAAATTTTTGTGTTTAATATTATAGCAGTATAAAATAGTGACTTGGACGAAAATAACATTCGTCTGCAGTATAAACTACTTAGTTTTGGTTGAACAAAATGGTAAGCTATAAAGACCTTCTAAGGTCAAACAAGGTCATTGTATGCCAAAAATGTTGTATTATGTAAAAGTATCCACTCCAAGTTACATGTAGATAAGACTGGCGCCCTTAAAAGTGTAGAAATACACGTAGGAAAAAAATTGGAAAAAATTTTAAAAATTGATTATTAAAGCCTGCGAATGATAGCTTGTGCACAATCGGCGGTAACAAAAGTATTTCGTTTTCGTGCATATTTTGAAACCAAATTAATTCTTATAACTTTCAATTTTGTTTTTAAAATTTTTGGACATGTGAAAATAATAAGTAAAAAATGTTTTGGAAACAAATGGCTGTTTTATAAACTTAAACTAGTTATACAAACTTACAAATAATAGCTTGTGCACAATCGGCCCCCAGAAAACCATTATGTTTTGTCGAATATATTTCAATAAAAAAATTTCTTGCAACTGTAAAGTATGTTTTAAGATTGACATGTAAAAATAATGATTATAAAGTGTTTTAAAAGCAAATGGCTTTTGTATAAACTAAAATTAATAAATGACTTTTACGAATAATAGCTTGTGCACAATCGTCCTTTATAAAACTGTTATCTTTTTGTGAAACCATTTCAACAAAATCAATGTCTACGATATTTAAGCTATGTTTTAAGAGTGTTTAGACATGTGAAAATAAGAATTAAAAAATGTTTTGAAAGCAAATGGCTATTTTTTAAAGTGAAATTCATTAATGACTTTTACGAATAATAATAACTTGTGCAGCAGCGAATGATTGATTTTAAAGTTAAATTCATAATACAAACCTGCGAATGTTAGCTTGTGCAGAGTCGACCGTCACGAAATATTTTAGTTTTACTAAATGATTTAAAGCAAAATCAATTCATACAACTCGACAGTATATTTTAAGAATGTATAAGGCATGTATAATCATTGAGATGTGTATTTGAAAAGAAATCATTATTGAAACGTGCGATTGATGGCTTGTGCAGAATCGGAAACTATATTTTACGAATCGAACTGCTTTGAAAACGAGAAGCACAAAACTCGAGTTTCGCCCTTATTAGAGGTCGTCAGTAATGCTTATCTTATGTAGATAAGCATGTAGATAAGTATCTCATGTAGATAAGCATGTAGATAAGCATCACTGACGAGCTCTTTTTAGAGTTATTAGCTCTTATTAGAGCTCGTCAGTGATGCTTATCTACATGCTTATCTACATGAGATACTTTATCTACATGCTTATCCACATGAGATAAGCATCACTGACGAGCTTTAATAAAAGCGAAACTCGAGTCTGGTGCTTTTCGTTTTCAAAGCAGCTCGATTTGTAATCAAATAAATCCTCGTGCTTAACTATGTTTTAAGAGTGTTTTTTTTATGTGAAAATAATAATTAAGATGTGTTTGAGAAACAAATGATTGATTTTTAAAGTTAAATTCATAATACAAACCTGCAAATGTTAGCTTGTGCAGAATCGGCCGTCACGAAATATTTTAGTTTTATTAAATGATTTAAAGCGAAATCAATTCATACAACTTGACACTATATATTTTAAGAATGTATAAGGCATGTACAGTATAATCATTGAGATGTGTATTTGGAAATAAATCATTATTGAAACGTGCGATTGATGGCTTGTGTAGAATCAGCCCCCAAAAAATATTAGATTTTGTTGAATATTTAAAAAATTCAATTCTTACAACTTTAAACTATATTTTAAGAGTGTTTTATTTATGTGAAAATAACAATTAAGAAGTGTTAGAGAAGCAAATATGTGAAAATATCGAAAAAGATATTGTATAACTTAATAAATGCTTTTGTTTGTCGTTGTTCTGCTAAAAAGAACGAGTAATAATAAAGAAAGAAAAAGAGAAGCGGAGAGCGAGAGAAGTCAAGGTAGAGATAAAAAGGCGATTACGGCCGATTCTGCACCAGACCCGAATTGGGACCACATTTTGAAAAATGCTGCTCTATAACATTATTGTACAGCAGGATTGCCAAATGTGGCTAATTTTAGCCATTTTGGCTAATTTCAGAGGTCTGCTGGCGTTGCTGGCTAAAAAACAAATATTCTTATTAGCCATTGCATTTTTGACTAATTCTGGCTAATTATGACTTCACTAAGTAACTAGATCAGTGGTTCCCAACCGCTGTGCCGCGAAGCGATGCCCTTGAGGCATCAAAAATTGTGTTTAGTTTTTGGCTTTTTTTGGCTTAATATTTTAGCTTCCAAGTGCAAAGTAGCTATGATTTTGGGAAAAAAATTGAGGGATCATAGACAGATGTTAAGTGAGGACCTTTTTTTTTGAGATCACCATGATTTGAAACGAAAATTGAGAAATCATCGACAGATTTTAAGTGTAGATCTTTTCTTTTTTTTAGAAATCACCATGATTGGCTAATTTTGGCTAATTTTTTACTGAGGCATGGCTAACAGTCCTTTAAACTGTCTGGCAACCCTGTTGTACAAAACATTTGGATCATATGATCTTTTTTCTGCTGTCTTCTTTTTGACAACTTTTTGGGCTAAAAAGTTGGATCTCTTTTACTATCGGCCGTCACCTTCATTTTTAAAACTTTTTTCTTCTCTCGTTTTTAAAACGCTCTCTCATTTTCGCTACTCTCACTCACTTTTCTCTTTTCTTTCTCTTTTAACTACCGTATTTTCCGGGGTATAAGTCGAATTGTTGACCCCTAAAATTTTTGTTTAAATATCAGGGTCGACTTATATGCCGAGTAGACTTTCAGGGTACATTGAAAAATTATTTTTATTTAGAAATATTTATACATATACACTACATATTTACACTACAATTAAAATCTATCGAATTCATCTTCCTCATCGTCCGATTTAAACAGTTCTAACGTTTCCGCATCTGTAAGTCCCGTCAGCACATCATCGTATGGGTCCCATTCTTCTTCGGCGTCAGCAGTATCGTCCTCGGCATCCATATCTTTCCATAACCAGTCGTCCTCCTCTCCGTCCAACAAATTCGAAATGCCGCACTTCAGAAAAGAATTTTCCACAATTTTTGCATCGATGGCTGCCCAAGCGCGAACTACCCACTCACACAATAAATCCAAGGGGGGTGCACGCATATTTCCACCCTTGGTGAAGGTTTTCTCTCCATCTACAATCCATGCACTCCAATACTGACGAATCACTTCGTCTTCCAGCTCTGGCCAGTGTGCTTTGCCACCTCGTCTTGCACATTTCATCTTGGGCATCTTTCGTAGTTCTACCTCGGCTTTCCTCCAGTCTCTCACGAGTTTCTCGCTGATGGTGAATTCTCTTGCTGCTGCACAGTTATTCGTCTTCTTCGCAAATTCGACCACCTTCAGTTTAAAACCAACATCGTACTTCATTCGTTTTCTTGCAGGAGCCATAGTTGTTAAAAAATTTAAAAACAATATTTAGCAACTCCTAACTTGAAAATACCTGCAATAATACGGTAAATCTTAAAATACTGTTAGTCTAGAAGAAAGGGGGTCGACTTATACGGCGAGTATAGTTTGAAATTCTAATTTTTAGGCCCAGAAAGTTAGGTCGACTTATCTCCCGGATAGACTTATACCCCGGAAAATACGGTAAATGATAATCGGTCATAAAACCAAGCCAAACTTTGTAATAAAAACACTTTAAACTTTTTATTTATATTTTTTATCACATTATTTAAGTCAGTAAACAATGAGAACGTGATTTTAAACTAAAATATTCAATTTAAATGCTGTTTTCGTTTTGATTTGTGCGACGGCTTACAGTAAAACAGATGATAATCGGTGATCTGGCCAAGCTAAACTTTGCTAAATAAAATACTTCAAACGTCTTTTTTATATTTTTCATCATATTATTTTAAATTAGTAAACATCGACAACGTGATTTTAGACCAAAATATTCAATTTAAATGCAGTTTTCGTACTAATTTGTGCGACGGCTTACAGTAAAACATGATGATCAGTGATCTGGGCAAGCTAAGCTTTGCAAAATAAAATACTTCAAACGTCTTTGTTATATTTTTTATCACATTATATTAAATCAGTAAACATTGACAACGTGATTTTAAACCAAAATATTCAATTTAAATGCTGTTTTAGTTTTGATTTGTGCGACGGCTTACAGTAAAACAGATGATAATCGGTGATCTGGCCAAGCTAAACTTTGCTATATAAAATACTTCAAACGTCTTTGTTATATTTTTTATCACATTATTTTAAATTAGTAAACATCGACAAGTTGATTTTAAACCAAAATATTCAATTTAAATGCAGTTTTCGTATTAATTTGTACGACGGCTTACAGTAAAACAGATGATAATCGGTGATCTGGGCAAACTAAGCTTTGATAAATAAAATACTTCAAACGTCTTTGTTATATTTTTTATCACATTATTTTAAATTAGTAAACATCGACAACGTGATTTTAGACCAAAATATTCAATTTAAATGCTGTTTTAGTTTTGATTTGTGCGACGGCTTACAGTAAAACAGATGATAATCGGTGATCTGGCCAAGCTAAACTTTGCTAAATAAAATACTTCAAACGTCTTTTTATATTTTTCATCATATTATTTTAAATTAGTAAACATCGACAACGTGATTTTAGACCAAAATATTCAATTTAAATGCAGTTTTCGTACTAATTTGTGCGACGGCTAACAGTAAAAGAGATATTTAAACAGTGATACTTGAGCGACGGCTTGGAGTAAAGGAGATATTAATGGGTCATACAACCAAGCCAAACTTTGTAATAAAAACACTTTAAACTTTTTGTTTATATTTTTTATTACATTATATTAAATCAGTAAACATTGACAACGTGATTTTAAACCAAAATATTCAATTTAAATGCTGTTTTAGTTTTGATTTGTGCGACGTCTTACAGTAAAACAGATGATAATCGGTGATCTGGGCAAGCTAAACTTTGTTAAATAAAATACTTCAAACGTCTTTGTTATATTTTTTATCACATTATTTTAAATTAGTAAACATCGACAACGTGATTTTAAACCAAAATATTCAATTTAAATGCAGTTTTAGTTTTGATTTGTGCGACTGCTTACAGTAAAACAGATGATAATTAATCGGTGATCTGGGCACGCTAAGCTTTGTTAAATAAAATACTTCAAACGTCTTTTTTATATTTTTTATCACATTATTTTAAATTAGTAAACATGGACAACGTGATTTTAAACCAAAATATTCAATTTAAATGCAGTTTTCGTTTTGATTTCTACGACGGCTAACAGTAAAAGTGATATTTAAACAGTGATACTTGAGCGACGGCTTGGAGTAAAGGAGATATTAATGGGTCATACAACCAAGCCAAACTTTGTAATAAAAACACTTTAAACATTTTGTTTATATTTTTTATCACATTATATTAAATCAGTAAACATTGACAACGTGATTTTAAACCAAAATATTCAATTTAAATGCTGTTTTAGTTTTGATTTGTGCGACGGCTTACAGTAAAACAGATGATAATCGGTGATCTGGGCAAGCTAAACTTTGTTAAATAAAATACTTCAAACGTCTTTGTTATATTTTTTATCACATTATTTTAAAGTCGTAAACATCGACAAGTTAATTTTAAACCAAAATATTCAATTTAAATGCAGTTTTAGTTTTGATTTGTGCGACGGCTTACAGTAAAACAGATGATAATTAATCGGTGATCTGGACAAGTTAAGCTTTGTTAAATAAAATACTTCAAACGTCTTTTTTATATTTTTTATCACATTATTTTAAATTAGTAAACATGGACAACGTGATTTTAAACCAAAATATTCAATTTAAATGCAGTTTTCGTTTTGATTTCTACGACGGCTAACAGTAAAAGTGATATTTAAACAGTGATACTTGAGCGACGGCTTGGAGTAAAAGAGATATTAATGGGTCATACAACCAAGCCAAACTTTGTAATAAAAACACTTTAAACATTTTGTTTATATTTTTTATCACATTATATTAAATTAGTAAACATTGACAACGTGATTTTAAACCAAAATATTCAATTTAAATGCTGTTTTAGTTTTGATTTGTGCGACGGCTTACAGTAAAACAGATGATAATTAATCGGTGATCTGGGCACGCTAAGCTTTGTTAAATAAAATACTTCAAACTTCTTTTTATATTTTTTATCACATTATTTTAAAGTAGTAAACATCGACAAGATGATTTTAGAACAAAATATTCAATTTAAATGCAGTTTTAGTTTTGATTTGTGCGACGGCTTACAGTAAAAGAGATATTTAAACAGTGATACTTGAGCGACGGCTTGGAGTAAAAGAAATATTAATGGTTCATACAACCAAGCCAAACTTTGTAATAAAAACACTTTAAACATTTTGTTTATATTTTTTATCACATTATATTAAATTAGTAAACATCGACAACGTGATTTTAAACCAAAACATTTAATTTAAATGCTGTTTTAGTTTTGATTTGTGCGACGTCTTACAGTAAAACAGATGATAATCGGTGATCTGGCCAAGCTAAACTTTGATAAATAAAATACTTCAAACGTCTTTTTTATATTTTTTATCACATTCTATTAAATTACTAAACATCGACAACGCGATTTTAAACCAAAATATTCAATTTAAATGCAGTTTTCGTTTTAATTTGTACGACGGCTTACAGTAAAACAGATGATAATCGGTGATCTGGCCAACTAAGCTTTTATAAATAAAATACTTCAAACGTCTTTGTTATATTTTTTATCACATTATATTAAATGAGTAAACATCGACAACGTGATTTTAGACCAAAATATTCAATTTAAATGCAGTTTTAGTTTTGATTTGTGCGACGGCTTACAGTAAAACAGATGATAATCGGTGATCTGGCCAAGCTAAGCTTTGATAAATAATACACTTCAAACATTTTGTTTATATTTTTTATCACATTATTTTAAATTAGTAAACATGGACAACGTGATTTTAAACCAAAATATTCAATTTAAATGCAGTTTTCGTTTTGATTTGTGCGATGGCTTACAGTAAAACAGATGGTAATCGGTGATCTGGCCAAGCTAAGCTTTGCTAAATGAAACACTTCAAACATATTGTTGATAATTTTTATCACAAAAAAGCACTTGAGAAAAGCAATATTGCTCTATATACTTATTACTGTAAGTCGCGGAACATATCTCGGCATCGATCAAAGCATGAAGCACAAATTTGTAAACAGTGCCGCAAACACGTGGAAGAGCCACATGTTTGACATTGATATCGTGATTTGTTCATGTTTTTTTTTGCATTTTCTGGCCTGGTCCAATTTCATTGTCATAGCAGAAATAACAACGTTTCCTAAAATTAGACTTTGAAGCGCAATTTCGAGGTGTAAATGTTACAATACTACAGTTACTCGCACGGAATGACTTTCGTCCAAGATCAATTTAATTTTTCGTTGAACATCAAACTGTAAGCCAGTCAAAGGACTTCTTTCAACGTGTAGTTGAATTAGGGCTGGCAAGAGGTTGGAAGTGTTGTTTTGATGGAAACAGATCAAGACCTTGATGGAAACAGATCAAGACCGTATACGTTTGTTTCTTTTCACATTTTATTGTTCTATTAGAAAAAACATTTTGCGGCGCTTTCCCTATTTAAAAGTATTACGGCAACTATAAATTACGGCTTATAAAAACTAGAGTGCTCAACAAAAAATTTTTCTTGAACAGCAATATTTTAACATTTGTGAAGATTCAAGAATCACATTTGCTTGTTTGTCACTAAACATTTGCAAATATTTGCATAGCATATAATTGAAAATAAATGTAGGAAAACGTGACTGGGAAATAACCATAGGATGTCTTAGTCAAGCAGTGACTTTTATTGTGTCATCCAAAATAACAAAAAAATTAAAATAAAATAACCGTTTTCAAAAACAACTTGCAATGAGACAAAAAAGTAGTTAATAAGTGAAAACCTAAAAGCAAAAGTAGAAAATAAGCAAATCTGAGTAACAAAGGTAGATATATTTTTTAAATTTGCAATATGAAAAGTGTCGCATGAAATACGGAATAAAATAACACATTTTGGCTCCAATATATTTAATTGAAAAGTGTGTTTTTTTGTTTTACACTGTGGAAGGTTATAGATTCATTACCTTTAGAAAATATTGATCACCACAAAGCCTCTCCAAGATAACTTGGAGAAAGAGATGTTAAGCTGTAAAGGCCCTTTTTTTGACATTACGTATAACAAGGCAATATTGTTGTAACATGTAAAAGTATCTACTTCAAGTAAAACAATTAAATAAAATTGGCTTCTGTGCTTAATTTTTTTATTGCAAATTGCTATTGGCGCCGCATTTGCAATGAGAGAAAGAACGAGACCCCATTTATCTATGCATAAATTGAAATGCGCTACTACAGTCCGCAGGCGGAATGAGCCAACTGGCTCCAACCGACTGGGCGCAACCCGACTAGACGCAGCCGACTGGTTAGTTAAGCTTATTTATTTGCTGATGATACAGTACTAATACTTATAGATAGAAACATAACAAAACTACAGGAACTTGTAAATAAAGAATTGAAGATTGTTGATGAATGGATGAAATACAATCGATTGTCTCTAAACTACAACAAAACCACTTATTTTGTAGTTTATCCTAAGCGACAAAAAAACAATACAAACAACTTTTCTTTAACAGTTGGTGGTCATGATATACCTTTTTCAAACTACACAAAATACTTAGGGATAATAATTGATGAAGAATTATCCTGGAGGAAACACTATAATTACATTGCAAATAAGCTTTCAAAAGCAACTGGAATTCTATGTAGAATTAGACACTACATTGATAAGAAAACTTTGATAAACCTTTACTACAGTTTTGTATATCCATACCTTAAATATGGAATCACTGCTTGGGGAAACCAAACAAAATCTATAATGAGAAAACTACAGATAATACAAAATAAAATTATTCGCATAATGGACTTTAAATTTTTAAAAGATTGTGTTAAAATGATCTCCATGTATAAATCAATGAAAATATTACAAATTCAAGATATATATATGAACTTGAAATGGCAAAGTTTATGCATTCTTTTCATCATAAAAGACTTCCAAGTGTGTTTGATAACTACTTTAAATATTTAAGCTTGCAACACCATCATATTACAAGATCTACTTCCAATAAAAATATATATCTTCAACGAATGAAGACGCATCGTGGGCTAACTTCTTTCTCTTATAATGGAATAAAAATATGGAATAAAATTCCAATTAATATTAAATTATTATCCAAGTATTCGTTTAATAGACGTATAAAATTGATGTTGGTAAATAAATATTAATCGTATTCCCTGATCAAAGCTATGTTGTCGTATTTTTTTTATGTGTGAGTTTATGTTCATAATGCAAGTTATTACCCTGAAAATATATTCTCGTATTTTTTCTTTTTTTTTTTTTGTGTGTACTTTTCTTGTTTTGATATGAGTCACTTGTGTATATTGCAAAATAACTAGTATCTTCTGAGCTTTGTTCTTTTTTTTTTTTATTGAATAATACTACCAGTAATGAATATTATAATAGACTATGGACAGTTCTTGACTTGATGACCATTAATTGGTCTTTCACTGTCCAGTTTACTTCATAAATCATATTTATCTGCATACAATGTGTATGTCTACTAGTATAAAAGTTAAGTGTTTGTTTTCATATGCCTAATATTTTACTGTGTATTATCAATTTTACTGCTGAAGTAAGCAAATAAATTGTTGTTGTTTTTAGTTAAGCTGCGTCCAGTTGTCTTTAACCCGTCAGAAAGCGTTTATGCATAACGCAAACTGTTCTGGGCACGCTATTTCAAAGGGGTATGGCGAGGCGCTGGTAATGAAAGCACGAGGCCAAATGTAGGCTACTCTCATAGTACTCTGTGTTCGATGTATGATTCATGGGATGGGAAGAACGGAAGCTTAATTCAGTAAATTTATTCATGTTTTTGCGCAGCAGGCGCGAACAAGCGTTTAGACCTTTGTGTTTATAGGCAAGCATTTGATAACCGATAAATAAACCACAGTCAGGATCTAGAGCAGTGCTCTGCAACTCGTGTGCTGCGGAAAAACGAGAACCATACTCTTTGAAATAAAAAAAAGTTATGTTTTCTGAAGTAACAACCTAAAAACTTAAAAATTTTATTATGCAGTACATCTGATTGTATAAAGTCAAAACCTTTTTTTTATTTTCAGTAAATTTCAAACGGTTTTCTTCATATGAAGTTTTATTTCGTGAACATAAAAACTCTGTACCCGTACAAATAAATGGATAATTTTTTTTATTTTTACCCAGACTCGATTGTGCACAATATGCGCAAATTGATAACTTTAGATGAAAGAAAGTCATCACTTTAATATTAGAGTTGAGATTGAAATTTTTAGGTTTTTATGTCAGTTAAATGAAAATTTAGGTAACGGAAAGCGTTGAAAATTTAACTCTTTACCTCGTCCAGATGTTCTGCTGATTGTTAGAACCTTTTAAAGTGTACCGCAGGTTCGAAAAAGTAGCGGAGGACAGGTCTGGAGTACCACTTTTAGGCAAACAATTGTCGCTATTACATGTAGTTGTCAAAGATCAAATGCCTGGATGTTTGAAAAAAATCTTAAGTAGTCCGTTTGAGAAGGATGGAAGCATCAGTGACTACGCGCAAGGCGTCATTCAAGACACTATATATAAACCAACTACTACGATAACAAATGCGTCTCCAATACTCGGCTGTTGAATAATTAAAAATAAGAGAGCTGTATCTGATGTTTTGCAACAAATCAAAATTAAAACCGCATTTAAAGTGAATATTTTAGTTTAAAATCACGTTGTCCATGTTTACTAATTTAAAATAATGTGATAAAAATTATCAACAATATGCTTGAAGTATTTTATTTAGCAAAGCTTAGCTTGGCCAGATCACCGATTATCATTTGTTTTACTGTAAGCCGTCACACAAATCAAAACCAAACCCAGATTTAAAGTGAATATTTTGGTTTAAAATCGCGTTGTCGATGTTTACTAATTTAAAATAATGTGATAAAAATTATCAACAATATGCTTGAAGTATTTTATTTATCAAAGCTTAGCTTGGCCAGATCACCGATCATCATCTGTTTTACTGTAAGCCGTCGCACAAATCAAAACGAAAACTGCATTTAAATTGAATATTTTGGTTTAAAATCACGTTGTCGATGTTTACTAATTTAAAATAATGTGATAAAAATTATCAACAAAATGTTTGAAGTGTTTCATTTATCAAAACTTAGCTTGGCCAGATCACCGATTATCATCTGTTTTACTGTAAGCCGTCGCGCAAATCAAAAGTAAAATTGCATTTAAATTGAATATTTTGGTTTAAAATCACGTTGTCGATGTTTACTAATTTAAAATAATGTGATAAAAATATAAACAAAATGTTTGAAGTATTTTATTTATCAAAGCTTAGCTTGCCCGTCTGACGGATCATCATCTGTTTTACTGTAAGCCGTCGCACAAATCAAAACTAAAACTGCATTTAAATTAAATGTTTTGGTTTAAAATCACGTTGTCCATGTTAAATAATTTAAAATAATGTGATAAAAATTATCAGCAAAATGTTTTGAAGTATTTTATTTATCAAAACTTAGCTTGGCCAGATCACCGATTATCATCTGTTTTACTGTAAGCCGTCGCACAAATCAAAACGAAAACAGCATTTAAATTGAATATTTTGGTTTAAAATCACGTTGTCCATGTTTACTAATTTAAAATAATGTGATAAAAAATATAAACAAAAAGTTTAAAATGTTTTTATTACAAAGTTTGGTTTGGTTTTATGACCGATTATCATTTAGTTAAAAGAGAAAAAAAAGAGAAAAGTGAATGAGAGTAGCAAAACGAGAGAGCGTTTTAGAAACGAGAGAAGAAAAAAGTTTTAAAAATGAAGGTGACGCCGATAGTAAAAGAGATCCAAAAAGTTAAACTTTAAAAATACAATCTAAAGATCTGCTCAGTAAAACTTGGAAACTTAGTTTAAGTGCTTTGCAGCTTTAATGGTTATTGTTATAATATTACAGGATGTTTCGAAAAATTTGTCATCATTTAACATGTAAATATTACAGAAACTACATAGTCGAATCAAATAAAATTCAACAGGGTTAATGTTGAGCTAAACTAGATTTATTCCTGTAAATTTGAATGAGAAATTCAAAGGCACTTGAATTTCATGAAAGGTTTTACAAATGTTCAATATGCGCACCGCCTGTGACACGGCACACGTGAAGTGGGTACTCTGGCTTCTCCTAAACATGCTGCAGCATGTCTTGGGTAACAGTCTCCAGTGCGGTGGTGTTTATTTGTTAACTACCTGTCTTGCACAAAAGTTAACTGGAGATTGTTACCCAAGATATGCTGCAGCATGTTTAGGAGGAGCCAGAGTACCGACTTAACGTGTGCCGCGTTACAGGCGGTGCGCATATTGAAAATTTGCGAAATCTTTCATGGAATCCACGTGCCTTTAAATTTCTTATTCAAATTTACAGGAATAAATCTTGTTCAGCTCAGCATTAACCCTGTTTAATTTCATTTGATTCGACTATGTAGTTTCTGTAATATTTACATGTCAAATGATGTCAAATTTTTTGAAACACCCGGTATTTTAGCAAAAATATAGAATGGATTTTAATGTGGATATCAATATTCTGCTATCTTAAGTACTTAACCAATTTTTCATTAATACAGATTTTATTGGATTTATCATTTATTGAATAGTTTTAAAAAATTTTGAATTTTATACATAAATTTGCTGTTATATACAATTAGCAGAAGGCTGAACTGATCTGGTTTGTGTTACACAAAAATATGCATCAAGGTGTAACATCTGCCCCTGCAATTTGTCATTCTAAAGTAGAGTTGAGAGTTTCATGTACTAACTTACTTGATAAAGACATACTTTCTAAATCCGATCCTTTATGTGCTCTTTATATTACTGATGGAAAAAAATGGTATGAGGTAAGTATTACTTTGTAGACATTGCAACGCAAATACATTTTTCACCTTTTAAAAACAGGGTGATAAAAGATGTGTATGCAAAATTGAGATCATGTAACTTTCTTGATATGACATTTTCTTAAAACAGTTTTTTCAATTTGTGTTAGAGTATTGAAAGAAGATTGGGGTCTTTTCAAGAAGCCACCATAAGTGGTTTTTATTTGTAAAACTAACCCCAGATCCCCCATTTGGTTATTATCACTTCTTGAACAGATTCTTTTCTTTTTGTTTTCATTTTTATTCCATTTTAGTGCTGTCAAGGATTACAAGTTTTAATGAAAAAAATTGCTTGCAATGACTTCTTGAAAAGACCCAAAAGTTGTATGATACCAATTTTTTTTAAATCTAATTTTATATTTAATATTATAAACCTATCTAATCATAAAAAAAGTATATAAATAAAAGTTTAAAAATGTGTTATTTTTAGAGGTTAACTCAATTCTTTTAACAATCACCATTTTTAAAAGTTTAAATTTTTGAACGATTTTTTATATTCTGTCAATTATTAAGTTGATACATTTTTTATGCTACTTTTCTATCAAGTTAAAATTATTTTTTAACAATTAATCTTTTTTGTTTTATGTTACTAATTGCAGCTTGTTTTAAAAAACCTTTATAGTTATGTCATAGTTGTTAAACTTCATTGAGTTAACAAAAAATGCCTTAAGTAATGTGTTGCAAAAAAGTTTGATTTCATATTGTGCTATTTTTCTGCTTTAAAAATTAATCTAAACCAAATTTTCTATTATACCCACTTCTCAAATTAAAACCTGTCATAAGTTTGCTATTTCCATTCAAGTATAGTGCATTTGAGAAGCACATTGACTTTCCCTAGTAATGGTGATACATTCATTAAACTCAGATCTTTTGTGCCAGAAGCACAAGATTTAAAGAAAAGTTATTAACAAAATTTTAAAAAAGTTGCAAATCATATTGACCATGACCAAAGGAGAAAAATTATATCAGCATTCCTATAAATCAGCATTTCCCAACTTTTCATCCTTCAACTCATTCTTCTCCAACATTTCCTGCAATTTAGGAAAGTGGCAACAGTTCATGTCGGCCCATGTGTTGTTTAAAAAGAGTCAAATTGCTGATGAAGCTTATGACAACACTTTTCGCTTTGATGAGGTTTGATTCTTTTCCTTGCAACTTCAGGTTTACCTCATTTAATTTGTCAAGTTGGATATGATCCACATTGACTTGCCTGTCACTAAATTCTACTTAGATTATCATCAGTTTCCGTCAAAAATTCAACAACAGTGTCATACAAATCATACAATCGCCTTAAGCAATTTTCTTTAGACAGCCATCTAACTTTGGTATGCATAAGTAGATGTTGAAATTGTTTGTCTTTGTTTTGGCACAGTTTACAGAATAAATGATTGTTCAAAGCAGAAGTTTTAATTTTGTTCACAACTTTTATAAACACTTATAAGGATTCGTGTAACTCAGCACTAAGGTGTTTAGCTACCAAAAGCGAATTATGCAATGAATCGCCATTGTTCCAGGTGTTGCAGTTTTCATACAGTAGTGGGCAAATTAATTGGCTCACTCAAAGAAAATGGCTAAAAATTTACTCTAAATGGTTTATTGTTCAAAACACAAAACTATTTTTACATTTAACATGATATATGGCCTCCTTTGTTTTTAAGAATTTTCTTCATTCGTTTGGGCATAGAACTGACCAATTTCTGGCAACTTTTTGCAATTTCATCATCATGGTACCAGACTGAAATAATGGCCTCAATCAGCTTGTTGACAGTTGTACTGTCTTTCAACCTCAGTTTATTTTTAATTATACCCCATAAATTTTCTATGGGGTTCAAGTCTGGCAAATTCCCTGGCCATTCTAAAACATTCCATTTTCTTGTAACACTTTTTGCACTTTTTTAGCAGAATGGCTAGGAGCAAATCATGCTGGAATATGCCCCCACCATCAGCAAATGCAATTTGCATGTCTCTTATAACCTTATGATTGACTACATTGATGTACTTGTCGGCATTCATTATTCCCAACCAGGAATAGAGTGATCCCAGACCACTGAAGCTAAAAGACCCCCAAAACATCTTCTTCTGAGGTTGCTTGACCATCTGATTAATGTGCTGTTCTGTAACCTTTTCCCCTTCACTCCTCCTTACATAATGTCTGTGTTGTCCCTGGACCAAGAAATGGCTTTCATCAGAAAACAGCACTTTTTTCCATTCATTTTCAGTCCAATCTTTGTATTTCTTTGCCCACTTTACTCGTTTTCTTTTCATTGCACCTGTCAAAAGCTGCTTTTTGGGGGGTCTTTTAGCTTTTCTACCTATTGCAACCAATCACTTTCACACTAAAGATGCACTTATCTTGACTCCTGCGCCAGCCAAATCATTTGTAATTTCAACACTGCTTTTTGATGGGTCTTGCTTGCTCTTTTTCAGAATGTAGGCATCATCTTTTGCTGTGGTCTTCCTTTTGCAACCACATTTCCCCTTCCATTTTGGACTGACTGACCCTGTAGTTTGGTACCGTACTGCCTAATGGTTCTTGATACACTGGTTTGTGGCACACCAATCTTAGAAATATCTCTACTTGATGCCTGGTTATATTGGTAAAGTGTCACAATACTTGCACACTTCCTAGGGCTAATATCTGCTATTTAGTAATAACTTGTAAAGCTCTACACCACTTGCAAGTACTAATTGATTATTTTGCCTATTATGACGTCATACAGTTTATTATGTCATCGCAAAATACTTTAGAACACGTGATGTTACAGAAGACGCTTCAAAAATCAGTATTTATGTAGTATCAACTATCCAAATTTGTGCAAAATAAAAAAGTGTTTAAAAAATGCGTGTGAGCCAATTAATTCGCACTCTACTGTATATTGTATAAATCCACGATGGCGACCAATCATTGCTGGTGCACCGTCAGTTGCACAAGCAATCACATTTGTCAGCGGAATTTGTTTGTCCTCAAAAAAATTTTTCAACGGTTTTGAAAATGGTGGAGCCTTTTGTGTCTGCAGTCAGGGACTCGCTGAACAATAACTCTTCTCGTATTTCATCGTTCTTTGTTACATAACGGTCAACGGACATATCCAAGAAGTAGTGCCTCACTACCTCGGAGCGTGGATTCGTCCACCTGTAAAGCGAATTTAGTCGATTTTAATTCAGCAAGTTGCTCAAAGAAATATTGGAAATTATGTCAACAGGATTGGAAAACATAATACTCATTATTTCTTTAACAGCAGGAATGATAAGATTTTTTCCAACGGTATGGGGCTTTCCACATTTGGCAATCAAATAGGAAACCTTGTAAGAAGCCAAAAGTCCTCGACCAACTTGTTCCGAACAATTCATCATCATACTTGTTATTGTATTTCTCTTTCTGAACTTGTCTTTCAAATCTTGAAAAAATGCTACCGGTTTATCTTTTTTATCAGCATGTTTGTTTCTAAATGATCTGAAAGTCGCGAAGGTTTTATCGCTTCATTGGAAAATGACTTTTCACAAAGCAGGCACATTGATAACTGAACATTTGACGGAGAAGGAATAAAACCAAATTGTAAATATTTTTCTGAATATTGACGACACTTCCTTTTGGTGTTCATTTTCGATTTCCTTCGGGGCATAAAAGACAAATATTTAATGAATATATTTAAGGAAATACCATAACAGAATAAACTAGTTTTACAAATCTTTGTCTTGATTAATCAAAACTTTTAGATAGATTAGCAATATAAGTCTTAAAACTCACTCATACACGACTTCCCAGCATTAACTAATTACCGGTAATACTGCAGGGTATTTCAAAAATAAAGAGCGAGTTTTCAAAAATAAAGAGCGAGTTTTACTTGTAACATATATTGCTTTAAATAATAAAAAATAATGAGTGAAGAACAACAAAGAAAGGAAACAGTTGGTGTGAATCTCGAAATATTTGATCAAGTAAAACAGTTATATACAACAAAAACAAATTGCTCTTTATTTCGGAAAACTCGCTCTTTATTTTTGAAAAACCCTGTAATACAATAAAAACAGCAGCGCACTTATAGGCCTGTTCTAAATGTAAGATTACAATGAATCAGCGTCCCTGTATCGAGTCAAAAAAGTTTAACGCCCCCTCGTCAATACATAAAATTTTATCGCCCCCGTTGGGAAACACTGCTATAAATAATAATTTTAGTAAAAAATATATCAAGTTTAAGTCTTCTCTTTTTCCAAGAATTTTATCTAGCATGTATAGACGAAAAGAATATGTGTTATTACATCAATAATAATTACCTGGTAAAGTCTTTTTGAATACACTCAGTCATTGCAATGTCAGTTTTTAACTCTATTAGAATTCATTACAGTATTAAATTCTAATAGAGTTCTGATGTATGTAATATAAATTTTAAATAAAATCTAAACCAGTGATGGTCAAACTTTTTTGCTCAATGACTGCATTCACAAGTTGATTTTGTTTGAGGGCCTCACTATAGTGACCTCTAAGAAAAAAATCTTCACTTCGAATTTGTCTCGATTTTCTTGATTTTGTACCTTAAAAATCACTGATCGCTAACAAAAAAAAATTAATAATTTTCTTGATTATATGTTTGAGGATTTTTTGGGCTATACAGAAAGTTGTTGCGGGCCATAGGAGTGCGTTTACCCACCCCTGATCTAAATGTTATTGCTATTAAGACAATGTAAGAAAGCGTAAAAGCTAAAGAGACAATGGTAGTATTAATCTAGTATTGTGTAGATATAGATTTTATATTTTCAAACTTTTTATTTAGTGATTTACTTTTCAGCATGGCAGGACAGAAATGATTTTAAACAATCTTAATCCCAGCTTTTCAAAGACTTTTATCATAGACTATTACTTTGAAGAAGTTCAAAAGCTGAAGTTTGCTGTTTATGACATTGACAATGCAACACATTCGTTGGATGATGATGACTTTTTGGGTGAACTTGAATGTACTTTAGGGAATGTGAGAAATAAGTTTTACTTGAACTTTTTGTATTATTTATTCATCTATGATTTATTAAGAAATAGCTTACATATTCATATTACTTATTAGCATTTTGATTTTTTTTACTTGTGTTACAATGAAACTGAAATTTAAAATTTTTTTATTTAACAAAATATATTTTGTTATGTTTATTTTGATTATCTGCAAAGAACAACAGCTGAATTCTTAAGTTTTCGTTTTTTACTCAGTTGTTGCTGTCTATTTGGTTGATATATTTTTAAAAAGAAAAGGTGACCAAATTCATTTTTGTCAAAAATTGATTTTCATCACTAAAGATTAAGATTGCCTACCATTCATCTAAACACGAAGTAATACTGGGAAAAGCATAAATGAGGTACAACAATGCTTCTTACTTGACTTGGGGTCTAAGTAGATTAGTTCTAAAATAGCTTCAACAACGATAGACTACTGCTCGGGGTTGTGGTTCCTATCAACAAAGTTATACAGAAGTAAACTAATGCAGAGTTTGTTAGATGAATGTAATGGTCTAGTAAATATATATAAGCAAATACCTTTTTGCTCAATTCGACAATGTTTTTTTCATTTAGGCTCATATTGAATTTTTGATATTTTTAAATTGTTTGCGTGATATTGCGACCAATAGCAAACATCGAAATTATGTGTATATTAGTTTAGTTTTTGTTTTATTTTTGCGCTTACTGTCCAAAATTTCAAGTTATCTACATTGAAACTACGTTGATATGATACGTTGAACATCCGTAAAAGAAAAATTAAAAAACTCCAGGCACCTGGAGTTTTTTTAAATAAGCCTACCTTTCAAAATTTTTGCTTCGCGCAAGTAAAATAATATAATCGTGTTTTGCCGAACCAGCTATCGAAGTCAAAGCCTGCCTAGTTTTTTGAATAATCGGTTCATACGTTGTCAATTTTTTTGTTTGTCCATTCTGAGCGCCAAATTTAAATCGTCCAGTTTTGGCCTATTGCTTCGGTTAATCATGAAAACCGAAACTCTGCATGTTTAAAGTAAAAAAACAAAGCAGACAATTGGTTTTCTCAAAAGCCTAAAATATTTATGCGTGTAACCATGGTTGCAGAGTCGGAAGATTAAGACCCGACTCCCCAATAAGAGCAATAGCATTATGATAGGCATACCATATTTCCGAAAGGGTAAATCGAGACGCTCGTTAATAGAAAAAAAATTCGTCCCTGAAAAAAGGTTATCATTTCGAATCAGTCTCGAATTTCATGATTTTTGACCCAAAAAACAAGTGTTCTCTAAAAAAAAAAGGGTGAACCCTTGGAATTTGTCTCCGACTTCTTGAGTTTCGTTCCTAAAAAGTAGTGTTCTCTAAAAAATAAATTGGACATGAAGATTCGGAGTCGGATAAAATATTCTGACTCCGACTCTTTGTACTCTCAGGCGTCCGACTCCGCAACCCTGCTGATAACGCCCGTTTATAATGTTCAAGTATGTGGAACTGTTGCTTCTTAATCTTCTACCTGTATGCCAGTGGTTCTCAAACTGTGCGTCGTTTGAAATCTGTAGGGCGCCGCACAGCCATTCTGTTCAAAAAACAGAAAATTTTAATGTATAAATTACGGTTTTATAGCTTAAGGCAGTGTTTCTCAAACCTTTTTTTCTGCGACCCAAAATCGCTAAAAACAATGATTTACAAATGTGACTGCGACCCAAATAAATTTGAGTGAGCGCTTATTTTGATTAGAAAGAAACGAAATTGTTATGTAAGCCAACAATGGTTGTCTAATTTTTAGCTGTAAATGAGTCGGCAGAAATTTATTTGTGAGCAAACTTATTTCGATTTCTTGATTTTCGGCTGAAAAACGTAGTGATCTCTAAAAAAAAAAAAAAAGGTCCTCACCTTAAATCTGAGTCAGATTACTTGATTTTCGTCTTAAAATTGTAATGATCTCTTAAAAAGGTTCTTCACTTCTGAAATCTTATGTGCGCAGATCTTTTCTTTTACGCGCGGTAATTTACAAGCCTTCGCGACCCATCCACATAGTCTTGGCGACCCATGGTTTGAGAAACGCTGGCTTAAGGCTTAGTGTTCTTAATTGGATACCAAGAATGTACTATTTCCGCCGGCTCACGCTTCAAGCATTCGAAGTTTTTTCTATTGTTATGTAATAGCCATTACTTCAACTAAAATCTTTTTATTGCTTACAACGCATTGCGCAATTCATTTAGTAAGAAGTCAGTTATAAAATTTATTCAGTAAAAAGTCAGTTATAAAATGGATGTAAACAGCAAGTTAATGTTGCAGGCCAAGCGTAAATCTTCGATTGGAGATGATAAACCTAAAAAGAAGTCTCGCAAGTACAGCGACACTTATTTGGATTTTGGTTTCACGTTTATCTTGCAAAATGGTGAGGAAAAACCTCAGTGCGTTATTTGCAACAAGATATTGGACAGTGAGAGTATGTTACCGAACAAACTTAAACGACATTTGACATCATCACATCCAAAATTTGCAAGTAAACTTAGAAACTTTTTTGCTCGAAAATTAAGTGATATGAAGAGCCAAGTATCAACCATTTCGAAATTCACGCAACTCCCATCAAAGGCTTTATTAGCATCCTATCTAGTTGCGCACAGAATCGCTAAGTGTAAAAAACCTCACCCCATTGCTGAGGAAATAATACTGCCTGCTGCAATTGATCTTGCAAGTACGATGATAGGAGAAGGAGCTGCCGAAAAATTAAAGTTAGTACCGTTATCCAATGATAACGTGTGTCGTCGGATTGGTGACATGGCGTTGGACATTCACAATCAACTCGAATGAAAGAGCGAGAATTCAGCCTGCAATTAGATGAAGCGACTGATAGTAGTCAAGATGCCCACCTAATATGCTACGTGCATTTTGTTGACTTTTCTGAGCACAACTTGGTAGAAGAACTACTCTTTTGCAAGCCTATTGAACTTGGTTGCCGAGGAATTGATCTTTTCAACATAATCGACAATTTTACTTCCACAAACAACTTAGATTGGGGAAAGTGCATTGGCATATGTACAGATGGCGCCAAAGCAATGTCTGGCAGCCGCTCTGGACTGCGAAGCCTAATTCAAGAACACGCCCCAATGGCTAAGTGGATGCATTGCATGATTTACCGAGAGGCATTGGTGGCTCGTGAACTGAGCCCGGAACTTGCTGCTACAGTTGAAATCGTCACCAAAGTTATTAACTTCATCAAAACACGGCCATCAAAATCAAGAGTGTTTGAAAAACTTTGTGCAGAGATGAATGCAGAGCATCGAAGTTTGCTGTTTTATTGTTCATCCAGGTGGCTTTCGCTTGGAAAATCATTTGAACGAGTCTACGAACTGCTGGACGAACTTCATGCATTTTTGCAACAAGAAAAGAATCAACTTGCTGATTACCTAGCTGAGAACGAATTTTTATTAAAATTGGCTTATTTGTGTGATATCTTTGCTAAATTAAATAAACTGAACCTGTCTATGCAAGGGGCTGATAGAAATATGCTCGACATTTCACATAAAATCACAGCGTTCACAAAAAAGCTGTATTTATGGAAGGAAGATATTGCAAATGTGTCCGGAAGTTCTCAGTACTTCTCTTTTTTGTCCAATCTGCTTGAGAAGAAAAGCATGATGCTGCCTTCAGATTTACGAAGCGTATTTGTGCAACATCTATCTACGCTCGAGTTGAAGTTCGCACAGTACTTTCCAGAAGATTTATCAAGCTATAAATGGATTAGCGACCCTTACGTCCACCCCATCCCATCTTCCTTCACTAAAGAAGAAAAAGAAGACTATATTGATCTTACCTGCGACAGTTCCCTGAAAAGGACGTTTGATTCAGTCAACCTGACACATTTTTGGATTTTAGTGAATGATGAATACCCAGCTTTGACAAAAAAAGCATTGCGAGTGCTTGTCCCTTTCGCTACGTCGTATTTATGCGAAGCTGGATTTTCTGCCATGGCCGTCATTAAAACTAAATATCGATCACGAATAGACGTTGAAAGAGAAATGAGGGTGGCAGTTTCAAAGATTCTCCCAAGGTTCCACGACCTTTGCAAAAATAAACAAGCCCACACGTCACATTAGATTGGAACTAAATTACTATATGATAGGGCTATTGTTCTTTTTGATATTTCGTTTCTTCATTGATTCTTTCTTCATTAAGTGTTGCGATACTACTAAATGGAACTTTGGTAGCAGTGTTTTTATGACTGGTGCGTCGCAAGCTCAGCAAACTTTTGCAAAGGCGTCACAACGAAAAAAAGTTTGAGAACCACTGCTGTATGCAATTAAAAAATTAAGAAACAGGTTTAATGCGGCCTGAACGTATTTTCAGCTGTCAATAATACTGTACTTTTAAATGTAAGGTAGAGAGGTATGAAATGCTTATTTACTTAACATGGCAAAAGCGTGATAATTTCGCCGATTTTCAACTAATAAACGTAGAGAATGCGCAATTTACTCGGTATACGAGTATGTCCTGCAAGTTAATACGATATATAACCAATATCCAGTGAAACGAAACATTTAGAAATATTGTAGCTGAATTTTGGACAAGGCTGGCGACAGGTAGACCCGGAGATTTTGGGACAGTATAAAATTAGCAGAAAACGTAGATACAGCGAGTCGACGCGACGAATCCGGCCTTTTCTGAAGTCATTAATTGTAAAAGTTCAAAGTGGTATGAAGACTAACCTCCTTGCCTGACCTTAAGTTGACTAGATTAAAATTTTTCTCCATAAAAGTTAATGTTCTTTATCTTGAAAAAAAATGTGATTGTGTTGTCAATAGCAGGAAAGAGGCCAACAAAATGAACAATCTTCAATTTCAAATAACTTTTAATCACTTTTAGATTGTTTCAAGAGGCGTTTATACGGCACCGCTTTTGTTGCGAAATAAAAAACCAGCCGGCCAAGGAAAAATAACAGTGAGTATTTTTTTAATGACTTTAAGAAAGTGTTTTAATTACTGTTGTTAGTGCTGTCTTAGTTATATGAGCATTTTTGTAGATATCGGCTGAAGAGCTCAGTGGAAGCAATCAAGTCGCATTTCTTTCATTTAAAGCACAAAATTTAGATAAAATGGTGAGCGATGCAATTTTGTTGTAATTCTTAGTTTCCGAGTCCTTTGCTTTTTTTCGGTCGATTGATCCCTTTTCTAATCCTTAGGATTGGTTTGGTAAATCCGATCCTTACTTGGAAATATACAGACCGAATCTAGACGGTCGAATGTTGATGGTTCATCGAACCGACGTTATCAAGAACACGTTGAACCCAACTTGGAAGCCGTTTAAAGTTTCAATACCGGCCTTGTGCGGTGGTGATTACGACACTAATTTAACTGTGAGTAATAAATGATTTTGTTCTTTGTTTTGTAGCAGTTTACTGTATAAAGCTAAATGATTAATGTCTATACCAAAACCTTGGTGAATTTTGGGTAGCGACCTTGAACATCAATATGATTTACACGAATAAGTTTATTTCTTTTGCAAAAAGATTGCTTTTGCACTCCCTAATAAAACAGCGGACAAGCAACGTCATTACGCGTGTACATCATTCACTTGATACAATGTTATTACCCGTCTGCGTTGCAATACTTAGTGCAAAAACTTCGTAAAAATTAAAAACTTGTTCCTGAATTGTTTCTTGTAACACATGTTAATGGTTTGATAGAATAATTGCTTGGTAAAGTATGCCAAATTAGGTAAGTTATAAATCTTGATTTTCTATTCGCAATTAGTTGTTTTAATAAATAACGTTTTAATAAACATTACGTGACATAAAAATTATACAAAAGTGTCGTTTTGCTTATGCATGATGAAGCAAGCTGTAAAACTCTTCAAGCGTTTTGTCAGCTGAACTATTTTTATGAACAGATTTTGCATTCAATTGTAAATTTTTATTTCTTCACCTATCTTGCACAAGAAACGACTCGCTTTACTTGGCTAACGGAGTTTAAAGTAGCTGAAATTTGGAGTTGTTTAAAAAACATGCTTGAGTTATGCATCGATTCGGATCAGGTTTAATGAGGTTATTTATTACAACTGTTTATTAAACTAACAGTTCTTGTTTGATGCGTTGCGTTCGGGGCGCGTATGGCTTGGAGAAGCAACAGCTTCATCATTTGCGATCTGTTCCTGCTGGGTTTTTCCCGCAACTGTAAAGTTATCAAAAAACACAAAGCTTCCTTTAAATTTAAATTTTCAGCAAACTAAGTTCTACTAGAAATTAAGTCAAAGCAACGAATTTATTTTTTACTTCAACTCGTACAATTACGTCGCAATGGTTTTCGGCAGCTGCTTGACCAAACGTTAAGCAGCTGCTATAATAAAACTTCAAATTTCACAAAAGGTTTTTTCAGCATTCTCAAGCCGAAGTATTTTTGTAGCATCGCTTTATGCGCATGCAAATTAACCACATCGAGTGCTCTGAACTAAGAACGCGTTCGACGTGCACAATGTTGAAGATGTTCGATGACGGCTGCTATTGTCTTTTCAGATCAAATGTTTCGATTGGAACAGCAACGGCTCTGCTGACTTGATAGGCGAATTCTCTTCAACAGTGCGAACGTTTTTAGAAGCGAGTGCAAGCGAGGTGAGTGTAGCTTAGCAATTTATTGCACGTAATTGTCAAAAGCTTAAATAAGAGGCCTTGAGCCTGTAGATTTCATTATACCTGTCTTTAATTGCGACTTGACAACGATTTGCGATTAGATGTATTCGTTTTGATTGGACATGCATTTGGCACATATGCTTTTTGCACACATGTGTGTTGAATTCAGCATATTGATAAAAAGTTGATGTTTTTCCTCAAATTGTTCGTTTTTAATTGTTTCTTTCCATCGGATCAACGTTGCTTGGAACGCTGTAATGAATTTAAATTAATTATAAACAAGACAATCCTACTAAGCAGCACGTTCGTAACTAAAATAGTAACAAAACGCTCTAAATTATTTAAATAAAAGCTTCGTTATGAAATTGGTTGAGTCATCGTTCCGTGTACTCGTTGAATTTGGCTTTATTTACCTGAGTGACAGTGTAAGATCTTTCAAAGGTGTAAAGACATTGCTTTTGGATTGAATTTTTTTGGGTCACTTTCGTTGCTTTTGCTTAATGCGACAAAGCGTGTTACGAGCCCATGATACTAATCTTCGCCATTCGTGCATGGTCAACAAATGCGATTTGCGATTTGTAACGTTTTAAAATTTGGGATAATCTTACAGAGATCTATGTCACTGTCACTGATACCTGCCCAGTCATCAATAAGTAAAAAATGTCTTACATTTAAATCAATAGCAGACTTTACCTACCGTCAGTGTGAGTTAATAAGCAAAAAAATGGGGCCCCACTTCAAATTAGAAAGCTATTAACTACTTATAGCTCTTCAATATTTAAACCACTCTCCACCGACATTAGAGATTGAGTGATTGTGCGTGGACGTTGATGGTTATCAAATAATCAACGTCTGCAAACCTCCACCAACACGACTGCGATCTCAAGATCTCCCAGTGTTTCCTCACCTGTGTTTTTTTATGCCGGTGATTTTAACTGTCGACACGTTGATTGAGGTAACGACGATAACAGTGCGGATGGTGAGTGCTTGGCTGGCTGGGCAAGCATTAATAGTCTTGCCCTCCTATGCAATGCCAAGGACGCGCTAGGTTTTGCTCTGGCCGCTGGAACTCTGGCCTTAATCCAAATCTAGCTTTCTCCAGTATAGGTCCTAGCAGTCGCTTACCGGATAGACGTGTTCTTGAAAAGTTCCCGTGGTCACAACGTCGACCTTAGCTTGTTACACCACCAAGGTTTGCTTTATCAGTGCCAAGCATGCCTGTTAGGCGATGGAACTTCCGCAACGCCAAATGGCCAAATACATTGCTTTGACGAATAAATTCGCAAAGACTTTGTTGCCGCCTGATTCACTTAATGTGGATGTGGCTTACCAGGACTTTTGTAACATCATCAAGAAAGCAGCAAAAAGACTATCCCAAGCGATCATCAAAGCAATTATATTCCGTGTTAAGATGTGGAGTGTGAATCCCTCTACACAACGTTGCTGCAGTCTCCTCAGTGAGGCGACTCAAATTTTGCTACTACAGCTGTACTTGCCAAACTTGACAGGAAGCAGAGGAATCAATGGTCCGAAGCAGTTCGGAGCATCGACTTTTCATACTCTAGTCGTAAAGCATGGAGTATATTGAATAACCTTACTGGTAGGTCACGACATTCTTCAGGTCACTGTCCTCGACACTCTGCTTGCACCGACTCAAAATTTTCAAGATTTGGAGAAAACGCTTGTAATCGCAATCCCAAAGTTGATGAAGCCTGTGGGGGACCCAAAGAGTTATCAACCAATATTTTTGCCCTCTGTCCCCTAAAAGATCCTCTAGAGGCTTATCTACGCCCGTGTTGAGCCAATAACTGATCCACTGCTCCCGAAAGAGCAGGCTGGGTTTCGATGCGGGAAGTCAACCCTGGATCAAATCGTTCTGCTAACCCAGAACATCGAGGATTCTTTTCAGGCTAAGAGAAAGGCCGGTGCCATATTGTCGATCTGACAGCAGCATATGACACTGTCTGGCACCGTGGCCTTACCTACAAGCTGCTGAGGCTTCTGCCGGATAAGCCCATGGTCAGGATGATCATGGAGCTTGTTCGAAACCGAAGTTTCATCCTTACTACCGTTGACAGCAAGCAAAGCAGGCTCTGCGGTCTGAAAAACGGCGTTTCTCAGGGATCGGTCTTAGCTCCCCTTCTTTTCAACATCTATACGTACGATCTTCCCTTCACGATTTCCAGAAAGTTTGCTTATGCAGACGATTTAGCATTGTTGCACTCTTCTGAAAACTGGAAAGACCTGGATGAGACTTTACGCCAAGACATGACTACACGTTTGGAATATCTCCAGACTTGGAGGTTGAAGCTCAGTCACATTAGACGGTGACGATAGCCTTTCATCCAGCCAGCTGAGCTTCGCCGACTAGGAAGCGACACTCTCCTTGGCTTACTGTGGATCTCTGAATCCTGACCATATGATGCATGGTCTTTTAAGTAAGTCCTCAGATGCTCGCCAAGAGAGACTAAGATCTTGAGCCCGTTTGTGCCTGCTGCGCGGAGTTTATTTAGCCTGGCTGAACTCGGCATCTGCGCTTCTCAGTGAATGAGCTACGGATGGAACAGGGAGTACTGTGAGAGTACATCCAGGCTCCGTGTTTTTTATACTCATAACTAGTGCCAGGCCTGTTGGATTAACCTTGCCCCGAACAGCTTGAGTTTAGCTCAATCGCCTGCGGATTGGTGTTGGGCAATTCCATTCGTCCATGCACAATTGGGATCTCGCTCCTTCAGCGAATTGCGAGTGCGGTGCCTCTAAACAAACCGCAGACCACGTTTTAATAGCGTGTCCCATATATCGGACACCACACGAAGCACGAGGTCTGACGGTTTTGGATGACGAAACCGATGCCTGCTCAACACCATCACTGTAAGCATCTGATCCGGGCAGTAGAGCAGCCTGGGGTAGTAAAAGTATAAACCCTCGGCCCCCAGTCCTGTTTGTGACTGATCCGGAGTAGATGCCCTTCTAAACAACGACGACGACACAGAGAATCCTTTAAACTTTTTTAAAGGCTTCAATTTGCATGTGATTCCACGTTTTGATCATAAAAATTAATTCAGTTGACTTTTCCAAAGCGATTTTCTAAACATTATTTTCTATCTGTTCTTTGCAGGTATTTATTTTCTACCCGACAACAAAATCTTGCTGCTTGCAAAAGTTAAGCCAATAATTCTTTAACGATAACTTTAAGACTAGTCTCTTTTCATGCGATGCGAGAAAATAGTAGAAGTATTTACTCGTACACAATAGCATATACAAAGCAATCAGCTCTTGATTTCTTTGAAGCTTCTTTTGTGTATTCTCGATTCTTCTCTGCTTGCTTCTCGGCTGAACGAAATAATTATGAAGTTTGCTGTTTTTTTCAATTGATAAGTTTTACTTCTCACACTCATTGCACATATTTTATAGGTTCGGTGGGATTGCGTTAATCCGCAGAAAAAAGCCAAAAAGGGAAGCAAATACAAAAACTCGGGAGTCATTTACTTAACCTCTTGCAAAGTATTAGCATTGTATCATCAAGAGGCTTTCAGCTCAATAATTTTTTACTTTTTTTAAATCCAGATTGAGACCGAATATACGTTCCTTGATTTTATTATGGGCGGGTGTGAAATCAACTTCACGGTAACTTTATGTGTTTTAATTCTATATACAGGGTTTCCGAAAAGTTACTGTGCAATAGAAAATATTTGTAATAATAGCTGGTTTTGTGAGGTAATATTTAGGTGCTGGTATGAAAACAAGTTTTACATATCCAAGTAAATGAGACTGAGCTGGAACAAGGATGGTTCCAACAAGACGGAGCAACTGCACATACTGCTCGTTAATCACTAAACTTTTTGGAAAGCATCTTTGCTAATCGCATAATTTCACGTGGAATTTGGCCTGCTACATCTCCGGATTTGACTCCTTTGGATTATTATCTCTGGGGTGCACTGAAAAGTCGAGTGTATGAGAATAATTTTCACAACCTGGGAGAATTAAAGACGGCAATTACCCAATGCATCCAACAGATAACACCCGACATCCTCCAAGATGTGTTCAATAATATGCAGCGTCGAGTGCAAAAGTGTCTTAATTCCAATGGAGAACATTTCCAGCATTTCCTTTAAACAAACTGTAATATTGTAAACAAATGTAAATAAAAATTATGTTGTCTAAATGTTTTTTAATAAACTTTACTGTAAACACATTAAATTTTTATCTATCCATACTGCACAGTAACTTTTTGGACACCCTGTATATGTCTGGTTTTTTTATTAACTGCATAGCATTAGTTTTTGTAGCTAATGTGCAGTACTTGGTTTAGTTTTAAGCTATAATCGTTACTTAGTAGTACTGTATATCAAAGTTCTTTTTTGTTTCTTTATTGTATGTTTTAAAGTACTAACACTTTTTTAAATCATTCTTATCGCATTCTCGAAGTTATAGTTTTGCTGTTACAGAAATTAAGTCGAGCTTTAATAGCACAATCTACTTGTAAAAATGCTCTGGCTTTTACCATTCCGTATATCAACTCGATCAGTAAAGAAGAACGTCATCAAGAAGCGGTTCGATTTCCCGAGTGACTTGCACCTGCTGTCGTTATCGACACAAACATAATCTTTTACAGTAGAAATCTCATCTCAAAAACTTTTTTTAACTCTCAAAAGCCGCTTTCACTCAGGTTGGAATCGACTTCACTGGATCGAATGGGGATCCCCGTCAACCCCAATCCCTACATTACATGGACCCGCGCCACCCAAACCAGTACGTTCGTGCCCTTCGGTCGGTGGGCGAGGTTTGCCAGGATTACGATACCGACAAAATGTTTCCCGCTCTTGGGTTCGGCGCCCGGATTCCCCCTTCATTTGCTGTTTCACACGAGTTCCCGATCAACTTTAATCCCCAAAATCCGTTTTGTGCTGGTGAGTTTTGTACAGAAATTTAGAAAAGCCGTCATCTGGTCAAGGTGTGGACCGGGTCCTATCAGGGGCAGATTACGTTTGTTGTTGTTGTTCCAAACGTTGTTTTTCATTTTCCGTTGATTTGTGCGCGTATGACTCGATTGAGATTTTTTTTACAACTACAAAAACTTTTTTGATGAATGTTAAATAACTTTCTATCGTTTTTGTTTGTTTTAAATGTAATTGTTTTGAATTTTTTTTAATTTTGGTGAAAATTTCTCGTGTTTTATACTTCTCGTATCCGAAATTCACTTCGCTTAATTCTATTTATTACCACTTCTTTGTTTTCACCTTGGATACGACATCGAAAATAACTGCGACAAGATTTTGTTTTTAATTCGGTTTATCTTACTCTTCTATATATCTTGTATTATTAGGAATTGCGGGAATCGAGGCCGCCTACAACAACTGCCTATATCAGGTCCAGCTCTATGGTCCGACCAACTTCGCCCCCATCATCAACCACGTGGCAAGGTTCGCGCATCAAGAAGCACAAAAAAACGTGGCATCGGTCAGTAAACGCCGAGTTATTTGCAGAGGGATCTCATCGACGTTTTTATTTTTTTAAATCGAGTTTAACCCGACAGCGAATCAATGCAAGCGATTGGTTTATATTCAAGAAAAAAATTTGCAGCCGCTGTTTCTGGGTCCTTTATCGAATAATGGGACCAACAGATCCGGCTTTTGCTTTAAATCTTTCGGTTTGGTTTTCATCGTTTGAAAAATTCGCATGCGCTTAGTCACGTGCTTTCTGGGGCCTCTACTCAAAACTTCGCCCGATCGGAGGTTCGCTGTTGCTCCTTCAGGTCTAGTCCAGTCGGGTTTGCTGCTCGATGGAGCGGACGAAGAAATGCCGAAGATTTTGCTGACGTCAGAAAAGGAATTCTTAATGAAACGTTATGATAATACGAGTGAAATATATTATCATCTAAACCTATACTCATGCTGCACGTTGTATTGACATTGCTTTATTCAAAATTTAGTTTTTCGTCTTTGCAAATCCTTGCTGAACGCCAAGTTAAATTCATTTAAATTCACCTGATTTTGTCTAGTGGTTCTTTACTCGAAATTTCGCTCCCTACCCAAAGTTCTATTTGTTTCTGATGACTTGTTTTTTGCGACAGAACTACTACATTCTGCTCATTCTGACGGACGGGGTCATATCGGATTTTCATCAAACACGTGACGCGATCGTGGCTGCCTCCCATTTGCCAATGTCGATCATCATCGTCGGCATAGGTGCGCCTGCGCAGTGAAATCAGATTTTAGCAACGTGTTTTTGTGCTGATGCATTGTTTGAGGATGTGGGTCGTAGACACAGCAAGCCCGAAATATTGTTTGACCGAAATGAATTTGCAACGAATTGGTTCAATTTAACTTGTTATGCTGCATTTGAAGTCACTTAAAACAGGCGTTGTCAAACTATGGGGGGCCGTCGTGCGCAGATTTGCGGCCCGCGCCTGCTGACTCAACTACTTATTTTCCAACTGTCCAACTTTCGGCAGGCCTTAACTCGGAGTTGTATTATATTAAAGGTTCAACTTTTTGTTCGTGCGCACCAGGCCAGGCGCACGTTCAATTGAGCTTCGTAAATGCGACTTGCCAACCCAAACAAGTTTGACTGCCTTAAAGGCCCGTTTCCACTACGAGCGTGGAAAAAAGCATTCTTAGTTTTATTGATTTTTTTTGCGCTCGCTTCAATTTTAACCGCTCGCTTCAATTGAAGATCAATAAAAGAGAGAAAGAATGCTCTTTTCCACGCTCGTAGTGGAAACGGGCCTTAATGCAGTAATTCGATGGCGAAGCGGAAATAGGGTTGTTCTGCTGTGCACACTTGTTCGCTTTGTTCGTTGAAAGCCCAACCTTAAAAGTGACGTCATCGTTTGTTTAACTTGTTTGTTTCTGCGGCTTCAAGGTTCGTGTTCACTTCTATGTATGTTAATGGTCTGAAGTCTTAGCTGTTCTGCTTTGTCTCCAGGTGGCGCTGACTTTGAAAGCATGAACGTTTTGGACGGGGATGATGTCCGCTTGACGGACACCCGTGGGCGCCCTTGCTTACGGGACATCGTTCAATTTGTCCCGTTCCGAGATTATCACAATGTGAGTAATTTATCAATGCTTTGATTTAGGCTAATGCTTTTTTCTCCGCCTGTTTTTGTATTTAAAGGTTAGTTTAGCTTGAGTCGAACGATTCGTTACCAAACAAAGCAAATCGACTCTTTGAAAGCTTTTCTGTCTTCAAAGCAACGCGACTGAATTATTATGTCTATATGTGTTCCGTTTTTCTGCCCAGTCATTCTATTTTAAACTTTTTACAAATTATCCGCCGTTCAAAATTTAGTTAAATTGCTTTGTTACGGTCCTACATCATGCTCGGGAAGTTTTTTTAATTAATAATAAATTGTAAAGCACTTAAACGTCATAAGACGTTTTCAAAACACTTTGCAGTGTTATTTTCTTATTGCCAGCCGCTTTTTAAATTAAAGAATTTTTTATTTTTGTCCCTGATATCTTTTAGGTTGCAACATTCACTTTTTAATTTTGCCTAGAGTCACTGCAAAATTTCGAAACATCGTTTACATTATTTCTTTGTAAAAATTTTAACATTGACGATGTTACAAAGCTTTCTATCATATACGAGTATATTACCATATTGTTTTTTCTATAAGTGAATGTCTGCAATTTAAATTTGTTTTGTTCAATGGTTTTGAACAGCGCACACAATTACTTACCTATTTTTGATTAGTTTGCATAGAGCCACTAAATTGGTCATGGATGCTGTTCACTTTTGAAATTTGGTCGTTCCCTTGTTTTTTTAAGTCACGAAGTAACGTTAACAAATTGATATTTATTTTTCACGCATCTCTTTTTGTGACGTCATAATTTTAATAATTGGTGACGAATCGTGCAGCCAATCACTGCCCTGTCGAGTCTTACAAAGAAGTGACGCTTGACTTCTCGAATCTTCTTGCAGGCTCCTCGTCACATCCTGGCGAAGACCGTGCTTGCTGAGCTCCCCGATCAAGTCGTGTCCTACTTCAGGCACCGAAACCTCAAGCCGATGAGATCCCCCACGCAAACCTCTGCACCTCAAAACCCGGCTATGTCTGCCCAAGGCCCCCCGCCACCTTACACTCCTTCGTGATCACACCAAACCTGAAGATTTGGCCAGAGTGATGAAAGTAGGAGTCGGCACGTTGGTTCTGGGAATTCAAAATACTTGAAAGTTAAAATCAATTGTTTTTAATTGCCTTACAATCTTTTTTTTTTTTTTGAAAAAAACTTTAATGCACTTTTTACTTTACTACCTGTTTACTTTTCAAATGTACAATTTCCTTGTTTTTATATTTCTAAACTTTCGCTTGATCATGAATTGCATTTACTGTATCTTATCTGCAATTTCTATTCTAGATATGAAGTGACTGTGCATTTTCGGTTCCACAGCGATGAAAAATTTTATTTTTAGTGTTAGCTGTCTTTTGATATGATTGATGTTTTCGATTCTTTTTCTTATATGTGCATGTTTACCTCGCAGTAATTTCAATTACTTTCTCAATAATACTCACGTGGTAGCTGTTACATTCCTAGTCGCATTAATTGTTAAATTCTAACTTGGTGTCCATGCTTATTTTATAAGAGGCGACTGCCACGCTCCATTGTATGCATGTCGCAGAAGAACACATCTCATAAGTGCTGGTATTTGAAAACTTACTTTTAATATTATGCTGATATGAATAGCCGAACAACCTTAGTAGAAACTTTTAGAAAATCTCTGACAACACTTTCTTCATCTTTTTTTTATTTTTTATTTTTGATTGAAGGTAATTTACCCCATTTTTTGACCGCTGTTCTATAAAATTTTGTTTGAAACAACGTACGCAATTCAAATCAATTCCAAGTTTTTTGGTGTGTGTGGAAAAGGATTCAATGTTTCTAAAGCATTTGTTTGTCCCATTGTGTCTTAATCTTCGATTGTTTGCTTGTTGATGCTGGTTCAATTCCCGTCTTTGTGTTAAATCTTTTAATTCGGTTTTGAATAATTTTGCCTCATATGTGAATTCATTAAATGATATTTTCAATTATTGCAATTTTATATATTAACTGATTGTACTTAGGTTTTCAACGACGCTTGCCTTATACAGTACATAGTAGAACGCCGATTATTCGAACTAATTGGGACCAGGGGTGGTTCGGGTAATTGATTTTTTGAATAATCGAACAAAATACCATTTTGCAATAAAAAGCAACATATGAACATATGGTCATTTATTGTACATTATGTTCATTTCCAGTTGATTTATAATTTCAAGTTTCGTCTCAATAGTAAGTACATTTCTTTTTTTTTGTGGTTGAAGACATACTGTAGTGACTACCGGTGGATTAGTTTGAAACTTCAAGGAATTACAACATGTTATCAAGTGCTTTTTGCTTTCAAACGTCGCGCTTCTCTCTTTTATCAAATGTTTCTCGCTTACAAGCGTCACGCTTTGATGACTTTTGTTATAAAGTGGTGTACTGTATTGATAAAAATGCCTTTGATTTTAAATTCGCCTCAACAACTTTTTTGAGAAAATCAACGAAACGATTTATGAAACATGCAAGTTGTGACAGTTGTTGCATACGAATGACAAACGTTGCAGAACGATTGTATGATAAAGTGCTTTGTTTGTTTTTAATCTGTCTTCTTGCTCGCCTTATGTTGCGCTAATCTTAGCGAAAATTTTGTTTCGTTTTAAAACGTTAATTCGTCTCTGATTTTTCTCTTAACGCGCTTCATGGTAGCATGATTTCGAGTCTGGTTGTAGCGGCAATTTTTTTGAAAAGCTCGTCAAGTAAAACCGTCATTTTTACAATTTTTATAAACGGTACATGTTTAATTTTCTTGTAATTCATTTATCGCAATTATTCTTGACCTCAAATTGTCTTTTCTAACCATTGATCATTAATTTTTACTGTGGAGCAGTCTAAAAATAATACTCGTAAATTGTCATAACGATGGTGACTTGATTAGTTGTGTTATAAAAATGAAAAATTTTTTGTTTTAAGTGTTTGTGTGCTCAGAAAAGAGACAATTAGTTGGTGCGCTCTCGAAGCAACGTAGACTTCAAATTTTTTTTCAAGTTTTTTTGACTCTTCTTGGTTTGCTGTATCAGCTTGTACGCAGCTTTATTCTCGATGTTAATTCCGGTTTGACCGAAAAAATCTAGCTTTAAAATCGGAATTTTTGCCCGTCAAACCGGGAAATTCTTTTGGAAATGATTCTACATGTTGCTTTCAATGTAAACCTTGCTCCAGCGACTCGCGTGTTTTGTGTTTTTATCGTGCGGTTCGATTGGAGTTTCAGCATCGAAATCATTAAAACTAGATGATCACTTTCCTGTATTTTTATAGCAACTATAAATTTGCTGTGAAGTTACGGGTATAGTTGCAATTTTGTTGCATTGGTCCGATCTGATCCATCAGTTTACACAAATGTTATCCTCCTCCCCCGCTTGCATACGTTAAACTGTCTTCAATAATTTGTTTAATCTAACCCTTCAATAATTTGATTCGTCGATCAAATATGCTTTTGTGTTTGTAAATACATTTTCTTAACGCTCGTTCTTCGTCTGCAGACATGTAAGGTATGTTAAGGTGATGTAATTGTGACGTGGTATGTGATGTCAGAGGAGCCTACTTCGAGTAGCTTCGATCCGTTGTTAGCTCTCTATCCGATCGAAAGCGAACCGAAAGCTGACGTGAAAGTGTACGACAACGTCGCCGTCTTCGAAGCCAATCTGAAGCGACAAAACTTTGGCGAGAATGCCCAGGTATTGCTGTATGATGACGAAATAGTTGAGACTGGTTGGACCATTACACAGAATGGAGTTTTTCTAAATTTAACTTGCAAGTCTTCTTGGTTTAATTTTCTTCGTACTTGTTCAAACTGACAATGCAACAATATTTAATGACTGCCTGTTGATTATCGTTATTTGCTTTGATTTAATTTTAATCTTATAAGAATTAGGGTTCACTAGCACTTTTATTTGATTTCATCTCCATATTTACTCTTACAAATTGCAGGAAAGCGACGGAGGCGCTATACTTAGGGCAAGTAATTACACCGACCTGCTTGCGGAGATGCCAAGATATTGATGTCCGGTTGAAATTTTTTATTTGTTTTTTTTTTATAGAGATATGACTGAAATTTAGAACTCTTTTCAAGACCGCCTTGCAGGGGAAAATGGCGTAAAGTGTCTTTCTCAAGGACACAACAGAATGGCGCGAGTAGGTTTTGAACCAGGACTATATTGATGATAATCACGGCGCTCTTAACCACTCGACCACGATGCCGACGACATATCAATCAAATTTCTACTGTATTCTCTGAGGAGCTTACTTTTCCTCGCTCCGCTCGATGTGCCCTCTCTCGTTTACGCTGCACCGGGCACAGCACTCTTGCTACATACTTACACAGGATTGATTGAGCTGAGACTTCTTCGTGCAGTGACTGTGGTTTCGAATCACAGGACATCTCCATTTCGTGCTAGACTGCCCTGCACTTGATTCTCTACGTCCGTTCATCTTCCGCCATTTCCTCACCATTTTAGACCTCTAGTCTCGTTCTTGGGGCGTTGCCCGATTATTGGGACTCCGCGGAGTTGATCCGCACCCACCACAACCAAGACATATCAATAACTCTTCATGTTCATGCATGCACAACTTGCTGACATGTAAGAACTTACAAGAAGTCATTGTAGATTCAACTTCTGGCATTGATTATATTTTATGTTGTGAAGTAATTACTTATCTAAAAGTGTTCTATTGCATTGTAATTTCACTTTATTTGTGACATCGAAGGCGAAGAAGAAGACAAGCCGCCGGGATAAGAGCTTCTCGCAGCGGAAGAAGCTCGTTGCCGAAGCTCGAGGTCGAGATGTGAGCAAGCTCAAGGAACTGATGGAAGCGCGGAAAGCCATGGACCAGATGAAGGCTGGCGGGGGCGCCGTTGATGAAGAAATCGGTAATTTGAAACGCGTTTTTTTACACTAGTTTAGTTCGTTGTGCAGGACTTTTTCATTGTTAACTTTGTATTCGCTCGAAATATACGAGCGTAAGTATCTAAGTCATTCCATGACAAATCACCACAAAAAAAATTTTTTTAACCACTACATCTCGGATTTTAATGAAAATTGGTGTATGTGGTTATCCTATAGCTAAAACTCACTGGTGCAAATATTACGTTTCTACGACTAATACTTTTTGAGTTATAGGGAGGCAAAGTTTTGGGGGAGCCAAAAAACCCTTTTTAAAAAACGCTTATACTGTATCTTCCTCAAGATATGTTTAAATTATAACATGTTATATATGGTTGAAATCAGAAAAGAACAAGGAATTCAAATATAATATCAAAAATTCTATAAATATTAATATAAAAAAGTTATTTATAAAAAAATTTTCCCGCCACCCCCCAAGAATTTTGAAAGCCCCCACAAAAATTTTGATTCATCAGCCTTAAAAATATGCAATAAAAACAATGGTATAGACCGTTTATTATGCTTAACACTTAATATAAATGATTCACTAAAGCAATTTTTAGGGCAAATATTTCCAAAAATTCAATTAAAATGTGAAGGATTTTCCTGTATACCTAAATTTTAACATTGAGGATTTTGGCAATGTTTTCTTGGCATTTTAGATTCTAAATAGTTTAAAATAATTTATAATATCCTAAAAAAAACACATTTAATGGGGATTAAGGTAGGTATCAGATATTGTGGAATGTGCAAATTATAATACCTTTGATAAATATGACTGTGTAGATATTTCAGTAAAAGTTTAAAATCTTTGTACAGCCATTAGCAACACTCGCCGTAACTACATTTGTTAATATAATAGAATTATACATCACAAATACATATACAAGTTATACATTTTTCATATTTTTTTCTTCATTGACAACAAAAACAAAAATAAAAAGATACATACAAAAGAATGAAAAATCACGTATACAGGGTGCGGACAAAGTCCTTGGACAACTTTAAAATGCGATATTTCCGTAAATAGTGAATAAAACTACAAAATATTGAAGAATATATTTAACAAGACAGTTTTAAACATTCGTACTAAATTTCATTTAATATGTCCCCCTTTGGCCTGAATTACACGCTTAAGTCTGCTACGAAAGCCCGTTTTACGCAGAGTTTCTTGAGGCATTTTGGCCCATGCTGTCACGAGAGAGCGCTTCAGAGCTTCAATTAACCCATGAGGAGAAGCACAAGCACCTGCCTCTAAAAGGGACTAAACACAGCAGTCCATTGCCTTCAAGTCTGGTGATAAGGCCGGCCAAACCTCCTTGCTCCAGAAACGCGGAAAGTGATTCTGGCACCATGGTTTCTTTGGAGACTTCCATGTTTTTGGATGTGGCAGCCCACTCCATGACGAAAGAAGGTTTCTGGCGTATGAAAACCCTTCTGAAATCAGGAACGTTTGCAAAAGATTTTGCTAGGACTCGGTCATTTTGTCGGTTGCAGATTGCCTCAACAGTGAACAATTTCTCACCAGAGAAAATGATCTCGTCCGTGTCCGTAAATGCCTTCAACTTGTTAAGAAGAATCTTCGCTCGATCTAGTCTCTTCTTTTTGGAAGTCTGTGAAGCGCTGACAAGTTTGCATTTTGAGAGATAACAACTTCAAATCTGTCTTAGCGATGTTTTTCATCATCTTGTCACTCACATTCATATCACGGGCTATTCCTCTCATGAATCTCTTTGGATTGCGCCGCACTCAAGCTCTGACAGCATCAACGACCTTTGACGTCTTCCAGAAGATCGCGGTCTTCCACATCGAGGACGATCTTCAGTACTTTTGAGTTCTCGAAACCTCGTAACAGTGTAAGAAACAGTTGATCTTGCAGCTTTTATAAGCTTCACTATATCAGAGTTTCGTCTTGCCCGCGCGATGGAGCTCAATAATGGCTGCTTGTTTAGCATTCATATTTGGTATTAAAGCAAAATTTTAAAAAAATAAATGATGAAATCTGAAATATGAAGTTGCTATAATCCATAACACTAAAAACTTACCGCATATACGTATTTAAACATCCATTAAATTGAATTTTAAAATTGCCGCACCCTGTATGGTACAATGCAATTGCTGCCAGAAGAAGTTGCTAGCAAAAGACCTTTCAGGTTACCATATGTGAGCTAGCACCTTTAACTATTTGAATCAGATGCTATACATACATATAAAAAATGAAATTGCAATATAAAAAAAGACAAACCAAATAAAAAATAATATTTATCGAGGTTAATCATCAAAAATATGGTGTTATGACAGTTGATTAAATGACACTTGATTGAACGATACTTGATCAAAACGATAGTTGACCGAAACGACACTTGATCGAAATTAACAGTTGATAAAAAAAAAAAGATTTACTTTGGTATGTTTTTGCGATTAAACAATGTCTTTGTTACTGTAAATCAGATTCATGAAAAGAGAACAGTTTGTGTTAATTTTTTAATTTTTTGTCAATGTCAAGGTCAGGGTTTTTTAAAGAGGTTCTTGGGCTAAGCTTTTTAGGGGGTAACAATTAGATTTCATGTCATTGTTATGTTTCGTTAGATGCCTATTGCTGCCATTTTTTTGCATTCAATTTACATTGTAGTCAGTTATTTAGGGAGGGGCATTGTGTGATGGCCCCACCCTTGCAGACCCTTGCAGAAATAAGAGACAGACTAAAAAGGAAGTCCTTTTTTTTAAAGATCACTATGTTTTGGGGACAAAAAATTGACAAAACCGGGACAGAGTCAAAGTGAAAACTTTTTTTTAGTGGTCACTATGTTTTTGGGACAAAAAAATTAACACAGATTCAAAGTTGTAAATTTTCTCTTTTATTATTCGATCAAATGTCGTTTCGATCAAGTGATGTTTTAATCAAGTGTCGTTCGATCAACTGTCAGGTTACAAAAATATATACTGATGGAAATGTAAACAATTCAAATACATTACATACTACAGTTTACAAACAGAATTTTGTAAATTGTTAAAAATCAATGATATAGTTGTAGAAATGATTTATAATTAATTTTAAAATTTTGAAATGAGTTTTCCTTAATGTTTTTAGAAATTTTAGACCATATCTTTACACCACTGAAGTTTAATATCTTTACTAAAATCAGAAGATACATACAGTTGGTAAAAACCAGGGGCGTGGAGCCGGAGCTGGAGCTGGAGCTGGAGCCACATATTTTAAAAAGGTGGAGTCAGAGTCGGAGTCACATATTTTAAAAAGGTGGAGCTGGAGGCAATTTTTTAATAGGTTGGAGATGGAGCCTGATATTTTGAAAAGATTGAAACCAGTAAAATTGCACCAGCTTAGGTTCCAGCTTTGTATGGTATTAAAAAAACACAGCCAAATTTTTTCATTCAAATTAAATATTATGTTTTAGAGCTGCCTCTAGTACATTTGGTTAATCAGAAATATATAGTGCTATTATCCTTTGCTTGAGTTGGTTAATGTTCTGCCTCCCAGGGAGGCATGAAATGATGTTAGTTAATCTGGTCAAGTCTGAATATTTAATGCCACTTGGAAATGGAAATTAAACTTAAACAGTTTATTTAAGCATGCTCTAACCAAATTTAATAATTGTTTGCTGAGCAACTGCTTCATTTAAGAGTCATAGTCGCTTTCAGAATGAAACATTTCCAAAAAAAGTTTAGTAAGCAGCGTGGTTAAGTGGTTAAAGCACCGGGCTGATGATCAACATGGTCTCGATTCAAAACCCACTTGCGCCATTCTGTTCTGTTCTTGGGAAAGACACTTTATGGCACTTTCCCCTGCTTGGTGGTCTTGGCAAGCAGTTTTAAATTACAGTAATATCTCTATTAAATTACAAGCGGACAGCAATATCTTGGCATCTCTGGAAGCAGGTCGGGGTAATTGCTTACCCTATGTAAGCATCTCCGTCGCTTTCCTGCGAGTCAGGAGGATAAATATAAAGATAAAAATAAAGTATTGAATGTGATCATAGCACACATAAATGAACAGTTAAGGCAGGGGTGTGGAGCCGGAGCCGGAGCTGGAGCTGAGCCAGAGCCAGTCATTTTAAAATGCCTGAGCTGGAGCAAGAGCTGGAGCCATAGATTTTATTCCTAGCTCCGCATTCCTGGTAAAAACAATTCAATTTTTTATGTGATGAGTATTATAATTATAAATTTGTTCATTGAATGTTTATTTAAAATAATCCGAAAAAGTTTTTGGTAGCATATCATGCATATACTTAAACATGAACTGTGCATAAGTAAATTTAATAATATTGTTTATTTTTAAGACATTAAATTTATGAAAGAGATAATTTATATTTGTTGATTTTGGTAAAAATAAACAAGAATAAATGAACTTATTTTGATGGATTTGAATAGGAGCCAGCGTTGATTTATTAGCTCTTCTCCAATTCAATACAGAGTTTTAGACTTAAGATTGAAATAATGCAAAATAGATAGTTTTTAATGTCGCTAGGGTAGCACAGTGTCTGAGTTTACATACAATGCCACAAACTTTAGAAAGTTGAGCTCGTCTCAAGTTACCCCAAGGTACTTCAAACTACATTTTCAAAAAAAAAGGCCACTGATGGTAATATTAAAATTTAAAGGGATTAGTAAAAAAAATTTTTTGTTACTGAATGGTGCAAAATAGGTTTGAGTAGTTTAATGATAGTTTATTTGACTTCAACCATACATCTATTACAGACAATTCTTTATTAATGTATTTTGCACAGATATCAAATAGAGTAGTCTTCATATTAGATACATTTGAAAGATCATTTATTTAGAGTAGGAATAACATGGGTCCAAGAGTTAAACCCTGTGGTACTCCACATTTAAGTGTAGTCAAATCAGATAGAAATTTTTTATTTTTGTACATTAAATTCTATTACTTAGGTACGATTTTATAATAAATACGACCTTGCCTCTTAATCCAAAGTATGTATTAAAATTTTTCTATTGATATATCTTGATCATGATTAATAGTGTCAAAAGCCTTGCTTAGATCTAAAAACACAGAGCATGTAAATTTGTTGTTAAAATTAGATAGTAGTTTACCACAGATGGTTGCTAAAGACGAAATGTGTAAAAATCATACTTATTATGAATTAAATACCTACTAATCATTAAAGTTACTTTTGCAACTCCCTGCTTTAAAATAAAACCGATGCCGATCAACAACATTGTATTTTTAGCAAAATGAGGGGGACATCAGTTCTATATTAGGTAGGCCTAACATCATTTAATCGTAAGTTTAGCAGCTAGGTTTAGTAACTAGGTTTAGCAATAAATGCAATAAAAAGTTAATGCTGAAAGTATTGCCATATTTATGTTTTTAGGACTGAGATAATAACTCATTGGATAAATTTTTTTAAAAAACCCATTAAATTGAGTAAAATTTTTACAAAAAATTGCTTTAGTGAATCATTTGTATTGAGTGTTAAGCATAATAAACGGTCTATACCCATTGTTTTTATTGCATATTTTTAAGGCTGATGAATCAAAATTTTTATGGGGGCTTTCAAAATTCTTGGAGGGTGGCGAAAAAAAATTTTTTTAAAATAAATAACTTTTTTATATTAATATTTATAGGATTTTTGATATTATATTTGAGTTCCTTGTTCTTTTTTGATTTCAACCATATATAACATGTTATAATTTAAACATATCTTGAGGAAGATATAAGCGTTTTTTAAAAAGGGTTTTTTTACTTTCCCAAAACTTTGCCTCCCTATAACTCAAAAAGTATTAGTCGTAGAAACGTAATATTTGCACCAGTGAGTTTTGGCTATAGGATAACCATATACACCAATTTTTATCAAAATCAGAGATGTAGTGGTTAAACGCCTATGGTGATTTGTCATGGGATGACCCATCTGCTTTGTTATTTTACAGTAGAATAATATTGCAGCTCCAGTGTCTTTGATCGCGTGTTCGTGTCTTGCTTTAGCTAAAACCACCGATCCATGTACTTCGTCTATTTTTTAGTATCTACATTCCACACAAAACAAAAAAATTGCGATTTTAATTATGAAGCGAAATTTGAATATTATGGTTTTGATTATTTTATCTTTGTATTTTCATTTAATCTGTAAGTAAATAATATACAACCAACCTGTTACCTTAAAAACAGGGTTGCCAAACTGAAGACCCGTGGGCCCAATCCGGCCCGCCATGCTCTATTGTGTGGCCCCAGGTCCTGCAAATTTTATTGCTATTTTAGCGTGACAGAGTGACGTTTGTTAATGCTATAGTTCAGTGGTCCTCAACCTGTATGCCGCGAAACTTTTTAAAAAACATTAGTCCATTGCTCTGCAATCTTTTTTAGAGAACACTACTTTTTAGTCCGAACTCAAGAAATAATGAATACCTTTTTCTTTTTTAGAGAACACTATAAACAATTAATGGAAAATATGAACGTACAATTATTTGAAAATTTGTCTGGCCCACCTAAAATTCAAGTGCGCAAAATACGGCCCACAGCACCAAATGAGTTTGACACCCCTGGTATAAAAACTTAATAAATAATCGTTTTTGATTTTCACAGAAACACCTGTCCAGTTAAAACCAAAAAAAATTCCTTCCAACATCCTCCTATACATGGAAAGTAAGTTTATAGTTAGTTCTGTGTCCAAATGAACCAAGTGTTAACACGAAACTCGAGCAGCTGTCTATGTGTTTGAGCAATGAGTGTTGTTTGTTCTGCACGCTTTTTCTAAATTAAACTCAGCTAATCTCGTGCTGGGCGATGACGTCATAACCGGTTTAGAGTTGTCCGTCGGTCCGATGAGTTTGTTGCATCGCGTCGTGTCCGATCGGCTCCGATGCAACGTATACACGCGACACTTCGACGGGTTGCGCGGAGTGTTGTGCGGGTTCGTCGTCGCGTTTGATCGCTACATGAACTTGGTATGTGACTCATTAATAGCTGTGGACAACTTCGCTGTTTGTTGGTCATCACTCGATTGGGTCAGCTGACACGTGTTGAGCACTGTTGCTTTGTTTTTCATGTCATTGTCCTGACAAGGAATCGAACCCGCGACACTATGTTTTAGGCGATGGTCGATGTTGACGAAACTTTTAGTTTGTCTCCTCGTGGCAAGGTTGCAGATCACCAGAAGAAGCTTACAATCTCCCAGGTTTGTGACGCTACTTGAGCGTGTTTATAGTGTTGTGTATTCAGGTGGTGTTCTGCTGGCACGCGAGGCGTTTAACGATAATGTGTCGACTTCCCGCTCCGATAACAGCTTGGTTTGTCGTGATAAGATTTTTCGTGGCTTTACTTCAAGCTTGTTAACGTATTTACATATATACATGTATATATGAACTGGCGCTAAATGAAGAATCCTTAAATAATTGTTGTTCATGCGGCAGTTGGAAAAATCTTCTGATCGCGTTAGAGTTTCCGGATTGGAGGAGTCGTCGTCGTCCGAAACCGGTAATTCAACTGGCTAACTATTTACGCGACGCTCCATCAATCTGTTTCTTTGGTTGTAGGTTCCAAACATCCCCCATTCCGTCACTTACCAACCTCCGGCGTTGTCCGCGTGAAGAAAAAAACTAAGAATCTGGGTTTACATCCGGGCGCCTCGAACGACCCGGATATAGAAGTTCGATTAAAAACCGATTCCGTTAAGAGATACGACACGAAGAACCCGCCCAAGTTAAAGGATCTAGTTTTTCACGGCGGTTCTCCTCAGCTCTTCCACCGACACATTAATAACATTTATATTCGTGGTAATAGCGTAGTGCTGGTCGCCTTGGCTAGCTGACAACTGAGTTTTCGATTTTTTCACTTCAAGTTGCGATTGGGAGTCGAGTAAATTTTTTTTAGTTTTGTTATTTTAAAAAACTTCCTCAGTTTGAACAGAATTATATAAGTTTAGCATTTCAGTTATCACTGCCTTTTGATCTTTATACTTGCTTAGAGATCGTTTCTTCATTTATATTATAGTACGTAAGCAATTACATGAAGGTGCTTTAAAAGTAAAAAATCTCGTTTTAAATACTGTGTCATTGATATTATTGCTTGTAAATGCATATTAAAAAATCATTTTTTTACTTTTTTAATTCAGTTTATTTTAGACTTGTGGGCTCCCAGTTAGTGTATTACTGCACTATAGGAGCGACATTGTGCATCACGCTCGCCGATGACCAGATGTTACATAGCCTGAGTGAGTTGACTGTCTTTGGTGAGAGTACGAAACTCAAAACCATAGTCGGGCAGTGTGAGCTCGGATTTGGCACGCGTGATGCGCAATGCTAGAGATAGAACTCTTTGGTGCCATCTGTCCACAACTTGAATTCAGTTTATTTGTTTCACAGATAACAAACATTCGGCACACACAATTACCAGGGTTGCGAAGTCGGTCGGAGTCGGAATGTTTTATCCGACTCCGACTCCTGATGTCCAATTTCTTTACATATTAGTGATGTTAATCGCGCAGCTTACGCGGCAGTGGAGTGCAGTGCAGCAATCTTTTTAACCATTTCCGTGCAGGAAGCGTGTATAGCCGCATGCGATCGCATCGCATTGCGAAAACTAAGCGAAAAAATACCGTTTATGCGTACGCGACCGCGTCACGCTAATCCGCAAGAAAGTGGTTAAGAGAACCTTGTCGCGTATCGGGCGACACAGTGTGCAACTCGGAAAGTTTACATTTAAATTTTAAGCAAATAGTATTTTGCGTAATGTATGCTTGGGCAGCCGATTTAGTTGCTTCTCTTTCTTCAATCCAATGACAGGGAGCAAATGCCAGGTGCATAATCAATTTCTACCCTAAGCAGTCTCTTTCTATAATACAGTGGTACCTTGACATACGAGTTTAATTCGTTCCGTGACCGAGCTTGTACCTCAATTTACTCGTATGACAAAGCAAATTTTCCCATTAAAATTAATGTAAATGCCATTAATCCGTTTCACCCCCCAAAATGCCCCCATTTTTTTTTGGACATGTCTTTAAATAAGTACTTTCTCCAACACATGCGTCATGCGAGTGTTGAACGTCTGTTTTCATCACTAAGGCTTATCAGAACAAATCAAAGGGCTGCAATGAAGAAACGCACACAAGCAATTCTGTTTTTACGAGCAAATTATTAAATTAAAATTTTTTAAAATTAAAACTTTCTCTTCTTGCTCGATTCTTTCAAAAGATATCAACCAAAAGTTTAGAACCAAGGTGAATTTTTTAATAATCTTATATAAATGTCTATAAACGGCAGGGAGCCTGCTTGTTCACTTTATTCAGTTTCGTACAAAATTACAATAATTAAATTATCCACGAGATAGAAACTACAGATCCCCTTTTATTTTGTTTGCAAAATCCGACAAAATTCACATATATATTCTTATCCTATCAATATATAACCATGAATTACTGTGAATAAAATGGACTCCATGCCATCAAACTAATGGCAAAAGTTTATTTGAGAGAAATAAAGATGAGCTTATTATTGCTATGGAAATGGTAACTTTTTTTTCTGGAGTTTCTTTTGATGCAGTTGATGATTCAGGAAAATTCTGAAATTAGTCGCATTTTATTGTTTTTTGTATAGTTTTAAATTTTTAATTCTTTTGCATATGGTTTTTTGTTTCTTTTGTTTTTAAATTTTCATTGTCAATAAATTCTATAGTTATTAGTTACATTTGTAAAAATTTTTACAATTATAAAATTTTCATATTTACGTTTTAACCTCATTACCTATTAATAAAAAACAAAACTAAGCCACCTAAAACAAGAAGCACCAGACTCGAGTTTTGCTCTTGTTAAAGCTCGTCAGTGATGCATACCTCACTGAGTTTCGAACGGACTAGATGTAGTCCACTTTTGGTCTAAACGCAGGAGACAACACCCAGGCCCTACACAGTACACAAGTCATTAATTGTATTAACATCAAGGTTTGACGTGGGTTCGATTTAGCGTGGGAAAAATAATAACTATAAAATAGATTAGAGATACGTAACATCATGATGATCCGAAAAATACTTTTATGTTCAGAAAATGTAATAAGCATTAAGTATAGAATACATAGCTAGTTTTGGGTTATGATGTATGCTATTTCTAGTTAATTTTCTAAATGTGATTTGTATTAATGTTTCATTCAAACACCGTAAGAATTATAGTTAATGGTTTGTGTATATAATATAATTATATGTACGAGTATATACCTATTTATCAAAACACAAATATAACAAAAAACATGTTCTATTAAAATAGTCCCAACAGACTGTTTCGCCTGTAAAGCTCATCAGGGAACACAACAACTAAAAAAAGCAATATTCTTTACGTTGAAAGAAATAAATTAAGCAAAAATTAAAAGTTAAAATAAATTTTTACGCTTCAGATGAAAACTCGCATCTTAAAAAAATAACACTACCAAAAGTTTGGGTTTAAGCGTTTATTTTACTAAACTTAGTGATTGATTATTAAATAATTACTTTTGTCACGAGATATTAAAAGAAAACATGTTATAATGTTGCGCATAGATGTATTAAACTTGGCCAAGCTGTCGAAAACATTAAAGCGTACAAAGTTTATGGATTATTAGTTAAGAGCAAGTATTATAAAAAAAATTTTTGATACTGTATAAAACATTAATATAGATCATTAGTTAAGAGAGAGTGTTATAAAAACATTTTTTTATAAAAAGATTCTTTTATAACACTTTCTTTTACGAGTATCTAACAATCCATAAACTTTTCTACGCTTTAATTTTTTTGCAGCTTGGCTAAGTTTAAGAATACATCTATGCGCAACATTACAGCATGTTTTCTTTTAATATCTCGTGACAAAAGTAATTATTTACAATTCAATCACTAATTTTAGTAAAATAATCGTTTAAACCCAAACTTTTGGTAACATTATTTTTCTAAGATGCGAGTTTTCATCTGAAGCGTAAAAATTTATTTTAACTGTGTCTCCTGATAAGCCTCACAGGTGAAACAGTCTGTTGGGACTATTTTAATAAAATGTTTTTTTAATATTTGTGTTTCGATAATCAGGAATAATTGCTCTGACTATTAAAGTCATTGAGTACTCTTCTGAAGAGCACCAGCAATTTGCAGTTATATATGTATATACACTCATATGCGTAATTTTTTTAAATAAATATCTTTTTATGTATTTGAAAAACCTGACTTATTTTGTGCAACTGTCAACTCGCAAGAATGATTTTTGCTTAGTTAAATCTAATTTAAGATAAATACTTTACCCTTACTAGGGAGTCGGAGTCGGATTTTAATCTTCCGACTCCACAACCCTGACAATTACAATATGAAAAAAGTACCGTTGATTAAGTTTTAGATCTCAGTTTATCAAAATAGAAAAGATGGCAGCGAAAACTAGTGGTCACCGGAGTCAACCACCATCCTTTTATTACTTTAGCTCTATTTAAAACATGTGTAAATTACAACGGAAGCAATAAAGTATTAAAACAATAAAAAATTAGACAAAAAGAAAATAATGTAAAAACATGACTATTTACTACAGTTAGGAGGATGATATTTCTCCTCCAATTATATAGCTTGACGGAAGTCGTCATGAATCTAAACTTTATTTATTGCACTTAGATATTAATTACTGATTAGTTATAATTAATTCTATTTAGTTGTTAAATTCGACCTTCCCCCGTCACTGTCTTAACTGGATCCAAACTATTGAACCTAAGCTAATTCGAAACTGGAATTACGAGGCTTTTCGATTTGTTTCCCAACAGATGTCTGACCATTGGAGAGTCACAACACTAAGCCCAGTCAATATTTTTTGAGAATTTATTGCTTCCCGATTCGGGGTGTGAGAATCCATCGAGGTTACGAAAAAAAAAATATATAAAGCAGTGGCGTGCGGTGACCTCTGAGGCTGGTCATGCAGTTGGTATACCAAAGCTGGTCATGCAATGACATGAAATACTTTATGGGTAGAACAAAAAATTGTGTGGGATTCTAACGAAGACCAGTTTTTGTCCCAAAATCATGGTGTTCTCTAAAAAAAAAGTTCTTCACTTGAAATCAGTCTCAGATATTTCGTTTTTTGTCCCAAAACTGTGGTGTTTTTTATTAAGTAAAAAAAAGGCATCACGCAAAAGTTCGTTGGTCATGCAAAGCATTACTTGCACACGCCCTGACCGCACGCCACTGATGTAAAGATTTTGTTGAACATTGACGGTAATGATTATCTCTCAAAGAATTCTAGCTAGGCCTATAGTCGGAGGTTTTAAGGAGGAGCAGGGTCGAACTCTTAAAAGTACAAAGAGTCGGAATATTCTATCCGACTTCGACTCCTGATGTCCATTTTTTTGGGGACAAAAAATCGAGAAGTTTGAGACAGATTCCAATTAGGGACGAATTTTTTTGTTTACAAACGTCCCGATTCATGATTTCAAAAATATGGCCACTCTAAATTTAAGCAAATCGTATTTTGCATAATGCTACTGCCCTTATTGAGGAATCAGAATCCTTAAAACTCTAAAAGTTGGAGTCGGAGTCGAGTCGGATTTTAAATTTTCCGATTCCGCAAACCTGCATCCGAACTTGTTAACGGTTAACATCCAAACTGACCAAAAAATAAGCCCAACTAACAAAATAAAAGAAGCCAATTGTTTTGCCTTTTTCCCAGCAAAGACTTTTTTTTTTATCTTTGCTTGGTTTTGAATGATTCATGCATTTAATTATAGCAGTACTCCCCAACCTTTTTTGTAGTAACCCAAATGCTAAGTAGAAATAGAAAACAAAGTTAAATCTTCAACCTTTTTGCCTTCATATTGGAAAAGATAAGAAATGAGAATAAAGATAAGGATCGTTTGATTGAGTGGTAAGCATGCCAATCGATAAAGCTGGTTTATGAGTCCAGTTCACTCGAGTTGAAACTTTTTAGTCCACCGTTCAAACTGTGTATCCAATTCTTCAAAGGAGCACTACAAGTTTTGTTTCCACTCGCTATCACTAGGTTGTGCGAATCAGGATTTTCCTCTTTGTTTACCTCAAGAATAAAAACGGCAATGCCCTGGATCCCGAATGATCTACGCATCGCATTATCCCATAAGATTCCACGTTTCAAACAGATAATTGCAAAGCGTAGGCAGGCGAAAAGTCAAAAAACCTAATCTTTGTTTATCTGATCCAGATTTGCGCTTGCTGTAAAATCAAGTCAATACAGAACTAAAAATAATCGATGCTTGGCTTCGTAGTAACAAATTATCGTTAAATTATTTTAAGACAAATTTTATGTTAATAAATACGCTCCCGCACAAAAAAGTTGAATATGACTTCAGATTGTCTATAAATTCAGTGGTGTTAAAAAGAACTGAAAATGTGAAGTCGTTAGGGGTACATTTAGATGGTAAACTCAATTGGTCCCACGGCATAAAATATCTCTCATCGCAACTTGCTCGATATTTGGGTATACTCTATTGAATACGTATAAGCTTGTTCCCTCAAGTGTATTGGTAATGTTATATTGCACTCTTCTATATAGTCGGCTCCAATATAATATAATTCTATGGGCTCTATTGGGTTTATCTTTTAATTCAATTTTACAAGAACTTGAAGTCAAGACAGAACAATATTATTCGAACTATCACTAACAACCGCAAATATGATCATGTAACAACACTATATAATCAATTAAAGTTACTTAAACTGCGTCATATTTACCAATTAAAACTAGAAAAATTTATGTAACAATTAAATACTAACAAATTGCCCAGAATTGCTCAATTGAGCTGAATTTCCATTTTGGCTAACTGTGCCATCCATCATCATTACGCAGCTAGTCATGCACTGGTTATTCAATCTTTCAATTTGTTTGATAATATTATTATTACAATATAAATTCTTTTTTCTTTCTCAGTTCTTATATTTTTATCTAATTAACGTGCTGCGGCCATGCTTTCTACTTTTTTGTACTTTCACTTTCTGATTATCTTATGCATGTTTTAACGTCTGACGTTGTGTTGCTTCTTCCTTTTCTTGATCTCTTTAATATTTATAATTTTTTCGTTAAACTGTTTAATAATGATCGAGAATAAAAATGAAATGAAATGAAATTATTTAATCAATGTTCCTAAAACTGGACAATTTACACAAAGATGACACAAGGCAACCAAAAATAACTAATTTGTTTGGACCAAGAGTTTCCAAAAAAATTACAGAAAATGAACTATCTTTTAGAGGCCCAAAGCAATGAATATCAATCCCGTCAAAATTTAAAACTTTATCTTGGAAATAATTTTAAAAAATATATAAAAACTTCCGTAATAAAAATTATTGAAAACTCGGTAGTTTTGCCCCAAAGTATTTTACGGTAACTTTGTTTCAACTATAATTGCAGCATCACATTTATTTGTGAATGAGCATTCATTAAACTTCGTATTTATTTATTTTTTGAATTTAATCGATCAATCAATCAACACATTTTATTTGCGGAAAAAATAAAAAAAGAAAATATAAAAATAAATAGATGAAATAATGCTGTATATGCATAATGTAGTGTCCGCAATGATGCGTAACCTCTAAAAACTGCGGGTTGGCTTTTAGGTCTTCTGGACGACAGCCGCCCTTGGCGTAAGGCTAAGCTTGATAAATTAGTTTGAATTTTTCGCTTAGTTTTTTAAGTAATTAGTTTGAAGTTTTGTGATCGATTTTTGATTACTTCTGCTTCTAAGTTGTCAATGGAAAATTTTTTAGGCTTGTTTTGCATAGACTGATAGATGCTTTTTAAATTTCAATAAGAATGTGGTTCTTGATCTACAACTTAACTTTTTGATATTTTATGCTTCTTTCTAGTCTATTTTGATGTTTATTGAACAACATTAAAGAGTTTTTACGCACTGTATTTTGTGATATTTGGTGGGGAGCATCTCGACTTGAAAACATTCTATTCTTGGATGCTCCCTGACCAAACTCAAATTTATTTAGATTTATGTGTGAATTGTGTAGCCTATGTGTTTTTTGTGTATACTTTATTTGCTTTGGGGCTTTGGGAAAAATAAACTATTCCAATTTCCAATTTTCAATTAATCACCAGCAAATAAACTATCAATTTTTTTCATTTATTCATTCAATTTTGTATTTTGCTTGATTGCGTTGTTGAAGGCTACCTTTTTTCCCTCTTTATTAACCATATAAAAGCCGGTGGTCTCTTTCCTTCATTGTTTTTATTCGCGTTTGGCATTTTTTCTTTAAGCAACTCCGGCTTAAAATAGGGGCAAGATTAGCTTCATCAATCCAATGGGGTGCGCGGTAAAAAACGAATCGGAAAGCACTACTCCAGCACTTAGAACCAAATAAAGCTCCGGACCCTAATTCCGTCTGCCAAGAGCTTATAACCCATGCTGGAATTGCTTTAAGTCCTGGTTACATGAATTCCTTTTTTTTTTTGTTGCACCGATTCTAAATTTTCTAAATCTGAAAAGAGCGCTTGTAGTCGCGATCTCGAAACCAATGAAGTCTTAAAGGACCCAAAAAGCATTCGATCGATATCTCTTACTAGATCCTCCAGAGTTTTATCAACGACCGCGTCGAACCAATCATCAATACAATTATATTGTTTTTTAGGTAGCACACTGTGTTTTGACGAGTAAAGTTAACTGGCACGAAACATTGAGGATTGAAGAAGAAACTGGGGCGTATTTGTTGATCTGAAAACTGCATACGACACTGTCTGGCATTGTTGCCTCACTTGTAAGCTGCTGAGACTTTTGCCGAATAAGTATATGGTTCAAATGATAATTAACTTTTCTGCAACATTAACGTTGACAACAAGCAAAGCTGGCTCCGCCGTCTAGGAAACAGCGTTACTCAAGGATCAACTTGGGGCTATTCCTTTTTAATTTCTTCACATATGATCTGCCTTCTGCAATCTCCAGAAAGTCTGCCTATGCGGATCATTTAACACTGTTGCATTCTTTTGGAGTCTGAAAAGCCCTGAAGGGGACTTTAAGTCAATACACGACTAAACTCTGAGCATATATCCAGACTTGGCAGTTGAAGCTCGTGACTGTGACTCTAAGACTGTGACGGCAGCCTTTAATTTAAACAACATAGAAGCCATACACAAACCACTACCATGTCCAATCGCTATCCTAAAATATTTTATGTTACCTGCTTTGTCACCTCTTTGTGGCATTTCAAAAAAAAAAATCTTCGCCTATCTTACTGCTGAGGCAACTTGAGAGCTCAAGTTGGGTTGCCTCCGCAGCTGAATTGCTATTCACCAATCCGGTGTGGCACCGCACATAGCCTACTTACCTCATGCACAGTGTCTTAAATGATATCTTGTGCATTGCATGCGTCACACCCTCATTAATCATTTATAAATTACTTCATGCGTCTAGCAGTTGAGTTTTGTCGAATAAGGCTACACTTTTTTTGGATAACCGTAGCACTCTGGACTATGAATATAAGCTCTGTGGTCTGTTAAGTAGATCTTTAGATGCCTTCCAAAGACGGACTAAAATCTGGACCCCGTTTAAGTCAGCTGCAAGGAAACTACTGAGCAACCTCGCCAAACTTGGCACTCATGCTGTCCATTGGACGAATACCAATTAAATCAACACGTAGTACCATGAGAATACATCCAGGCTTCTTACTTTTATTTCAGGACAAATATAAGGCCCGTAAAAATGATTTTGCCCAAAGCAGCTTGGGTCAGGATTAATTGCCTACATACTGGTGTTGGGCGCTTTCATTCGTCTATGCACAAATGTGGTCTCGCTCCTTTATCACACTCCGCCACGCCACTAAACAAACCGAAAACCATGTTGTATCAGCATGTCCCATACATGGAGCACCACATATAACACGAGATCTGATCGTTTTTGATGACAAAACTTTTTGCTGGCTCAACACCATTGCTGCAGCATCTGCTTCGGGCAGTAAAGCAACTTGTGTTAAATCCTTAATCCCAGCCCTCTTTGCGTATGCTTTTCCATACGATGAAGGCAATCTTTCGTCCTTTGCTTTCGACAACATCTGTAAATATACATGTGCTGATCATCTTGCATTGTCTCTAGATGCTAGAAATTATAGTGCTCTGTATTAAAATTAAGACATACTGTAACTGTAACTGCATATTTGGCATACTTTCAAAGTTTGAAATGTTGCGAAAGAAAACGTAAGTTTAGATTTTCAACAACCACATACAAATCCCTTCTTTCTAATTTAAACTCACCTTCGATCTTCTACATATCCCTTGTGGTAATACAGGACAGATTGCTTACGTTTCGTCACTATTAAAAAGCTTTCTATACGTCATCCATGAGCGTCACTGTGGCGTTTCCTCTCGCTGGCCCCGTCCATTATTCTCAACAATTCACTGCGCGTTCTCAACAGACGCTTTCATCCCATAATAACAAAGACTTAGCAATTTTTTTCAACCCCCTAACCAGGTAGCTGACCTTAGTCTTTCCGAGTAACGTTATTCTTGGATAAACTTTAAACATCTTTTTGTGGCGGACTGGCAGATTCTTTATCTTTTTTTCACCCCTATGTTTATCCTCCTTTGTTGCTAGAAAGTTCAAGACGCTATACATAAAACAACTGTCAAGCTGGAGAGATTAACACCAAGAGGGAATGTTTACTTCAAAAAATAGTCGGTTCAGTAAAATATAATTGTCTGGAATAAGCATAAGCATTTACATTCGTCTATCTACGCACAAATGAAATCACTTAATCATGCAATCAAGGCGCATAAGGCACCTCTCAAAATGCAAAGTTTAACGGTTTAGGATGTCGAAGCGCGGTTGCTCACCGAGCCCCATTCATTTCATTTTATTTTCATTTTATCCTTTTGAATAGTAGAAAAGCGTCGAAAGCACTGTAAATATAGGGCAAGCAATTGCCCCTACCTGCTTCGGGAGATGCCAAGATATTTCTGTCTGGTTGAAATTTTTTATTTGTTTTTTAGCTTTATAGTAATGTGACTGAAATTTAGAACTGTTTTCCAAGCATGGTAAAGTGCTGTAAAGTGTCTTTTCCAAGGACACAACAGAATTGTGCGAGTAGGTTTGAACCAAGACCATGTCGATCACAATCACGGCGCACTTAACTACTCGATCTTGCTGCCGAAAATGACTGCCAGCACCCGATCGGGCTACAGAGCAAGGGGCTTAAGTGAAAACAAACTTTTACGTGACAGATCAGGTTGTTTTCCTAATAATTTTGATTGGGAAAGCATCCTAAATTAAAACCAAAACTACAAGAAAGCTTTTAATAAATTGGCGGCATATTCAGTAAGGATTTATTATTAAACGGAAAAGCAATTGCTTTTTTCTCTAGTATATTATTATTTTCGATAGAAAAAAGCTTCGTTTTTTTTGTAAAAAATTTTTACATTTGTTTTCTTTACAAGAAGAGCTTTTGAAGTGTCCCAGATAGCTGTCAAATTCAAACAAACACTAAAACTGAAGCGTTGACTTAGGCTCGGGCTTGTGACGTTTAAGTAAAATCGAAATACGACAGACATATTTTGCTTTTCAAACCAAGTTCAAATGAAACTTTATAGCAAAAGAAAACAAAAGCAAAAGCTTGGAGTTCATATTTCAGTGAGACAGAGCCGGAGGCGAATTGTTAAGAGTTTACGAAAAAGATGAGAGAGATTTCACTTTTCCGTTTCACTCGTTTTTTCTTTAAGCATTTTACGCTTCTGTCAATTCTTTATTGATATTTTTAGTAAGAATTTGAAAATGACGAAAAAAGTTTATTAAACAGCATATTTTAACGATAGCCATCTTTAATTTCACAAAATCACAAACCAGACACCAACTTACAGATTTTTGCTTTGAAGAAAAATTGATGAGGAAGCAATAATGAGAATCCATGACGCAATTGCTATCGTTTCAAAAAATTACCCGATGATTCATCATCTAAAAGAACTGCTTTTTGTCGAAGTACAGCATAATGTCTTTTATCATTAGATCAAGTTTTTCATTTTCAAGTTCTATTGCTACCTCGTTGAATCATTTACGAGATATCGATCGTATTTCAGATATTTCTCTTTATTCAAAACTACAAAAAGTATAAATACTTAACCAGGGCGGTCCAAGAAACTAGGTACAAATGGCCACGCATTGTTTTAAAATTATTTTGAAAATTTCAAATTGCAAACTTCTTTAAAATAATTTTTATGCGGCTTCCATTCAGGTTAAATCTTTTCTACTAAAAACGAGAGATGGATAAATAATACCTGGGCTATTTGATGCGAAAACAATTTAGTTAGTCTACGTAATGACAAAGCCTACTTGTTTATCACAATTCCTTGGATTACTTTTGGGGTGCTACTCTAAAGTGCAATCTCACAACCTCTAACATACGATCATTCACCGCGTGAGATCGAACCTTAAGAGAAGCACCAATCATGCTGATTATTCACAAATTTAAGCAGGCATCCAAAGTTTTATAAGCCGTTGTGTTCTACATTCGCCGCATAATCAGAAAGTAATGACTAAAAATATTTTTTTGATTTTTGTAGTCGGATAAGATGTTACTTGCGTCAAAATTAAACGATTTTATTTTTTGGAAAAACTTGGAAAATTAAAGTTGATTTTGTGCACCCATGGCTTAAACCAAGACTGCCCAATCCCCCGATAAGTCTTTCGGTGCGGCTCGCCGAGGAATTTTTAATTAGATACTCAATCATCGTGAATTATCGCTGTGCCTCTGAGCCAATCTAATGGTGCGCAGATAACTCGAAATATAATTATTTTTGTCTCAGTAAGAAGTTTTTTGCTTGGTTTAGAAAAACAACACGTAGAGTCAAAATTATGACCTTTTTTTGTTTTCAACTAAATTTGTGGTTCCAATTCTATTTATCAAGTAAGTTAATTCGAAATAATTCTTAAAATCAATGTGACCAAAATAGACCAAAAAAATTATCATTTTGACTTTAAGATAAAGTTTTCGAATTAACTTTCATGACAATTTGAATTTCGACATCACTTTAATTACTCCACCGATTGGGGCTCGAGGTATCTTGCAGACGAATATTAGGCCCGCGACGAGTAAAAAGTTGGGCACTCCTGGCTTAAAACATATTTTTTGTTTCTTTGTTTGTAATGAGATATGGTTGGTCAACACTAGTTGACCGATTTACTGATTAGTATGCCAGGTTATATTGCCTAATTTCAATTTATCGGAACCATTGAAAAATTTAAAAGAGGACCCGGGACCCTTACCCAAAAATTTTTTCAATAGTTTATGGTTTGATCCACTGTGTCACCATTACCATCGTTATTATCTCTATTTATCTTCTTGACTCGCAGGAAAACGTCGGGGCGTCATACTTAGAACAATCAAACGATAACATTGATCTGTTTCCGGAGATACCCAGATCTTGCTGTCCGGTTGTAATTTTCTGATCTTTTGCAAAATAATTTTTTCGAAAAATTTTTTCAACTGATCAATGAGCCAAAACGACTGATTACGAACTCTATGTTCAATATTGTACACTGGTATGCTTTTTTAGAAGACTATGACCTAGTTCTCAAATGAATTTCAATAGCTTTGTTTAAAACTAGGCTCACCATACATCCCGATTTTGGCAAGACAATCCCGATTTTTAGGGCTCGTTCCGTCCATTTTGGCAGAAATCCCGCCAGAAATCGAAGACAGATTTTGTGGTCAGACTACCCCTTTTTTTTCGAGATCACTAATTTTCAGGGACAAAAACTATGAATTCCGAGACAAATCTAATATAAAAACTTTTTTTTTTTAGAGAGCACTACATTTAGGGACAAATTTTTTTCTATTATTGAGCGTCCCGGTTTGCCTCTTCAAAAATATGATATGCCTGTTTAAAACCCACAGGACCTGCTCATAAACACCAAATAGTAATGAATTTTATAGACTAATTGCTTAACCCAGGGGTGGGCAATTGTTTTTGCTTGCGGGCCGCATTGCGGCCGTGGAAGCTAACTGAGGGCCGCATTTAGATGTTGAATTTGTTCGCGGGTCGCAAATTACGCTATTTTTCTCCCAAAATTGTAGTGATCTCTAAAAAAAAAAGGTCTTCACTTACATTCGATCTGTGATTCACTATTTCTCTCCCAAAATCTTGGTGTGTTCTCTAAAAGCATTAAAACATAAGAAACTGAAACTGGGGTATTCCCGACATAATTCTATGCAACTGTGGCTCAAAGTGAGGGTATGTATTTTTTAAAAAGAGCTCCGCGGGCCGCACAAAACGTCGTCAGGGGCCGCATGCGGCCCGCGGGCCGTAGTTTGCCCACCCCTGGCTTAACCAATAAAAAACAATGCAATGTCAGAGTCATTCATCAATAAACTCTCGTAGTGATCGACTTTATTTAAAATTATCCAAGATCACGATGATTATATAATTATTAAGTCAAAGCTTTTTTAAATGCTTATTCGTACCGACAGGTAAAAGTACTAAAACTGCTTTTAAAAGTATAATAGGTTTTGTTTTGAGGTATGTACAATGAGAAAATGCAGATTTTATTGACTAAATCTGTTCTACTTATTTTGAGTTGTTCAAAATACAGGACAAAAATTTTTTTTCAATTAGTTTTCTTTGTTTAAGGTTACCCATAGGTTTGCATAACTCCATGACTTTTTTTTCATTAAAATTGCTCACACCCTAATTTTGTGCGAAATCATGCTTTTCTAGAAGCAAATTAAAGTACGTATGATAGATCAAACAAATAACTGAAGTAATCACATTAAACAATAGTAAAAATAGTCGTTTACAACTTTTTAGTAAATGAATCAACAAAATCAAAGAAAAAAATTTTTATTAAAAATTTTCAAACATGCATCAAAAAAACTGTTGTATCTTTGCACGAATACACAGGGTTATAAAAAAACAATAGTAAATATTCACAAAAGTACTTAGCCAAAAAACAACCGTATTGAAATATAATGCTATTAGTTAGTTTGCTGTAGTAGCTTGATAGCTTTTAACTGACTGCTAAACCAAAATAAAGGCGCATATTTAACTAGTAACAACTATGCCTGGAGACGCGCGCGTCCAATAATTGTTTGAGCAGAAGGCGCTGATTAAGATTAGAGCGTTGCACAATATCACAACACCTCCCCAAATAAACTACGACAAAAAAATATATATATACATTTTAGCAACAATATTTTTTTGGAGGTCTCTTTGTTCTCGCTGATCGTCGTAGATTGTGTCGCCCGTACTCGTCTCCGGTTGGTAGTCTCGGATTGTTGCGTTGGTTCATCGAAGAAGAACTAGATGCGTGATCAGTCCCGGCTGGAAGTGTTTCTGTAGACAAAACGCTCGTTGGGATTTCACAGGGATCATCATCTTGATCCGAACCGTATCGAGGTCGAAGTTGATCAAGATGTCTTCTCCAAGTTGGTCCTCGAGGAATGACTCGTACATTGACGCTTCGTGTACCATGGACTTTCGTAACTATCGCAGGCACCCATCGTGGGTCACGATCTCTTCGCTTGTCTTGACTGTCTTCCCTGCAGGAGATGCGGAATGGATGGAACCAAAGTGTCAATTTTGGTGCGTATTCTTCTTCCATTCAACAATTCGCTTGGTGACAGTCCCGATGCAAAAGGAATTCTTCTATACTGCATTAGAAATTCTTGCAAAGCTTCCTTTGGAGGTAACGAGGATTTTCTCAATGCCTGTTTGAACGATTGTATCAAACGCTCGGCAGCACCGTTTGTTGCTGGATGATAAGGTGCTCCGGTGAGATGTACAATGCCTCGTTGTTTGCACCAAGCTTGGAACTCTTGAGACATGAATGTTGTGGCATTATCGGTCACCAACGTGTGGGGATATCCGAAATGAGCAAATTCTTGTTCAAGTATAGCAGTAGTACTTTTCGAAGACGTTGAGGTTGTTGGATGAATGCAAGGATATTTTGAATAAGCGTCTACAAGGACTAACCAGTTTCTTCCCAGAAAGTTGATCGCATGGTCCAAGTGGAGTCTTGACCATGGTTTTTCTGGCATCATCCACGGATGGATTGAAGGTTTATCCGGCTTATTTTGAAATTGGCCACAGGAAGTGCATTTGCGACATAAATCCTCAATGTCAAAGTCAATTCTAGGCCAATAGACAGTTGACCTGGCAAGTTGTTTCATCCGTTGCATGCCGAAATGTCCAAGGTGTAATAATTTAAGAATATGATTACGTAGGGTTGAAGGAATTATTACCCGTAAGCCGTAAAAAACGCAACCATTCTCTGTTGACAACGAATTTTCCAACTTTTTGAAGTCTTTAAGCTCTTCCGAAAATGCATGCGGCCATCCTTCCTTCACAAATCGCATTACTTGGGCAAGAATTGGATCCTTGGCAGTCTCTCTGACTACAAGCAATGGATTGTCAGGATTGATTTGACGACTGCTCCTCCCCATCAAAACTTGTGTCATTTGAAAATGGCAAGCGACTGAGAGCATCGGCATTGCCATGGTCCTTGCTTCTATGGTATTCCACCGTGTAGTCATATTGATGGACTAGTAATGCCCATCGTGCAAGTCGATTCGCGGCCATTGCAGGAGTACCTTTATCAGGGGCAAACAAGGTCACTAAAGGTTTGTGATCGGTAACCACAATGAACTTACGACCGTACAGAAACTGATGAAATTTCTTCAAAGCGTACACTAAGGATAGTGCTTCTTTCTGTATTTGGCTGTAGCGTCTTTGTGTTGCCGATAGAATTTTAGAAATATTGAGAATCGGACGCTCGCTTCCGTCTGCAAAGCGATGAAATAATACCGCTCCAATTCCGCATTCTGAGGCGTCACAAGATAAACTCAACGGAAGAGATGGGTCATAGTGCGCAAGTACAGTCTCTGTGCATAGTAACCGTTTGATCTTTTTGAAAGATGTCGCTTCTTCTTCACCCCACTTCCACTGTTGTCCTTTGCGTGTAAGCTTGTACAACGGCTCGGTGATTTCCGAAAAATATGGAGGTAAGAATTTAGAATAAAACTGCACAGATGCTAAAAAAGATTTTAACGTAGAAATGTTCTTGGGTGTAGGCATTTCTAGTATGGCATCAACTTTGGACCCTTTTGCAATTCCTCGACTTGATAAAGTGTGGCCCAGGTAATCAATTGATACTTGGGCGAAAACACATTTCTCACGGTTGCAGCGAAGACCTTTTTCTTCTAGTCTTTTGAACAAAGCTCGCAGGTTCATCAAATGATCTTTTGCGTTGTCACCACTTACCAAAATATCATCGAAATACACGGCAACTCCTCGCAAATTTTGCGTTAACTGTTCCATGATTTCTTGGAAATACCCTGGTGCGGATTTAATTCCGAAAGGAAGTCTTTTCTGCAGTAAAACTCCTTTGTGAGTGCTGAGAGCCAGCTTCTTCTGGCTGTCAGGAGAAAGACAGATTTGATTATATGCATTAGCTAGATCAATCTTACTAAAGCAGTAACCACGTCCTAGCTTGCGCATTAGATCTTCTGGGAGAGGGATTGGTTGACGATGGTCTTCCAGTTGCGAGTTTACAGTCACCGAATAATCTCCACAAACTCGGATGCTTGCTTTTGCTTGACCAGGCAAAGGAGACTTTCGAATAGGAACCACGGGGGTGCCGTAGGAGTTAAAATCTGTAAGCTCCCATACACCTCTCTTAATTCCTGCTTCGTATGCTTCGTTTAAATCTTGTAGGATTGAGAACGGAACAGGTCTTGGCTTCTTGAAAATAGGTTTAGCTTCAGGTTTAAACCGTATGTCCAGTGAAAAATCTTTTAGACAACCCAATGTAGATTCAAATAAAGTAGGAAACTCTCCACATAATTGAATACATGCCGCATCTAAAGAGTTTTCTGGACCAGTTGTAGTGACGTGCTCTATCGTTGCAGTAGATTCAGCACAACTTAGGTTTTCTCTGAAGTGATCAGTTAAGTTGGTGAGTTTCAACTTCATCATCGCCAGACGACCTAGTAAATTTAGATTGGGCACCTTAGTGACAATTACAGGAAAGGTCACGTCAGGTGATTTTCCATCAATACTTGCAGTTGATTGGAATTGTCCCACGACGGGTAGCGGGCTACCTTCAGCAACTTGATATTGAACTGATACAGGTTGTAGAATGGGTTTACCCAGCGTTTGCCACGTCGCTTCACAGCAAAATGTGTCACTGGCTCCGCTATCAATTTCAAACTTAATTCTGTGGTCATTAAGTCTAATAGTTTGATAGATGGGTGAAACAGAACATTGGACTTTGTGCACCAATTTCACAAGCTTATCATCTCTTAGTCGAGACATGCATACAGATTGCAGATGACCTGTTTTCTTGCAGAAGCTGCAAATAGCTTTAATGTGGGGACAAGCTTTGCTAAAATGTCCAGAATTTCCACACCTGAAGCAGGCGGTTTTCTTTTCTTGCGTTTTGGAAGTTTTGGACTTTGCGTGATAAACTTTCTGCACCGACGTAGAAGGTTGTCCGTGTACGGTTTCCTTTGCTACCTTGGCTGCTTCTTCCACTTCTTGAGCCACTCTGATGGCGTTGCTAAACTTTAGTTCATCGTCCTTGAGCTTGAAGAGTGTCTTCAAAACTGCTTCGTTGTCGACTGAACAGATAAATTTAGTTCGCAAGGCTTCATCTAAAGGATCTTTAATGGATTGAAAATCACACGTAGCTGCATCTTGTCGTATTCTGCTTGCCAGTTCAGGAATAGTTTCGCCAGGTTTGCGTTTCATGTCAGACCAAAACTTGAAACGTTCTCTGACAACAAATCGTTTTGGGTCGAACTGCTCTGCCATAAACGTCTGAATATCATTCATGGTTAGCTCATGTATGCTTTTGACAGGTTGTTGCTGAGCCGCTAAGTTGCTAAGCATTTTGTAAACGGAGTTAGATTGGTTGGTAAGAAAAATTTGTGCTTGCTTGTTGTCGGGAATGGAGTTAGCAGTGACGAATGTTCGGAACCTTGCCAAATAATCAGTCCATAACTCAGATGTGGAATCGAATGGTTGAAAACTTGCCATCGGTGTTGGAACATTTTCTCGCGGGTTGTTCAAGCTGCTTTGTAACGTTTTCAGCTGCTCTTGAAGCATTGTCATCTGCTCGCGATGCTCGTCGCGTAAAACTGCCATTTGCTCTTGATGCTCGCCGCGGAAAACTGCCATTTGCTCTTGGTGTTGCTTATTTAACAACAAAATTAGTTCGGAAATTTCACTCATTTTGACAATTCAAGCTTTAATGCAAATTCAACAAATTTTCTTTTTTTCTTTCTTGACGCAGTTGAGTTCCTTGAATCCTCGTCGCCACTTTTGCCTGTTGTATCTTTGCACGAATACACAGGGTTATAAAAAAACAATAGTAAATATTCACAAAAGTACTTAGCCAAAAAACAACCGTATTGAAATATAATGCTATTAGTTAGTTTGCTGTAGTAGCTTGATAGCTTTTAACTGACTGCTAAACCAAAATAAAGGCGCATATTTAACTAGTAACAACTATGCCTGGAGACGCGCGCGTCCAATAATTGTTTGAGCAGAAGGCGCTGATTAAGATTAGAGCGTTTAAGAAAAACACTACGTCATCTATTGCACAATATCACAACAAAAACAAAATTACTTTCTCCTCAACCGAACACAAACAAACACCATACATACGAATATATTCAAATTATAACATTTTTCGATAAAGTCAAGCATTTTTGCAGTGTTTCAAACAAAATAACATTTCTGCGCAAAGAATTTTATGCTTAACTGAGTTAAATCTTTTTTAAAAACCTCCAGTAAGAAATTCTATGGTTTACTTCAGGAAAGAATCAAGGAAATTTTATACAGACTCAAGAATAGAAATAAATTGATATTGATATAGAATTAACTATTTATCATGTTTTATTTGTTTGTAAAAAATGGAAAGCAATGAAAAGCTTAGCAAGTGCAGAAATTTCGAAAAAAAGGTTTAGAAAACTTTAAAACTATTTATTGGATTATCGGCATTAGAACATGTACTAGCTAAATACCGTGTCTTGACAACTAACCTTTGTAAATTTTTTTACTAAACTTATCTTTATATGGTTTGGCAACCGTGATATCGGATTTGAGATTTACGTCATTTTCACAATTTACATTTCTCAATTTTCCTGTGACACGTGTGCTTGAACGAGTTTTATATTATTCTTTGAAACACTTAAAGAATTTGAATAATTGCTGTTGATGCAATGATTTTACTGAATTTGTGTTTTCATCCTATTAGATTTTTCCTTCCTTCATCTTTGATGTAAATTTTTTTTCTTTATACTATTTTTTTTTAAATCAAAATCGTCAAGAAAGAAAGACCCAACATGCGTGATGGATCAAAATGAAATTCTAATGACATCAGCTAGAAAGCTTTCCGCACATCAAAGACAAGTGCCGTAGTTATTCTGCAATCAAGCGTATCGAAAGCCTGTAGCGCTGCACGCATGGCAGTTTTGCTGACTGTGGGAAACAAAAAAGCGCCAGTTTTAAGTAAACAACAGAAATATTTAACATCACGTCACATGTAAAGTCAATAAAAAAAATAAAAACCGCCGAAACTGTTGTGGAAGTCTTGCCGCGCAAAACCGTAGAAAGATCTCTCAGCTTTAACTACATGACCGCAGTGTAGTCGCCTTACTGATTCTAGGCGTATTTTTGTCAAAACGTTTATGGCACAGCTTAGACGCACAATGAATGTCGCCAGCGTGAACGAGTGGATAGGAATGCATATTTGGTGGTGATGCGATCCATATGGTCACGTCAACTCTCCTCACCAATCACCAAGCTGTTGCGCCCATGGGAAAGGCGGTTAAGGACATTTTCCTCTGCTTTACAGTCCTGATAAGACTCTTATTAAAGTTCTAAATTACAGTTGTATCGCTTTGTTGACTACTACAAAACCAATTAAAACGTTTCAACCGGACAGCAATATTTTGGCATCTCCGAGAACGAGACGAGGTTATCACTTGACTGTTTGTCTATGCCATGTTTAATGCCTATAAGCTTTTCCTGCGATGCGTTGGAATTTGATATTATTGATGAACAAAACTACAATAATGTTGAATCTTAAATATTTCTACTGTTCTAAAATGATGGATTTCTTAAAAGAAAACTCTGTTGTTGGTTTGTTGATAGACAGCAGTGTAATTCGAGAGAGAACAAAGGGAAAATATCGATTTAACAAAATTTATTGATTGAATTATTACAATGTGGAAATATTACTTTGTTTTTAGATGACCAATCATTGTTTTCGATTGGAGTGCCACTTTCATTACCAAGATTTGCTGCGAGCAGTTTACTTTTAGTTTTACAGAAGTCCTGTTTTAGTTTTACAATAGCCTATTGCAAACATATCATCAAGGTTAGTAAAATATTAACCTTTTTCCGCGTGCGTAAATATAAAAAAGCTTAAACCAGACTTGTCATAAAAAACTTTTTTGCGTTGTGATTCTACAGTAGGTCTTAGCAAAAATCGGGAGACTCATACCAACTGTAGTCCGAGATAATTTCGCTCTGGACTGACAGTAGGACCCGCCCTTCGACAGTAACCTTAAACTCAGTCCTACCTCTTATAATAAAAATAGAAGACTATTGTCATTACTTTGCTTGTGCTAAGCTTGATTTTTCGTTTTTGTGATATGTCTATATCCAGTAATGGCCTCACAAAAAGGGGGTCTGATGCAAGAAAAGTAAGGAGGGGCCACTATTTAGTGTACTAAAAAAAGATAGCTGAAGCCATTTTTAGTGTATGAAAACAAAGTGATCTCTAAAGAAAAAAAAGTCTTCAATTTAGGGGGCCACTATTGGGTGATTCAAAGCATGGAAAGGCACTTTTACTGTCTCAAGACATTGCGATTTCTAAAAAAAAGGTCTTTACTTCTGCAAGCACAAGTGACAGCGACCTGACGAACAGGAGCCGAGCAAGTTGCTGATCTTTAAAATTTTTTTCTTTTCTTTTTGACATGCCATTGACGTCTTGGTGCTGCTATGAAGAAATAGAGCAATTTTTTGTGTAGGGAGGCCACTTTTTAATGTATTTTCGGGGGCCTGGTGCGACCGCTTCGTTCGCACCCAATTAAAGCCATCATTGTCTATATTCTTAATAACCAGAAGGCTTTTAGCTCTTTCCAGTTGCTTGCAAACTCCTAGATTGCTAGAACACCTGCTGTAAATGTCAATTTTTATGTAGTTGCTTTGTAGGTTGTATGAATTTATGTTAAATAAAAGGTAAATCCGAGATAATCTTCGAAGAATGATATTTATCAGATGTCTTAACCTACAATCTGCTACTTGTGAGAAATCTATTGTGTATCTGCGATTTCACACAAAAACTACACGATCAAAGAGCCATGTGCCTAGCTGCTAGCAAGCGCAATAGCTTGTACGTAAAACTGTGGTGCCATACACTATCATAGGTTGTCGTGAGATCGACAAACGCAACGCCGGTTTTCTTTTTTGCTGTTGATGCTGCCTCGATTTCTTAATGAATAAAAAGAGTGACTTTATCTGCATTCGATCTATGGAGTCAAAATGCAGTTTGCTACTGAGGGATGTGCGTCATGTCTGACACGGCCGTGAATTAGTATATCAGTGATTTTGAAGGAAAGTTAGCTAAGCATAGGCTTTCAGTTTATCCGATTCGCTATTGGTTTCATCGGGTTCGGGATTACAACCAATAAAACTAGTTTTCAGATATTTGCAATTTGTTAAAAGGTCTTCAAAAATATTAGACCTACAGGGTTTTAGATCAGTGCTGCCATGAAGTATCGACTCCGTACATATCAGACCAGAGCCTGGGGGTTTTCAGATTAAAAAGCTAACTGGTACTGAAAAATTTTAAAAGAAACTTCCAACAACTGTTGTTCGATACTTCAGAATTCAAAAACTTTTTTCTTCAGATGTCAGCTGACTCGCGATGCTTTTGTTTTGTTCGCTGTTAAGCGATCAAATTAGAAGAGATGCATGATTCCAGACCTTAAAACCTGCCATTCATGTTGTTAATTGTTTTTCATGCAAGTTAATCGAAGTGCGTGATGTGCATGATGCTGATGGCCTGTTCTTTTCGTTTTACACAAAGGCGGGCAAGTAAGAACAGAAATGATTGTGTTACATGTTTCGCATTAACTATGCATTGAGAAAATTGTGGTAAAGATGCTTGCACACGGCATTCCAACGTTTAAGTGGTTGTTTCTGAAACCGTGTGGGATTGTTTGTTCCATTGCAGAAAAGATGGTGTAGACAAAGTCCTGGTATGTTTGATCAATGCAGCAAATATTAAAAGGAAAAGTTCGTTTAGAAAGTTAGTTATTGCATTGCATCCAGTTGTCTTACGAAAAATCGGCCCTCAAATAGCAAACTGACGGCTATGACTAGAGCTTTACTAAAGGTAATAAGCAACGATCGGTGTTAGAAATCTAAAAGCTTTACAAGGTATTATCTGTCCAATGCAATGTATAAAATTTGCAGATCTGATTAATTCTAGGGTTCCATGGGCTAGATGAAAAAAACAAAAACGAAAAGAAGATTCATCAGTTAAAAGCACTTGCTTGCATACGTATGCAAAAAAACAACAATTGCTATTGTTATTGGTCGGAATGTTAATGCTTTGTAGAAAGTGATGATTTGAAAATTGTCAATGTACTCGCATAGACGTTTATTTTACGATCCACCCCACGATCGATCAATAAAAAGTCATGCAAACGGTTGTTGTGGACAAACGTAGGCCATGCTTATATTCAATACCAAACCAGCCAGAGTAAAATTTGACAACAGTGCCTATCTCTTGCAGCAAAATTCACAAAAACTTTACAGAGGAAGTACGGTTGACGGATAATGCAGATCTTGTTTGTTTAGACCTTAAATGTTCCGCGCCGCCCTTTAGCGTTCATCATTTTCTAGTCAATATATTAATTTTTAGACATTACCACAAGAAAGTCAATGAATATTACTCGCATGTCTGTGTCACAAAATGCAACATTAAACACCGTGAAGGGTACATGATCCGAGACAGAAAGAAAACACAATAAATATCGACAAACTTGTCGCTGCTTCTGAAATAACTGAGCCCTTTGAAAAACAGTTGGGAATGCCAAATGCTTGATAGAATTTGACCAAAGCTCAAACCGATATGCGATCTTGTCTGCTTGCAATGACCTCGCTTTCACCTAAGCATCAGATCTTTATCAATCAATCCGACTTTTTGCAATTGATTCGGATAAATCGGGTAGGCTTTATACCCAAACTTATTTCATTCAAAATTCATTCAATGTCAAGAAAATAAGATGGATTGCCACTGCTTTTTTGTTAAATAATCATTGTCGGATTCCAAGATTTACTTAAAAGTCGACAAATAAATTTAATGAGACGCGTCACAGGTCACAACAAACACCATTTAAAATTAATAAAATTTAAATTATTTTGGTAGGTGAAATAAGAGAAAATTGAGTAATTTTTATCCTTTTTTCAGATGATGCCCTATTAATTGATAAACAAACTATTTCAATATTTGCGAATATATAACAAAACGAAATTTCATACTGAAGTCCAAAATATTACTTAGACCTTTGAACTAATATAGTTTTTGTTTGAATTTGATAAAAACTAAGATTGGTGGGTTGTAGCAATACATTTCTGCTCCAAAAAGAATGCATCATGTTGGATTGGATTAGGACTATGGTTGGATTGTCAGTTAACCGACTAACCGAGAGTTTCTTTACTATCCGATATCCGGATATGATTCTGTCGGTTACCGGATAAAAATGTAACGTTTCTAATGCGTTTTACGCTTTTTCGTAATCTTGTATATCCTTTACGAGCGTTATTCTATAAAACCTGGAGTATACTAACAGTGATAGAAGTGGCGACAGACTCCCTTTGGAGCATAATTTAACTTCTATTTATAGCAGATTTGACACTTCGTTGTCTTACATTCTTAACCAATTGTAAAATGCTAGGGCGAACTTTACTATAACCTACAAAGAACGCAAAGTGAATAAAATAATTATTTTAATAGACGAGTGCTTTCGCATTGTAAGATAAAGTCTATGCAACGTTAGGTTTCTGCATACTCGACATCTCTGAAGTCTTGTCTTGAGGTAAGGATCACATGAAAGAGATGTGCCTGTTCATCTATTTGAATATTTGCATGATCCCGATTTTCCAACAAATAACAAGCTCGACATATTTGGCGCATGCGGAAACACACCCAAGATGTAAAAACATACGCTCTTGCGGCAACTCTAACATAAAAGTTGCTTGGGGCAGCCTGTCTCGATGAAGGAAGTTAGTTAATATCACTTAGCTTCTTCCTCAGTATGTGAAAAAACAGCACGTATTTCGTAAGGAAGGATTAGGGCAGTGGCGTCCAACTCTAGACTCGCGGGCAATATTTGATTCGCGCAAAGGTTTTGAATGGCCCGCGCGGATTTTTCGAAATAACGTAACTAAATAGGGCAGCGTTTTTCAAATTGTGTTCCGCGGCCTCACTTAAAGTGTTCCGCTGCACTATAAACGTGACGTTTTGCATAAGCTTACCCCCAAAATGAAGACCTTTTTTTAAAAATCACTACGTTTTTGAGACCAAAATTGGGAATTTCAAAAAACTAAAACTAAGTGTTCTGTCAGCTAAAATGATAAGATTAGATGTTCCGTGAATAAAAAAGTTTGAGATACTCGAAAATAGAGCAATCGTAAAGGGAAGTAATGACAAAAAAGGTATTAAATTGTAAAGTTTGACGGTGGTGTTTTATTTGTTTGGTCCGCAAATATTTTTGATGAGCAGAAATGGCCCTCGCCTCAAAAAAGGTTAGATGCACCTGAACTGGAGCAAGCATTATGAAAGCATCAGTTTTGGCTACTTATCCTTCCAGTATTGCAAACTCAAACAGAAATATTGCCAAAATGCATGTGAAATTTTTGAAGCTTTCGGCAAACGGCTGCCAATTTTAAAATCTCAAAGCACTGCTCACTATCCAGCCCACTTCCGTGAATACTGAAAAGCATTCAGTGCATGTGGAATCTTTGCCGCAAAACCCTGGTTGCGTTTAAAAGACTCCAGAATCGATGGTTTGCACTTTATAAGAAATGCGTTGCAGAAGCAGTAAATGCATGATTTTCTTCATATACTCTCGTACAGTGCATTTACAAAAAAACTGAGACATGATTTTATTATAAATTCATCACGCAAATTTCGTAAAAACAATTGTATCTGGTCAACCCAAAGGTTTCCTAACCAGGGGTCGGAATGATCAATTTTTGGGGTCACAAACAGGCCATGGAGTCGGTAGGGTCGCTGAGATATCGTCAGAAAATGTGTGTACAAAACATCCAAGCTGGGGGTTAGGAACATCATGTGAAAACTAATAGTTTGTATAGTAACTGTAGTTACTAGTACTGTCACTGAGAAAAGAAAGACATAATTAAAATGAAAGCGTATCACTACAGATATTGTATTATTGCCACGGTAGGCCTATTTATTTTGTATTACCAGCTATTATCTAACTAAACCAGTACTTGCTGGTTGAGGCTTGACGCGTTTTATTAATCGTCAGTTCTACTCGTATATTACGTGTTTAGTTATTTGGCTGATGTTGTTGCAATGTAACTTTGCTGATCACTATCGATTGAATTCTAGGCTTTGAATTGACAGGTTCGTTCTGTTAGTGTGGTCAGTTTTTATAATATTTAAGTATGGTTTTTGTTTGTACATTATCTTATGCATATGTAATTTTGTTGTGAGAATAAATAAACATTTTATTTATTTTTATAAGTCGCAAACAGCGGCGATATAATATAAATAGATTTATACTTCTATAGTGCATATTGTATAGAGGTTTGTATGTAGATTTTTAATCAATATCGCATGGAAGTTAGAACTTTAGATCTATATCGGTGTGTGTATTTTGTGATTTTAAATATTCAAATATAAAGATGTATTTCTGTAAAACTGTACGCGATTTTTGTATGTAACCTTTGCAGAAGTAAATATGTGTTTCTTTCGGCTTTGTACGTGATCTGTGTCGTAGTAAGCCTATCGCACTGTGAGCGAAGGACGCGTAATGGCCAAGGTTAATATATCAGCAACCCTTGTGTTTTTTATGAGAGACCGCGATATGGGAATTTAGTCAAGATCTTCATTGAAAGAATTATTTTTTTATTCTGATTAAGTTGATTAATAATTATAACATGTCCGAGGGTGATTATATGTCAGCGTTTTCTTTATTAATATTTTATGTATAAGAGTTTAGTAGTTTCTAGATGCGATGATGCAATTATGAAAGTGATTTATTTTTTAATATTACCTACCTATTCCTAAGTTGCTAAGTGGTTCATAGATTAAAGGCCTAAAATTGTAGACAACACACACACACACACACACACACACACACACACACACACACACACACACACACACACACACACACACACACACACACACACACACACACACGCAGACATGCACGCACGCACGCAAACTTATACACACACATTGGAGGCGCACTAAACAATTGAAAACTTTAAATGGGGTCGTGCTAAGAAAAGCTTGGGTTAACTGGTCAGTTAAAATACAAATACAGTATACGATACTAATATATCCGTTATTTGGATAGCAAAAATAATTGATACCCAAACTAACTCTATGCATCACGCAGGCAATTACCACCCATGAGATATCATGCTCATCAGCGTGCCTATAAGGACAGCAAAGTTATAATGTCTAAAATCTAGTTTTTAAAGGACTCGACTTGGACTCGTGCTCCATATTATTTTATAAACTCTGATTCGACTTAAATCACGGTTCAACAAAGGTATAGATTTGATTTGGGCTTGAAATTGTCGGACTCGAACTGACTCGAGTCCTTTCATTGCTACACACGTAACAAGTTTGGCTTGCTATCGTTTTGAAAGCATCAATTATACAGATTATTTTCGTGCTAATATTTAATAGCCTTATATGTTATGCCTAAGTAGACGTACATATTTAAGCAAGTCATTGTAAAATCATACTTTCGTGCTTGAAAAAAATCAAGATTTGCTGGACTTAAACTCTAATGAATATTTTAGAGAAAGACTCAAATTCTGCTTGAGTCACGAACTCAAACTAATTTATTTCTTCAATTGCTCGACTCATTACAACTCTGGCAGAGAGCACAAAAGAATTTTAACTACGGTATTGTGCATTGCGCACGCGTGCAAGACCCTTGTGGTATCGGTTGTTACGTTCCTGTTGGAAAGGGTATCTGCTTAGTTAGGAATTTTTTTAAAAAATCCGGCCTTAAAAAGAGAGAAAATGTAAGGTTTGCAGATGGCACTTTATTATTTGTGCCGCTAGTTCTCTCCTCATAATTTAAGCGTGATTAAAACAAAAAAATCTGAAAAACCTTAAACTTTAATATAAAATTGCTAAAATCTAATTTTTTTTTTTTTTCAAAAAAAAAAATCAAAGGAAAAATCTGAACAAATCATATAAAGCCGCCTAAAATACATTAAAAAATACAAAAGTTTGAATTATTTTTTTACATCAACGTTATTTAATTGCTGATTTTTTGGGTTATTTTTTAAATCGTCATTTTACTCCAAACGCTAAGCGCAGTAAAATACTTCGACTTGACTTTTTTAATAATGAAATCATTGAACGCGGTTGCGACCGCGCATTGTCATTGTTTAAATTTTCTAGAGCAAATTTGGAGCTTATAAAAGCACTTGAAGTTAGTTCGCACTGCCCTGTGAAAGCCTTTCAAATATCAAGCTTTGCAGAACGATAGTAAAACGCTAGAACAAAAAGCTCAGTAAGCATTATATAGCATTTCCTGGTTGCACAATTAATAAAAACAGGTTTTCTGAACAATGCCGATTGGGCGCATTTTTAGGTCACGCACAAGTTATTACTGAAAATATTCATGACAAAACTTTATTTGCATTTGCTTTTTAGCGATCACGCGTTAGAAAAGGAGTCTTTTGTCTTTTCATACATTGAAAATTCAGGTTTATGGTTACACATAAATCGAATTCAAATTTTAGTAGAAATTGTCTTAAATCTAATCGATTATTTTTAATTAATATGAAATAATCCAAAAATATAGTCTCAGAAAACAAACTTGCAAAAGATTCTTGAAATAATACCGGCAATAGTGCTGGGTGACTACAACAAAATTAAGGCCCAGTCTGTACATGATTTACGAAGTACTCCTATCCAGCTGCAATGCCGCTGCGGTAGGTGTTTGACGTTTGACTCCACTGTGGCGAAAACTTGATGTAAGGTTTCCGCTTTTCTTGAAACAAGACTTAAATTTATCCTACATGTTGTTTCGTAATAAAATAGTTAAAATTCTTGCTCTTGTACGTGAAAAGTAATTTGATTCTTTACAGTTGTTGAAGTTTAAAAAGTTGTGGTTTTTTCAATTTGCTTTTCTCAAAGAAAAATAAATCTTTTGTATCATTATCTGTTGAGAAAAGTTTGATATTTTTAAATTTTACTTACCCAAACTTTGGAAGAAAGAAAAAATAAAATTTTGTACCAATGATTAAAATTTGACTGAAATCACCCAATTACGCTTTGAAACAATGCTCGGCTGAATGTATTCCACTTTCCATCTTTGAATCTTTGGCACGCAGTCATTATAAATATAAACTCGAATTCAAATCCAATAGGGCAACCAGATGAATGGGGGTTTTGCAGACTTGGTCAGGTTGCGATGTACAATTCTGCTTTAAACTTACCAGCTTATAATGCTATTGTTAAACTTTAAAAATTTTTTAGTTTAGGTAAATCAGCAAAAACTTGATTATCTATCACTTGCTTGCTGCAAGTAATAAGGAAATTTACCTTAGGAGTAAATTCACTCATAATTAAAAATGCTTGCCTCGCGGAAAGAGTCTCTAACTGTTATAAAATAGAGTTGCATGGTATTAAACTTAAAGTTTATAAGAGAATTCGGTGGTTAAACAGGCCAATAAAAAGCTGATCAGAAAAGATGCAGCATTTTGTGGGAAAATGCAATATTTGAAGCAGAGTTTTCAAAAAAGATCAAATTACTTCATTCATATAAATCAGAGAGTGGTTTTTGAGGTTAGCAAACTAATCAACCCTCATGGCTCGCCCTTGATCAAAAGATGAATTCTATAAAAATGTTATGAAATGCAATTTTCTTTACAAATCTTGGTATGGCTGATCGTACGTGACTTTTTGGCCTCTAAGTAAAAACTTTTTAGATGGAATCCAAAAAGTCTTTAGGTCATTTCTTTTGGCCTGTAAGGTACACTCAACCGATTGAGAAAATGTGCGCACAGGAGTAATTTGATCTCTTACCATCGAGAAAAATTACACAAGGTAATTTGTCAAATTTGGCAGTTTGCAAAATCAAATCGTTACTTTAGCTTTTTAGTCTCATCTTTTTGAATTTTTTGGCAATTTGCAAAAGCAAACCGACACTGACAAGACTTCAATATTCGAAGCACTTGTCTGGCGGACGATTTTGCTCCCCAATGGTAATTTTTTGTTTTTTTTTTATTTCGCAGTAGTCCAATGCCTCCAAGTTATGTCTTTATCCTCTTAAAGATTTATGACAAAATATATTTTTTCCAAATTCGTTTGATTGTTGTTTGCACTTTACCAAGTCAATTTTTACCAGTAAATGTCCTGGATGTTGAAAATTAATGGAACACGAAATACCAATGTGATAATGGTTGAAATTTAATAAGTCTTTGTACTTTTGCTCTCTAATGTGTCATTGTCATTTGTTTTAGTGGTAAAAGGTTAAAGTACCTCTGTGGTGCATTTTCTCGATCGGCTGAATATATTTCAGGCCTAAAGTGATTTTGGTCATATTCATTAAAGCATTAGCCTAGTTAGAAGTGATTCCCTACTCATTGCTTTTGCTATAAAATTAACGAAACAAAAAAAGCTATAAATCCTAATGCAACTATTCGGCTTTCTTGAAGTAACGTCGGTTATAATTGAAATAAAAGGCTGAGTCATCATTACAAAAGACTGTATAAGCTGCTGGCGAACTTGCATGTATTTTTGATCATTGGCAGCTTCATCGAGAAGTTGAAAGGCTATGGAACTGGCAATTATGAAACTCGTCAAAAACATCGACAGAGATCATAATATACAACAGATTTTTTGCCAATTCGGGTTCGTGCTGGATGCAACTTCCGCTTTCACAACAGCTGAATAAAAATTTTTTCTAATACTGTATGTGAAGCAACTACAAGTAGGCATCGGAAAACGCGAGAGACTTTGGTGCGCTTTAATTTCGCTTTGCTTCTTAAAATATTTTAAAATGACTTTACATATTTCAAAAATGGTAAAGCATATCTTTGAACGATAACTTTAACGTAGTTCAAGTGATTCATTTACTGACAAATAAAAGCTTTGGTGCATCATACTCCAGTTTACCTCAAGACATCAGCTTACTAATGTTTTCTGATGACAAAGTTTGTTTTGCATAGCATTGTGATCACTCACTGAATCCTGTCTTAAACAACTTTTTTACTGTAAAGTGTCATCAAGTGTTTCAAATCTTAGTCATATAAACTGTGTGTGGGTAATATCAAACAGTTGTGAAATTTACAGAACAAACCATAATGTCTGAGACCGCTTCTCAAAGCATAAATCATTTAATATTTAAACCATAAAACAAAGATATGTAGGCTGTTTGATTTTGAAAATATCATTTTTTTCACAATGATCTTGTTCGCAATTATATGCCTTACGGCTTTATCTTATTAACATTCTCAAAGATGACTCAGCTTTGCTGATCATAAACTTTTCTGAAAATCATCCATTTCAGCACTATGATCGTTGCATGGTTTACTGAGAGATTGTTTTTTAATTTATTGTTTAAAGGTAATTTTTGCTTAAAAGATCGAATTTTTTTCTTCAAGACATTGCAGCAGGAAATGACACCTTGTTGTTCTTTTGTTTATTGGCCGGTTCATTCCACTCGCTTGTCAAATATGCATAATGTTTTTCTTTTCTTTCCATTTTCTTTTCCTGGTATTTTTGTTTTTGGAATCATTTTTTCCCACAAATTTTCTCTTTTAAAATGTTTTTAAAAAATACAAACGTTGTTCGATCATACAACAACAGTTAAATTTTTTCAGCGTTAGGGTCTCATACTTTCGTATAGTAGAAGTTGGTTAGTAAAAAAACGTTCGGTTAAATTTTAAATATTTCAGAGCGAAAAGAAAAGTACGTTTACAGTGCGTGGTTTGTTTTTTTAAAGAACTTTTATCTAACTGTTTGAAAACTTCAAGCAAAGTTTTTTTGCAATTCATAATTGAACCTAAAAAAATGCTCGTTTTGTAACTTCAAAAAAAAACAGTCTAATATGATTAATTTGGTAAAAGTAAAAGTTCAAGTTTTTTGATGTTCGTTATTTTATTTGAATAAAAACTACTGGACTTTTGTTTAAGAAAACTGTGATGTGCTGCAAATAGACCTGCAACAGGTTGGCTTGGCAAATTGCACAAAGAAGCTGTGGCAGTGAGTGATGACAAAAGCATTAAAGAAAGTTTTTCACTTTTGTTTATCTTTAAACTGGTTCTAAATATTTCAAATCATATGCTCCTTACTGACGTTTTTCGTTCTTTCGACCCAAATTGGGGAGGTTTCAGTTCGAAGATAATTTTTTTCCGATGAGAGATCAGCAAAATTAAACTTTTTTCACACTCAACTTTTGCTCGATTGATACTTTTCAGTCACTGAACCAAAAAGTCTCGACGTGAAAACCAAAATATGACGTAATACAAAAAGCCGACGAACAGAGCAAGAGCTGATTTCGAAGTCGTGGCAAGAGACATTCTACAAATTTTTGTCGTGATCAATCAGCTTAATGTCAAAACGAAGTCGGTTTCCGAGCTCGGTTATTTAACTTCGCTCGTTCGGTTTCAACCGCGCTGTTGTCACTCATCGGACCCATCACGTCATTGCTTGTCCGATTACATCATCGTTTAGAGATCGCATTGTCAGTGCAAAGAGCAATCGAAAAAAAACAATCGAAGCAAATATTGCGGCTGTTTTGAAAAAATATTAAATGTAGATTTTTGCAATGTTTGGATTATTTTCGACGAACTTCTCGTCGAAACAAAAGCAACACAGCATCTAGAAAAATCTAAAAACACAAGCTTTTTATTATCACGTGTTTGGTTTTGTTGCCGTAGAGTGACTTCATGTTATCTTAGCGTCAAAAAATTGTCAAAATTAAGTTTCTTGTTGATAAAAAACATAATCGTCTTTGCTACCTTTAAAAATTGCTATCCTATTTCAATAAAATAAATCTATAGTTTGTTGAAATTTTATTAATTTCCCATTGCTGCTGATTGACGTATGTTTTTCATCAACTTTATAGTTCAATGACTATAACAGTTTCTATCCGCTGATCTAAAGAGAAAAATTTCACTTGCATGAAAACTTTTATCGAAATTGAAGTGTCGCATAACAATCAATATGCAAGCTCTTATGTTTCAAAATAATTTGCTGATCGGGTTTTTAAACCAACAGTTTTATGTAAGAGGATTTATTCGCAACAACTTCCAAACCATAATATAAAAATTCACAAACTGTAGACACCACCTATCGTGATTCTGGCTGAGATTTCAAACTTCACAAAATTATTTCGTTTTACGAAAAAATAAGTTAAACTGACCCTTGACAAATCTCTTTAGTGCCTTATCAATTCTACTTTTCAATGTCAGCTTTTCGTCGCATCATGAAAACTTCTCATGTTGACGATTTAAGTAATTTTTAAGTTTGTTTTTTTCCAAATTTCTGGAAGCAATAAACTTTTTGAAAAAGATCACCCCAAAGTGCGCTATGCAGCAATGTACATCACATAATCTATACATATTTTTCCCCCATTAATCAATTTTTATAACATTTTTCTGAGTAAGCAAATGTTTTTGATGAAACATTTAAATCTTTCCAAGATATAACAAAATGTAGAAGAGTGTTGATTGTGCTTTTTAGTGAAACATTCTCCATTTTTTTCAATGCAATTGGTCACTTGGCGAGGAAAGTTTTTCTCTTTAAAACCATTCATTGTCAAGCACTGCAAACTTAAAAGTCGTTTTGGTGCAAGTTACAGCGGCTGCAGTGTTGGTGCAAGAATCTAAATAAAAAAACAAACAAATAATCAAGTTTCTCTTAAATCCAAATCAAACTTTAAAAAATCGAATTGAGCTTTTAATGACGCTAATCTAAGTTTGGAGTGTTTTAACAGTAATCCAAAATTGAAAAATATTACGTCTCCAAAGCACTTGCTTTGCTTAAGCTGAAGCATGTCGAAAGAACTTGAGTATAACATTGCAATTAAGTATAAACCAGTGTCGACTTTACCAGAATAAAATTTTTCTTTGTGAAATTAAAACCGACATTTCTTGTATTAAGTAGGAAGCTTCGCAAGATTAAAAGTAAGACACAAAAGCATTTTTTTAGAAACAAAGTTGATAGGAAAATAACGATTTAGTTTTTAGCTATTTAGGTAAAATACCTAATTAAAGATATTAAAGCAAAATACAAAAACTTAAAAACATCATTTTTTTGAATCAAATCAAAAGTAAGCCAAAAAAACAGTTAATTTTAAAAATTTACGGAATAAGTTTATATAACAATTTTTAATTTAAAAGTTATTTGTACTGAGCCAATATTAATGATTAGCTAGCCACAAGCAACCTTTTTTTTCAAACTTGAGTGAAAAAGACTCTTATAATTTTATTTGGAAAAAATAGCTGAAGAAAGAAAAAAATAGAGATTGCCCGCCCCTTGTCTGCAGCATATCAAACTAATATGTGTTTCAATCCTTGAAAAGTAACGAAATGATAATTTTACCAATGACAATGATAATAATAATGTGAAATGATCAATTCGTACAAAATAGGATCGTTTAGAAAAAATACCGAAGTCCGTTTTTAGAGAGCCTTGAGACGGTTGCAACCTCTCCCAACCGTTGATGTAAAGTCACAAGTTACTGGAAATATTACTTAAGTTAATTTACAGCAACAAAAAATTAAAAAACGGTCGGCAGGAAATAAAACTAAAAAAGGTGCTAAAACTGCGAAAGAAATTCAAACTAAATGTTTTGTCGTGATGATTTCTTAATATAAGCGTGTCACGAATTGATGATCATTATCATGTAACATGGCTCATGGGCACTACAGCTACTTATATGGTACTGATACTACCAAAAAAATTCGTCAGATTATCCGCCAGAAAATTCAAGTAGATTTGTCAAAAAAATCTACTTCTAGGCCGTATTTTTCTTGGACATGGCTCCGGATTCAGCTTTCAGTTACGGACCAGGTTTCAAATACTCGTAACTTGTTACTTCTCAAAATTTTCCCGTGTTATAAAATTGACTTCTGCAGCCAATTCATTTAACTCCAAAGCTCCGTCTTCAAATTTTTGGTGACTGACATACAATGTCAGATTTCGTTGGCCCAAGAATCGAACTCAGGCCTCTCGGTAAATTATCTTAACTAAAAGCTTTCTTAAAAAAGCTTAATTGTTTTCTGACCTCATCAAATCGATTTTCTAGTTTTATTGCACAATGTTTTTGGACTTTTGCAATGTTTTTGTTTAATCAAGATACATTGTAAAAAAAACTCTTGCGACTTCTTAGATCATTGCAGTCGGCGTTTTTGTTGTCTGTGGAATTTTGCAAAATTTTTTTGATTTCGCAACTGTTTTTTTACAATGTAGAAAATATTGGTTAATACTTGACTATCAAAAGGCCTATTTTTGCTTTCCCAAGTAAGGTGTATATTAGCAAAGTTAGAACAAAATAAACATTAAATCAGTAAAGAAAATAATACGTTTTAAAATAATATAAAAACTAAATTACTTTATTCTAAAGATATTTGGCATATTCAATTAGTTAAAATTAAAGCTTTTATGCATAGTCCAGTACAGGGTAGTCCAAACCCAGGCCAGCAACAGCATTATCTGTATTCCGCTAAATAATTTCAAACCATAGAAAAATAAAGTTTCTTCTCTCCCAGTCATAACAACCCTTACTTACTTTATTCAAAAACCAAATGAATTCAGAAAAAGATCTTAATAATCATTTTTCACGTTCTGAAATAGTTAAGCTTACCATACGTCCCGTCTTAGTCGGGACATTTCCGGTTTTTAAGTCTTTTTCCGGCGCCCACTCGGTTAATCCCGGAATTTACTGTACAATTTTAAGTCAAGACCTTTTTTTTAGAGATCATCACTTATTAGGGACGATGTTTTTTTCTTTTAACGAACCTCCCCGATTCACCACTTCGAAAATACGGTATACCTAGAAATAGTTCCCCCCCAGCTTGAGAGTTCTACAAAATTTTAAAAAATACTCCACAGGAGCGACGAGCTTGGGCATCCTGGCCTGGTATTACAATATGATAAACGCTCGTTAACCTTTTCTACAATTAACTATTTCAAAACTTATTTTAGGAGTTTTCTCGCAAATTTTATTTGTTCCCTTTTTAAAGCAAAAGTAAAAAACGACACTTTTGATTTTCTATACTATGGTTTACTTTACGTAAAACTTCATTGTCTGAAAATAACATTACATTATTGAAATTTTAGATTTATAATCAGTAAAATAGGAATTGTAAAAGTAACTAAACATCGAATTAGTTCAACATTTTGTTATAACTAAATTCACGTAGAACTTACTATTGTACCAGGCACCTTCTAATTGGTTAGTGTTGTGTTTGTGGTAAAATGTAAAAGAAGAGATGATTTTCAATCGAGCAGTATGTTTAATTAAAAAATTAAACAGATTTTTATACATACCATTAATAATGTTTTTATACGGCAAGATTCTTAAACAGCATTTTCATACATGGTTGTTCAAAGCTCATAAACTTAAAAATTTTTACATTAATTAAAAAAATACTTTTTGTAAAATTAATTCGAAAACAAAAGAAAGCAATTTCTATTCATAATCTTGATGCGTGACATGAAGTTACTAAATAAATCAAATTTATCTATTTTCAGAGAGTCCATTACTTGGGTTTTTACATTCTCACTTCCGATGTGTCATGTTTGATTAGATTTTATAAAAAGGCAAAAGCCAAATTGCAGAAATCTTACGCAATATTTTTTGAAAAATGGTTTAAAAAAAAACTGAAGAAATAACTTCAATTACGAAAAGTAATTTTGTTTCTTGATATTTCGCAAGACTTTTGGCATTCATACCACAATCTTGCATTTTATTGGCCCAGATCAATTTTTTATAGCCTGTTGAATATTGTACAGGTTACTATTGATTTTATTTTAATAATACTTTATCTTATCGATATCAATCTACAGCGTTATTGCTATTTAAAAGTTTTTAAATTATTACAAAAACGGCTTCTGAAGATAGACAAAATATGACTTTTTAAAGAGTTCAAATTCCATGTCCTATTTCGAAACCAAATAAAAATAGCCTACTTCAAGGAGTTAGGAGCCCTATCAAAGTGTTAAAAAGTGAAGGAGGTTTCTCACTTTTGTTTGCAGCCATTTCTGTAAGTGGTGAAAAGTTAGAAAACTTTCCGCTCTTAACGAAATGATATTGAGACCTATGATACCTAAGTATGAAATTATGATTTCATCTGTTATATTAAAATGAGATTTTTTTTTGAAAAGATAAGCTTAATATTAAAAATAAAAAGGGTGCGTACCTCATTTTCAGTAACCTTATTTAAAATATGCTCAATAAATTAGTGACCTTAAACTAACAATTATTAACTAGCGAAATATTGATATGCATTAGCAACGATTGCAGCGATGCAGAATGATATCGTTTAATTTTCACAAGATTGGAAGATCTTATTCCAAGCGGTTAATGACGATGATGTTCTCTTGTAACTGCAAAAAACCATGTGGTTGTACAATGATAAAGACATTTAAAGAGCTGAAACTATTTCGTGAAATACATCAAATTCAGAAATCCCTAAAAATTGTTCGTGCCAACTCACTTTTAGAACTTCATTAGCAAGCTAACTTAGAATGAGATCACTTTTCGTACCTTGTTAATTTGCTTCAAATTGCGCTCACATTTCCTATAGAGTCGACGTCTGCAAAGTGCACTTTCTCAAAATTAAATCTTGCAAAATTACGCGTTCGAAGTGCAATGTCTCAGGAGAGGTTGATGTCATTGATATTAATGTCAATGGAAATCGGCTTGAGTTTGGACAACAACAAACTAAAAAAAAAGATTTCTTCAGTGCAGCGCTGCACTAAGACGTTCATGCCAGATTTACACTGAAAAAAAATCTATCAAGGAAACGTTAAAATATTTCACCCTCATCGCCTAACTTTTTGCATCGACTCTAGTCATTGGTAAAGATTTGTGTTTACGTATTGTTTGCACAAGTGATTGATTCAGTGACAGGTTTTTTAACTTTATGATAAAGATTCGGTGTGGTTTAGTCGCTTTATAGCCTACGTTAAAAAATATTCACATATAGATCAATTTTAAAAAATTCCATTTTAAAGTGACACTCGTGCTTTTTGCATCACATATTTTAGTTTTTGGTGGCGCCCTTGCAAGGACCTTGTTTAAATAGCAACTGCAAGTAAACATCGTTGAAATTGCATAAATCAAGGTGACAAAAGTAAATGGACCACAAATGTTAAATTGCAAACAATGTGATTTTTAATTACTTTGAACTTTAAATACATTGGCCACTTGAACACAAGCATGTGCCTTTACTTTATTTTCAAACTAAATAAACACCAGTAGGCCTACCAAATAAATAACACTACTTTCTTAGTAAACAACACTTAGTTACAAAAAAAAAAAAAAAAAAAGAAAATACTTAAGTTGGATAACTTGGATATAGTTGGTTCTGTTGATCATTCTACAATAAATTCGTAATAATATTAATTAAATAAAACTAACTAAAAAAAAGTTCGGGCTTTATCATTTGTGTATTGATTCTTTATACATAGCTGATTTTAAAAAAACGAAAGAAACTTTTTTGTTATTCTCTCTTAGTGGGTCAAAGCGTGTCCCCAGTCTATTAAATTTATCTCTGCAGTACCAACCGTTGGTAACACTACATCAAGTTTGATCTGCTGGAGAGTAAAACACAGACCTCTGATATCAATATAAAAAAAAACAAGACAATTTAATCCTGTCGACCACGCGGATGGCCTTTCAATAATTCTTCATTAACTTAATAAGAGCAAAAATTTAAAAAAAATTTAAAGTGAAGTAAAGGATAAAAAATTGGGTGGGGCATTAGAAAATATAACTACGGACTTCGCTTCTTTTGTTCTTGCTGGGGAAGAGGTCTGATCGCCATTTCGGTGAAGCTACGGTCGATTTGCCAGTAATGAGATTTTACAGACTGATCCGTCACGTAAGTCGCTAATTCGGAATGATTCGACACAATTCACACTACTGTGTGGACTGGACATGATAGAACAATCGCAAATTTAACTGACTCGTTTTAATTTTCTTCGGATACTCATCACTTTTTTATTTTATGCTGTAAAAAAGTTAAATTTACGGTAAATTTAAAAATTAATGAAGTGATTTTTTCCGTATTTTTTCAGTTATATCCAAAATGCCCCAATATTGGTATGGAACTTTTTACTTTTAAATACTTACTACTTTTTGTGGATACCATGCTATTTGTTATGTACTGTATAATTTTAAACACAAGTCGAAATAATACTTTCATTTTTTTGTGTTCAATGGCATTTTTACCTTTTGTTTACAATTTTTTAATCTTTTACTCTTGAAACAGAAACAAAAACTGAAGTGAATAGATTTTTTTTACTTAATTTTACAGATGTGATTCTACATTGCTGAGTCAGGTATCTTTTTAACACAAGGCACTCAAAGAAATGCAATGTCTACTGTTTGCAAAAAGTTTTTACTTTAAATCACAGCCCATTGAGTGAAAATTGTTTTTGAAAATCAATTGAAGACTAAAAAAGGTCTTCATCGCAGCCTAAAAGTCGGTTCAGATTGAAAGTAGTGGCGAAAAAAGCAAGCGAAAGCGTAGCAAAAAATTACTCTTCGCTTGCTTTTTTCGCCACTACTTTCAATCTGAACCAAGCTAAAAACTTATATTTTTTTACTTTTATCTTTTTCTGTTTAGCAGAAAAATTTTTGCGTTTGGCCATTTTTTTTATTTTTTTTCTCTTTTAGTCTGAACAGTATTTCTGTTTTGTCTTTTTGCGCTTTGCGCCATACGCTTTACTTTTTCAGCATTCGCTTTCACTCTGAGCCGATATTAAATGATTAGCTAGCCACAAGCAACCTTTTTGTTTTTCAAACTTAAGTGAAAGAATCTTATAATTTTATTGGGAAAAAATAGCTGAAGAAAGAAAAAAAAAAAAAAATAGAGATTGCCCGCCCCTTGTCTACAGCATATCAAACTACCATGTGTTTCAACCCTTCATAAAAAAAGAATAACCAATTTACGAAACAACTGTCAATCAAGTGCAGCAATTACATAGTTACGACTTAAACGTAGTCTTGGAAGCCGGGCGAAAATAAGAGTTTTCTGATTCTCTCACGGCAAGATCAGTGCTATGAGGCTGGATAAACAAATCACGTTTGCTATTTTACTCCTTTTATGAATACACAAGAATTTTAAATATCTTAATGCTACTGTAGAATAACTGTTCAATTTATTCGCAATATCAACTCCTAAGATTTTAATTCGAATAAGGTTGCTCGGTTGCGGAATAATGTAAAAAAGCAGAATTGACGGTTAATTGAATTTGATGTGTGTAGCTCGCACATGTTTTCGCGTTGTCGAGATAAAAAGCCTGTTTCAGTTAACTGCAAGCATCGATCGGCGCTGCTGTTTTACGCCGCAAGCAAGTATGCTTTGATGATTTCTCATAGTCTCGTCACAGCTCTGCGAAAACCATACAAATAGATAGATGGTTCGTCCGCGTGCGGCAGGATTGGCTGTTCTGCTTGAAGATTGTTATCTCTGACCTTCTTTAACGAGATTTTTCGAGGTAAGTCGCGAAAACGCTAAGAACAAATTGATCTTTTCTTTTAATAATGAATCATTGAAAAAATATCTTTGATTATATTTATTATTTTCTGTACAGCTTTGAAATTTATTATTAGTTCTATTTAAAATTTCTAATATCCATTAAATAAAATTTAAATTTCTAATTTTATTTAATTAATTAAAAGTTCTATTTAAAATGATTTTTAGTTTGTGGTCATTGATTACAATATAAAATGGTAATTATCCACTTTTTTGCAAGTTAAAATTGGTTAGATTATCTGTACGTTAAAGACAGACAAGCACTAGGCTCTGTGCATCGCTCACACCAATTCCAAGCAACTACCTGACCATGGTTTTGCATTTGATCCTTCATCAGATTCTGCAACAAAATATTTTTTGTTCGGCTTTGTTGTAAAAATTTGCATTTTCAAAACATTAACAAGACTACAAAAAAATTTACAATTCTCTATTGAACTTTTTGATGACAGTTGTTAAATACAATTAGCAAAGTTGTGGTTCACGTGTAAGTATTTTTTTATTCTCTAATGCGTGAATCTGCAACTACTATCTTAAAAAGAATGTGGGGTGATTTGTTCATGCTAAAATGCATTTGCTTTAATCTACAACTGACGTCACCATTAAAAGCGTGGTCGTTAGAAGTTCTGCTTGAAAGAATTTAGAACGGCATTCGATTACGCGGGAAACCGTTACCTCGTGTTGGCAAACGCCCACCAAAGGTATGGCGAAGGCAAACAGCTCTTAAAGCGACGCAGTCTGTTTGTTCTCATTCAGTTTCTAGTTTTCTGTCGATCTGTCTAAACACGAGAAAAATGGTGTAGGCAGTTAATGGCTTTTACGTCTTCAATAAAATAAGGGCTGAATTCTTTTACGCGAGTTTTTGCGGAAGTACAAAGAAACTCGCGAAGCACTCTATTCTTACATAGAACTGAGTTCGTTGCGCGTGACCAGTTCATTATTGCTAAACTTGATAAAAAAATGTTTTGCTTTTTGCAAATAATATAATCAAATTACGTCTAATATCATTAATGAATCTGAACCTAGATTTTAATTTTGCTTCTAGTCAAATATTACGGTATAAAAGTTGCATAGATTTAATTAATTTGTAAGCTCTTCTAAGCGTATGATGTTATCTAGATTATAGAACTGTATGTTTGTATGCGTAGAATAGTTCAGAGGAATACTTAAATGTTTTCAAATTGTTTTGTTCAAGATCTATAAGTTTTTATGAATGACTAAACAATTAAAATATGATAACTTTTGAGAGCAGATTACTTATAACTTTTGATAGTAAATTTTTAAAATTTTATCTTCATGTTTGTTTTTTAAAATTAATTTAGCTACTTTATTTTAAAAATACAACGACCGCGCAAAATTGACATTGTGCGTGTAATAACGTATATCGTTTAGCTGCTGTTTCCTTTTTCGCAATCACTTCGTCAATAATACCTTAATGCAAATAAAATTGAATGGAATCAAATTGAATTAAATTAAGCAGTAGGAAATTTTAGTCCAGCGATTTTATGTCCTAGCCTTAAATTTCGTAAAATACCAGCAAATAATATCCCCTGTTTAATATTTTTGTTTTACTGCTGGATTTTAACTAAAAACATTTTTGCAACGCATTTTTTTATTAATGCATTGATTACATAATGCATGTTAGCACACAAGATGTAAAATACATATGGAGGTGCCTTTACAGGAAAGTTTGGCAAGAGTCAGCAAATTGGCGGGAAAGTCAGCTTTCCGAATAGTTAATTCGTGGTATGTAACTTGAGGCATTGTATAATGGCAAGCTGCTTCATTTAGCTCGACTGAACTATGATGTAATTTAAGCTCTACATCCCGTTAAGTTAGACGTTAAAAAATAAATGAGCGCGCTAAGTGCAGGTTTGGTCAAAGAGAAAAGAAGACAGAGAATTGCGCATGTGAAAAAACTAACTAAAATAAATTGGTTGCGTACTGTCACAAAAAAAATGTGCGTATGTGCTTTACACTTTAACATTTTTCAAAAGGAAGCGCTTGCCATCGGCAGTTCATTACTCAAGCTGACTCAAGCGGTTAAGCGGCTGCTGGAACTACTGCTCATGTGTACTGTAGATTCGTTTAATGGCGATGCTTGCAGTAGAGATTTATTATTATTTTGGAAGTAAGAAATCTCATGGCGTTTGAACAAAAAAGCCAGTCGCTGAAGTTTGCTGACTGATAGCACAATAAATTTAAAGCAATATTCTTGATTGCTTTAACTATCAGATTGTAAAAGTTAAAAAAAAGAATTTCTACTCCATTCTAAGTTTCTTTTAAGATCTATTTTCATTACCGTATGCTTAACGTAATAGATTTAACAGTTAAAAGACAAATAGCTTAATGTCTACTTCTACTAGACGAGGTTTATAGACCTACGATGTACCAACTAATTAGAACATTTATATCCGTCACTGGTTTAAAACAGTTGAAGTTTGCTTTAAAACCCACTTAATATAAATTAATATAATTAACCACATAATTAAGGTTTAATGTTTTATATTGGAATTTTATTTTGACTCCACCTAATAGAAAGAAAATCCCGCTCGTCTGCCATTAATTAATGCAAAGCTTTTTTGCAATAAAATTGTGGTGGTTAATCAGTAACTGCCAAAGAGGTATAAAACAAGAGCTGTCGCTGAAAGAGCCGAAGTGGCTTTTGGCTTCGAAAAGTTGAACGCCATTGTCTTACGTGAGGTTCTTTTTTATATTAGTCCTCATTGGACACTAAAAAAGATTTTTACCTCTATACTTGAAGTAAAAATTTTTTCTCTTCACCAAGTTTTCTTGCAAAAAATTTCTCTAGTAAAGTTTAGGTTTGTTGAGACTCTTTAACAAAAAAAAAGTGCTTTTTTAAAAATTTTATACCCTTTCTAAAACTCATTGTTAATACCATTGTGCTTCGCGAACAGTTTTGTGACCGTTGATGCAAATCAAAATTTTTAAAATTTTTGAGTTTTTTAATAGAGATTGTATAATTGTTAAGACACCTATTACAGTGATTTTGTCTCTCGAAGTGAAATGGCAACATCTGCCCCTTTGTGGTCTTGCGTTTTAGACATATTGGAGGGCAAGTTGCGCAGTCGCCCCTCCTGCCCTACTAGTTTTGGCGTCCCTGGTAATACTGCATTACTTAATGCACTTTTAGTTCTACCATACACAGTCGGGTTTTGCGTTTTTATTGACGACTTATCATCTTTAGTAGTTTTGCTAAGTTATCAAAGCCAACAACTTTTCTAAACAAAGCCAATAGGCGATCCAATTACACTCAAATATTGTAATTTATAAAAAGCTTTCAACCAACATCTGTATGCCCGGTGTCTGAGGTCACAGTGGAGGTATACCTTGTTGAAATGAACCAACGGCATGCCTTCCTGTAACATTAGCGCGGGAACTTTCAGCTATTTTTTCTAGGTGTAAAAATTTTTTTTTAATAATTAAACCATATCTGAAAATTCAAGCATGTATTTGTTTAATTCAAAGTGTTTGAAATTTGATAAGTATCGCCCAGATTATCCAGATTACAAAGGTAAGACTGCGGCAATCAATGTTCAATAAGAACATACTTTTTACATGTAAATGTAAAGCGGTCAGAGGGGCGAAATACCTTATGCGTCTAGATTCTGTGTTCAACATCAGTTCCAAGTAGATTTGAAACTGTATTTCCATACTAATTGTTTTTTTTCCGGCGCCTTTGAGAATTGTTCTTGTCACATCGTCTGGCATAATCTTGCTTTTATTTTTAACAGACCATTTAAAGTGTCGTTTTAAATGGAACACAATTGCAGGTTATCTATTTTAACTTTGTAAGCTTTTACATTTCAATTTCATTTACTTGGCCTATTTATAAAAAAAGCCTACAACTTTATATTTTTTTTGATTTTTGATTTGAGCATATTATCGCTTGTCAGGTTCAAAAATGAATCTACACCTGTGTTGATCTTCATCATTACATTCTCGGATTATTTTACACGACTCTATTTTCGAAGGCACCTATAGTAATGTGTTAACACAGATTTTAGATTTGCTGATGCCTATTTAGCACGTTGCCTACCTTTTTGATCTTTCGTTCAGTTTCTAACTTAATCATGTTGTATAACTGCTTACCGTGAAATAAAAGGGATTAAATCTACTTAACCGTCATTCATATCCACCTGTTTGGAGGGTGATGCTTTTACCTGAAAACTTTTATTTGGAGTGGAAAGGCGTTTTACTTAGCAGTATTTAGCTAATTCGGCTAATCCAAACTTTGTGTGCTGTATAGTGGTTGATTTTGTCTAAGAATTATTTAATTACGTTTCAGAAGAATTCCAGAAGTTTTAATTTGTTCATGACTTGTACATACAAACAAAACAACAACAGTAATATTAGCTAGGAAAGAAAACGTTCAAGTTTCCATCGCTTCAATAAGGAGGTAAGGCTCGTAGCCTCGGACTGAGGCGGAGCTTGAAAAATTTTTGTTTCTATGCTGATGATGTTAGATCGATCCAATTGATAGAAGCCCAGACAATGTCAACTTCAATAATGTTAAGATGGTGTGTGCACACATAGCTTCATTGCTATTTGACTTTTTAAAGAAGTGAAAACGTTTAAACGACGTTGTAAATGATTTGCGAAGATAACATGGAGTTAGTGCTGGAGAAGTAACTGGAATTTTCATTTTCGAAGTCATTATTGGTGGCCTCCCACACCAGCCATGATGTTGATGCGCCTTAAATTAAAATAAATCAACAAATGTTTAAAATGCTGCCCACAAAAGAGATTGCCAGTCAAGAGTCCAACAAAGTTGGTGAAAATTTGAAATAGACCTTAATTTAAAATTTGAAATAATGACTCTTTAGTTTTACACGTTTGGTTATTTTTTGATTCGAAGCTTATCGGGGATGTTTATTGTTATTGGAAGCATAGTCTGAATGCGCCTGTTTCCGTCATCATCCACTTATTGTCTGTATTGCAGTTATACACAATTGATTTCTTTTTGTGGGATTATTTGTTCACTTTGTTTTATTTTTAATTTATTAACCCAATGTATTATTTGTATATTTTAAATATAAATATATAATCAGCGGCGGTAACAATATTTACATTGGATATCTTAGCGGGGTTATTTATCAAGTAAAGGTTTACCAATAGAATTGAATATAAAATTGTTTATTTTCTGTTAATGGTTATACACTGTAGTTATGTTTGAAAAAACTTGACTAAAGTGTTAATAAAAACAAGCCGAGTCGCTGCCAATAGCAATTTTTAATAGATGAATTGCAAGAATAAACAGCAACCGAAGTGAAAATCTGCTAGAATAGGTTGGTTTTTTCAGTCGATAATTAAAGAAAAACTACTGTTTAATCTTTTACATAAAAAATATAACTTATCTAGGATTTATTGACTTAAAAAAAATTGTTAGTGTTTTGAGGATCAATGGAAAACTATTGTACCGGAAATAATCTTTAAAAGCACGATAGATGTGGAATGAGAAATCGCTAAAAAATCCGTAAGACAGAAATAGAAAATAAATAAGAAACAATGCAAACAACAATTGTTCCATTAAAACGGAAACTAGTAAACTACTGTTTGCCTAAAAGCTTGGAAACGACGCTATTGCTGTTTTCTGAAAGCTAACACAAGCTCAGGAGTTTGAATAAAACGACTTAAACAGTGGGCTATCAGGAATATTTGACTCACCCGGTATTTACTAAGCGATAAGCTTAGTCAGCTAGAGCAAAGTTAGAGAGGTTCACGCTTTGATTTTGAATGAATCAGCATTTTGTTATTTGCGCTGTTGAATTTTGTTAATGGTCTCGTTTGTTCGACCTTTGGCCCTCAACCAAATACCGTACTTTTTGATAACTGTCTGTAGATTGGATTAAAAAAAAGACCGCCATTGAATTGTTCCAGTATAATGATTGTTACAGTTTATTATCTAGCTGCCCAGCATAAAAACACTTTTGATCTTGTCGATTTAAAGGGGGAACTTTTTTGTCATCTTTTTTGACTTTTCATGTCAAGCGCCAGCATGGTTAAGTGGGTAGGAGCACTGTATTGATAGAAACGCGATCTTGTCCACTGTATTCGACACAATCTGATCTTCTGCATCGATGACGAGTTCCTACTTTCGTCATTATATTTTGTCTCCTTTAAAAGATTATTTACGGCACTTACCTCTTTTAGGCTGTATATTGGCAAGTAGACTAAAATTTCAATCATATCTTAAAATAAATAAAAAGGCTTTTAAGCGGATAATTATATCGTGTTATCTTTGAACGCAAGTCTAGGTAATCGCTTGACGGTTGCTTTAACTTAAACACCTACAGCGTTGTTCTGGGAGTCAACGCAGTAAATGTGATGACGATGAAGCAGACTGTATTTTTAAGATGCGGACATATCAAGGTTTACAAATCCAAAAGTGCAGAAAATTATTTTGAATGCATAGCTTAAACCTAGCGTTCTAACCTTGGAAAGGCTAAACACCACAATGTCACTGAAAAGTTAAGAACTTTTAGTGTGTTTTAAAATTGATCATGTGCAAAGCAATTAAAAAAATATGCCCATACCTCACATAAATTTTCAAAATAAATTTTACTTTAATTCTAAATTACTTTTTAGTTTCAAAGCTACAACCTAATTAGATCAAATTACCTTTCAGATTTACTTTTTTTTAGACAGCAGTAGAACTGTCGCAACACACATATTTTAAAAGTATGGAAACCAGCAAATTTTCCCGTAAACAGAAGCCCAGCAACACAAATAGAGAAATCGGCAACAAGCAAATTGAACAAGAAACAAGCAAATACAATAGGGACGCCGGCAATGCAGCTGGGACTACATCTACTCTATTGCTATTTTCGTTACTAATCAGTATGAAAATTGTTTTTCTAGATTGTAAGGAAAAGTTAAAAGATTGGAGCAAGCAGGGCCGCCCAGCGCCGTATGGGTGGAACACGCAACCGAAACGGTGTTTCAAAACCTATTTGCGTCATTCTATTGCCTCCTTGGAGAAAATTTTGCGACACTTTCCTTTTCTCGGCGGCCTTAACAAGCAACTCTAAATTTTATCATATCTTCAAATTAGTGGTTCTCGAACTTTTTTGCTCTTTGACCCCAAGTTAAATATAAAATTTTTATCGAACCCTTAATCCAGTGCTTCTCAACCTTTTCTCAATGCTAAACACTTGTGACTAAAAAATATGTACACCCTCATTTTAAATCGGTGATTTTTAAACTTTTCTGCACGTCGACCCCAAAACGAGTAAAAATTATTAATCGAGAGCAGATTCTTAACTAATTCATGTAAAAATCTTTTTTTCGGTCTTCACTTCACAATTATTTTTTTACATTAGATGTGATGAAAAACAAGTGAAGATTAAGAAAAATAGGTCTTCACTTCGACTACTACACATGTTTTACATTTTTGGTCATCGTTGCTTTATTCCGGTAAACCCAACTTTTGTTTATGGACCTCCATTCTACCCTTTGTTATTTATGGTTTACGGACAATTGTTTTCGAACGATTCAAAAACAATTGTTTGAAAAATAAGGCTATATGCAGCTGTCTATAACTATTTACTTTGTAAACGCTCGTTTTGGTTTTTTAATAAAACCTAACCCTAACTTGGGTAAAGTGTTGGTTTTTGTTTTCGAATAATCTTCGAAGAATTGTCCAGATAGGCTATTTATAGACCTCTTAGATGCTCCCATCGATCACTTTTAGAACAACTGCTTTATTGGCATCTACAGTGGTAAGTCGGGCAGTCGCTCGACGGTTTCTGTAAGTCTGGAGGATGAATGAAAGATAAAAATAAAATAAAAACTTAAAAAACAAATATTCTATGTGCGCGGTTTTCAACTAAACCACAAATTGAACTAGGCCTATTGGTTTGAAAAAAGCAGCTAAATTCCTTCGAACTAATGCGATAAAATTTTGTTCCTCTGGGAACCCTAAAAGAAGAGAGACACAAATTTTTACAAGTAGAGGCAGCCCAAAAATTAAATAAAGAAATCAAGTTCAATGGAAAGAATTGAAAATATCTTTACAAGAGAATTCACGGAATAGCCGAAATTAGTGGAATAATATAATTATACATAGCGGAAATCGATATAAATGAACTTGAATGTAGGCTTTACGTAAAGTGTTTTATTTAGCTTACATTCAAAAAATTATTCAAGAAAAACGTATAAAACTTCAATTAAAAACAGTACTTGAAATAGTGGATTGCAATAAACGGTAATGAATGCTCGATCCATACAAGACTACCGATCAACCATAGCCAGAGTGTAAATGAAAAAGAGCCTCCTGTTTAGATTAAAAAGGCCTACTTGTACTCACAAAAGCCTTTTTCATTAGTTGTTCATAGTTACTTAAAATCTGATGAGCATGCAATTGTAGTCATTAAAAAAAGCTCAAACTATCGTCATTCTTGTTGGTCATGTGAGGCACTCGTGATGAAAGTGACCTGCATTTATTTTCAAAACAGAGTAGATCTTGCTGGCCAATAAAACAAATATTTAAGCTTTTACTCAATGATCCAATCCAATGCATTCTTCGCAGTTTATGCAATAGACTAGAGTGCCCAAAGCTTTCACGGGCAAGGGAAGCATTTTACTATTTTTGAGCTTCCGCGGGCCGCATATTTAAATATTTTACATAATTTTAGTCCTAAAATTGCAGATTAAGCGATAAATTCACGTAGCCTAGGAAAAGTTATCTATATTTAATTGCATAACAGGCACTTTTTTCGTATAAACCAAAAACAAAGTCTTAATCAAATGCAGGTCTCACTTACAAGGCCAAAAACAGGGCCGTTTGTGCACCTTTGCAATAGACAGAAGAAAATTTTGAAAAATCTTTGTTTTGGATAAAAATTTATTGCCCTAAAACGCTCTTTAGCGGATACCATTTTTTGTTTTATCTTTATACTTATCCTTCTGACTTAGACAAGACAAAAATTTTTATTTGGCATAACCATAGCACAACATATTAATAACAAACTAATTAAAACAAAAATTTAATTGATTGAAAATTGTACATGCAAGTTACATCATGAAGGCATTAAAAAAACCATACGGTTATCAAAGTCGAGGTGCCTCCATTTTTTTCATGAAGTTAATTTGAAAGGGCAAGAAATACTAGACATGAAATACTGATGCTGATTGTAAGAGAAAAAAACAAAAACAAAACAAAATATAAACAAACAAAAGCAAAGAAAGAAAGCACATAATTGATACAATAATTTTAAAATAATATAATGTAATTTATTCTAAAAAATATGAAACTTTTTGTACATATTCCAACTAGATAGGGTTAAATTTTCGATCATTTATCCAACTTATAACACTTTAGTACTCTATCAGTATTTCGATATTAGTTGTTTTTTACATTCTTTTTTGAAAGAAGTAAAAGAAAGAGATTTAATGGAATTAGGTATTTTATTCCACAATATTGCTCCTGCATATTGAATTGATTTTTTACCAGAATTAGTTTGGATTTGTGAGATATAAATGCTCTCATTTTTTGCTTGTCTAGTCGAGTGGTTGTGAATTTCTCTAGACTTAGTAAATAAAACTCTAAATTCTTGTGGTTTTCTATTATTAATACCGTACTTTTAAATATGAGTTTACCTAATTCCAGCTTATGTATGTCTTCTAATTTAAGGATATTTTGTGCTTTATAGACAGGAGATAATTTTATTCTATAACCATAGTTAGCTATGACTCTTAGTACTTTGTTATGTAAAGTATTTAGAGGTTTCATGTAAAAAGCATCAGCAAAACCCCAACTGGTTATTCCATATTGAAGATGAGAGTAGACAAGAGCATAGTATAACATTCTTGTGGTTTTTTCATTAACGTAATGCCTAATTTTACATATCAAACCAATAATAAACTTTCGCAAATGCCTCGTTGGAAAGCATCGGAGGCGCTATACATAAGGCAAGCAATTACCTCGACCTGTTACCGGAAAGGCCTAGATATTGCTGCCCGGTTGAAATATTTTTTGTTTTTTTAGTTTTTATTTAGAGATATGACTGAAATTTAGAAGTGCTTGCCAAGAGCGCCGTAAAGTACCTTTCCCAAAAACATAACAAAATGGCGCGAGTAGGTTTTGAACCAAGACCATGTCAATCATAATCACGGCGCTTACAATTACTCGACCACGCTGCCGACCAAATGATTATAATCTAGGTTTCGTGAGCACCTAGCTAAGATTTTTCACGAAAACAAAGAAATAAACAGCAGGTTTAAGTACTCAATTGTGTTAAACTGATAGTTTTCTAAATGAAAACAAGGCTTTGGTACCAAGATTGTTCGGTCCGGTACAAATAGGTTTTTACACGACAATATAATAGTATTTTACATCTCGGCGAGACGTTCATACATCAAGCAATTCAAGGATGTTCGCTTGTGTTCGACCCGCTGTAGGCTATTACTTATATTTTGGACGCAAAGTCTGTGAAATCGTTCAATGATCGTATTTGTATTGTAGCCAAACGAATTAAATTTTTTGGACTAAAGGATTAGAATTTAAAGGTTTACAGTGGAGAACGACTAATTTTAAAAACGTTTAGTTTTACTTTAAACACAACAAATTGGTTTAAAATTTTCAAAATCATTCTACCTTTTTAATTGAAAACTCTACTGCAGCTTAGGATATTCCTAAGATTAGTTCAAAAACAATCAAGTCCAACAAAACACAATCTTATTTTTTAAATTGCAGCATGAGGCCACTATAAATTAAAACAGTATTTTTTTAACAGGATGTATTGTACTCCCTTAGGGAAGGGGTCAACAGCCTCTTGCATGTCACAAGCCAAAAAACCAATTTACAACGTTATGGTAGGCCGCACTTTTTTTAGTGTCAAAACCTTTCCTGCTTTCATCAAACATCTCAATTTGTCTTTAAACAGGAGTGCAAAAATACATCAAAAAACTTGCGTGCGCTGCGCAACCGTAATTTGCAGTATGTTTATTAAAAACACAAAACTTCACTTTAATTATACATTTTTTAGACTTCAAAGCATGATTTAGAACTGGAGGATATATTCACATGTTTTTTCAGTTGAGCCATAAGTATATATAATTGCAAAAAAGGTTAAAAAGCACTGATACAGAAAAGCTACCAAATTAGCTAGGTAGTTATTTAATAAATATTGAGAGTAAGGTCAGTTTTATAAGAGTTTGGTAGCGTACATTTTTAACTTGTTATGATCTTGACGATATGTAAACAATTTTTAAAAAGAATTGTACGAGAAAACGCTACGTCAGCTGCTAATTGCCAAAAAACAAGACAAAAATTAAATCTTTAATTTAAATCATAACAAGGTCAAAGTAATTTCAAAAAAATGATTTCAGTTTAAAGCGATTCAGCAAATGCGATCAAAAACAAACGGCACAACAGAGTAACCTGCTAACAAGAAACGGAACAAATTAATGAAATTAAAAGCACCCCCATACGGTCGGAAACGCTTGAAGAGAGGTTGGAAGGAGGGAAGAGGAAAACGAGTCTATTGCACATTAATCACATTGAAGTATGTGTAGATTCATCGATTATTATGCGAGGTAAACCCCACTTCAGAGTTTTGCATTTCGTCGTTGCTTCATTTCAAGTCGCTTTTGAATAAACTTCATCGCTTGCTCTCTGACGTCATCCGACATAAATCGTTCGACAAGTCGCTCGACTTCTTCCGCGTTGATTCGATGCAGCAAAGTGCGGTCCCTTTCTCGTATCAGCGTTTTTCCGTAAATCAAACACTGAAATAAAATCGAACAGTGGTTTAGCCCGTAAGAAACAGGATCAGTACACAGCGAGGTCGTGTTTAGATTTTAAATGATTGTTTCCAAGGTCAATCGTGTCATGTCTTTTCTTAGCGTAACATGAATTTTTTTATTTCGTCTCTTTTTTTTTTATAAAAACGATTACGTAGTGATGCATAATCTGGTGTAACTAGCCGCATGAAGCACAGCTCGAAGCATTTGTCAAAGTTTAATTCGTTGGGATACCGGTTCAACAATTGTTCAAGGTGAGAGAGAGAGAGAGAGAGAGAGAGAGAGAGAGAGAGAGAGAGAGATCTGTTTATTTGCATCAAACCTTTTCAATAAATTACCGCTTAAAACACAAAAAAAAACAACGATTTTACATTTTAAAATTAAACAAACTGATAATAAGCCATATAGGTATATCAAATCAAAGAGCACTATTAAGATATGATGCAGGGGTAGGAAGCTACAAAAGTCATTTAATCACTACCTCCAGCTTATTTAAAAGTTTCATTACAAACAATCTAATAAATTAATTAAGTTTTTGGTATGTGAAATTGATTAGTAACTAAAAAAAAGATCAGCATAAGACATTTTAGATCATAAATTAAAAATCACCTTACAAACATGATGAAAACAAAACAAACAACAACAAAAACAAAGGCCGCATACATGTAGATAAAATTAAACAACAGAAAATAACTCGGCATAAATTCGATTTGAAATAAAGGCAAATAGTGTAAAAAAAACAACAGCACAACGATGGAAAAAACAACAACAATGAAACAGTCAATAAAAGGACGAAAAAAAAACAAAAAAAAAACAAAAGCTTATAAGATTTCTTACCATAAATTAAATTGAAAATAAAGGTAGTAGCATAAAGCAAACAACGTAACAGATTTCAGAGTAGATACAAATAGCACAAATTCAACAGCACAATAATGAAAAGGAGCATAAAAAAAAAAAAAAAAAAAAGTACAAAAACAAAACAAAGACCAATAAGATTAAATCAAACAACAGAATAGGTCTCAACATAAAATTTATTGAAATAAGGCAGTTAGCATAAAACAAAAAACAATAGATTTCAGCAGGCAATTAAGGATTAAAGAGGTGCACAAAGAGCAATACAAAACATAATATTTCTTTAAGTAAAACCTTAGAACTTTAAATTAATTTTACAGTATATCTGCATGTAGTTCATTTTGTATTAATACTAAGAATTTATAATTTATATGGGTAAAATTTGGATGTTGATTAAATTTCATAGGTATCTAGAAGGTATTTGTACAATAATCTATTAATGGTTTAATTCTTTGTTCGGTTCTTATATTAATTGGCAGCTTGTTCCACATTTTCATACAATTTACTATAAGACTATTAGAAGATTTACAAGCCAAAAAATGTGAAATAAAGATGTTGTTATTACTTGATTGCCGTGTGTTATAAGCATGAATTTTATTTATTAAAAGGATTTTATCTTTAAACTCTCTGTCATTGTATAATCGAAACATGAATTCATTGCAGAATATTGGTACAATTTATTTATCTTTAATAATTTAGAAAATGCATACAATTTATTTAATCTTGTTCTACATGGTTGCATACTAATGTATCGTATAGCTCTATTATGCATTTTATTAAGGTTTTTTAGTGCTGATTGATTTGCATTTCCCCACAGAACTATGCCATATTGCAATCTGCTTTTTATAAGTGCATGGTACACGAGCTTTAGATTATTAAAGGAAAGGTATTTTTTTAAATGATATAGCATTCCCACAGATTGAGATATTTGGGTAGTTAATTTATCTATATGTGGTTTCCATTTTAGATTTTTATCAATTACAATTCCCAGGTACTTAACTTAACTTTGTCTTTTTGGCAAATTTGACTGTTATTTATATGAATGTTTATCATGTTATTTTCAGTTTTCTTTTCTCCAAACATTATAGTGCTTGATTATTGGGTGTTTAAAGTAAGCTTGTTTTTAAGCAACCAATTTTCAATTTTTTTAAGTTCTTCATTGACCACTTTTTCTACTGAAGATGAGTTATTACCAGAGGCAAAAAGTGCTGTATCATCAGCAAAAAGAAGGGTTTTTAAGCTTGAAACATTTGGAAGATCATTTATGTATAGGAGAAATAAAATAGGGCCAAGGACACTACCTTGAGGGACACCATGATTCATTAAATTTTTATCTGATTTAGTTGAATTTATACATGTAAATTGATATCTGTTTGCTAGATATAAAGAAATTAAATCAAAAGGTAGCCCCCTAATACCCATTGCAATTAATTTTTGTTTTAAAACAGTGTGGTCTACTGTATCAAAAGCTTTTTTCAAATCAAGAAAAATTCCACAAGTAATTTTATTGTTTGCCTGCTGATAACGCAAGTAATTTTCTAGTTCAATAAGTGCATCATTAGTGCTTTTGTTTTCCTGAAAACCATACTGATTTTCTGATATGATTTTGTACTTATTAATAAAATCAGTTAAATTATATTTAAGAATTTTTTCAAAAATTTTTGAAAAGTGGGGTAAGATGGAAATTGGCCTTAATTTGAAGCAATGTCTCTATCACCCCCTTTATAAATTGGTAATACTTTGGCAATTTTTAATGCACTTGGGAAAACACCTTTATTAATACAATTATTGATTAAATAACATATTGTAGGTGCTATTACGTTTTTACTTAATTTAAGAATTTTTACAGGTATATCATATGTATCATTACATTTACTGTTGTCTAATAAATTAATTTCTCTTATGATATCTTCATCAATTACTGGTTTAATAAATAATGAAGAACAAGTGGAAACAGTATTTAATGGTTTTGAAGAACTTGTTTTTGGAAGAGAATTTGCCAATTTTGCTGCTATTGACATAAAATAGTTGTTTAGACATGAAGATATGCCTTTAGGTGAAAATAAGTCTTTATTAGACTCTGGACACTTAATGTTTGTAATTAAACTACCACTGGCAAGTTTTTGTATAATGTTTTTAATCATTTTCCATGTATTTTTGCTATTGTTTTTGTTAAGTTCCAATTGATACTGAAAATAATTTTGTTTTTTGATTGTTGTTTTACATGTGTTAGTATGTTATTATATTGTTTGTATTTTTTGTAATGGATATATGTATGTGAATGCTTACAAGAAATTTGATAAAGTCTATTTTTCTCTTTTATACTTTTTTGAATACTTTTTGTCAGCCAAGGTTTAAAATAAAATTTGATTTTCTTTCTAGAAAGTTTTAGTTTTGGAGCATGAGTCTCAAGACATTTTAGAAATATATTCAAAAATTCTGAAAATTCTGTTTCTGGGTCTGAAAAGTTATTACCTAGGTTGCTTTTGTCTAAGCCTTTCGTTAAAGAATCTAAAAAATCAACTTCAGAAAAATTTGAAAAATCTCGTTTCAATATTTCACATGGTGGTCTACTTGCTGGTGAAACCTTATTTTTGGGTATCATCACAAAAACTGGATTATGATCACTTATATCATAAGATATTGAGCCAGAAACAATATTACTTGCGGAATTATTACAGTATATATGATCTAATAATGATAGAGTTTGCATGTTCATGTACCTTGTAGGACAATTTATAAGATTAATTACACCTAATGATTCAAGAGATTCTTTATATTGAATGATTGAGGGAGCATCACTTAATAAATTTATGTTAAAATCACCCAGTATAAAATAGTTTAATCCTTCTAAATTTGTTTTTTCTATGACACATTCTAATTTAAGTTGGAAGTTAGATATTGATGAATGAGGATGGAAGTAAATCCCCCCCACAACATAAGCTTTATTACACTTATTAGATTTAATTTCAACCCAAATATCTTCAACTAAGTCTTCATTCAAGCATAAATCAGGACGAATTTTATAATTTAATGGTGTTTTTAAATATATGCCAATACCTCCACTGTTTGTTGGAGAATTTGATGAATGAAAATGATAATTTTTAATAGATGTAATATTATAGTTTATATTTAAAAGTTTTGTTTCACTAATTACCATCACTTCTGGAGAGCAGGGTAACAACCCAAGTAGTTCATCAATTTTATTTATGTTTTTATTAAGACTCCTTACATTCATATGAAGAAAAATATTATGTTTTGTGTAACTTGTTTCACACAGTAATTTAGAAAATTCAGAGATACTCAAATTTGGTTTGCATACTGATTCATGTATTTTGAACATTTAAAAAGAAAAAAAACAACTAAACATGTTTATATCACATTAAGAAATTACTAATTAGTGACTTACAGAAGTTGATCAATATCAGATTTGCAGGTGATTTTGATTCTTTCACTAGTGGTGTTTTTTCTGATAAATATATCACCATTGTATGTCCAAAGAAATTGATATTTTGAGGTAATTTTTTTTTTATATGCTAAGGAGAACAGCTTTTTTCTTCTTGGTGTTAAATTTTCGTTGATGAATAGGTTTTTCATTCCATCAATGCCATAGTCTCGTACTCCAATTAAATGTTTTCTTTTTTGAAATATTAAATTCCTTATGTCTCTGTTTGTAAATCTGGCAATTATAATTGGAGGATTATTTGACGAAGATTTTGGAAGACGATGGGAGGTTGAAATGTCATTTTCTTTTAGATTGATGTTTAATTTTTTTGCCATGGTTTTGATGATATGGTTAGTATTTTCATTTAAATTAAGGGGGATACCATGAAATACTAAATTTTCTCTTCTGTTATACTGGTTTAAATCATCTCTCATTTTTTCCTCTTCAATTAATTGATCTTTGAGACATTGGTTTTCTTTCATTAAATCATCAGTTTTTTTTGTAGGTCAAGTTTCATTAATTTTGATACATTATTTTTTAAGCATTCAAATTCATCATTCAAAAACTTCTGACTTTTTATTGAATGTCGTATTGGTCTAAAAAGACTTTAATTTTCACCACTTGATCGGGTCTTGCTAGTCAGCTTCAAAATTGAATAAATCATAAGTGGAAAAATTGTCACAACTTTGCACGTTTTGGTGTCAGCCATAATCTCAGCAATTCTTCCATAGTGTGCGCTGTACAAGTCAAGCAAACCAACACCGTACGTTACAATGCGAATTACGTGCGATTCTTAAATCATCAATGCCGGTTCGTTTTAAACCAAAACACCTTACTTTGTGTTTTGTAGCGCATTTGCAGTAAGAACGATATAAAACGAGACAGGGTAGAATAGGAATATAACTTAAGATGAAACGCTTTGCGATCTTTTATTAACGTCAAAATCACAGCAAGATAGATGACTTGCTGACTGTTGTTAAAGATGGCCCCGAAGAAAGTCAGTTTATGGCAAGCTAAAAAGTGAAACTTTTTTTGCAACTTTTTTCTAGTTAAAACGAAGCAAATGCTATTGTACAGTAAATCAGTGGCGTGCGGTGACCTCTGAGGCTGGTCATGCAATTGACATGCAATACTTTACGGGTGGGACAAAAAAATTGTCTGAGTTTCTACGACAAAGACCAATTTTCGTCCAAAATCATGTTGTTCTTTAAAAAAAAAAAAGGTAAAGGTCATCACACAAAAGTTCGTTGGTCATGCAAAGCATAACTTGCATGCCCTGACCGCACGTCACTGTTGTAAACGAAAGTTGATCGGAAGGTCTGTTTGACAGTTTAGCAAAAACTGAATCAGTGAAATGTTCGGCTTTGAAATTTTTCAAAACTGCTCCAAACACAATAATGACGAGGAAATAGCATAGATTCCATCTGCTATATAAAAAAAAATTTGATCAACATAGACTAGTTTTATTTTCTTAAACCTGTCGATGTAAAAAGCTGTGATCTTTTCTACTAAATCGACTAAGAGCTTAGTATCGAAATTCTCCCACATACAGTTTTAAGACTGTTCTTAGCAATACTGGCCTTGCTTCAATTTCAAAAAAAAATTTCGTGTACAATTTGGTAAAAACCAGGGCTAATAAATTTTGATAGAGAAATGCAAATATCGACACCAGGTTTGCGAATAACAATTAAAAAACGAATATTCCCGACATAACAAGCGTTTAATAAGTTACAAAAACACGTGATTCCATAAGCTTTGTTAAACCAGTAAAACTAGCCCCGCAGCATTTTCACGTCCAGAATTTGAAGCGAGAAGAAAAATTCAAACCTTTTTCGGGTTGTCGACGAATTCGTGCACACGTTTGTAGACTTCCTTCATGAAAGTCTCTTTGTGGAAAACATCAGAAACAAGACCGTGCGAATGAGCTTCTGAAGCAGATAGCTTTCGATTAAAGACCAGCATCTCGGTGGCCTGAAAATAATGTTACATTGAGAAACAACTTTCAAAGAAACTTTAAGATTGCAATAAAATAAAAAAAATTTAAGAAGCAATGGAGCCCAGCTAATTGCAGTTGCTATTTTTTATCATTTACATTATTAAAATTTCATACAAAACTATTACGTTAATTTGAAAGGGGAAACGACAACAAAAATTTATACCGATTTTAAGGAAAAGCTAAAAGAAAAAAACATTTGTGTCAAGTGGTTTTTCAAGTAAGTCAAGTCAATTTGTCAAGTTAATTTCATTCAATTTCATTGTCAATAATATAAATTAAAATTACTTAAATTAAAAACATGGAAGATTTGTGAAATAAATCACATGTTAAAACCTAGCGTCGAAAGAAGTTTATCCAAACCTTGGAATAACCCATTATTTTAGGAAAAGTATAGGAGGAACACGCTTCAGGAGTCATTCCGATCCGAGAAAACGGAGTGAGGAAAGTGCTATTCGATGAAGCGTAAACAATGTCACACAAGGGCAGTGTCGACACGCCCATCCCGATCGCTGGGCCGTTGACAGCGGCGATTATCGGTTTTGGAAAATCGATCAAACAATCGATTAAGTCTCTGTAAAGTGTTAAAACAATCGATTAATCAAGAAATTGGTGGCGTCACTTCCCGAAAGAATACGACAACGATTTAAACTTTATCTAAGCTACAAAAAACAATGTAGAGTAGAAGTGCAAGCGATGGAGATTCGCTTGAAAATATAACGTCAGAACATTAACAATAAATGAAAACCAATCTCTTTCTTTATTGACACGGCAAGTTTCTATTGTTTTGTCATTTAGTCGAAAAGGAAGAGAATCGAAAAAGCCAATTGAATTCTAAATTCTAAACGCAAACTATAGCACAGCGGTTCCCAAACTGTGCGCCGCGAGACTTTGTCAGGGGCGCCGCGAAAGCATGGGAAAGTTGTTGTACTTACTGCTTTTCTCACAATAATTGCAGTGTGAAAGTTGCTAGCAGCAACGTTCCCTCTAAGAGCTTCCGTAGTGTGCGCGGAATGAAAGCCGTATGAGCAGTGGTGGATATTGGGGTGAGGCGAATGAGGCAGTCCCCCCTCGAAAACAGCACATACAGTTTTGAATCCGTTGCAGATGTTTCTTCAGAGAACGATTCTGATTGAAGACCTTTTTTTTTTTTTTAGAGAACACCCTGATTTTGGGAGAGAAATAGGGAAATCAGAGATGAAATCGAAGTGAAGACCTTTTTTTTTTTAGAGAACACCCTGATGAAATCGAAGTGAAGGCCTTTTTTTTTAGAGGACACCATGAATTTCGGAGAAAAAAGGTTGTTCAAAGAAGTAATTGAACCGAAGACCTTTTTTTCATTACGGCGCCGCGAGTATTGTTAAGTTTTCAAAGGGCGCCGTGAAAAAAAAAGTTTGGAAACCGCTGCTATAGCATATTAATCGCCGTGGTTGCTTGCAAACGTCTACACGTCAAACAGACGAGCTCGCCATGCAGCGTCGTCTGAAAGTATTTCAACACAACGGACATCATCGTACTTGAAAGTCTGGAGGACGGCCCGAATATGTTCCTCTGAAGTCGAATCTGCATTTACTGTGGTCAGGAAGTCGGCGCCGCTTGTAAAATACTCCCCAGTCCCGGTGAGGACGATCAACTTGACCGAATCATCAGTGATCGTCTGCTTCAAATGCTTCGTTGCTTCCGTTTGCATCTGGAAACAAGGTTTTAGTTGGGGTAAAGTGGCACTCATTTTTGTCATTAAACAAATCGGATCAACTATTTATAATTTTGACTCAACAGGACAACATCAGAATACGTCAAGCGATCACTCCGACTGCCATGTTGACTGCTTTGAAAACAAATTAGGTTGCCAACAATTTTCAAGATAACGTGATGAAATCGCCTTGGGTTGAACGTTATACACGGTTAATTGTGGCATCAGAACGCGCAAGCTGCTAATTTGCAAAGTGAAACGGCAACGTGTGCGTCACTTTTAAGAGCAAAATGCGAGATCACGTGGTTGCGCAGAGAGTAAAGTTTTAAAATCAAGCCGAAGCAACTCGATTCTTCTTGCGATTGAGATCATCGCTCGACGTACAACGTTATTCAAGTCATCGACGAGAAATCAAACAAGCGACGATACCTCGGTGAGGATCGCGTTCTTCCTCGCCGGCCGGTTCCATCTGATCACGGCGTAACCTTTGCGCTTTTCAAACACCACGAACGACTTCGCGTCAGCCATAACAAAAACTTAACAACAAAACCTGCAGAGTTTAAAAGTGTGAAATAAATTCGCAGCAAATCAAATAAAAATTACAATTGAATTAAAACAGCGGTTTCCAACGCTGGGCTGGGAAACTTAATCCAAAGCTGTCTAATTATGTCCCGTGGCTATTGTGCAAAATTTTTCGATGAAATGGCCTGGGTCAGAAGTAGGAAACCGCTGGTTCGAAAGTTTAGTTTTAAAAAAATCATAAATATTTTAAATGGAACCTTTTGCATTTTACAAATCGACTAAAAAATTGCATAACAAAAAATAGTTAGGTTTTCCACAGTTCTTATTAAAACTTTAAGAGTGTACATGCTATATCGGTTTAATCTCATAAAATTTCGTAAAAGCCTCGGTGAAAAAAACACCAAATTTATTTAATCCAAACCAGGTCGCTAGACAGAAAACTAATATTGTAGTCAAGTTCAACGACAAATAAATATTTTTGATATATTATTTCAACAGGAAAAAGATAATTTAAAACTAGCATAAAACAAGAGCAATAAAATTTCTTCATACACACTACAATTGTACACGTAGACGATAATTATTTACTTTAGAATTAGTCAAAATACTTTCAAAATTTATAACAAAAAGCGTAATTAAAAATTTTTTGTTAAATTACAATGACAAAAAACAAAAATGACAGGAGTCGAAAACCCAAATAAAAAATAGACTTCAACATAAAAGAATAAATTTAACGAAGATTTTGATAGATTTAGTAACTTGTTTGTCGCGGAGAAAACGTATAACTAAAAACTGTTAGAATTTAATAAGTTTGCGTATTTATCGAGAAAACAAATAATTGTCTAATTGCTGTTATATTCGTTACACAAATTAAACATCATAGAAGTTATCTATGCCTATGAACCAAACTTAACAATAAGTTAACGAATCGTTTGCTCAAAATTCTAATCAATTCTCTCGATCAAAACTGCTCAAATAAATTAACAAAAACGCAAAATTGAATAGAATAATCAAATAAGTGCCGAATTTCCGTCACAAGAGTGTAGCAAATTTCACTTAAAGAGTCTTTTAACTCTCAATCATTTTAACTTAACGACAAACGGCAGAAAATCAAGTCGCCGTAATATAAAGAATATCGGTCGCTCATTGTTTTCTTGAAAAAAACTTCATAATGGCATTCAGGCAATCTTCCGAAGTCCATCGCTCCACCAAGCGGTCGCATTCCGCTTGATTGACTTGATGCAAGATGTCGCGTTCCTGATCACGCATCAGTGCTTTCGAATACACCAAAGACTAAAGGGCGATATTGATTAATCGCATGAAGCTGCAAATCTTGCATATCGGTAAACATTGATACAGTTTAAAATTTAAAAGATTTCAGAAATGCATTTTAAAACAAGCGTCAAGCAACTAGTTATTACCTTCACAGGCAGATCGGCCATTACTTTGGTAAGATCTGCAATATCCTTTTCAAAAGAAGCTGAAGGAAGCACAGCGGTGACCAACCCACAAGCTTGAGCCTCGGCGGCAGTTAGTTTCTTGTTGAACAACATCATTTCACAGGCCTTGATGCAAATTTTACAATGTGACGATTTGCTGCGGCCTCTTAAATCAAAAGCGCGGCTGCAAGTTTACACTTTCTAGCTTGCTTTCTAACAATTTTAATATGCGCAAGTTATAAGTTGGGAATAATTTCTCAAAAAAAGCGCGAAAACAATGCAACGATCTGAAATGTTAAAATAATTTTTTTAGAAACTTAAAAACGATTTAAATTAAAATTTTATTAAAAAGATCGCATATTTGTGTTTTATTAAACTTAGTCAAAGCGGTTTATTTAGCAAAGCCTTTTCTATTTAACATTCACATTTTATATATGAAAAAAAAAAAATTGCTACAACAATTGGGGAAAATTATAACTGCATCATAAGAACAAGAATTCCTTTCTGGGGTTGCTATACATTAAAATAAAATCATCAAAATTGAAAATCTTTAAAATGAAAAAACATTTTTGTGAAATGATTAAAAAAGTTCGACAAACGCTTAAGATTTTTCGTGCTCTCTTTTGCCACCTCTGACTAGCGGCGCTGATGCAACCTTTATTTAATGTAAACTTTGCTTAAGGTGCTATTAGAAATTTAACGGAAATTAACGTGAAAGTCGGCAATCACTATTTGATACCGAAAAAAGTTAAAATACAGGGTGTCCATAAAGTCTCTTTACAATTTAAAAAATTATTACAAAGTGAAATGATGAGATATCGCAATGAGGGTTGTTTTATTTTAATCAGTATTTCATAAAGTTTTTATTGACACTAAAATTTATTGTTTCAGATAAAATTTCTTAATTAAAATTTAATATGTTTAATGATTGAGTTATACGAACTGAACCTCCATAAAATGATAAAATGACACCCAGCGAAACTACAGAAGTATGGAAGAGACCCACCATCACGTCCTTCAATTCGTTTATGGCACAAGAAATTTATGGAGACAGAGACAGTGTTTGATACAAGGAGGAGTGGGAGACCAAGAACATCTGAAGAAAAAATCGAGCGTGTAAGGCAAGCCTTTCAACGTTCTTCTATGAAGTCCATCCGTATGCTGCCAGACAATTGGAACTACCACATTCAACAGTGCACAAAGTCCTACACAATAATTTAAGATTGTATGCTTACAAAGTGCAAATGTTACAGGCACTTCAGCCAAACGACATGCCAAGACGAAAAGAATTTGCAGTGAACATGTGCTTCGTGCAACTAATGGTGCCCATATAGAAGTGTATTAAATAGAGTAATGTTATTTTTAATTAAATGTTTAGAAGTGTATTAAATGTGTCAATAAAAACTTTATGAAATACTGATTAACATAAAACAACCCTCGTTGCGATATCTCATCATTTCACTTTGTAATAATTTTTTTAATTGTAAAGAGACTTTATGGACACCCTGTATATCACGTATAATAACGATTCAGAAAACACTTAGTTTTTAATTTAAAAAGACTATGATTAACTTACTTTACTGTGGCCCATAATTTTAGGAAAAGTATAAGATGAACAACCCTCGGGACTTTGTCCCAAACTACTGAAAGGAGTCGAGAAAGTGGCAGTGTCAGCAGCATACACAACGTCAAATAAACCTAACACTGTAACAGCGACGCCAATGGCAGGTCCATTTACTGCAGCTATCAGAGGTTTTGGAAAGTCGATATAGGCAGCAACATATCTTCTGCAACAGCAATTCCATTTAAGCAACCTTAAAAGTCGATTCTTTGATTTTTAATACCTCAAAAACTCTCCAGATTCGCGAGATATTTCGTGCATTTGATCGGGCGTGATGTTGGCGAAATTGCCGAGGTCATTGCCGCTGCAGTAATAGTCTCCAGCGCCTGTCATTACCACAATAGAACTGTTATCTTGAGAAGCTTCATTCAAAGCAACAATTATTTCTTCGTACATCTGAAAGGAATTCAAATTCAATGCATCATACTTAACCGACCAACGCGTAAAACAAATCTTCCTAAACCAAAATTTTAATTTATACAAACTGAACTTGTACAATCAACGTATTAATTCTGTATAACTACAAATTGCAAATACATTTAAAGACTACACAACGTCGGTGGTACTTTTAAAAACAAAAGAAAATTTAGGATAAAATCAACGCCCCAACACCAACTTCTCGAGTCAAAGCATTTTTTTTCTTCGGGCGATTGAGAACGATTTTTGTCGCAAGTCCTTCTCGTGTAACGTTCAAACATTCAAACTTCGACGGACTCGCTTCCACAGCGGGCTCATCATCTTCTCCCGGCTTCTCAGACTCCGCCAATTTTGCGATAATCGTAGCATATTCCTTTTTCGCGTCTTCCTTTATTATCAAACAGAGCGGTCAGTAATACTCTTACTTTTCACATAAAGTATGTCAAGGATCCTTTGAACCACCGACAAAAACACAAGAAAGAAAGATCGAATGTGAAAAAGAAACTATCACAACAAAGTAAGAAAATTATTATTTTAACATACAGCACAACGAAAGTCAAAGGCAAATATAAAATCTATTTATTTACATAAAAATTCAAGCAGAATTTACCTTGGACATGTTGCCAAGACTATTCCAAGCACTCCATTTAGCTTGAGCAACAAAACTAAATGCGCCTGGCTTTTTAGTTGTATTTTCACCAAGAGTTGCCTATAATACAAAAAAAAAGATTATATATTTATGATGTGATCTACTAAATAAGTAAATCCATCATATTTACAAGTAAATATATCATTTCAATATAGTACATTGCAACTTTTCCTGAAGCGAGTCAAATCAAACACACTTTGGTTATTAGCATGGACAATACTTTTCTTTTCATATGTATATGCACATGTTTTACTAACTAGGCAACGTTTCTGTCGCTAAACAAATGGGGGAAAATCATGTTTTAATTTTTCGTTAAATTTTAGATTGTTGTATTTACACTTACAAGTACATTTACAACTTAAATTTTACTATTTTCAAACGATCTTATGTGTTTGTAATCAAAAATGAATTAAAAAAATTCGAAGATCAATAATTGTCCTAAATGATGCCTTTAAACACATTTTCCAACTAGAATAGAGTTATTAAGCAAAAATATTTTGGTATCATTTATTGATATTGGCAAATATGGCCTGGCTATAATAGCTTGATCAGTGTTACCTAATTTAAATATTAGTATAACTACAGGGTGTCCCAAAAAAATGTATATGCACTTTAACAACTTGTTGGATAAGGGGTTTGGTTGAATACCCTTTGCATTCTCCAAACCTCACACATTAAGTTTTTCAATCCTAAGTTTTTCAAGAGAATATCTAAACACAAAGTCTATGTCATAAAACCTGCAAGCTGCTGAATTGAAAACAGACAGTAAATGCGAATTCCTCGAAATACCATGAAAATTGCTTAATGTGTGCCGTTTTGCTGCATTTGTGTGTTATCAGCTGTGTTTGGACAAAAGTGGATATGAGTTTAAGAATAGGCAATTAGAAAACAATTAAATGATGTTTCTTAATTCTTCTACATGTTGAAAAATTATGCAATTATAATAACATTTACTTTTACGAATAATTAAAGTGTGTATACATTTTTTTGGGACACCTTGTATATGGTAAAAATCAAAGTATATATAATTTTTTCTGTTTCATCTAATATAATATAAATAATCTAACTAATTGCCACACAACTTCAGCATTTAAAAAATTAAGATTAAAATTGCTTTTTTGATAAAGTATTAAAAAATAACACTAAAAATCAAAAGTGCTAGAATGAGAAGTTACACTTCATAATCAAGAAAAACACAGTTAATTCTAATTTGAAACAAAAAAAATTTAAGTGACATAAATTAATAAAAAAATATTCTAGAAAAAGTAAACAAAGTGTACAACAACTACTATTTTAAAACTTGAATACAATTTTTCAAATTTGCTTTAAATGTGTTTTTGATGTGCTTTTCATATAACACAAAACTAAAAAAATACTTGCATTCAAAATGATCTCTTTTTGCATATCCTTAATCTGTGCTTAAAACCAAGCAAAAAAGCACACAAAATATGTTATTCTTTCATCTCTCTCTCTCTTTAAAATATTGAAAGATTCACTTTACAAAGCAGAGGAAATAATAAAAACATTTAGATCTGAAAAGCTTATGGGTATTTTTTTTTCTAAACATTTAAGAGTAATCATGCTTGCACAATTATTTAGTAACATTGCCTCAAAAAATACCTTAAAATGTCAAATTGGCACTCAGATATTAATGTATTGTATGTTTACAATGAAAATTTAGACCAAGAAATCTTTCAACAAAATATGTAATGCAATTTACTATAGAAGGCAACAAAAATGAAAGAAAAAATCTTGATGAAAATATTCCAAGCAACAATTAAATTTATTAAAAGCCATGCGAAAATTTATTAAAAAAATCTCAACAGCTTGTTTACTTTTTACAGTCTGTCAAGAGGTTTATTCTGAACACTCTAAACATAATGTTTAGACTTACCTCCTAACAAGCCATAAAAGACAAAACAATCTTTTAAGGTTCTTTAAATAAATTTTTGCATAGCTTTTAAAAAATTTAGTACAAATTTTTTAAAAATAATTCACAAGTCAAGTCATGTAATCTTATTGCTCACATTTTCTAACACAACTAAGAGAGTGGAAAAAATATGGCAGCAAGACAGTTTAATGATCTTACAAGTCTTATAACAATTAAAATACAAACTTACTAAATGTATTTGAAAACTGTCAATAAAAATACTTTAAGACTAATTAATTTACTTGTTTAAATAAAGCATAGATTTTTAGTTTGACATCATTAGAAGGTTCATTGGTCAACATATTTAACTTTTCTTGAGCCTGTTCAAATTCAACATCAGCATTTGTTGAGAAAAACCTGATGTTTGTGACACTTTGAAATGATCTGCAAAAAACCTAAATGTTTTATAAAAACCAAACAATTATTTCGATTTTATTGCAGTTGATAAAAGATAAAGAGCAAAAATAAGTTGTACTTTACAATAGTATCTCATTAATAAGCTAACAAAGAAATAAATTTCTACTGAAACTGACCAATAAACTAATTTACAAAACGATTTTGTACTTACCGATTAACTAAATACCGGTAATTATAAAACTTCCTATAAATTACAACATTTTTTTTCAATGCTCCTAGCAAACTTGCCATAGCTAAGGTTAGTAAAATTTTCAAGCTAAATCATAAATTTGCTAGTTTATGAAAATTGTTTTATAAATTAGTTTTACTACAAGGTGGTTGCAGCGGAATCAAAATTTTCTTACTACCTGGCTTTTTAACCTACAGACAAACTACTAAATAGCCTAAATTTGATAGATCTGATGATAAGACTCTTGACTTGCAAGTAGGACTATGTTTAGTCTATTCAAATAATTTTTGTAGTGCTTATGAAAAGCACATCACGACAAATTCGACAATGAGGTCACAGTGGTAACCTAGATTTGCGCACAAATGCACTAATTGTGCGCTAATATAGATTAGCACTACATTTAACTACATAATTTTCACAATTTTTTATCATTTCCAAGTTCTAGCTTAGAATTTACAACTTTTTCTGTACCATTACAATTACAACTACAATATATTTGATAAACTTTTCTTTTTCATCCGATATTTTTATATCTCATTACGTCACATACAGTATATCTGTTTGTTACGTTTAATGCCGTTGTGTAAAACTTGTTTTGATTGCATTTTTATTCCATTGCACCTGACGAAGTGAGCAGTAGCTTATGAAAGCTTGTGCCCAAATAAAAAATAGTCAACTTTAGTGCACAATTTTCTGTTTCTCTCATTTAATTACAACTACAGTAGACTTCGATTAATCGGCATTTGGTTAATGTGGAATTTCGCTTAACTCGGATAAAACTAAAAGTACAAATGATTTCTTATATAGGCCTACGGTAATTCTTTAATACAATATAATTTTCCTAAGTGGCCACTTTAAGGGGAACAGAAAAAGTAGTATAATTTCATAAATGTCCGGAATTTTAGCATCAACTAAAAACAATGTGCAACTTTTTAAGAAAACACATTGATTATGGGACGAAAATAGCAAATTCCGAGACCGATTGAAAGTAAAGACCTTTTTTTAGAAAACACCATGATTTTGGGACGAAATACGGAAATTCGAGGTCGATTCAAAGTGAAGACCTTTTTTTTTTGTCTTTGTCCTAGCATTGTAAACAAATTTATTTTGTCCGCCCCTTCAAAAATTTTTTCGTTGGTGTCCCTATATCCGTCCGGAGTTTCGCCTATCGTATAGCATCATATTTATCCGCTTTATTTTACCTTGTAATTGTTAATACGTTTTGCTTTATGTCATACATTCATACGTAATGTCACGTAATGGTTTCGAGATAATTCTACAATTTTCTACCATAGTCCAGTAACTTAATTACCGAATCAATATAAAAACTATATTATTCTTGCGATGTCCGCTCTCGCGTTGCGACGGAACAGAGACAATTGACTACACCGGCACAAATATCAAATTTAGATCCATTGTTTAGTGCGCGCGCACTTCAAATATTTGTTTAAATACACATCTAGATTTTATACATTCGTGCATTTAAATATTTTACATTAAAATTTCGCGACTCCAAGATTTTGCTCAAAAAGCCTTGGTTTGGAGTTAAAAATTAGAATAGTTCGCGACAAATCATTCAAAATAATTTATTTCTTTTTGGTTTTGGTTTGAATTTATCACGATGTTATACATTATACATTATACATCTGTTTTAGTTTTAGTACACGGTTTAAAAAAAACATTGCAAGTAATTCTATAATTTTTGAAATAAACCAAGGGCAATAATAATTACCTCTGCCTTGTCGATCTATAATTTTACTAGACTTTCTTTAGCTGATTTAGATTAACTGGTGTGAACAATTTTATTGTCAAACTTGTATGAAATTAAATGTAGCATCAAGGAGCGCTCACATTTTATGTAAACAATCTTTTAACCTTTCCTTCATTAGTAAGGAACCGTAAACGCAAAGCTATCCCTTTTAATTACGTAAGCAACTGTTATCCCCCTCCTCCAAAAAACAGCAAACAAACAAACCAAGAGCACAAATGATTTTGGCACAGAAATGATATTTTGGGCGTGGCCGAGTGATTAAAAGCGCTATATCCGCAGCCGACGCGTTAGCGGTTCAATACCTACTCGCGTTATTCGCGGCTGTATCTTTAAAAAAGACATTATGCGGCGCTGTCTTCTGCTTAGTAGTCTTAGCAAGCAGCACAGTAAATTATAATTATATCTTTAAAAACTAAAACTAAAAAAACGAAAAAGATTAAACCGGACTGCAATATTTTGGCATCTTCAAAAGCAGGTCGGGCTAATCGTTTGTCCTAGTACAGCGCTTTCGACGCTTTGCTGAAAGTAGGAGGATAAATACAGATGAAAACGAAAAAAAGTTGCCGTGTAACCTACAGGCCAGGGATGTACAACTTTTTTTCTTAATGGGCCAAATTATGACTTTAAGTAGGCTATTCGGCGGGACACAAAAGTACAAGTCTTTAAAATTTCCTTTTTTTAGTATTAGATACCAAGACCAATTGATGGGTATTAAAATATAAATTTAAAATTGATTAACTAATTAAAAATTTAAGTGAAATATGAATGTGGATTAAGTCAAAATTAAGTGGAATGTGGAACAAATAAAATCATCACGTAGGCTAATTAATATTAAAAATATCCATGCTGAAGCTGCTTTGATGTCTTGGTTAGGTGACTTTCTTTCTTCCTGCTTGCGCCAACTTATGTAAAATTTCTCAAATCTTGATAAGAGCAAATGTTATTGCAATCCGAAAAGCCGATGAAGCCCGTAGGGTGCCCAAAGAGTTATCGACCGATTTCTCTGTTCTCTGTCTCCTAAAAGATCCTCGAGAGACTTATCTACGTCCGTGTTGAAACAATTATTGTTCAATTGCTCCCTAGAGAGAGCTGGGTTCTGACACGGACAGTCAACTTTGGATCAAGTTGTTCTATTGATATAGAATATCGAGGATTCTTTCGAGGCTATAAAGAAGACTGGTGCTGCATTTGTGGATCTGACAGCGGCATACGACGTGGCCTTACCTGCCGCATAAACACATGATCAGAATGATGATGGAGCTTGTCCGGAACCCTAGTTTTATCTTTTCTACCGGTAACAGCAAGCAAAGCAGGCTAAGCCGTCTGAAAAACAATATTTCTCAGTAATCGGTCTTGGCTCCCTTTTTAACATGTATACCTACGCATACCCTTGACGATTTCCCGAAAGTTTGCTTATGCAGATGATCCAGCATTGTTGCACTTTTCTGAAAGCTGGAAGGGACTTTAAGTCAAGACATGGTGACATTTTCAGCGTATCCTCAAACTTGGAAGCTGAAGGTCAGTCACACTAAGACGGTAGCCTTTCATTTAAATAACCGAGAGGACAAATGTGAACTAAAAGTCCACAACAGCTATATGTTTTAACCAATTTGTCCAACCCTTTCTTATCTTAGGGTGAAACTGGACAGATCGCTCACGTTCCGACACCATCTAGTGGCATTGCACAAAAAACTATCTTCGTACGTCACACTGCTGAGGCGAATCGTAGGCTCAGGATGGGATGCTGGTACCAAAACGTTCTATCTCTGGTCTGTTTAACGAGTCCTGCGCATCAGTCTGACCCAGAATGGAGGCTCTTCCAAATGATGACGACAATTAAAAATATCAACTTAAAATTAATTAACTAATTGGGAATATTAGGGAAAGGTGAAACTATTAAAACTATTATGTAGTTAAACAAATATATAAAATTCTATGCCAGTCTGTTTCATCCTATTGAATCGTCAGGTGGCCCAGATGGTAGGTGCTTTCACGCAGCCTGGGCCGTGAGTAAGTCTGCTCATTGATTTTAAAATGACAGACCGAAACCGAACCTACCAAAACGGAAGGGTATCCACCCATTCCGATGTTCAGTGTGGGTCTGTTAATCGGCAAACGTCCTTTTCAGGACGGGGCAATGTCAGGATAAAACTGCCCTTTTCAGGGCACATTGCCAACAAGTTCCGAAGACCCACTATTCTTCAGCTGAACATTGAAGGCCTCACTGCAAGCAAGATGAATGTTCTTCATCACCTCGCTATGCAGTCTGAGGCACTCGTCATCCTACTGCAGGAGACCCACTGCACTGATGCAGAGAAGTTGGTACTACCACACTACCAACTAGCTGGGTCTTCTTTAAGCAGGAAGCATGACCTTGCCACGTTTGTCCACGAGCGACTGAGATACACGCTTTTGGACCAATCTCCACCGACATCGGAGATCGAGTGGCTGTGTGTGGACGTTGATGGCTATAAAATAGTCAACGTCTACAAACCACCACCGACGCGATTGCGAACCCTGGATCTCCCAGTGTTTCCTCACCCCTGTCTGTACGCTGGCGATTTTAACTGTCGTCATGCTGACTGGGGTTATGATGACAACAATCCGGATGGTGAGTGCTTGGCTGGATGGGCAAGTATTAATTGTCTTGCCCTCCTATATAATGCCAAGGACGTTGCCAGTTTTTATTCCGGCCGCTGGAACACTGGCACCAATCCAGATCTAGCTTTCGCTAGCGTAGGTCCAAACAGTCGCTTACCGGATAGACGTGTCCTTGAGAAGTTTCCCAGGTCACAACATCGACCCTCGCTTATTACACCACCAAGGTTTGCTATGGCAGTGCCAAGCATGCCTGTTAAGCGATGGAACTTCCGCAAGGCCAATTGGAGTCACTACATTGCTTTGACGAATAAATTCGCAAAGACTTTGTTGCCGCCTGATTCACTTGATGTGGATGCGGCTTACCAGGACTTCTGTAACATCATTAAGAAAGCAGCCAAGAAGACTATCCCACGCGGGTATCGAAACAACTATATTCCGTGTTGGGATGCAGAGTGTGAATACCTCTATAAAACCTTTCTGCAGTCTCCTCAGGGAGACGACTCAAGTTTGGCTGCTACAACTCTGCTTGCCAAGCTTGACAGAAAACGGAGGGATCGATGGTCCGAAGCAGTTCGGAGCATTGACTTCTCACACTCTAGTCGAAAAGCGTGGAGTATTTTGAACAACCTTACTGGTAGGTCACGACACTCTCCTCGTCATTGTCCCGTTTCAGCCGATGCTATTGCATCTCAGCTGGTTAGAAATGGGAAATACGAGGCTGTTGATCGCAAGTCATCTCGACTTGTCTTTCAAGAAGTGTCTGACCTTTGGAGGGCCACAACACCAGACGCAGTAAATATCTCTGACAATTTTTCACAGAGAGAATTTACTGCTGCCCTTCAACATTTAAAACCAGGCAAAGCTCCGGGTCCTGATTCCATCTGCCCCGAGCTTATACTCCATGCTGGAGCTGCTTTGAAGTCCTGGTTACGTGACTTCCTTTCTTCCTGTTTGCGCCGACTCAAAATTCCCAAGATCTGTAGAAAAGCGCTTGTGGTCGCGATCCCAAAACCAGGAAAGCCCGTGGGGGACCCAAAGAGTTATCGACCGATATCTCTGCTCTGTGTCCCCTACAAGATCCTCGAGAGGCTTATCTACGCCCGCGTTGAACCATTAATCGATCCACTGCTCCCTAAAGAGCAGGCTGGGTTCCGACGCGGGAAGTCAACCGTAGATCAAGTTGTTCTGCTAACCCAGAACATCGAGGATTCTTTCGAGGCTAAAAAGAAGGCCGGTGCCGTATTTATCGATCTGACAGCTGCTTATGACACTGTCTGGCACCGTGGCCTTACCTGCAAGCTGCTGAGACTACTTCCGGATAAGCACATGGTCAAAATGATCATAAAGCTTGTCCGAAATCGAAGTTTCACCCTTACCACCGGTGACAGCAAGCAAAGCAGGCTACGCCGTCTTAAAAATGGCGTTCCTCAGGGATCGGTCTTGGCTCCCCTCCTATTTAACATCTATACGTACGATCTTCCTTCCATGATTTCCAGAAAGTTTGCTTATGCTGATGATTTAGCATTGTTGCACTCTTCTGGAAACTGGAAGGACTTGGAGGGGACATTAAGCCAAGATATGTCCACACTGTCAGCGTATCTCCAGACTTGGAGGTTGAAGCTCAGTCACACTAAGACGGTGACGACAGCCTTTCACTTAAACAACCGAGAGGCCAAACGTGAGCTAAAGGTCTACAACAATAGTAGACTTTTACCGTTCTGTCCAACCCCTACATACCTTGGAGTAAAACTGGACAGATCGCTCACGTTTCGTCACCATTTAGTGGCATTGCGCAAAAAACTATCATCGCGCGTCACACTGTTGAGGCGACTCGTGGGCTCGGGATGGGGTGCTGGTGCTAAAACACTACGCATAGCCACCTTGTCTCTAGTCTACTCAACAGCTGAGTACTGTGCGCCAGTCTGGTGTCGCAGTGCTCACACTCGCCTCATTGACAGTGTCTTGAATGACGCCTTGCGCATAGTTACTGGATGCCTGCGTCCCACTCCAACGGACCACCTACCTGTACTTTCAGGCATCCAGCCAGCTGAGCTTCGCCGACTGGGAGCGACACTCTCCTTGGCTTACCGTGGATCTCTGGACCCCGATCATATTTTGCATGGTCTGTTAAATGGGTCCTCAAATACTGGCCAAGTGAGACTAAGATCCAGACGCCCGTTTGTGCCAGGTGCGCGGAATCTCTTGGACAATCTTGCCAGACTTGGCATCCGCGCCTCTGAATGGACGAATCACAAATGGAACGCGGAGTACTGTGAAAATGCTTCCAGGCTCCGTGCTTTTGTGCCCGGGACCAGTGTCAGGCCTGTTGGGATGGGCTTACCCCGAGCAGCTTGGGTTAAGCTCAACCGCCTGGTGTTGAGCTTAAACTTAACTGCGGACTGGTGTTGGGCGATTCCATTCGTCCATGCACAAATGGGGTCTCGCTCCTTCACCGAATTGCGAGTGTGGCGCCTCAGAGCAAACCGCAGACCATGTATTAACAATGTGCCCCATACATCGGGCACCACATGGAGCACGCGGTCTGACGGTTTTGGATGACGAAACTCGATGCTGGCTTAATAACATCGCTGCCAGCATCTGATCCAGGCAGTGCAGCAGTCTGGGGTAGTAAAAGGATAAACCCTCGGCCCCAGTTCTGTTTGTGTCTGGCCTGGAGTGGATACCCTTCAAACGATGACGACGACGACGTCAGGTGGTCACTTATTCAAATAGAATCAAATTCTATTTGAATAAGTGACCACCTGATTCAATAGGATGAAACAGACTGTTGTGGTTTTAACTTATAAAGTGTAGTGTCAAATAAATATAATATACTTGCTCTAACCGTGTGTTATTGAGCACTGTACCGGCAAGGTGAAGCATCACTGGATTATTAAAATTCTATGCCTATTGTTATATTGATATTGCTGAAATTAGAAACGAATAATTGCTGAAAAATTAGCGCCTTTCGCATGAAGTATTGGCATTAAGCCTGACCTAAATTCCTAGATTGGACCAATCACCTTTGAAATTGTTTGATCCCGTTTCCACCCTAAAATAAATCAACGCGTTCCCCTTTTTTACCACTAGCAGCATCACTGATACTAATGTAATTTGATTCGAAATCAATCTTATTAATTCAAAGTTACTATCTTCATCACCACTAAAGACATTACATGTAATTAACTGTCACTTGATATTGCAGAAAAAATGTTTGGAAATAACACATTATTAATTCAATGGCAAAACAATGTGAATCCCAAAATGATGCTCGGGGCAAGAGTCTTTACAAGCTCCGGCGACAAAAGTTTTTATTAGTCAGTTTATTAGATGGCACCTGCGGTCAGCAATCAACTGAGGAGTTCACTTTGTTTGCCAATAGGTCACTATGATACTGACGACATCGAATTCTACACAGTAATAAAAATGTAACTAAAAACTTTGAGTAAGTAGTGGGCCCCATCCTTATAGGCGATCTAAATATTTGAAAATGTGTTACGTTGAAGACTGCCGTTGAACTTTAACGTCCATTTTCAATTCAATGCCTCCTCTACCATAAATTTTTCTACAAATTAGTGGTCATTTGTGTAAAATTCTTGAGTGTAATTTTAGGGTTTCAACGTCGGAGAGTAATTTTATACTTGCTACAAACTCTTGGTGTTAATTATTTGTTATTCCGCATTTTTAATTATGTAGTCATTTCAGCAACACTACTATCCATGTAAGAAACCATAAGCATTTCAAAATCCCAACCTTCCTCATCTGCTTATATATGGGGCGCTTTTCAATAAAACATAAAACACTGGGGGTTTCAAAAAATTTGACATCATTTGATATGTAAATATTACAGAAACTACATAGTCGAATCAAATGAAATTCGACAGGGTTAATGTTGACCAAAACAAGATTTATTTCTGTAAATTTGAATAAGAAATTCAAAGGCACGTAAATTTCATGAAAGGTTTTACAAATGTTCAATATGCGCATTGCGCACCGCCTGTGACACGGCACACGTAAAGTCAGTATTCCGGCTCCTTCCAAACATGCTGCAGCATGTCTTGGGTAACAATCTTTAGTCAAGACAGGTAGTTAACAAAGAAGCACCACCGCACTGGAGATTGTTACCCAAGACATGCTGCAGCATGTTTGGGAGGAGCCGGAATACTGACTTCACGTGTGCCGTGTCACAGGCGGTGCGCATATTGAACATTTGTAAAACCTTTCATAAAATTCAGGTTCCTTTGAATTTCTTATACAAATTTACAGAAATAAATCTTGTTCAGCTCAACATTAACCCTGTTTAATTTCATTTGATTCGACTATGTAGTTTCTGTAATATTTACATGTCAAATTTTTTGAAACAGCCTGTATAGCACTTAGCCGCAAATGCAATACTAACGAAATGTATCAATCTTTTTTTGGTATTTATTGTACAAAAGGGCAAATTGCACTGGCAATAACTATAATAATTATCGTAACAAATTGCATATAAACAGCTAAAGTCCATAACATAAAATACAGGGTGTCCATAAAGTCTCTTTACAATTTAAAAAATTATTACAAAGTGAAATGATGAGATATCGCAATGAGGGTTGTTTCATGTTAACACTAAAATTTATTGTTTCAGATAAAATTTCTTAATTAAAATTTATTATGTTTAATGATTGAGTTATATGAACTGAACCCCCATAAAATGACTACTCCTCAAGAAAAAACGCAATGTGTATCTTGGTTCATTGAGACAAAATCAGAAGTTCAGACCCAGCGAAACTACAGAAGTAAGTATGGAAGAGACCCACCATCACGTCCTTCAATTCGTTTATGGCACAAGAAATATATGGAGACAGAGACAGTGTTCGATACAAGGAGGAGTGGTAGACCAAGAACATCTGAAGAAAACATCAAGCGTGTAAGGCAAGCCTTTCAACGTTCTCCCATTAAGTGCATCCATATGCTGCCAGACAATTGGAACTACACGTTCAACAGTGCATAGGGTCTCTTTTATACTTCTGTAGTTTCGCTGGGTCTGAACATCTGATTTTGTCTCAATGAACCAAGATACACATTGCATTTTTTCTTGAGAAGTAGTCATTTTATGGGGGTTCAGTTCATATAACTCAATCATTAAACATAATAAATTTTAATTAAGAAATTTTATCTGAAACAATAAATTTTAGTGTCAATAAAAACTTTATGAAATACTGATTAACATAAAACAACCCTCATTGCGATATCTCATTATTTCACTTTGTAATAATTTTTTTAAATTGTAAAGAGACTTTATGGACACCCTGTATTAATCTGGCTTTGATTAGGGGCCTCCAAAAAAACGGATATTCTAAAAAAATCTTAGAGAGATTTAACCTGCTTAGAATACGTAGATCAAACAATAATTTTATTTTCAAAAATTCGCATGTAAATAGAAATCAACATTGATTAAAAATATGGCTGGCTTTCTATTTAGCCTTTGAATCATATTAAGATGCGGCCAACGTTTTTCAATTATTTTGAAAATCTTTTCCAACTTTGGCGTGTTCGTTCCTCAAACCGCTACTTGTTGCCATCACTACTTGCTGCCTTTTTCGGATTCAGTCAAGCTTGTGACCATTTCAATATACTTTTTTTTCGCTTCCTCCTAAATTATCAAACAAAGCAGTCAGCAAATAATCTTGCTTTTAAAACAAAAATTCCAAAAATTTATTACACTTTTGATTAGCCACAGCAATAAGCACAATCGAGAGTGTGAAAGTACGATGAGCAGAATTAGCAGCAAGACCATCAACGGTTTTTAAAATAATTTTGTCGACTTTTGCAATCAAACACCCAGGTAGGGCTATTTGTATTTGAAAAATAAAATCTATTTTGTGATCATTCTTCTTCTTCCGAATAATTTAGTGTGATAATACTCTTAAATTGCAAGAAGGACGCGAGTTCGATGCTCAGTCTACCTGTCTAAGTGATTTCTGTCGTTTATGACAAATTTCTCAATGGGTCACGTTGTTTACCTGCAATAGTTGCTTTGCTTTGAAACACAAAATAGCATACAAAGAATGAGCAGTATATTGTAAAAATTTGATTACGTGTTTGTTTCTAGTCTACTTTTTGAAAACTCGTATCAGGACTTGATTTGTGCTTTACAAATTCATACTGTAGCTTTTAATTTCTGAGGTCTCGGACTCGAGATAGAGCTAACTCGTAAAACTAACAATGTTTACAATATCATGAAAAGGTCTAAGTATTAAGGCTTTTAAAATTACTTGTTGATGTTCTTGTAGTGATGAAACTAAAATTTCATATGATGATTATGAATGAAATTGTAATCTCTTTTACAAATACTGCTTATTTATTTTTAAGTTACTCCAAGTGTCACAGTTATCAAACAAAAAAATACGCTACAGATTTTTTTTTGGTTGACAGTTTGAAACTGAAAATCTGCGAGATTCTGTCTAGAATGAAAGACAAAGTGGTTTATATTGTCATATTGTTGCGACAAATTATAAATGAGAGCAAGTGCTCAAAGACAGGCCCGAGTACAAGATCTAAGACTTGTGAACGCTTCTGTTCTGGAACCAAAAATTCGTAAAGACCCTACTCAGATCTTGTAAAAAAAGTTACGTCAATAAAATTGGGGTCAGCTATTGACATAAGCCGGAATATTTAACAAGCTAGGATGCCACATACAACTTTAATGTGCGGTATATACAACTTTAAAATGAAAAAACACTGCTTCTCAAACTACAGGGGTGGGCAAACTTTTTAGCTTGCGGGCTGCATTCGTAAGTTGAATTTGTTGGCAGACCGCGCTATAGTAATCTCTAAAAAAAAATCTTCACTTTGATTCTGCCTCGGATTTCTTGATTTTCGTACCTAGAAATCAGTGATTACTAAAAGCAATCACCAGGAGTTCGGTTGAAGACAAAAAACAACTAATAATTTTTTAAATTATTTGTTTGAAGCTTTCACGAGCCGCACAGAAGGTCGTTCCGGGCCGTAGTTTGCCCACCTATTTACAGCGCAAAAAATTTCAAAAGTTTTGTTGCAATTTCCACGCATCAGAGTAGTAGAAAGCAGATGCATATAGACAAGCCAGATAATGAATTTTAAGTGCGTCTCTCTTACCGGGATGTCAATAAAAAGCTAAACAAAAAGAACAAATCTTGTCACAAAATAAAATTATCCAGCCACGTCCTCGAAAAAATGATTGGAAGGAGAATTTGAGAACTACTGATAAAATGCATTTATTAGTGCCGCGCTTATTCTTTTGGTCTACGCCGTCATATAGTGAGCAGAGATGAACAGCACGGTTCGCAGTATTGTGCATAAGAAGTTAGTTGTTATTTGGTTTAAAAAATATTAGTAGATCATCTCAAACTGCAACGCCCGATGCAGTTTTACTATGCAGCAACAAAAAATAAGAAGGTTTTTGTGTTGGGAATAGGGACAAATGAAGAGACCAAACTTTAATGTTTTATTGAATATAATCAAAACAACAGTCAATGGAAAAATGCAGCTTTGTTGTGAAGGAAAAAATATATATTTTTAAATTTAGGGAAAGTCGTATTTACTATGTTTTGAAACAAAACTGGGCTGACTCTTATCAGTTTTTTGAAAAATAGCAGCATCAAAAACGACCGTGAATTGCAAGTACAAAAAAAAAGCAAAAAAACATAGAGAACTTCCAATTTAGAACAAGTGGAATTTTTTACAAGAAACCACAGAGAAGAAAAAACTCGAGTCAAAATTTAGGCTGGAAACTTTTAACACATTCTAAGAACAGCTCTGACCAAGGATTTTACTTGATGGCACACTGAAACGAATATTAAGGGGTAGAATTTACATCAAAAATAAAAACTGATTTTGGACTCATTACACAGAATTCTATTTTAAAACACACGCATAAAAGAATGAAGAATTTTAAATCAAGATAGAAAAAGTATTTAGCGAACATGGCATATTATTCTTTAATTCTTTTAAATGCTCTTCCGGTGATAATACCAATTACCAAACCAAAATTAACAAGGTTATTTATCTAAGGCATCGTTTCAGAGGTATTAAATCGTTTTCAGAAACAACTGCGTAAGAGTTTGTTTCAAGCACTAGAATAAAAAACAGGCGAGTTTCCTCAATGATCACCAACCGCGACACAATCATTTTAAACAAATAACAAAGAAATGGCGATCGATATAGAAATCAATCGCCCTTTAACAAATGCCGAACGTCTAAGCAGCAAACGACAAACTCGAAAACAATGTAACTAACTAGCATTGTGAATAATTGAATAAAAGGAATGCAGAAAAAGTTCTTTTGATGAAAATTTTTTATAAAACTATTACTAAACTAAACAAATGACTAAAATGTAATTGTTAAAGTACTAAAAATTGATAAAAAAAGTATTTACATGATATAAAATAGTAATCGTAATCACTATTCCTAAGTTACTAATATCCAAATCGAATTTTCTATTATTTTTAGTAGTTTCGATGAATATTATCACAGGTTTATCAGACCCCTTTAAACAAACATCAATTAAAAAATACCATGTTGACATTTGGTGACCTATTTTATTAAAATTTTAATGAATATTATGTTAAATTCAGTTCAGTTCAGTCTATTTGTTTTGTGCTTCCAAACGAAAAATACGCCAATATATGTGACAAAAAATTTTTGAAAGCACAGGAAGGCAGCGAAATGACTATACGGTCTTCTAGTCAACTGCCTCGCTCTAAATCAGTGTTTCTTAAACCATGGGTCGCCAAGGCTATGCGGATGGGTCGCGAAGGCTTGTAAATTATTGCGCGTAAAAAAAAAAAGATCTGTGCAAACAAGATTTGAGAAGTGAAGGACCTTCTTGAGTTGTCGTTACGAAATTACGAGGAAATTGAAAAAAATCGGAATCAGATCCAAGTAAAGGCCTTTTTTTTTTTTTGAAGACCACTACGCTTTCACCACGCTCAGTCAAATTTACTTGGGTCGCAGTCATGTTTGCAAATCGTTGTTTTTAGCGATTTTGGGTTGCCGAAAAAAAAGTTTCAAAAACCCTGCTCCAAATAGTGAGACAAAAAAAAATCTCTTTTATCAGAAAAACACAACAGTACAATTATAAAAATACAATACATTAAAAAAAAAAAGAATAAATAGCAATATTACTTGTTATTAAATAACTTTTCACGTGCCAGCTGACTTCATCAAATTGTTGTGGCATCTTATCTAATATTGACTTGTTAAAAAAAGTTTAAATATTTTCTTAAACTGAGAAAGTGACTTTAATTCAAAGGGTACTTCTTGCCATATTTTAGGTCCAATGTAAGAAAATGTTTTTTTACCTAATTCTGTTCTCTTTCTAGGTTGAAAATAATTTTGTTTTGCTGCCAGTCTTGTTTTATAACGTTGTTTTTGGGTTATGCTTATAATAGTTTGGAACTCATTCTTTCCATAACTTTTATTAAAGCAAAACATTGTTTTTGCAATTTCAAGTTTAACAATATCTTTTAGTTTTAAAAAATTCAATTTTTGAAAAAGATGATTTGTATGTGACAAAAGAGGATTATTCATAATAATTTTTATTATGCGTTTGTGTATTCTTACCAGTGGATCCAGGACAGTAGTCGAAGCCAGTCCCCACGTTGAGACACAATATTGAAGATAAGAGTAAATTAAAGCACAGTATACTGTTTTTAGTGTTGTAGTGTCAAAATAATTCCTCAGTTTGAGCAGTGCCCAGGAACCACTGGAGAGCTTAGAGCAAACATGTTGTATATGAGACTTCCAAGAAAGCTTATCATTAAAGATTACACCCAAATAGTTTATTTTATTTACTTGTTCTATATTTGTCTTTCCTATTCTAATATCAAAGTGCCTGGCTGATCTTTGTTTGGTTAAAACCATAAATTTTGTTTTATTATTAGTAGTATTTAATGACAATTTGTTTAGTTTCAACCATTCGTCAATTTTGACCAGTTTGGAGTTGATATTTTTATTCAACAGTCTTGGACAACAGTTTGTCAGTGTGAGAACTGTGTCATCTGCAAACAATTTCGTATTAAAATTGGATACTAGAGGCATGTCATTGATATATATTAAAAATTGTAATGATCCAAGAATAGAGCCTTGTGGTACACACAGGTTACATGATTAAATTTCGATTTAGTAATGTTCACAACTGTAAAGTAATCTGTTATTTAAGTAGCTTTCAAGGAGCTGTAGTGCAATCCACAAATGTCATATTTCAATACTTACGTTCCAATTTTGCAAGCGAAATTTGGTGATTTACAGTATCAAATGCTTTTTTTAGGTCAAGAAATACAGAACAAGTATATTTTTTTTGGTCAATATTTTTAGCAAAATGATCAAATAATTGCCTTACTGCATTTGATGTAGAAGAATTTTGTTTAAAGCCAAATTGAACAGGTGTTATATTTTGTTTCTATTCAAATAAGAGTAAATTCTTTTGTACAAGCATTTTTTAAAGATCTTACTAAATGAGCTAAGTAGAGATATGGGTCTATAAAAATAAGTTCTATTGCATATTGAGTTAGCTTTGTATAAACATCCTGTGGCATAACAACCAGAAAGTTGTCGAAAATGAATACAAAATCACAATAATCAAAGCTATCATATATTTGCACTATAAAATTCAGAAAGCAACTCACTGCCGACATATTGCCAAGACTATTCCAAGCAGTCCATTTAGCTTGCGCAACAAAATTAAAACTACTGGGCTTTTCAGTGGTATTTTGACCGAGGGTTGCCTGAAATTAATTTTCAATAAAGCATAAAATATTTTGAAACAAACTGTAATTTGCTAATAATACAACTAATTATGATAGCAAAGTATAAGTATCATATTTTCATAATATAAGAACAGTTGTATGTTTGTTAAAATTAAATACTTTTATTGATTACAAATCCATTTCAACCAGAGATTGTCTTACATGTAGGTTATTGAAATCAATAGATTACAATAAATCAGATAAAAAAAAATTAATAGAATTTAAATAACTTAAAAGTCAAATTAAATTGCTATGCTAGTCAACTAGGGTTTATGTCTCAAAATCCTGAAATCTTGGGATCCCAAAAAATTTTTAACTTTTAAATTTCAGGGATCCTGGATAAACTTCCTAAGAAATCCTGATTTATTGCATTTGAGTAGGAATTAGTGATGTTAAGCAGGGATGCTCAATACATTGGTCAATCATGATTTACATACTGAGCAAAGGCTTGGGGTTGCAAGTAAAGACTTTTTTTTAGACAAAAATGAAAAAATTGGATACTAATTGTAGGTGAATACTATTTTTTAGTAAGCACCTGTCATTTGGGACAAAAATGGCAAAATTGAAAACTAATTGTTAATGAAAACCTTTTTTAGTCTGCAGTAAATTTTCAGATGAAATTTTGTGACATTTTGCCATCTCTGTGGTATATTTTGCAGGTCTCAGGATCCTGGAATTTTTTAGAAAGTTTATAAGATTCAACATCAATGTACATAAGATCCACTCAGAAATATAAAGTCAACAATCTTTGTTAACAATGATCACACTAATATTATCCTCTTGAATTCAGGTCTCGTAAATGATAAATGTATAAAAAAATTTAACAGATCTGCACTGCCATTACATTGCAATACTCAGTTCCACCAACACCCCCATAACGCATAACCATCAGAACAAACCATATTAAATACCTACAATAAAGTGTTTAACTCCAAACAAACAAATATCACACTCCTGCAAAGTTACCTACACATAATAAGCTTTGACATTTACATGTTACAATGCCAGATGAGCTTAACATACACAAACATACACAACATTAATGACTTCACAACTAAATAAAGTAGGCTAATACCATAACACTATACTATTAATTTGTAAAATAATAACAACTCGAAACATATACAGCAAATGTACATTTGATTCTTGTGCCATAAAACATTTTTTAATGGTATGCCATCACAAGTAATCATTGCTAAGCCTCAATCCTAAAATGTTAATTTATCCACTAAATCATGGGTGGTCAAATAGTCAGAGACCAATAACCATAATTCTTACTGTGTTACTGCATTGAAAAACATCTTGCACATGGGCATACATGAACATCACCCTGTCTTTTCCTCACTCATACACATACCTTTGATCAGCTAGAATTATTGTAAATGCCATTCGCTATACACATTCAACAATAAATGATTGTGTGCATTCCTATAATAAACAGAAACTAACTTTTGTAGTACAAAGACCACAAGTCAGTAATTTTCAACAGTGTAAAATTATATGAAAGAGCCACATGCAGCTCACAAGCCATGGTTTCCCAGGCCAGCACTAAACTATCAACACTACATCAATGTACAGTGTTTATTTAGTAATATGTTACTAATTTAACAAGGTCGCAAGTAACTGGTTGTAGGCAATGTGGCCAAGTAAATAAGAGCACTGCATTGATAGTGAATATGATCTCCAGATTTGGAGGTTGAAGCTCAGTCACACTAAGATAATAATAGCAGCTTTTCATTTAAATAACCAAGAAGCCAAACGTGAGCTAGAAGTCTACAACAACAATAGACTTTTACCGTTTTGTCCTACCCTTCCTATCTTGGGTAAACCTGGACAGATTGCTCACATTCCATCACCATCAAGTGGCATTGTGCAAAAAAACTATATTCATGCATTACACTACTGAGGTGACTTGTAGGCTCAGGATGAGTGCTGGTGGCAAAACACTGTGCACAGCTGCCCTATCTCTGGTCTACTCAACAGCTGAGTACTGCAAACCAGCCTGGTGTTGTAGCACTCACACTTGCCTTATAGACAGTGTCCTGAACGACACTTTGTGCATAGTCTCTGGATGCCTGTGTCCCACTCAAATAGATCACCTACCCCATATTTTCAAGCATTCATTCAGCTGAACTTTGCTGACTAGGAGTGACACTTTCCTTAGCTTACTTTGAATCTCTAAACCCAGGCCATATGCTGCATGGTCATTTGATTGGGCCCTCAGAATGTTGCCAAGAGAGACTAAGGTCTAGACACCTATTTGTGCCAGCTGCATGGAATCTATTAAATAACCTTCCAGACTAGGCATCTACACTTCTAAGTGGACATATTATAGATGGAACATGGAGTACTGTACTGTGAGAACATATCCAGGTTTCATGCTTTCATACTGAGGACCAGTGCCATTCCTATTAGAATGAGCTTACCTTGAACAACTTGGGTTAAGCTCAATCATCTTTGAACTGGTGTTGGGTGATTCCATTTGTCTATGCACAAATAGGGTTTCACTCCTTCACCAAATTGCAAGTGTAGTGCCCCTGAACAAATGCCACACCACAATCTAATAGTGCACCCCATACATTGGACACCACATGGAGCACAAGGTCTGATGGTTTTGGATAAAAAAACTCAAAACACCATCTGTCACAACTTTACTTGGAAACCTTGAAAGACCAATTGAACTAGGTCACACAAATACCTGTGCTGAAGTAAAGGTGTGTTTATTTTTTTAATGCTGGCTCAAGTAATAATTTCCTGTGAGGTTGAAGTTCTTAACACAGTTAGTTTTGGCTAAGCACAAATGAATTCTCTCAAAAAATTCTCTGAACAGATATCAAAAAACCATAGTTTTTAACTATAAATATAATATTTACAAAATTAACAAACTCAATCAACTCTCATTAAAACTTGACTCTCAAGCTTCACAAACATTAAAGCAATTCACAGTGTCAACAGTTATTGAGAATAATCACTCAACAATTTTGCTGACTAACTTTAAGTATAATTAGCACCCTGATGGTTAATATTAAACTTAATAGTTCATATATCAATTCTATCTCACTATGGAATTAACTTCTAAGGTGTCAACACTTGACCCTTAAGCAATTAAAATTTTAAAAACTAACCACACAGGCAACCAAAACACAAACACTTTTCAACTACTCGTACTTGACTATTCAGCTAGCTAAAATAAATGAAAAACAAACTGCAACCTATATTATATAAATCAGTGCTGCTGACTTGACTTGAAAACTGAGGAGATCCATTTGCAGCTTCCTTGTTATCAAATAACACTTTAAACGCTATTCTGTTACTGTGTTTTGTTTATTATTTAATATGTACTTATTTCTTGTTTGTTTTTATTTTTTATTTTGTACTTGGTAATATTGTTTAATGGCAAAATAAACTGATATCAAATCAACAAAATTGCCAGCTAGAAAGTGAATATACTGGAAAAAACATGAACTCTCAATTACTTATTATGTAGGATAAAGCAGTTTATGACATCACAAACAAACTCATAAGATAAAACAGAAAACTAGTTAAATAACATATGAAACGGAATATATGCTTTAAAATACTGGATCACACTAGAAACAAATTACATCCTCACTGCCACAATGTTGTCATAAATGGCTTAAAAACTTCAGTTAATCAATGTTCTTTTGACTAATAATAAAGCAATTTTTTATAATTACTTCTAAGAACAACTTGCAGATAAAATAAATTAAGTAAGAGAATGGCATACCAATTACACAATCACCACATAACAATAAAAAAGATGACATCATAATTAAAAGCTTAAAAATTACTGCAAAAGACTGAAAATCAACTGTAGGTTTATAAATTTAAAATTATGATAAAGAATGAAGTGGGATATCATCACTTCCAGCATCTGATCCAGGCAGCACAGCAGCCTGCAATAGAAAAAAGATAAACCCTGGGGCCACAGTCTTGTTTTGTGACTGACCCAGAGTGGGTGCCCTTCCAAACGATGGTGACAATGTGATCAACAAACACAGTTAGATTTCAAAATTTAACCATATTATTGTGTTTTTGGGAAGAACATTTTATGGAACTTTTCTCTGGTAAATTTAGTACGCAACTCTAAATTTCAGTCATACCTTTAAACAAAAAACTAAAAATCCAAATGAAGAAAATTTAACTAGACAAGCAATATGTTGACATCTCCAAAGGTAGATTGTGGTAATCAATTGATGGGGGCCAAAAGTACCATATAACATCATCATTGTTTTCCAGCAAATTATAATATTAATAATATGTAACTTGTAGCATAATAAATGATTAAAACAATTTCTTAAAAAATAAATCTTGATGCAAATCAGATACAGTGGAAAAAAGATGTACTCAAAAATCACAAAAATTTAAGATTAAATCTTGGTAAGCTATTTAATAAAATGCTATATGACTAATTTTTATAACAAACATTTCCAATATAATAGTGGAAAAAGCGTGAACAGAATTTTATTCATAATGTTGTGGTAAACTAATAGTTAAAAAATTAAATAAAAATGTAGCTATTTTCAATTAAAAAAACAAATTGAAAATTCGCACTCAAGTAATATTAAATCAATGAGTTCTCAATGCCATTCACTAAAGACCACAAATAATAGAGTATGAATGTATATTAATAATTAATAGAAATTATAGAACATTGGAACTCTAGAATAAGAAACTATACACAGATATACGTATGATTTTAAAGTATGTTAAGGGTGAGAAAACAGGTCTCTTCAAGAAGTCACCATAAGCAGTTTTTTTGTGAAACTAACCTAGAATTCCCCTTTCAGCACCAGCATGGAAGAAAGAAGGAACCAAGAAAAAAACTCTCAAGAAGTGATAGTAACCACAGGAGGATCTGGGTTAGTTTTACAAACAAAAAATTGCTTGCGGGGACTTCTTGAATAGACCCAAGAAAACAAGTGTGCAAATCAAACACCTTGAACACCATATTTTAAACTAATTTATATTCTTGTAGACATATCAATTCACAAATAAAGCAATAGCACATGCAAGTATTACCATAAATTCAGTAAAAGTATTTAAGAGCTGTCATTAAAAATAGATTAAAAATTTACTTGTTTAAATAAAGCGTAAATCTTTAGCTTGACATCATTAGGTGGTTCATTGGTTAACCCAAACAACTTTTCTCTAGCCTGTTCAAATTCTGCATCAGTATTTGTTGACATAAATCGGGAATTTGAGACATTCTGAAATGAGGAGTTTGAGAGATTTTGAAATGATCTGTAATATATTACATTTAAATGTACTTTACATTAATTTATTGGAGTCAAAAAAAGATAAACAGCAAAAAATAAATTGAATTATATTCTAATTACACTTTAATTTAAAAAAAAACAGAGCTAAATTTGTACTTACTGATTAACTAAACATCCATAAAATCTTTCATATACAACAGCATTCTTTTTTAATACTCGAAGAAAAGTTGCCATAGCTAATAGTATTTAAGAAACTATGCTGAAACATATCAAGCACAAATTAAAACCAGTTTTTTTCTTAAGTCAGTTGCAGCTTTCTTAAATGCTTTTTTGTATTACCAGTCTTTCAACTTTCACTCTTTAACTATAGTTATTTGAGTCTCTTCAAAAAGTCACTGTTAGTGATTTTTATTTGTAAAACTAATCCAAATCTCTCCTGTGGACAGTATCACTTCTTTAAGAGATCCATTTTCTTTTGATTTTTTTTATTTTCTCCTAGTGTTATAGGAGTATTCCAGGGGTAAAGTCGTAGTTTATATTTGTAAAATAAAATATTTAAATTTTGGTAATCCTGTACTTTAGCGTGGTAAATAAATTCACAAATGCTTTTCATCCTAAGCAATAATAACTACAGGGGGGATCCAGGTTAGTTTCACTATCAAAAATTGGGCAATCCCATTTTTTTACTAACCCTGGTAAACTAACCTGGATCCGGATCCCCTTCTGTGGTTATTATTGTTTAGAACGAAAAGCATTCATTAATATGTTTACCACACCAAAGTACAAGATTATCAAAATTTTTTAAAATTTTGTTAAATACTTAAAATTAGGGTACCAAAATTAATTATGCCTCATGGACCTCCTCTAGCACCCTGTTCTATTGTCAACATTAATGAAGTCGTCACTGCTTCTTCACATCCCCACTCAACATTAATAAAGTTCTCAATGAAGTCTTCACTGCAATATTTTATTTTACGAACGTAAACCACGATTTTACCTATTCCAGGTTATTTTCACCTAAAAAAAATTACTTACAGTGACTTCTTGAAAAGATCCAGTTATTCTTTACCAAGTCTTAAAGCAATCAAAAAATGTAAGCTAACATAATGTTGCATTTAAAAAATGTAATATAACAGTTCATTATTGAAAATAGACTTATTTTTGAAGCTGTAGCAACATGAAATTGTGGTATATATTTGTATAATTTTTAACAAATAGCATTGCATAAAAAAATAATTACATTTAAATATTGTTAAAATTTAAAAATAAGCTTACCAAAAGGAAGTAACGCTATTTAAAATTAGTAAGTTATGTCATGAACAGCATGTAGTAAAGAAAAGTAATTATTGTATTTTTGTAAAAACATGCTTCTTTTTTAAGAATGATAATTTATTTGGAAAAAATTTTATATTTTGTAATTTCTTGTCTTTTACTAACTACTTAAACATAAAATATTCAATTTCTTGCTTTTTTTAACCAAATCAAATTTGTCTAACAATTCACCAATTATGAAAATTTATGAACATTTAGAAATGTTATGAGAATGTGTAACAATTATCTTGCAAAACAGACAATTATTGCATGGCGTTTTTGTAGTGAGAATTTTGCAGAAATCAAGGTAATCAATATCAGTTACGGTAATTGTCTAATCAAATTGATGTTATGAATTAAATATTTCAATATGCATGTGCAAGTCATTTCACAAGCAATTACTGTCAGCATTTAACAATATATTTCAAAGAAAAACTTTCACTGTAATTACTAATAGTAACTCTCAAATCATAAATATCTCGCGCAAAAATACAGTAACAAAACAATCAATAAGATACATTGGCCCAAAAATTTGAAATGAGCTAGCTGAAAAGATAAAACTGTGTGAATCTTTGAGTGCATTTGTTAAAAAATCTTATGTATATCATTTAATATTTTTTGCTGGTCTGCTTTTTCTTGTATTTCAGAAAAACAACTGAATAATTTAAAAATTTTCAATTTAACAATGGTCAAGAAAAGACTAGTGGAAAGTTCTGCAGGATGACTCTTGTTTCTACATGAACATTTTTTAATTATTGCATAAATTATTATTATTATTATTATTATTGCTACTTTGCATTTGTTTTTATGGATTTTCTAAGTATGCTTTTTTATATTTTGTTTTTTTGATCAAGGTTTTTAGTGTTTTTCTTTTTGCATATTTCTTTACTGAGGTTTTTGTTCAATCTTTTTATCCATGACAGGATTTCTTTTGGTGTGTTTGTTTGCCTGTTGTGCTGGTGGAATATGCTCTTGCTCTTTTATATATATTTTAAGGACTGATCATATTTCTTGAGCCAAACTTTGCTATGGTCCCACCAATGCACTTTCCTCATAGCAGCATTTTATTAAACAAATAACCTCAGTCTTGTATTTTTTTCTTTTTCTATTTTTTCTCACGCAACCTTAGCCTATAATGAGGTGCAGCAACCTTGCTTCCATATGATACAACGGATCATACTTTTTATTGTTAATTAGCAAGTCACAACGTCAACTTGGTTTGTTGCTTCTTCCTTTTTCTAACCCTGTCTATAAACTACTCACAACTCTTTTAATTTTTTGTTGTATTTTGATCATGAGATGGAGCAGAAATAAAAACTTAACTGAATTGAATGTTAAAAACCCTTAGAAATTGAATAAACTTGTTTTAAAATTTTTTGATGATTGACCGAAATTATTTGTTATTTTTTCTCCAAATTCGCTTTTATGTTAATCTACATGCAATTTAACATGAAGTAACATGCTATCTAGTTATTTACCAATGATAAACTTAGTGTTTTAAGACGCTTTACACACAAGGTAGTCTACTGTGTTTATTTCCGTGCTACGGATGGCTACTTAAGAAAACGCCTACTTATTATCCAATCATAATGCTCAATCTCAAACGCCAGGACTCTTAATCGCTTTTGAGGTCTGCGTATGCAAGACACAACCAATGCACTTTCTGTAGAGCTCATTCATTTTCATTTAAATCATTTAATTTATTTAAAAAAATGCGACTCAAGGCGCTACTCGTTATGAAACTGATGCCGACTTGGCAGCGTAATTAAATAGATAGCAGCGTCGTATTGATGGCAAACCTGATCAACAATGGTTATGGTTCAAAATTAATTTTAATGTCTTAGAAAAGAAAATTTAATTACCGGTACTTTCCTTTGCTTTGTGATCTTAGCAAGCAGTTCTAGAATTCAGTCACATCTCTTGATAAAAATATGAAATGACCATACATTTTTTTGATTGGCGGCCTTGGCAAGCAGCTTTAAATTTCGGTTATAACTCTAGTTAAAACTAAAAAACCTAAATGAAATTTCAACCGGACAGCAATGTCTTGACATCTTTGGAAGCAGCAGGTCGGGGTAATTAGTTGACAGTTGTTTATGTATAGCGCCTCCGATGCTTTCCTGCAAGTAAGGATGAAAATATTTGGAGTTAAATAAATAAGTAAAATAACCATAAAATTTAAAAAGTATGGATGTCCAGCAAATCTTTTTTAAAAAGAAGGTGTTTATAAGCTTTAACCGCAAAGAATTACGGCAGTCGGAGGCAGAAGCAATTCGACTGTGGTGGTTCCTACTTTATGTTTTTTTTTATTTTTTTTAATTTTTATCTCTATATTTATCCTCCTGACTCGCAGGAAAGCGACGGAGGCGCTATACATAGGGTAAGCAATTACCCCGATCTGCTTCCGGAGATGCCAAGATATTGCTGTCCGCTAGTAATTTAATAGAGATATGACTGCAATTTAGAACTGCTTGTCAAGACCACCAAGCAGGGGAAAGTGCCGTAAAGTGTCTTTCCCAAGGACACAACAGAATGGCGCAAGTAGGTTTATTTTGTGACATCAGAAGTTTTACACACCCGCAGAAATTATGCGATCAGCGCCTAATGATTAATAAAGCAACATGTTGGTTACGAAAAATTTTCACGATTAATTTTTTTTAACCTTTACAATATACTACAAAAGACAATTCCTTTGAATTTTTAAGTTAAGAAAAATTGATGCTATTCGAATTTTAACTAGTTTTGGCAGATATTTTAAACACACTGGTTGTTATTGAAGAACTTTCTTGTAACTTTAGAAATTATGTCTGAATATGTTCTTCTTGGTGTTCCTGATATTAAAATAGATTGTAAACATGCCTCTTGGTCGACTAATAAGATAGGAGGTAAAGCAGTAAGTATTATGGTGATTTTATGTTTATGTTTATTTAATAATAATATAGTAATGCCTATTAACTTTAACTTAAAAATAATAACTATTTTATTTTATACTATGTATTGATATTTTATTGTATATGCTTAATATGAGTTGAGTCATGTAAAAAAGATTGGTATTGCATTTTTTGCTATTATATTTAATCTAATCATTTAAAATAAAGACTTATTATAAGATTATATTTCAACATTTTGTTTAAATTTAAACAATTATGTTTTTTGTTGAATATTTCTTTTTTTTTAGGATTGGATGAAACAAGATATTGGATCACCACAGTGCAAGCAGTGCGATCAATTATTAATTCTTGTTATGCAAATATATTGCCCTCTTGATAATTCACAATATCATCGAACTATATATGTATTTTGTTGCTTGAACAAGTCTTGTTGGACTTTGTCCAAAAAGTATGTGTGGTTTTTTAATGTTTTTAAAATTGTTTTGTTCAACATGATGCAGCTTTAAAGTAGTTCATATGATTTTTGTTTGCAAAAAGTTTGTTAGTTATGCATATAATCAACTGTTTTCTAATTTTTTACATCAAACCTTTATAAAATTATTGAAATTTTTGTATTTGCAGTGTTATAAGTGCATTTTCCTAATGTTGACTTCTGGAAATGCAGTGATTATATTTTAAAATGAAGTTATTATAACAGCATGTTGTTAATTATTGTCAAGTTGTTTGTTCTATTTTCTTCAATATAAAAATAAGCAATTTGTTGATTTTTTTGTTTGATTTTCCAATTTTTTCTATTTATATATGACTGTAATTTTGAATAATTTTATTGTAATTGATATTATCTTTTAAAGGTTTATAGAACAGTGGTTGCCAACCTAATTAGCTTATGCCTCACTTTTAATCCAAAAATTTTCTATGGCTCATAGAATTATTAATCAAAAAAATTACATAAGTAATTTATATTACATACCGGTAAATTACATCATATGTAATACATTAGTTTCATCTTAAACCTGCTTTATCTTATCTTAAACCTTAACCGTACCTGCTTAACCTTAAAGCTTACCTGCTTAAGCTTAAACCTTACTTGCTCATCTTAAACCTTAACATTTTCTGCTTTATTTTCAACCACAAAATTTGGTGATGACCAAAATAAAAGGTCTTCATATTATACTGAGTGATATTTGTCTATTTATATTAAAAAAAAAACTTATGATGACTAAAAAAAAAAAGAAAAAGCACTGAGTTGCTGGTTAGGCTTTTGTCCAGAAAAAATAAGAAAATTTTTGTAGGCCATCTGAAGTTTGCTATGGCCCACTGTGACCATGTAGTCACAGGTTAGGAAACATTAATTTAGAGTATTATTTTATAATGATTAACATGGTGCTGATTAGTGTTTGTAATTTTCTTAATTAAAAAAATATTTCTATCCCAATTAAAAGAACATAGAAAAGGTACTTTTTGCTTTATAATTTAAAGGAAAGAATCTTTTTTTTACTTCTATGGAATAGATGTAGCCAAAAATAGCTCATAATATAATTAGCCTAATAAGCATTTGGATGCACTTCTGTTCAGTAAGACTTCATGTTAATATTAAAACTATAATGAAGTCTTTTTAATTGATTGCAAGATCTTTTAAATCTACACTGTTGGAAAAAAGTTCAGGACCAGCACAGAAAAAATAAAAAAGTTGTCATTTCAATTTATTTAAACAAAAAAAATCAATCATTAATACTTTATTGAATAATCTTTGTTTTTTATAATGTCAGCTATTTGCTTTGGCATGCTGTTCACCAAGCTCTGGCTGATTTCTCTTGAAATTTTCTTGATCCACACTGTCTTGATGGTTTCTTCTAATTCTAGCAATGATGAGACTTTCTTCTGAGCAAGCTTTTTTTTCATTATTTGCCATGAATTTTCTATGGGGTTAAGGCCTGGAGAATTTTCAGGCCATTCTAGAAGTTGAAAATGCTTTTTAATCCATACAACTGATCTTTTTGAAGTGTGCCATGGTGCTAAATCTTGTTGAAAAATGGAGCATTTATGAATTGTCATTTAGAAAAAGATTTAGTTTTTTAGGATGAATAAATACAGGTCTGTATTTATTGTTTTCCCTTTTTGAAAAAAAATGTAATGCACCAGGACCTTTTGTAGAGCCACATCTCCACACCGTAATTGATGGAGAATGTTTTACTGTCTTTTGTGTGAACTTTGGGTCATATACATAGGTTTGCTCTTTCTTGCGTTCTAACATTGTTAAATTGTCTAATTTTTTAAAGTTTTTAACCTTCAATTTTAAATGTTTTTAGAATACAACTTTTACATCATGTTAATGCCCAGGCATCATTTATGGTTATGATTAAAACTTAGTCAATTTTTTTTCAATGCAAATGTTTTCTTTTAGTTTTCTTCAACTATGTTATTTTTAGTTGGTATGTACTTCGCATGCAATCTAGACAGGAACAAAATACGAAAATATTGTCAAAGACTAAACCCAAAAAGGTATTGCCTATTTTTTATTTTTTCTTAAAGTCAAAGTTCTAACTAAAAAATATGTTTGCAGATGTTTGATTCCTGGGGAGAAGATGACAATGATTGGGGAACTGATGATTTAAGCGAATGTGATTTTGGAAAAGCAAGTTTTCAAGTATGAATTATTAGGAAAGATTATTTTTATTTGTGAAAAAATAAATGATTGGAAACAGGAATTTGAAAAAAAGATTTTTCTGCATTTTTAAAATTTATCTTAAAGATATGTATTTTTTCAATAATGCATTAAGTTCGTTCACTTTCTAGTCTTGCGATTCTCGAGTGGATGTTTTCACCACAAACCTCAAAAGGTTACGGTTGAATGATGATGCCGCGTCACTTGTGTTCACCAAAACTGAACCAAATCAATTGTTTCCTTCTTTTTACATTAATGTTTTTGACGAATCGAATTGTGAATTGGCAAATAACGATAGCGAACATATAAAGAATCTCATTGATGATTACAACAAACGAGAAGAGGTATGTATGCTTTTTTTCCGTTTTTAGAATGAGAATTATCTATTTTAAAAAATAGTAACAATTGCTTTTCCAATATCAATTGACAACGTACAGCAACGATGGGAAAGTGCAGCGATGAGTTAAGGCCCGTTTCCACTACGAGCGTGGAAAAGAGCATTCTTTGTTTGTTTTATTGATTTTTTTTTGCGCTCGCTTCAATTTTAACCGCTCGCTTCAATCGAAGATCAATAAAAGAAACAAAAAATGCTCTTTTCCACGCTCGTAGTGGAAACGGGCCTTTACACGCAATTCCTGTCCAATAAAAAGCGGCGCTCATTAACTTTTTGGTTTCGTCAATTTGCTACACTTTTCCTTTATGCTCTTAAACCAGAGATTTTCAACCAGTGGGCCATGGTACTGCTTTCAGTGGACCACAGACCATTGGGTTACCATACGTCCGGATTTTGCCGGACAGTCTTGATGTTTAGGGCTTCTCCCGGCCGGTTTCCCAAAAATTCTGCCAAAAATGCAAAAGAGATTCGAAGTGAGAACTTTCTTTTTCTTAGAGAACACTACTTTCTAGAAATAAAAATCGTGAAATCCGAGACAGATTTGAATTCAAGACCTTTTTGTAAAAAACGCTTCTTTTTGGGGAAGAAAATCAAGAAATCTGAGACTAATTCAAAGTGAAGACCTTTATTTTTTTAAATTTTTTTAAAGAACGCTTCTTTTTTGGGACAAAAATTAAATTCTGCTCATTAAAGTGGGTCATTATTAACCTTGAGTTAGAAAGTGGGCCAATGTATGAAAAAGGTTATAAACCACTGTCTCAGACAAGGCTCCACCGCCGTTTTTTACTTGCAGCAGCTGAAAACCTTCCAAAATTTTGCGGCAAACCTCGACCAAAAATGTGGAGATATGGCTTCGTTGACCTTTTAATTATTTTTCTTTTTGATTGAATTTTAATGTCGTGCCGCTTTTATAATGAATGAAATAGAATCACCAGTCACCCTGAAATGAATTTGAAATAAAAAATTTCAACTTTTGTACTTACGTATGAAACCTAATTCGGGCTGCTTTTAGTCAGATGTGTACGATAAGATTAAAAAGACCAAAAAAATAATTCTAAAGTCTTCAAACTGAATTGCATTAAGCTTGATTGCACCTGCATAAATCATGTTGCAGAGTGTTTAAAGACACTCAAGTAACATTTTTTTTATTGTCTTCAATTTGCTATTTCCAAATTCTGCCCCTCCAGGTTTTAAAATTTCTACATTTCTAGTTATGCTTCTGCTTCAATGCCTGAGTTTAAGTTGGTATGTACTGCATAAATCCCAACAACTGTTTTGCTCACAGGCTGAAAGTAGTTCTTCTTGTGGCTTCAATGTGAGCAAAAGGGAAGTCTATGAAAAAGAAGATGTAAAAGATAAATTGTTTTACAAGTTTTGGAAAAAATTAAAACTCTGTTCTTCGCAAGTAATCAGGTGATTTGTAAAACTTCATTTTGGTTGCATTTGCTTTAATTGTAGTATTTATGCAAAAGGTCTGATTGGTCAACACAATGATTTTCAATGATTGTGCTGCGGCAGTTTTGAAAAGGGTTTATTCTCAGCTGTTATTCTAGTTGATCTTCCGTAGAACCAGGATGTGTGATCGGGATGTGAACAAGTAATTCTTTCAAAAATTACATTTAATACGTTTTAAAAAGCGATATGATTAAATTGTTTTGAATACTTCTGGTTTGCCTTGATCCTTTTTTAATCTAAATAACTGCTTTGCAAAATAAAAAGGTTTACCGGGCGTTTGGATTTAAGCATACGTTTTTCTTGATTAACCTGGAACCAAAACCTAAACGAATATTTTGACTTGGTGCGATCTTAAAATTTGCACCACTATTAACTTATTTAAACATCATCCCTATTTAATGCTTAACAAAGGGGTCTGAATTCAACACTTACCTTCGTCGTGTTGTTGTGCTCTTGGTAAAGATGACAACAACACCTTTGGTTTTTTAGTTATTTTGGCTAACAACAATCACAGTCGCATCACTTATATAAAAGATTTTTACTGGAGAATAATGTTGGCTGTTCGATTGAGTTCGTGGCAATCGCTTTACGATTGCTCTCTTCAACAAACTCTGCAAGTCAGAAGGATAAATAACGATTGTGTTTACAATCAGCACGTCACCCATCTCGTATTCAAACTTAAAGATATATTTTTTTAGATATTCGTGGAAAGGTTCTCCTGTTCTATTCACTAGCGCGCCGAATTCCGTTCCAAAATGTTCTTTATGCGGTGCTGATAGAAAATTCGAGTTTCAACTAATGCCCGCTTTGATATCCTTCCTTCAAATCAATAAAAAAGGTAAGAATCGTTTTTCTAATTTGTTTATAAAAACTTCTTGTTTTTCAAACTCTTTTGAGTTTCATTTAATTAATTTAGTACCGAATAAATTCTTTTGTAGAAAACCTAAAATTTGTTTTAAAATCCTTTTTGCCTGCCAGTGATTTTGGGGTCTAATTTTTTTCGTTGCTAGCTTTCCCAGATTGAATCCAGTTTTCGACTTGCTGCCATTTTTATTCATTTTACTTTCTGATGATCTTGCAAAAGTTCTGTGATAAGCTACTAACCGCTCGAGCCGCTAGTTGCTTTTTAACAGCAGATACGAAATTATTTTCATAATGCGCCTCGTAAGTTGTCGAAAATGCGAGGTTAAAAGTTAGTCTTTCTACATTTAGTAGTCTGCCTTTTGTTATTAAAGCTCGCACCGTCTCTTTGTAGATTTCTGGGCACCATGGTATGACATTTGCGAATGGGGTTTAATATCGATGGTGCATGTCACTGTCAGGGACGGCCAACAATCGCGACGTCGTAGCTGGTCGATCGCTTCTGATTTTGAGTGAACTTTAAATGTTTTAAGTTGAAGACTTAGGGTAAAACAAATTTTAAGACGTAAAGTATAATCTGAGATAGATTCAAAAGACTTTTTTTTTATTTTTAGAAATTACTTCTCCTTAGGGATGAAAATCAACAATTTCGCGACAGATTCAAAGTGAAAAACTTTTTTTTATTTTTAGAAATTATTCCTTTTTGAGATCGCATTTCCGTAGTGGTAGATCGCGAGTTCTTATAAAATTTTAAAGTCGATCTTAACAGCAAAAAAGTTGCCCTGGTATACGTATGTGGTAACCGAATCTGCAAGAAATTTGAAAACTGTGTTTTGCTATGCTTTTTTTGACGTTTTCGTATGTATCACTAAATTATATTGTATTTGTAACTGCCAGCTCAACCGGCAACGATTTTCTGTTGTTCTTTTTAAAATCTGTCCCGAAGATAGCTTGATGTTGAGCTGAAGTTGATTAAGAACGATTTTTAAAAAAGCGCACTCGCGCAGAAACATTGATAAAGTAGGGCCGACGCTTGTTGGTACCTTTCTTTGTCAAGTTTGTGTATATTTTTTCAGACGATGAAAGAATCGAGTTCGGTACCATCTTGTTTTACACTTGTTCAAACAGTTGCTGGAATGACGACGACGACACTCCGCTTCAGGAACATTCCTTTTATTTTCCTGATCCAGATTTGAATTACTTCAAATCTCAATTTCGATGATCTTTTTCTATTGAGTCACTTTTTTGAACACCAAAATAAAAAATCTTTCAAGTTTGCCCTTCATTTTTCGGTTTTAATGAGTGTTTCCTGCCCGAAACAAATCTTTCGATTACCAATAGGCGCAAAAGAATAGGGGTTTGGGGGCTGCCGAACCCATAAAATTTCTAGCTCCGGAGAATTTGTGCAGCCCCTTTACAAAGCCTTCTAAAATCCTGCAATCGACTTCGAATTAAAATAAAAATCTTTTTTTTTTCTTCACTTGGCTTTAAAAGCCTTTGACTGGCGTCACCCATGCTCTGTGCCCCTAGGATTTTCTTTAAGCAAGAAAGTATGGCCTTGCCATGTTTGTCCACGAGAGACTAAGGTATACGCGTTTGGACCAATCTCCACCGACTTCGGAGATCGTCCACGAAAATCGGACACTGATTTAAAGTGAGAACTTTTTTTTTAGCTACAATTTGAAAAAAGTTTTCCACTAAGCATATTTGATAGTGGTAGTATGGCCTCCTTTTAAAAATCCTTGGTATGCCAGTTATCCAGCCAGCTGACTACGCCGACTAAAAACGACACTTTCCTTGGCATACCGTGGATCCCTGAACCCTGACCATATCTTTTAAGTGGGTCCTCAGATGCTCGTCATGAGAGATTAAGATTTAGACGCCCGTTTGTGCCAGCTGCGTGCTAGCCTTACTGGACCAGGCATCTGCGCTTCTCAGTGGACGAGCTACACATGGAACAGGAAGTACTGTGAGAGTACATCGTGTAGATCATAGGTTCTCAAAGTGCTCCGTACGGAGCCCCAGGGCTCCGCGAGAGAAACCTAGGGGCTCCGCGAGCTATTCGTTTACTTAAGTGGTTTTCAACCTTTTTGGTGGAACGGAACCCCAATGAAACATTCCAGAGGCTTGAGGAGCCCCTGTGCGGTAATTTGATTGTCTTATGCCAGGGTGGTCCAACTTCTGCACTCTCGTGGGCCACTTTTCAAAATTATTCGAGTTTGCGGGCCGCAACCGGCTAGAAACACCTATTTTCGTCCCAAAATCAGGGTGTTCTCTAAAAAAAAAAAAAAAAAAAAAAAAAAAAGATCTTCATTTGGAATCGGTCTCTGAAATTATTAATACAAACTGTAAAAAATAACTTTCTCGTAAAAAATTAGAGATCACCATAATTTCGTAAGAAATATAGCGAATTGGGAGACGAAATTGAAGTGAAGATCTTTTTTTTTTTAGAGACTACCATGATATTGGGAGAAAAAAGTGAAAGATAAAATCAAAGCCCTTTTTTTTCTGCAGAACATCAATTTTTGGCAATTCTTGCCTCGGGTGCCTGAATTTAAATATCCATCACTGTAAGTAACAATGTGTTTTTTTTTGTTTTTATTTTTATAAATTAATTTTGGGGCTCCATAAATAATGGTCAACTTCTTCATGGGCTCCATAACACCAAAAGTTTGAGAACCTCTGGTGTAGATACATACATCGCTCCGTGTTTTCATGCCTGTAACCAGTGCCCAGCCTGTTGTAATGAGCTTGCCGCAAGTAGCTTGGGTTAAGCTCAATCACCTGCAAGGTGGTGTTGGGCAATTTCATTCGTCCGTACACAAATGGGGTGTATCGCTCTTTCACCGAATTGCGAGTGCGATACCCATGAACAAACCGCAGACCGCATCCTAATAGCGTGCCTCAAACATCGGGCGCCATAAGGAGCACTAAATCTGACGAATTTAGATGACAAAACGCGATGCTGGCTCAACATCATCACTGCCAGCATCTGATCCGTGCAGTAAAGTAGCCTACGGTAGTAAAAGGATAAGCCCTCGGCCCCCAGCCTGTTTGTGACTGACCAGGAGTAGATGCCCTTCCAAACCATGACTACAACGACGAGCACTCCATAAAAAGAAAAAGTGTCGTCTATGCCAATACCCATAAATCTATAAACAGATTCAAGCCTAAAGTTTTCGATTGTTCTTTACTATAACGGCGTCACCTGGTGATGAAAGATACAAGGAATAAACGAGAAAATTTTAGCAACGCAACGATTTTAGTTTTCGTGGACTGCGTTTAACAAAACGAAAAAAATCTTAAGCATAAACCAAAAATTACGGTCCCGTTTAATAACAATATTTTCTTTCTTGTGAACTTTCGATATTTGTCACATATTTATTACAACAAAATGTAAACAATTTTTTTTGCGTGAAGACGATTTAATGTTTTATTAATAAATAAATAAATATTGCATAAAACTAGTAGTTCTAACACTTTAGAGGCAATGCTTTGCTTCACAAAACGATCATTTCTATAAAGTTTGAAAAAACTGGTAACAAACTTTTAAACTTTTTACCAACTTTAACTTTAACCAATTTAACTTTAAATTTTACTAACAAACTTTAAACTTTAACAAACTTTTTTTGTCTCAAATGGTGTTCGCGAAGAGGTATCTTAAGCCCTTACTTATTTTCCCTGTTTATTGATGATCTGACTTCTAATTTAAACATTGTTAAATCAGGGTGTTATGCAGAAAATTACTGCTTAAATCATATTATGTTTGCCGATGACATTTGTCTATTCAGTCCTAGTTTAGTTGGTCTTCAAGATCTTTTAAATACATGCTACAATTACGCCCAGTCACATAAAATGTTATTTAATTGTAGTAAATCATTTGGCATGTTGTTTACACCAAAAAATTTCAATCTACAGTATCTTCCTCTCCTAAGCTATTGATATAATTCAGAAATCAGTTTTGTTCAATTTGTAAAATATCTTGGGTTGCATATTAGCAGTGATCTTACTGATGACATTGACATTCAAAAGCAGGTTAAATCACTCTATTGCTCAGCGAATAAATTGTAACAGCAATTTAGTAAGTGTAGCTTGGAAGTAAAAAACGATTTGTTTAAACATTTTTGCATGCCTTTTTATGGAAGCCACTTGTGGTGTAATTATCGTAAATATAACTTCAGTCGATTACGTGTTGCTTACAATGATTTTTATAGAATTTTGCACCACACACCTCGATGTGTTAGTGCTCGTAACCATCAAGTAACTCTTGATTATTGATAGCTTAGATGCTCTAATTAGAAAGCATATTTTTTATTATTAATCGTTGTATGAACTCCCAAAATATTTTCATTATGTCATTGATGTCATCTGACTTATGGTATAAATTGTATTATTACCAATATTTTGTGCTAACTTTGTTTTAAACTTGTCTTTTTTCAATTGTGCATCTTTTAGGGTTGATATTTCTTTTTTTTTTTTTTTGTGCGTGTGTATACATGGACGTTTTTGCGTCTGAGATAAATAAATAAAACAACAGATTTTGTTAAAAATGCAGTAAAAACTGTAAACTAAAATCTTAGTTCGTCAATTGGCGGAGATATCGACCGGCAAGTGAAAATACCGATTGAAGGTGGTAAAAGAGAAAGTCGACTTTTAACTTGGTACCAGAAAACGAAAAAATTTTTTTAACTTGGTTTGTACAACTAAATGTTTAAAATACAAAATTCGGTTTATACAAAAATAATTGTCAAATTTTTTATGGGGGCTTAAAAAAGCAACATTTCCAATAATAAGCGACGTTTTCCAAAATCAACTTAAGGCTCACAATATTATTTGATTATAATTCAGTTTTAACCGGGACTCGTGAAAGTTTTGAACCGAGTCCGTATCCGAGTTCGACTCCGCATCCCTATCTAAAACTAAAAATTATTTCTTTGACTTCTATGGAAAAACCCTGCCAAGAACTGACATAAATTGCAAAAGAAATTTAACAAGCAATATTTTTGTTTTGTACAAGTAATAAACATGAAGAAAGCCGGAAGCAGGGGGGCAGGGGTACAAATTTCTCCCTGTTCTTTTTAAAAAGAGAGGGTCCCGGTGTGCAGATACAGAAGCATTGGGTAAGGTTTGCCGCTACTCTCATAGAAACTCGACCAAAATATCAGATCGATTGAAGGTGAATGCTATTACTTTGGTTATAGTTTGCACCTTAAAATTAGGACGAAAGTAGGAATCATGGACTCAATTAAAAGTGATGACTTTTTTTTAGTCTTCGCATAAAATTTGGGACGAAAATAGAGATTTTGAACACTGATTGGAAGTGATGACTTTTTTTGTCATCATAGATTTTTGCGCTGAAAACGGTCGTGATACAAAATGGCAATTACGAAAAAAACAACTATGTAAAACCTTCTAAAAAAGGTGCTTTTTTAAAAAAACAAGGTGCCTTCTTTTAAATTTTGCCGTCCCCCTTACCAAATGGCTTTCCGGCACCTCTTTTACTGTAAACTTGGTATTACAAAAAAGTGACAACCTTTAGCGCAACAGTGTAAGAAACAGTTGTAAAATTTATAATAGTGAAGGGGAATAATATGAAGGAAATTATATTTTAACTTTTCTTTCATTTTTCATTCAAAACTTAGCGCTTTTTTCCTTCGATTGTAACAACAATCTGCGAAACCTTCGAATCGTCGATGCTAGACGAAACGAAAACGTCAGACTCGTGCGACTTGCTACTTTTTTGGCGAGTCCGAGTTCAAGTCCAGCTATATTGCACTAAATTGACGAGTCCCTAGTCCGAGTCCACATCCCTGGTTTTAACTGTTTTCAAATTCAAGAGACGGACGCCTGCAACAGGTTTTTTCTCGATCGTAGTACGTTTTTACAGGCGATTTCAATTAAAGACTTCTTTGGTCTTCATTTGGGTCAAATTTCTCAAATAAAATATAGTTTATTTTGAAAATAACTTTGTGATCTAAAAAAAGCCTGAGAAAAGTGGAACTCGAGAATAATAGGCTAAAGGCAATTCAAAATTAGCCCACTTTTATTTTTATTTTTTTTATTTTATTTAAATTGTTTGCATCAGACACCAAGGTCCATAGACAAGCAATGACAAGGCAAAACAACACAAGACGCAAAAGCAGAACACCACGAGAAAAAAAAAGGGAAGTACAGTAACACAAACACAAAGGCAAGAAAGAAAAATTAACTAAATAAAATAAATAAAAAAAAACACCTATTGTAGAATGAGTAGAAAAATTATCTAATTTTGATAAAGTGTATTGTTATAATTGATCCAGAAAATAGATTTATAAAGGGCATCAGAAGACATTAAGCAAGAAATGTATACATTGAATGAATTGTTGCATCTTTTTATTTATTTATTTATTTATTTAAAGCAGACTCCCGGTCCATAACAGAAAAAAACACACAGAAAAAAACAAAAACAAAATAAAACAGCAAAAACTGCACAGAATGATTTAAACTCAAAAATTTAAAAATTTATTTCAAACTTTTAAAAAATTTAAAATCTAAAACTTAAATTTTAAAAAATTCAAAAATTTAAAAACTTATTTCAAACAGTACTGTCCGTATTAAAGTATTGACAAATCAAATGTACACGTTAGAAAAACAACCATTACAAACGATAAAGCATGTGCCTATAATAAGTAAAAAATTGATTATCAAAAAAGCAATAAGTGTTCATCATGTTGGTGACAAGTAAGTTAGAAGAGTTAAGGCAGCGACTAATAAAATTGTACAAAGTTTTTCTCAAAAGAGCTTCAAAAGTAGGTAGGTCTATATGATTTATAACTTGAAATTCACGCGCGCTTGTGTATCTAGGTAGGTTGTGTAACATCCTATAGCAGTCATTGTTGGCTACACGAATACTGTGAAAACTTGATTTTAAGTATTTACTCCACAGATGTGAACCATAAAAATTTGTACAATATCATTTAAACAATAGGTTTTTAACATCAAACGAACACTGTGAAAAAGCAGATTTTAATTGGTTTGCGAAACAATATAAAGATCTTACTTGTCTATTTATATCATCATCGTCTGTTAATGCATTGGTTAAATATACACCAAGATATTTAACTTTTTTACTAAAATTCAGCGTTTCGTTACACAGAACAGAACAGAACAGAATTTATTGTTTTGCCCGAAAATAAACACACAATCGACGTCAACACAGAACTATTCAGGCCAGGAAGCATCGAAAAACCCTAAGGTTTTCAAGTCAAGATGCTCCCTGTTTATTATCAATCAAGCATTAAACAATAAACGATTAAAAATTGAATTTTAATTTTTTGAATGGTTGAATGACTAAAAGTGTAAGCGTAAGCAAGAATTAGAATGACTAACTATAAATTGAGCAATGTTTACATAAATCACAGTAATAGGTTTACATAAAATCTAAATAAGCACACAAACATAATAATACACAATTACGCATATCTTTATACTATCATACAGACAAGACCATTGTGGGCATTATTTATAACTTGTAATTAAATATTTTTTTAATTGTTTAGAAAAAGCATAAATGTGGCATGATGATTTAATTAAATCTGGTAATTCATTCCAATATTTAACACCTCTATATTGTAGTGTTCTTAGACCAACTGTTTTTTGCTTTCTTGGTAAGAAATAATTACTTTTAGAAGTATTTCTGGTGTTATAGTTATGATTGAATTGTGTTTAGAAAAATATTTTGAAAAGACATTTGGCAGCCGATCATATTTAAAATGAAACATAAATTTACGTATTTCAAGAATATAGATGTCATGTATTTTGAGTACATTAGATCTTAACATTGCCCCGTCCTGAAAAGGACGTTTGCCGATTAGCAGACCCACACTGAACATCGGAATGGGTGGATACCCTTCCGTTTTGGTAGGTTCGGTTTCGGTCTGTCATTTTTAAAATCAATGAACAGACTTACTCACGGTCCAGGCTGCCTGAAAGCACCTACCATCTGGGCCAAACGGTGACGGCAGCCTTTCACTTAAACAACCGAGAGGCCAAATGTGAGCTAAAGGTCTACAACAATGGTAGACTTTTACCGTTCTGTCCAACCCCTACTTACCTTGGAGTAAAACTGGACAGATCGCTCACGTTTCGTCACCATTTAGTGGCATTGCGCAAAAAACTATCTTCGCGCGTCACACTGCTGAGGCGACTCGTGGGCTCGGGATGGGGTGCTGGTGCTAAAACACTACGCATAGCCACCTTGTCTCTAGTCTACTCAGCAGCTGAGTACAGTGCGCCACTCTGGTGTCGCTGTGCTCACACTCGCCTCATCGACAGTGTCTTGAATGACGCCTTGCGCATAGTTACTGGATGCCTGCGTCCCACTCCAACGGACCACCTACCTATACTCTCGGGCATCCAGCCAGCTGAGCTTCGCCGAATGGGAGCGACACTCTCCTTGGCTTATCGTGGATCTCTGGACCTCGATCATATCTTGTATGGTCTTTTAAGTGGGTCCTCTGATAATCGCCAAGTGAGACTAAGATCCAGACGCCCGTTTGTGCCAGGTGCGCGGAATCTTTTGGACAACCTTGCCAGATTTGGCATACGCGCCTCTGAATGGACAAATCACAAATGGAAAACGGAGTACTGTGAAAATGCTTCCAGGCTTCGTGCTTTTGTGCCCAAGACCGGTGCCAGGCCTGTTGGGATGGGCTTACCCCGAGCAGCTTGGGTTAAGCTCAACCGCCTGCGGACTAGTGTTGGGCGATTCCATTCGTCCATGCACAAATGGGGTCTCGCTCCTTCACCGAATTGCGAGTGCGGCGCCTCTGAGCAAACCGCAGACCATGTACTAACAGCGTGCCCTATACATCGGGCACCACATGAAGCACGAGGTCTGACGGTTTTGGATGAAGAAACTCGATGCTGGCTTAATGACATCACTGCCAGCATCTCATCCAGGCAGTGCAGCAGTCTGGGGTAGTAAATGGATAAACCCTCGGCCCCAGTCCTGTTTGTGTCTGACCTGGAGTGGATACCCTTCAAACGACGACGACGAGTACATTAGATAAAGCATAAAGATCTGTTACGTGGATTTGCCTTTTTCCTACCATATTTATGCATCTTAGTATTCGATTATGAACAACTTCAACAGGTTTAGAAACAGTTTTACACAAGCGGACTACAGGGACATTCGTGAGGTGAAATGATTTTTGAAGAAATTGCATACACTGGGATTTATTACGATTAAAAACAATACCATTTTTATAAGAAAAGCTATCACACACATCGAGTAAATCTTGAAGTCCTGCAACGCTAGGACTGAAACAGCATATATCATCTGCATATATGATATGGTTAACCAAAGTGTTTCCGATATAACAACCAGCAGGAACACGATTAAGATCTTTTGATAGTTGGTCGATATAGACAGCAAATAAGTAAGGACTAATTATTCCCCCCTGTCTCACACCGTTAGAGACTCCAAAAGATTGAAACAGTTGAGATCCCCACCTCACTCGCATTTGCTGTTGACGATATCAATATCGCAGCAATCGTATAAAACACGGCGAAACATCACGCAATAACAGCTTTTTAAACAAGAATTCATGAGATACTCGGTCGAACGCTTTAGAGGCATCTAAAAATACTGAAAAAATGGGGCTACCCTCTTGAAGGTAAGGCGAAATGATTTGCTTGAGCAAGAAGATACACATATCAGTGCCTGTACCACGCTTAAACCCGAATTGGTGATCACTAGTTGACAAAAAAGGCTTTATGTGAAATAATATAAAATGTTCAAAAAGTTTAGAAATAGTAGTAGCCACAGCTATAGGCCTGTAATTACCTACATTAGTAGCATCTTTATTTTTACACTTGAGAATAGGAACTACATCAGTAATAAAATAATCGTCAGGAATAAAGCCATGATTCACACGTAAATTAAACAAAACGCTTGAGTAAATACAAACACAATAGTGAGCATACCGTAAATGTTGTGCCGTCATGCCATCAGCACCAGCAGATTTCTGTAAAGGTAATTTTTTAATTAAATTACACGTCATAGGAGCTGTGCACTGAAAGTTGACTATACAGGTATTGCAAAAACTGGATCGGCGGGTTAGAAAGTTATCAACAAAAATTTTGTAACATTTTTTACTGTTTAGAAGTCCACTGTAGTGGCATTTCCGCATATTTGCAACATCAGTCTGACCAGTGGCATTGCCAACAGAGAGTGGAATGCTGTTATTATCTTTTCTGTACACTGCACGTACTTTTTTCCAAAATGCTGTTCTTGAAGAACTTGATTGAAGAGCAATTGCTAAGGCATCCGATTTATAGTGTTCCTTGAGTTTTTTACAGTGTCTTCAAGATAACCGAAATTTTTTACGAGTAACTTTCATTTTTTCAAAGTAAACTCCATGTCTAGGACGGCCATTATGCACCCAAGTTAAAAAAGCATAACAAGCAGCTGAATGTAAAGATTTTATTTTTTTTTGCACCCTGGAACCTGAGAATATTGAGGAGTATTCTGATGATAGCTTAAATGCTGCTTTGGATGCTTTAGTCAAAACAGAGATAATTTCTGAGTAAAAAAGTATTATCTCATTAAGATGAGAGTGATCATCCAGGTGGCATTTCTACACTGCCTTGCAGTAGCTGGAAAAGATACATCTTTTAAGAGTTCAGATGAGAAGCTGCTAAAAGCCTACTAACTAGGGTTTTCGATTGTTCTTTACTATTTTATAACACACGATCTTTCTTTTTTCTGAATCTCAAGAGCGGCGAAATTTTGAAATAATTACAAATAAAAAGAACAATAATTGTCACGTATATTGTTATTACGACGTATTCGTTTGGTAAGAAACATTTTGACACTTCATAGCCTTGAGGAGTCATAGTCACCTAAAAATTTATTTCGTTAATCTTTTGAAAAAAAAATTTTAAGTTTAAGCAAGTTGTATCAAATTAAAAGTGAAATGTTTTTCTGAGCTTATTCATGGGCGATTTTCGTTGCACTATGTAAATTGGCCTATATTTGGGGCTTGCTTTATAAAGATTTGGCTTGTCAATTGTTATTTTGCTTTTTTCGGAATGTGTTGGCCAGTCTTACTTTCTTTTGTATTCGGAAAGACGCTTTATGGCACTTTTCTCGGCTGGGCGATTTTGGCAAGCAGCTCTAAATTTTAGTCATATCATTTAAATATAAAAACCTTTCAATCGAATAGAATATCGTGGCTTTTCCAAATACAGATTTAGGTAATCGCTTAAGATTCTCGTAAATTTAAGGCATTTGATATTGTTTTGCTTGTCGAAAGGATAAATAAAAATGCAGATGATAATTTTTTTATATACCTTGAAGAACAAGTTTGCAATTTTAAGATTGATTGATAATCGATTGATTTACCACAACAAAAATTTATAGTATAGATGTCTTACTAATAGAAAACTTGGATTTGGACGATTTCTCCAACTAAACGAAGGCACAGATATCTCCAAAACGCCATCGTGATAGTATTTACAACCACTGTGCGTATGTCCGCTCATGATAAGACGAGGTTTTAGTAAGTTAAGAACCTGTAAAATCAATAATGATACTTTTATTAAGGGCAATAACTAACTTTACGTTGGATTTTTAAAAATATTCTCTTCTATTTGTTGCTATTGCTTTACACTTTCTTCTCTTACAAAATATCATAAGATTACCAATAAACCATCGAGTCCCGAATGCCTGCAAAATTAAGGCAGGCTAATAAAATTTGTATCCTACTTATGGAGTTAGTAGACATTAAAAATAATTCTACTGATAGCCGATAGTAAAATGTACGTGATGACAAAAAATTAAAGACTTTAGCAAAAACTTTATCTTTCTTCATTGGGTTGTATCATTGAATAAGACACTTCACGGAACTTTTCTACGGTTGGCCACCTTGTACGTAAAACAGGGTTATGGTCACTCTATATTACAGTCCACTTAAGATATATATCAGCTAGGACAAGTTTAATTATAGACTTACATCACTATGTATATGAAAAATACAAATAATAAAACAATTTTATCTCCGAAATTCTATACTACTGTTTCATCAGTTCTCTCTTGCTTTTTAATTAGTTGCATTTTAGCTGAAACGCTAGAGCGCTACGGTTTTTTTTCAAAATACAATAAAAAAAGAAAAACGTACCAATAATTTTAAATAGGGTTTTAAATTTTCTATTAAAATTTCAAACAATAGTTTCAGTCGGCTTTGCATACTTTGTGAGACGCTTCTTTGCTGACGCAATGATGTTTTGGCACAAACGTCATCACATCATCTTTTGATATTGAGTCTACTTCGTCACAGGAAGCATCTGATTCTCGAAAAAGAGGAAAGTGCTGCAAACCGTTTAAATTATAACGATAAATGTACTTTTTATGGTAGAATTATAGAAAACTGACTTCTATTGATTATGTTTTTATAATTTTATAATTTTACAGACTTGAATATTTTAATAATTATCCGTCTTTCAATATTTTAAACATTATAATTAATTTTTGTGTTTCAAAAAAAAGCCAAAGACTACAAATTTGAAGGATTTTCATTTAAGTTCAAATTCAAGTTAAAGTGCAGAAATTTTTAAAACGGTCAGGTTTTTGGGCTTTATTTTTTGAATTCAACTTTAAGTTTGAGTTGGATAATTTTTATTCCAGTTCCTATTTAAGTTCAGTAAAAATACAAAAAGAATTACTATTTGAACTATTTCTCTCTGCAAGATGTTATTAATCCATATTTATTCCGGCTTGGTTACTGTGTTTTGCAGTTACGCTAATTATACCAAAATTTCTCAGCGACCCTCTTCCCCGATTGCATATTTTTAATCAAAAGCCTGAGTTCTAACTCTAGAATGGTTACCCTCTAATTTGCTAACGTGGAAGGTAAACCCGGGAGAGTTTTACCCATAAACCATACTTATGAACCAAAACATTTATTTTGAAGATACACAATAAAAATACAACTCTTCTCCTTTTGTTGTTGCTATTTTAAATGAAAATTGCTGTTTAAGAAGTACCTCAGAAAACCCTTCCAAAAAAAGTAACAAAAAGTGATTCTTTATAAAAAAAACTTAATTGCCAAAAATTAGCCAAAAAATAAATAATCCTATCTTCTTATCCTCCTGCGTGTATAGTCTTAGGTGATGGGAGCATGCCCTGCCCGAGTCCTATGCCTCTATCTCCTCCACAAACTGTATGGGTGAGACAAAAAAGATTTCTTTTTAGTAGGCAAATAATGAATATCTGCATATATAATTTAGATTTTATAATATACAATATATATAAAACTTATATTTATATTTATTTTTACATGTAAATGTATATTTATACTTATATGTTTATATATATAACCTTTACCAGCGACATGCAGTCATCACAAACAGGATACAGTTGGCGAAGGCACTTTGCCTCGGTGCACCTGTTGCATCTGTGCCGCACCTTCTTATCACTCATTCTGCGACACTCAATACAGCGCACCAAAGCACCATTGCTGTTTGCAAATGATGTCCCTGGCGAGTGTGCAACAATATCGGGACAAAAACACCCAAGTGACACAACACACGAAATTGGTAACTGTTGGAGAAATTCACACAAAATGAGCCAAGGAGCAAAAACTAATGAAAACCGTTGGACCACACAACCACTCTTAGTCACGTCATGCAAAACACTGCAGCTACTGGGAGTGTCAAGCCGGAGTCACGCTGCCAAAAATATGAGTTACACAACCACCTCAATTACACCGGGTGAATTCTACCCTGGTAACCGTTCTAGGGTTAAGCGGAACTGAAAAAATTTAATTGATATTTTCTTCAGTAGTTTCTGCCTGCTCCAGAATAACGTCGTTTAATTCTTAAGTTTTAGTTTACTTTTGCGTCATGCCAAAGTTTTTGTTTGCAAAAAAAAACAATTTTTTTTTATCTTAAATTTGTTTGATTCCAAAATTTTTTATTAAAATTTTTGCAACAAAAAGGGAAAAAATTGATTTCTGATGAGCAACAAGCAAAACATATTTTTTTTACCTGAAAGAATTAAACAAGTTTTTATCGCTGGAAAACCGTTGCATACGGAAATTTTATCGAGAAACGACGGGGGTGGGGACGACCAGGGACTTGTTTAAATTTAAACAAAAAACTAAACGGTGTTTTTGATCTTTTTCTCCGAAAAACCAATGACGAAAAAAATTAGTCTCTGTAACTTTTAGTTGTTTTACTAACAAAATAGCGACACATGCTTTAAATTATTGTAGCTTACAAAAACGAAAATAAACCTTATGCGATTTGTAGCATTACTTACTTGAAGAAGCACTGGTTTTACATCAGGCAAAATTTGCAAAGAATCACATTCAGCGGTCTTTCTTCCAACCTGTGTTTACAATACAAACAAAATAATACGATAATTTTTATAAATTTTAGTTAAAATATTTCTTTTACTTTATAAAAATCTTATTAATCAATCTAAGAAATTTTATGAATAAGATTTTTCAACTATCAAAATAAAACAAAATTGTCAATTGCAATTCGAGTTTTTCAAATTGGTGCCATATTGTAAAACAATTTAAAATATTTTTTCTTGAAAAAACAAGGGTTTTCAATTTACCAAAAGTATATGTCACACTTCATTCGTAATTTTAATCATAACGATGTAGTGTATCCCCGTTAAAAGCAGTTCGTAGTTTTATCACAAGAGAATAAATGCGGCTCTTTGAGCGCTGTCTGCGATATACGTCCAATTTGTTATATGGCTCGATACATGTATCTTTTTCTCTTTTTTTCTCCTCTTTGTATTGACGTAATATGTTTTTTTGACTAACGTCATTGTACTGGAAAATTCGCGTATATTCCACTTGATTCGCGTAACGAACTCTCCAGGGGTTTCTGGCTGAATCTTGAATTTACGAGAAAGTTTACGTCACGTGATTTTGTTTTCTATATAAAGCCGATGCGTAGCGAGAAATTTATTATTATGATGATCATTATCGTTGTGAGGTAATTTGAAGCGATTCGAGTGGCGGCTCGAGCGAAGGTGATTTTGTTTGGCCACAGGAGGTGGACCGTTAGATTTTTGTGTCGGTGGACAATTGTTGAATTTATTTGGTGCCAGTGGTTGGCAGTTTTGTTCTACAGAGGTAGAATTATTTGTGTTGATTGAGTCGAGTTATAGTGTTAGTTTCGCTTTGCAGTTTGGCAAAGCGTGGAATAGAAGTTTCGTCGGACGTGATATTTTTGTAATACATCTGTTTTTATTAGAGAAAAGGGTCTCTGTTTGTTGTGAAAAAGAATCTTCAACGAAATCAATCCGAGCTTTCGTTAACCAACTGTATAAACCGTCAGGCTCATAGCAAAACTACTTCTTGAGCCGGAATAAAATAAAATTTAGACACAGCTTTGTTTCAGCGCAGGTATTCGGGTTACCTAGCTCAACTGGTCCTTTGGGATTCCCGAACAAAGTTTGTGACAGTATACAATAGCTATTTTTACGATTGAAAAAGTAAAACAAAATTATTTACAAGAGTGATAAAATCCGACAAATAAAATAGGTATTTTAAATTTTTGAAGTGCGATCTATTTTTCCGCCGTCTCTTCACAAATTTTTTTGCAAAATATAATTCAATATAATTCAATTTTAATGATGTTAAGCTTTTTAAAATTAAATCTTAATTGCTACTTCATCCTGGAGATGAAACTATACCTGGACGTTGATGTTCGCTAATATAGGTCGACTGGTTAAAGCGCCGGGCTCGTGACCAACACGGTCTCGGTTCAAAACCCACTCGCGCCATTCTGTTGTGTCCTTGGGAAAGACACTTTACGGCACTTTCCCCTGCTTGGTGGTCCTGGCAAGCAGTTCTAAATTACAGTCATATCTCTATTAAATTACAAGCGGACAGCAACATCTTGGTATCTCCGGAAGCAGGTCGGTGTAATTGCCTACCCTATGTATTAGCGCCTCCGTCGCTTTCCTGCAAGTCAGGAGAATAAATATAAAGATAGAATAAATATAAAGATAAAATAAATAAAAAATAAATAAATATAGGCAACTACCAAATTTAAAAGCTCTACAACTGCAGGTATTTTAAGCATTCTGAACCTGTCAATGAGAAGCAGCGTAAGTCTTTTATAACAGCCCGAAAAACGGTTTTTTGAGATTGCGCAAATTCTATTAAAATTTAAATTAAAAATCGTTTGGTACTAAAAAATTAAGAGCGAAATAGAAAAAAGTTCTGACAAGTCTTTCAGTTTTTTTTTCTCCTTTAATGTCGAAAACAACATTTTTGGCGTGATATTGAATATCAAACCAACTGCAGTCTGCAAGTTCGAACAATTTTGAAAAGTGGCCGCAAGAGTGAAGTGCTCGGCCCTAACTCTATATTATATTTTAAACAATTTGCAAAACCAAATTAACAAATTTTAAGGCTAAGGTCTTGAAAAAATAGTCAGATATAAAAAAACTTGTATTTTTATGAAATTGTTAGTACCACTTTTGAGCAGTTGAAAGATTTAGACAGTTGATTCAGTTTATTTTCTACGTCACTGCACATGAAGCAATTGTCATCATCAAGCCCCATGCTATTCAGAAGAACAAAAACATTTCCTTTTAAAACAATTGCCTGAACGTTTTCAGTTTTGAAAGCTTTAAAAAACCTGTAAACAATAAGCAATTTTTGAAAAAAAATCACATTTGACAAACTTGATCTTTAAAAGGGCAACAAGCTTTCCATTGTTATGAAACATAAAAAGTTTATTTATTATTGTCACTTTTACATCGCTTTATTAGAAAAAAAACCGCTGAAGTATAGTCCAATGTTCCTAATTTTTTCAAACCTGTACTCTTAGCTTGGCGATTTGACTAAAAACTTTGAACCCTTTAATAAAATATGTCAATACTTTAACCCAATGCCGCACAAACTTCGGCCAGCGGGCCGCATACTATACTTTCTTTTCGTTTTCAATCGTTATAATCTCTAAAAAAAATGTTTAAAATTTGGGATTACTACATTTTAGGATGAAAAGGGAGATTTTGGACATTGACTAAAAATGATGACCTTTTTTTAGAGAACACCACGTTTATGGAACAATAATGGAAATTTTGGACGTTGATTGTGTTAAAATCATAAGAATAGAACTCGCACTGAAATTGAAAAAGTTAATTAACTGCATAGAAGTCTTTTTTGAAACCTGTTAATTAATTCTATTGTTTGCGTTCACTGCTTTATAGGCAGATCACGTGCAGCGATCTTAATGAAATCTGATTGGCTCACTTACACGTGGCGAGCACACTATAAATTGAGATGTTGGTAAATTTAATTCCTCTTTCAGTCGTTGGTGATCAAGTGGTTCGGTGGTTTAGTTTTGTAGAGTGAGTTTGTAGATCGCAAGCGAAACTTGGGTAACTTTCGTTTTGCGATTGCATCGTTGGCTGCATCGTTGGCTGCATCGTTGGGAGCACGTTGGCGGCACGTTGTTTGTATAGTTAACTGCATCGTTTAAGCAGTATTGTCGAGAAAATAATTGTGGTCGTTGGCTTGTGGAAGCCTGTTATACCTTCATATCGAAATCTCAACTTTAATAAATATTATAAAGCCATAATACGTGTGGGAAAGCCAGCGGTGTGATTGGGGAAGGCTCGGATAGCTTCCCTATAGTTTGAAGAATTTGGAGCTAAAGAAGAGAGGGATTCGCTGTGCAGTCTACAGTAAACTTTGAAATTAACTGATTGAAAGTGATGACTTTTTGTTAAGAGATCGCTATATTGCGGCCTGCAAACAAAATCAACTTTTGAACGCGGCCGCAAGCTAAAAAGTTTGCCTACCCCTGCTTTAACGCACAAAATGGTTCTTCGGGAAAACGAGAGCTAAAAATCTTACAAAGTATTATTACGTTGCTATAGCAGAGTTGTAAAGATGAATGGAAATTGAAAAAAGACAAATAGAACATAAAAATCCTTTCAAGGATTCGGGTATCGAGTTGTATACAAAAACGTTATTATCATTATTATTTAAAACTTGAATCCTTTCTAAAAAATCTTGAAAAGACTCGGACTCGACCTCAGTCCTTGAATCTTTTAGTGACTTGAACTGGACAAGCAATTTAAAAAAAGCCGTGCTTAATTTTCGACTTCGCAAAATTGCTTTAGTATTCAGTAATCAGAGATGAAAATAGCGTCTATATCACTGTCTAACATTAAAGTCCAAATAAGAATACCAAATATGAGCAAGGGATATGAAAATACAAGTCGTAGAAAGAATTTTTTTAGCATCATTTGGTCTATTTTCGACTCAATTACATGAATCAACGGATGTTCAGTTTTAATTGTTCTCAACTTATGGCTTTTTGTCAATTATATCACTTCAGAAAAGATAAAGGAATAATTAATTTTTTGTGTAGCTCTGAAGACCAGTTTGATAAACCGCTCTTCGAAAAAAGCCTGAGCAAGCGGACTCTCTCTCTCTTTCTGACGGGAACCTGCCTGAAAATAGCCGCAGCATTTTGCATTTGAAGTTTCTCTCTGACAAAAGTTCAAAAGTTGAAACCGCGGTCAGGCAGTCAGGTTCGATGCGTGATGCGCAATGCCGATGGCAGTTTTTAGTGCTGTATGTTTACAAATCATCTAAATTAATATTTCAAAAAACTTCTCTTTGATCAAATAGAAAATATTTACCTTTTTAGCTTATTTTTTGTAATACTATAATGAAATCCAACATCGTGATTACCGACAATGATATACAAATGACGGTTTGAAGTATCAAAGATTTCGTTTGCTCTGTTCACGTATCGTTCCCATTGCAATTCGTTCGCCCATTTTCCTTCATCGAGAATATCACCTAATACAAAAATGGCATCCGGTTGAAACAATCCAATCGCAGTTTGAAAGGATCTGTAGATTTGCCATTCCCTGTAAAATAAGATCTTGGTTTATCTTACATAAGGTTTTCGTTTCTAATGCTAACCTTAACCAAAAAAGAACAACCGAAGTTTAACAGAAAGCAAACAGTGACAAACAAATTTTACCCTGAATTGATTCTCATGAATATAAACTCCGTAAAAATAATCTGTTAAATCTTTAAAATTTTTTACCAAGTTTGCACTGCTTATTGCTGTAAAGTAAAGCTTCTCACCACATATCGTACAAAAAAGAATAAATTGAAGCCGGAAAAATGTTTAACCGATAAGCCCGGCAAACTCCAAACTGCAATCAATCTTGAAAAGGTTGAGGTGTTTTTTACGGAACTCAAATGTAAACTCGAACCCGAAATAATTGATGTAGCCTGAGTTTGTCAAGGATGTAAATTGAAAAGTTGAATACACTAATTAAGACTTTTTGCCAAAAAATGCTACTGAAGGGAACAAAAATCAAACCGGAAATCAAACGTTAAGAAAGCCATTGCTCTTTTACTATTAGACTATTTCTCTATCTGGATCACAAGATTTTGACATTTTACTGGCTTTTGTTAAAAAAATACATAAAAATGAATCCATCTGTGAATTATGAGACTTTTAACATCTTAGGAGTTGAATGTAATCAAACTCTACCTTCTCAGTTTGTCGAACCAGTGACCTTGATTCTCTCCGAGCAAATGTGGATCCGCCAGAACTAGAAATCTGATATAAATTTATGTATTTCGTTTTATTCATCATGTTTATTATATTAATTGACATCTATTAGACCATCATCTTTTAATAACAATTTATGTTTTATGATTTTGTTTACGTTTATGATGCTGATTAGGAAATCAAAAGCAAAAAATCTATTACACGAGCAAGTTGAAATAATTATAACTAAGGTTACACTCTTTCACTTTTTTTTCTGCCTTCCCAGGTGATGCCCTACGGTGGTTATAAGTTTGGTGATTACCGCCTCTAATTTGGGAGGCAGAAAGATGAAATAGTATTACTATAATAAAAAATACAAAATGAATTTCAATGCCAATATAACATTATTATGATTTAAAATCGCTTGTCGAATCACTGCAGGGTACTATGTTTTGAACTTCATTTGCAACGGCAAATCGTCTTAAATGTCCACGACCGTAAACTGAACTTCATACAAAAAACGAATACTTCCGATAGGAAGCATCATCTTGCGTCAATTGTCACTCAAGCTTTGACGATGTCTACAATTTCAATAATCAAAAATATGCATTTTAAAAAATTTCGAAACAGTCCCAACATGGTTGAGTAGTTAATTGACATCGACATCGTCTCGGTTCAAAACCTACTCGTGCCATTCTATTGTGTCCTTTGGAAAGACACTTTACGACACTTTCCTCTTCTCGATGGTCTTGGAAAACAGTTATAAACTTTAGTCATATCTCTATAAAATTAAAAAACTAAATAAAATTTCAAGCCGACCGCAATATCTTGCATCTCCGGAAGCAGATCGGGGTAATTGCTTGCCCTGTATGAATAGCGCCTCCATCATTTTTCTGCAAGTCAGAAGGATAAATATGAAGAAATAATAAAAAAATAAAAAAAACATTCTTAAAGAGTTATTTTCACAAATCATTAACGCAGACTAACAGAAATTTTTTAAGTTACCTTAAAGGATTTGCTTAAGAAAACCTTAAAGAAAAAATTACCTTAAAGGATTTGCATACATTTGCAAAATTCCTTTTAGCTGAGGCTGCTTGCATGAAGATAGGGTCAAATAATAGATTGCATATTCATTGAACAATAAAACTGTCCCAGCGTACAAACTGAATTTTAAAGAAAACTTTAAAATTTTCTTCATATTTTAGTACATCTGAAATAGTATTAAAATGTTTGAATGACATAAATATTTTTGCGTGTGGTATTTAAACAAAATAAATAAAAATTACACTCTAAGAACAATAAGAATATTCTATTTGTTTATTTTTTAACAGTTAGCTGGTTATAAAATAACGTAAGAAGAAAGTTTTAAAGACCGATATACTTAGCAACTTTTTTGACGTAATTCAGTGTATATACAAAAAATGATTGTAGCAAGAGCAAACAGCCATAGCGGATTTAAACTTTTCATTTTATTCAACAAATATTTAAAATTACAAACATTAAGTAATTGTTTTCATTGTATTTACGATTGCTTTACAGAAAAAACGAACGTTTTTGACTCATTCAAGCCCTCAACCGGTTCCTGAAATTTAGTACAGTTAAATTTCACGTTAATAACTTTTCTTTTCTAAACCTAAAATCTTAAAATGCACACAAAAAATTTGTTTTTAAAAACACAGATTATATTTAAGACAAAAGGCTTGGTTACTATTTCGTGCTCATTTCTATAAGACTCGTGCTTATTTTAAAGTAAAGTGCTTATTTTTGCTATTTTTTTTACTAATATTGCTTTAGTTTTTAATAAAATTTCTAAAAACGTGCTTATTACAAGGCTTTCACTTTTTTGTCCGAAGAAAGAAGGTCGTTTTTTAGCCTTTTTTATCTTTTCTAGGATACATGATTCACCTTAGAAATAAAGCAAAAACCAAAAAAGGACTCCTCAAAAAGAAAAAACAATTAAAATTTTTAGACTTATTTTGTCGTTTCTGAACTTATTAGTTATAAAAAGCTATGGAAAATGAAGTAAAGCCGAAAAAATTTTCACTGTGGAAAAAGACAAGACAATTGAAATTTTTAGGCTTGTTTCATTTGGTTAGCCATGTTTATTTTTGATCGATTCGGAATGTATCCCTTATGCAACCAGGCTAATTTAAATTTAAACCAGTAAATTGTTACAATGATAAAAGTTAATACGGGCATTGTTATCAAAGAACAATTAGAAATTAGAGCTAATCAAGAAGGAAAGAAGAAAACTCCAGAAACTTTGCCTTGAAGAGAACTGATAGTAGTAGGATCGAAAAATCCCCTGGATCAACATCAAAAAGTAGATTGAAAAAGGACCAATCAGAAATGACTCGATAAAAACCAATTTCGGACTGAGCAAAACAATATACAGAAATTTAAAAAATTTAGGAAAGTTTGGAAAATTACGATTCGGGTTTAAAAAAAATCAGGTGTAGATAAAAAGATATCTAAACGGGGGGCGCAAAATCCTCTGCCCTTCAGCTGTTTCGACTATTCAAGTCTCGTCAGTGACAGTTTAATCTTGCAAAAAGATCTAGAAGTGAAAAAGAGTCAAAAAGGTACGGTAAGCAAAAAAAAATTTTTTTTATATCATATAATTTTATTGGAGCAATGATCCAGACAGCTGGTTGCTTGATAAATCTAAGCAAGCATTAATATTTTTAACAACCAATTTTCTGACTTTAATAAAACTCTAAAAACAGGTTCGTACCAGCTGGTGAGAATGAATAGCATCACCCAGTGGTGGATATTCCAATTTAGGGGCCCGAGGCAAGAATTTTCAAAAATTCATGTTGTCTGAGAAAAAAAGAGGTCTGATCTGGGCTTCGATATTTTTCTCCTAAAATCAAAGTATCAAAGTGTTCTCTAAAAAAAAAAAAAAAAAAAAAGTCTTCACTTCAATTTCACCTCTAATTTCCCTATTTTTCTCCCAAAATCAAGGTGTTCTCTAAAAAAAAAAGTTCTTCACTTCAATTTCATCTCTGATTTCCCTCTTTTTCTTCCAAAATCAAGGTATCCTCCAAAAAAAAAAAAAAAGGTCTTCACTCCGAATCGTCCACTGAGCGAATCCAAAACTGTATATGCTGTTTTCGAGGGGGGGCCCTTAAAATCGAGGGGGGGCCTGAGGCGACTGCCTCATTCGCCTCACCCAATATCCACCACTGGCATCACCATAGTTATGTTTTTCCCACAAGAACAACAGACTCTGTCTACCGTTCAGCAAAAACTAAGTCGATATAAATTCATCATAAACGGTAAAAAGAAAGCTGAGTAAAAACTTTAAAAGTTTTTTCTTAGAGTTATTAAGAAAGGCTACATTAGTGGTTCTTAAGAGATTTTCAAGTGTGCCGGGAAACTTTTAAAAAGATATTACGTCTTTGCCCTGAAACCTTTTTTTTTAGTGGACACTACTTTTTAGAGAAGAAAATCAAAAATCTGGGACAGATTCAAAGCGAAAACTTTTTTTAGAGAAGACTACTTTTTAGGGACGAAAATCAAGATTTGCACTCTGATCAAAGTGTGCCGCAGGCGCGAAAAGGTTGAGGACTACTGGGCTCCATCGCAACGATTCATACCTTTGATCTACAATGTAGATTCTAAAATTTTTATGTAGACTCTACATAAAAATTTTCTTTTGTCATTTGGTGACGTTCTTTAGAAAATTTATACTTGGCTTACACTTTATCTTTAAAGTTACGACTGGAGCTACTTTACGCAAACAAACATTTAGTAAACAAAACATTACCTGAAAAGCTGTTTTAGCTCATACCAACGTCACAAAAAGAAACGCTCGCTATTTATTGAATAAAAAAAAAAAAATCAAAAGTGGGCGGCTATGAAATGTCTGTGGCTACCTAAATTATATTGCTTCAAATACTTTAACAAGTATATGAATTTGCTTGTAGGTGTAATAACATTTTTTTTATTTGCTGTCTCTTTATTTCTTATTTTTATTTTATTGCATATAATCAAAAATGAAATATTTGTTTATAGAAATAAAAAAATATCATCGTTCATATTGGCCTACTTCTAAACTAAAACTTGTTTTGATTACAGGCTGTTACCCTTTCAATTATCTTGACAATTTTGACATCAATCTAATCCTTTCATTTCGCCTGAATTGGTTGATTTATTTCAAAATTCATATCAAATGAGATTTTCTTTTTCTTTTTTTCACTCGTCCAATAAAAATTTCAAACGTTCCTCTTGCTTGGTTTTGAATAGTCTTGTTAGAAAGAAATGAATAGTGGCTGGTTAAGTGTATTATGAATGAACAACTGTCTTTTCAAGAGAACCGATTTTTGCTTTGTTTAACTATTATGGTTGATTTTTTTCATTGAACTAAACTAAAGAACTAAGAACTAAACTAATAGAGTAAGCTACTTTATAACGGTAGCTTAGGCTACATTTAAATGTACTGTATAAGGTATAATAATGGTTTGCAGAAGTTTGAAGTGATATAATAAAGCTTTGTTTTAAATTGAATTGATTCTTACCAAACCGTGATTTACTGAAAAGATTTTCTAAATTTTTTCTTTCAATTTTGTTGCTGTTTTTAATATTTAACATTACCGTAGACTTTTTATTCTATTATTGAAATATTTGTGATCAATAGTGGGATTCAAATTATTTTCATCCGATTCCCTGACCAAAAAAGTCAAAGTTGCCAGCAAACAAATTGATCAATTTTGATTAGTATTTCTCACGTAACATTTCAAAATAATGGTTGAGCAAGCATTATTATATTATACGAAGGAGTGTCTATATTACAAGTGTTCTATGTAAATAATGAACTTAGAAGGCAACAGGTTGCGCGGTCGAGTGGCTAAGAGCACCGTATGACATGGCGAAGGTGATCAACACGATTGTGTTCAAAACCCACTCTCGCCATTCTGTTGTGTCCTTTGAAAAGGCACTCATGGCACTTTCTTTTGCTTGGAAGTCTTGGGAAGCAGCTCAAAATTTCATTTATATCTCTAAATATAAATCAAAAACTAAAAATAAAAAATTTGAACTGGACCGCATCGCATCTTCGGAAGCAGGTCAAGCAATTACTTGACAATTGCTCTATGTATTGTATCTCCGACGCTTTCCTGCGAGTCAAAGTATAAATATAAAAATAAAAAAAAGGCGGTATATTTCTATGTACGGGCATACCAACACACATGTTCAAGCACTTTTTAATTACAAAGAATCGGGTTAATGCTTGTTGCTTGTCGCTTGTATCTGTAACCAAGAGTGGATAACGCGTTGATAGAAGGTGCTGTACAATGGCAGACTCGTGAAAACGGCGATGTCGAGAATTACTGTTAGCTTTGCCATGGACTTCTGAGAAGTCCATGGCTTTGCAAAGGCAGGAAGATTGCCGCGGCTTCGAAAGGCGGGAAGATTAGTGAGGGACTTGGAGATATTTTGTTTAATACGCTCTTGCAAGTGTTTGACCTGCAATGATAGGAAGATAGTCTTTGTTAGTTGCTGGCAATAGCCGTTGGTTCTTAAAAACAACACACTGTTCGGCAAGAAAGTAGCGGTGTTTGACTGCTGTGGTGATTTGTGTTTTGAATTACCTCAAAACAATTTCTAACTTCGTAATATCTCGTTAATCGCTTTTCGTAATTCACGTACTATTTCAAATTCTATAACTAATTATCTTTTTGATTTTTTTTGATCTGCAGCAGGTTCTTTGGTACCGGTAATAAAAGTTTTTTCCAATAAGCTGAAATTTGTGTTTGTTAAAATGTCTTTTCAATCAAAGAAGTGTTTTTTTTTGTAATTTTTTTCCCCACCAAAAAAATTTTGGCGCCCCAGAGCACAATGTCTGAAATCAATATAAATACATTTGCATTAAGTTATAAACTGATATTGAATTTCTCACAGATTCTTTCACCTTTTCACCAGAACTCCATTATTTTTTTCCAGTTATTGTAGACACTGGCCGGTAGGTTACAATGAAAAGATGCTATCTGTAGTGAGAAATAGCTATCAAAAAACCGACTATTTAGTGAAATTGATTGTGTCGATCTCAATTCTTAATATTCGTTGCTTTCACCAAAACTATAAAATATTAATCTCTTTGATATGTGCTCAAACTCAACTCCGAAAAATAATCCTTCGCCGAAAAGTGTTTTTGACAATTGGTGGCGTCACAATTAAGCCTCTAACCCAGTGGTTCTCAAACTTTAGTGGTCTGTGGCCCCCTGCTTAGAATATGGTCAAATGAAGATCAAAAAAATGTCATCAATTTGAAACTGTCTCTGAGTTTGTCATTTTTGTCTCAAAAGTCAAGTGAAGACTAAAAAAAAGTAATCACTTTAAAATTGTCTCTGATTTTGTCAATTTTGTCTCAAAAGTAAATTGAAGTTCAAAATAAGGATTCTTCTCCTTGCCCCCGGTAAAAACGCCGTGGCCTCCTTTGAAAACTCCTGCGTTAGCCTCTAATTGGTTTAATTGGGCATTTTACTAAAGCATTTAGTACAGCAGTTCAAGATAGAGCATGTTCGTCGATTTTTTGCTCACAAGCCACAACAAAACTCATTAAACAAAGGTATTGCATAGAGTTCTTTGAAAAAGTAGGTAATAATCAAAACGGAACAATTTAATAGATTCAACAAGCGTTTATAAACGAGCCCTTAAGTCAAATTCTAATAACCGAAAAATAGTCGAATGTTAGTGGAGTGTGATGCCCGCCCGGGCAGGTCATGCACAAGCCGAAACAAGTTGGTTAAAAAGGTTTATTAAGATTTGATCTTCCGTCTACCTCTCGAGAAAAATGTTTTGTTTCATTTTAACTGAAGATTTGTATAGGCGGACAGTGTCGTTAAAATTTATTTCTGAGCTGCTGATGGAGCTTCAGAATACGGAATTTCATAAACAGTTACTCAAAGTTTACAAAGATCATCATTCGCTATTACAGTGATTCTCAATCTGTGTGCCGCGAAACTTTTTAAAAATATTAGTTCATTGCTCCGCCACCTTTTTCGTTCATGAACACTACATTTTAGGGACGAAAATCCAGAAACCCCCAGACAGATTTAAAGTGAAAACCTTTTTTTAGAAATCACTACTTTTTAGAGACGAAACTAAAGATCTGCACTTTGCTCCAACTGTGTCGCGAATTTTGAAAAAGTTTCAAAGTGTGCCTCAGGCACGAAAAGGTTGAGAACCACTGGCCTACTATATAGTAATGAGACATTGGTTATGGTTACGATTCAGAAACCATGCTTCAATCTTCACAGTGGAAACATTCGTAGTCATCAAAGCTTAAAAAACTCCACTAGGTAGCAGGAATGTGAAAACGACGCCGAGTTATCGTTTTTTCTCGAGGCATCGTGCGTCGTGACTAGGTCTACCCATCAGCAAGCCAAACAATTAATAAAGAAAATAACTTTCAGGTTCTACGTTGCTATCGTGATGCTGTACGAAGAAAGCGACCAGAGATGTGGACAGGAAAAATTAGCAACTTGATCATAACATTGTTGCCACTCATTTTGCCAATATACTGTAACTCACAAGAAGAGATTAATGAAAAATCAACTGTGGAACCCAGGCGCATAACAAAGAAATTCGAGAATTGTTTTTGAAATGTTTATAAGTGTGTAAGAGATGCATTTTAATGAAGGTTAAATTAATTTGTTAGATTTATTGCGTTGTGTTTTTTTTCTTAGAGCTTGTATTCTAAAAACCTCATAAATATAATTTGAGAGTTGCATTTAACAATTAAACCAACAGGAAAGTTTTTTTTAATATGCTATTGAATTTCATGAAAAATTATCTTATTTAGCCTATAGAAAAACGTAAATCTTTTTGTTTTCATCTCTATTCATCCTACTGACTGGCAGAACAATGTCGAAGACGTTATAGGCTACTTAAAGCAACCGTCAAGCGATTACCACGATTGACTTTCAAAGAGGCCAAGATAGTGCTGTCCGGCAAAAGTTTTTAAAATTATTTGCAAAGACCCTCATTATCGCATACGGTTAAGTGTCCGTTCGTTTCAATACGGTTAAGGGTCTTTCCCATGGACACAACAGAATGACGAAAGCAGGTTTTGAACCGAGACAGTATTAATGGCGTGCACCATCAATAGAGCCCTCCTAGCTACCTGACAAATTTTTTATAAATTGAGCAATTAATATTATTTTGATTAAGACTTTGGCTAAAGACGGATTTGTAATTATTTTGTTGCAAGGTAGACTCGAAAAAGAGTATAGGCTACTTTTTGGTCTACTTTTAAGATAAAAAATCGTGATAGTAATCGAAAAGTAAGCTTGATGTTTTATTTAAACAATTCGTGTAGATTGAAATCAATGGATTAGATTGGTTAAACGGAAAGAGTCTGATTGGTTGATCAAATGCTTACTTGAATGGTTCAAAAATAGACTATTTTTAACTCTAAAGAAACTATCGTTCTGATGACAAAAACTCGATTTTAAAGTCCGGATAAAAACAGCTGCCGAATTTTCCAAATGATGAAGATATGCCAGTAACTAAAATGAAAGACATATTAATATCAAAGCTGCGAACTTGATGTATTTTTAAACGAGTTTATGTTCGAGTTCCAAGAATGTGCTAGACCGAGAGCGAGATTTTGCATTTTTAATTGTTTTGGTAAAGATCGAGTTCGATAACTTCTAATTTCAAAATATTCAAGTTTAGAACGCATCACCATTGGCTCGTAAAAGCAACATCGGATCCATGATATTTTTCTCATTTAATATCTCTAATTATCTAAAATAATCTCATTAAGGAGACTATTCTTTCAAGTGAAAAGCAATGTCAAGTCAAAAGCAATCCAATTAAGAAAAATAGCGTGAGCGTGAAACCAGAATGAAATGCAGCAGCCTTTAAAAGACGTCCCAGCGAAATTCTGTTATACTAAAATAACAAAGACTAACATTTTATCGTGATTATTATCAACATAATTCTCAATTAATGAACTCAAATTCTTAGTTTGGCCAAAAAAGACTAAATTTAACCTTAAGTTTGCAGCTTCAATTGATATTGCAATTTTCAGCACATCTTTGGTTTTACAAGAGATGCAAATCAATTGTCCAATGTCATTCTTGAATGTTGTGTATTGATTTACATGGCCGGTGGACGTATGATGTAGTAAAATATAGGCTTACCGTACGTCCCGATTTTTAGGGCTTTGTCCCGATTATTTTTGCAGAAATTCCGCAAGAAATCAAGACAGATTCCATGTGCAGATCCTCTTGTTTTGTTTTTCAGAGATCACTAGTTTCAAAGGCAAAAATCATGAAATAAGGGACTGATTCGAAGGGAAGACCTTTTTTTATAGAATACTGCTTTTAAGGAACGAAATTCAAAAAATCGGAGATTGATTCAAAGTGAAAACCCTTTATTTTTATTTTTATTTTTTAGAAAACACTTTCTTTGTGGGAAGAAAATTAAAAAATCCGAGTATAATTTGAAGCGAGACCTTTTTTTCAGTGAACACTACCTTTTAGGGACGAAGTTTTTTCTGTTAACCATCGCCCCGCGGTTTGCATCTTCAAAATATGGTATGTCTAGTAAAATAATCCAAAACTGTCAATAATTAAATAAGATCCAAACTTGCAATCAGTGGTAGATCATTGTAAGATACATAAACTGGGAAAATTAATTAAAAAAACATTCATAACAAAGATCCTTGCTGAATATTTAATACCACTCAATTTGTAATTCAAGCTCTAAATTATTCTAAATTAGGTTTTATTTCACTGCAATTTTTTATTAAGAGTATTATGTAGATAGATGGTTCTTCACATTTCAAGCGTTTTAAAAGGTTGCGTATGAAGAGTTGTAAAAAGTTCAAAAAAATTCAAGCATCTTAAGCAAACAGCGTAAAACCAGATGTAACCTATGGCAGCGCTATCTGATTTTTTTGAAATACCGGAACGTTTGTGGCGCTAACGATTATAGCGTTCAACTTTATTTACTCTGAAATTCTCAAAGGAGATCATAATTATAAAATCAAATCACTGCATTTAGATGTTAAGATTCCATGACCCAGTATCTAATTATAAGAAAAAAAGCCGCTTAATATGTCGATGATGTCGATGAAAACTATGAGCAACAGGCGTACGTAAATAAATTTAAAAATGAAACATCGACAAAGTTCAATTTAGAACAGAAAAGTGATTCGTAGGCTATCTTACTTAGACTATAACTGAGAGAAACTAAGAGAATTGACAAATAGTATATATCATGTATATATATATATATATATCATGTGTGCTAAAAAAGTGACACACTTTTTGACAAACAACATCTTAACAATATCATAAGCAAATATGATGAAATTTTGCACAGAGCAGCCTGGTCTTTAAAATATTTAAAAAATTGTTTTTTTAAAAAAAGAGGCTTAATTTGTTAAAAAATTCAGTGGATAGTTAACCCTATTGGATGAAGATATTTGAACGATTCTCGTGAAACGCATCTCAATTAAAATTCTTCACATTGGCCGACGAGAATCAGTCCACAACTTGTAAAAATTTACTTTTAATTTAAAATCGATTTTGACATTAAATCATTTTTAGTTAAATCTACAAATTGTAAGAATAAAATTGTAAAAACCATAGAACAATTATTAATTAATGATTAATTAAACTTAATTTAATATATATCATAGAATAAAATGTACTCACTTGACAAAAATAAAACGTAAAATTTAAATATTAAAGTAAAAGAATTCTATCGAAAAACATTTAAAAAAACTGTCAAAAATGTTATGCTTTTGAACTGCTCGTGCAAGTTAAATCAATATCTTCTTCTTCTTCTTTTGGCCTTTCCCTTTAATCAGGGGTTACCACAGCGTGTAATGTTCCTCTACAGCGTCCTGTTTTCAATGTCCTTCTTCCTCGCACCAACTTCCCCCATATCCTCCTTCACTACATCCAAAAATCTTCTTTTCGGCCTCCCTCTTTTCCTCTTTCCCGGTAACTCCATTTCCATCACCCTTCTTTCTACATACTCGATTTATCCAAACCTTTTGATACCATCGATTATAATATCTTATTAAGTAAACTTGAACATTATGGTGTTCGAGGCAATGTTTTAAAATGGTTTGAAACTTACCTTATTGGAAGGACTCAGCTGATGGAGTGTTGTAATGTTAGATCAACCATCATAAACAAATTAACTTCTGGTGTTCCTCAAGGCTCTGTACTCGGCCCACTTCTCTTTATTATCTATGTAAACGATTTTCCTCATTGCTTAAATGAGAGCTCTTGCCTGTCCTTTGCAGACGATACCACAATCTTACTGTCCGACAAAAATATTAGATGCTTATTTAAAAAGGGTAGCAACGAACTCCTCAACATTGATAACTGGCTAATTGCCAATAGACTTTTTTAAAATTCTGACAAGACCAAATACATGTTATTCAGAACGCCTAACTCAAAAACACCTCCAGTTAACCTATTTTTTAACCTTTAGAAGATGCAATATAGAAAAGGTGCCATCAATAAAACTTCTAGGCGTTATTGTTAATGAACATTTGTCGTGGAAAAAACACATCATGTTAATATACAAAAAATTAAGACAAATTTTTTGCATAATAGTAAAAATAAAACCTAATCCAAATAAAAAAACATTACTAATGTTCTATTATTCTCTCTTCATGAGCCACATACGCTACTGTATATCAAATTGGTACTTTGGAAATGAAGCATTGATTGACAAATTACAAAGATTGTGCAACAAATTCATAAGAATAATTTTTAATCTTTCTCACAGGGAAAATGTTAGTCGCTCGATGTCAGAACACAATCTAATTACTATAAAACATATGTACAAAGCGGAAATTGGTATTCTTATGTTCAATTATCATAAAAACCTGCTGCCTCGATCTTTCTAGAAAATATTCATCCAAAAATCATTTCATATGAAAACCAGAAGCAGCAGTAATGTTGTTACCAGCTTTTGCCGATCTACTGTTATTTAGCAATCATTAAAATTTATTGGACCAAAAGTTTGGAATAATATTCCTCTTATAATTAAAGACTCTAAAACAAGCAATGTTTTCAAACAAAAATTAAACCAATTCCTTTTAAATTCTTAACATTTCAGATCAATTTTTTTATATTTTATAAACTTAAAAATTCTCGCTTCCTGGTGCTTGTTTAGTTGCTTTTTTTCAGAAAATTCGTACCCTATAAGATGACGCACCCATTCCACTTTCCTTGCATTACGATAAATAGAAGACTTTATCACGAAGTAGATTCAAATATCGCTTTTATTCCACTATAAACCTTGTATTATTTCTAAAATATTTGCGCATTGCATCTTGTGTTTTCCGTTTATTTATTTGTTTTTTTTGTGCGTGTGTGTTTGTAACTCTTAATCTTTAATTTTTTTTCCTTGTCTTATGAGTGAAATGGTCCTTTTGACCCGCGACAGGATTTCTTTGGGTGGGTTTCTTTGCCTGTCAGGCCTTTTTTGCCAGCGACCTGTTGTGCATCCCACCACATTTTCCGCCGACACAACCGCGTCTACAGATGATTCAGATGACGCTTTTTTTCTTTTTATTCCATTTTCTTTCTTTCATTTCATTTCTTTTTTCGTTATTTTTTGGTTTCTTTTAAAAGGTGCTGCAACCATGCACACTTGTTCTTAAAAATCTTTTCTTATCTTGATTGCATGCCATAACGTTTATCCTTATTGTTGCCTCTTCCTTTTTCTGTTCTGCTTTCTACAACTTACAAATTTCCTATTTCACTATGTTTTTTATGGCGGAGCTGAAATAAAAGGTACCAATACTGATACTCTTGGTCTCTCCTCATGACATGTCCATACCACCTCAGCCTGCCCTCCGTCATCTTCATTACTAACCGTTCTACCTTAACTGTACCACTGATGTACTCATTTCTAATCTTATCTTTTCTCGTGGCAATATTTTCTCTCTCAACATTTTCATCTCTGCAACATTCATCTCTTCTACTTGTTTCTTTGTATTGATCAAATCCCATGCAAGTTAAATCAAATATACTATACCAGGGATGTCCAACCTGCAGCCCACTGTTTACTCAAATTTTTTACTTATATTTTCATAACCATATCGAATTCGATGTCACTGCTGCCATAGTAACATACAGGGAAACAAAGCAAATACGTGAGTTGATTGCTGCGTCGAATGACGTCCATTGAATTGATCTATGAAAGTTTTAGTGGGCAGAGTCATGGACTCCTAAATAATAGAACCTGGACTGGAAACGGAATTGAAAATCGCAGAGCGCGTGTACAAAGGTAGGCCAGTTGTAAAAAGCTAAAAAATTAGTTCGATTTTTTAGAAACTATTCACTGTTAAGTTATTAAACTTAGAAGTATGGCTTGCAAAATATAATGAACAATAGATTTATGATAAATGTGAAAAGAATGCTGGAAAAAAATCAGTGTAGGTTTATTAGAAAAAGATTAATGACTAAGGAAAATATGTAAGAATCACAAATATTGCACACATTAATTTACAAATACTAGCAAAATTTATATTCTACTTCTGGTATTCAGGTAAAATTTTTTATCAGTTAATAATGTAGGCAACTTACGAATGAACAGCTATTTTCTATTTGTTGTGTATTTTTTCACAGAATCAAGCTCGATCATTGCATAGTTTAACAATGGCATTATAATTTATTCACTATTATTTTTGTGACATTAGTAAAATGTTGTGATATTGTGCAATCGATGACGTAGTGTTTTCTTAAACGCTCTAATCGTAATCAGCGCCTTCTGCTCGAACAATTATTGGACACGCGCGTCTCCAGGCATAGTTGTTACTACTTAAATATGCGCCTTTATTTTGGTTTAGCAGTCAGTTCAGAGTTATCAAGCTACTACAGCAAACTAACTAATAGCATTATATTTCAATACGGTTGTTTGTTTGGCTAAGTACTTTTGTGAATATTTACTATTGTTTTTTTAATAAACCTGTGTATTCGTGCAAAGATACAACAGGCAAAAGTGGCGACGAGGATTCAAGGAACTCAACTGCGTCAAGAAAGAAAAAAGAAAATTTGTTGAATTTGCATTACAGCTTGAATTGTCGACAATGAGTGAAATTTCTGAACTGATTTTGTTGTTAAATAAGCAACACCAAGAGCAAATGGCAGTTTTACGCGACGAGCAGAACAAGCAACACCAAGAGCAAATGACAATGCTTCAAGAGCAGATAAAAATTTTACAAAGCAGCTTGAACAAACCGCGAGAAAATGTTCCAACACCGATGGCAAGTTTTCAACCATTCGATTCCACATCTGAGTTATGGACTGATTATTTGGCAAGGTTCCGAACATTCGTCACTGCTAACTCCATTCCCGACAACAAGCAAGCACAAATTTTTCTTACCAACCAATCTAACTCCGTTTACAAAATGCTTAGCAACTTAGCGGCTCAGCAACAACCTGTCAAAAGCATACATGAGCTAACGATGAATGATATTCAGACGTTTATGGCAGAGCAGTTCGACCCAAAACGATTTGTTGTCAGAGAACGTTTCAAGTTCTGGTCTGACATGAAACGCAAACCTGGCGAAACTATTCCTGAACTGGCAAGCAGAATACGACAAGATGCAGCTACATGTGATTTTCAATCCATTAAAGATCCATTAGATGAAGCCTTACGAACTAAATTTATCTGTTCGGTCGACAACGAAGCAGTTTTGAAGACACTCTTCAAGCTCAAGGACGATGAACTGAAGTTTAGCAACGCCATCAGAGTGGCTCAAGAAGTGGAAGAAGCAGCCAAAGTAGCAAAGGAAACCGTACACGGTCAACCTTCTACGTCGGTGCAGAAAGTTTATCACGCAAAGTCCAAAACTTCCAAAACGCAAGAAAAGAAAACCGCCTGCTTCAGGTGTGGAAATTCTGGACATTTTAGCAAAGCTTGTCCTCACATTAAAGCTATTTGCAGCTTCTGCAAGAAAACAGGTCATCTGCAATCTGTATGCATGTCTCGACTAAGAGATAATAAGCTTGTGAAACAACAGATGAAATTGGTGCACAAAATCCAATGTTCTGTTTCACCCATCTATCAAACTATTAGACTTAATGACCGCAGAATTAAGTTTGAAATTGATAGCGGAGCCAGTGACACATTTTGCTGTGAAGCGACGTGGCAAACGCTGGGTAAACCCATTCTACAACCTGTATCAGTTCAATATCAAGTTGCTGAAGGTAGCCCGCTACCCGTCGTGGGACAATTCCAATCAACTGCAAGTATTGATGGAAAATCACCTGACGTGACCTTTCCTGTGATTGTCACTAAGGTGCCCAATCTAAATTTACTAGGTCGTCTGGCGATGATGAAGTTGAAACTCACCAACTTAACTGATCACTTCAGAGAAAACCTAAGTTGTGCTGAATCTACTGCAACGATAGAGCACGTCACTACAACTGGTCCAGAAAACTCCTTAGATGCGGCATGTATTCAATTATGTGGAGAGTTTCCTACTTTATTTGAATCTACATTGGGTTGTCTAAAAGATTTTTCACTGGACATACGGTTTAAACCTGAAGCTAAACCTATTTTCAAGAAGCCAAGACCTGTTCCGTTCTCAATCCTACAAGATTTAAACGAAGCATACGAAGCAGGAATTAAGAGAGGTGTATGGGAGCTTACAGATTTTAACTCGTACGGCACCCCCGTGGTTCCTATTCGAAAGTCTCCTTTGCCAGGTCAAGCAAAAGCAAGCATCCGAGTTTGTGGAGATTATTCGGTGACTGTAAACTCGCAACTGGAAGACCATCGTCAACCAATCCCTCTCCCAGAAGATCTAATGCGCAAGCTAGGACGTGGTTACTGCTTTAGTAAGATTGATCTAGCTAATGCATATAATCAAATCTGTCTTTCTCCTGACAGCCAGAAGAAGCTGGCTCTCAGCACTCACAAAGGGGTTTTACTGCAGAAAAGACTTCCTTTCGGAATTAAATCCGCACCAGGGTATTTCCAAGAAATCATGGAACAGTTAACGCAAAATTTGCGAGGAGTTGCCGTGTATTTCGATGATATTTTGGTAAGTGGTGACAACGCAAAAGATCATTTGATGAACCTGCGAGCTTTGTTCAAAAGACTAGAAGAAAAAGGTCTTCGCTGCAACCGTGAGAAATGTGTTTTCGCCCAAGTATCAATTGATTACCTGGGTCACACTTTATCAAGTCGAGGAATTGCAAAAGGGTCCAAAGTTGATGCCATACTAGAAATGCCTACACCCAAGAACATTTCTACGTTAAAATCTTTTTTAGCATCTGTGCAATTTTATTCTAAATTCTTACCTCCATATTTTTCGGAAATCACCGAGCCGTTGTACAAGCTTACACGCAAAGGACAACAGTGGAAGTGGGATGAAGTAGAAGCGACATCTTTCAAAAAGATCAAACGGTTACTATGCACAGAGACTGTACTTGCGCACTATGACCCATCTCTTCCGTTGGGTTTATCTTGTGACGCCTCGGAATGCGGAATTGGAGCGGTATTATTTCATCGCTTTGCAGACGGAAGCGAGCGTCCGATTCTCAATATTTCTAAAATTCTATCGGCAACACAAAGACGCTACAGCCAAATACAGAAAGAAGCACTATCCTTAGTGTACGCTTTGAAGAAATTTCATCAGTTTCTCTACGGTCGTAAGTTCATTGTGGTTACCGATCACAAACCTTTAGTGACCTTGTTTGCCCCTGATAAAGGTACTCCTGCAATGGCCGCGAATCGACTTGCACGATGGGCATTACTAGTCCATCAATATGACTACACGGTGGAATACCGTAGAAGCAAGGACCATGGCAATGCCGATGCTCTTAGTCGCTTGCCATTTTCAAATGACACAAGTTTTGATGGGGAGGAGATGGAAGATGATGTCGATAGCGTTTGTCAAATCAATCCTGACAATCCATTGCTTGTGGTCAGAGAGACTGCCAAGGATCCAATTCTTTCCCAACTAATGCGATAGAGCTTAAAGACTTCAAAAAGTTGGAAAATTCGTTGTCAACAGAGAATGGTTTCGTTTTTTACGGCTTACGGGTAATAATTCCTTCAACCCTACGTAATCATATTCTTAAATTATTACACCTTGGACATTTCGGCATGCAACGGATGAAACAACTTGCCAGGTCAACTGTCTATTGGCCAAGAATTGACTTTGACATCGAGAACTTATGTCGCAAATGCACTTCCTGTGGCCAATTTCAAAATAAGCCGGATAAACCTTCAATCCATCCGTGGATGATGCCAGAAAAACCATGGTCAAGACTCCACTTGGACCATGCGATCAACTTTCTGGGAAGAAACTGGTTAGTCCTTGTAGACGCTTATTCAAAATATCCTTGCATTCATCCAACAACCTCAACGTCTTCGAAAAGTACTACTGCTATACTTGAACAAGAATTTGCTCATTTCGGATATCCCCACACGTTGGTGACCGATAATGCCACAACATTCATGTCTCAAGAGTTCCAAGCTTGGTGCAAACAACGAGGCATTGTACATCTCACCGAAGCACCTTATCATCCAGCAACAAACGGTGCTGCCGAGCGTTTGATACAATCGTTCAAACAGGCATTGAGAAAATCCTCGTTACCTCCAAAGGAAGCTTTGCAAGAATTTCTAATGCAATATAGAAGAATTCCTTTTGCATCGGGACTGTCACCAAGCGAATTGTTGAATGGAAGAAGAATTCGCACCAAAATTGACACTTTGGTTCCATCCATTCCGCATCTCCTGCAGGGAAGACAGTCAAGACAAGCGAGCAAGCATTCAATTGCTGAAGACTCGGAAGTGGTTTCGAAAGTCGAACATTATTACTCACTAGGAGACCCTTGTTACGCACTGTACTTCGGCCCTAGAAGAGATCGTGACCCACGATGGGTGCCTGCGATAGTTACGAAAGTCCATGGTACACGAAGCGTCAATGTACGAGTCATTCCTCGAGGACCAACTTGGAGAAGACATCTTGATCAACTTCGACCTCGATACGGTTCGGATCAAGATGATGATCCCTGTGAAATCCCAACGAGCGTTTTGTCTACAGAAACACTTCCAGCCGGGACTGACCACGCATCTAGTTCTTCTTCGATGAACCAACGCAACAATCCGAGATTACCAACCGGAGACGAGTACGGGCGACACAATCTACGACGATCAGCGAGAGCAAAGAGACCTCCAAAAAAATATTGTTGCTAATATGTATATATATTTTTTTGTCGTAGTTTATTTGGGGAGGTGTTGTGATATTGTGCAATCGATGACGTAGTGTTTTCTTAAACGCTCTAATCGTAATCAGCGCCTTCTGCTCGAACAATTATTGGACACGCGCGTCTCCAGGCATAGTTGTTACTACTTAAATATGCGCCTTTATTTTGGTACAGCAAACTAACTAATAGCATTATATTTCAATACGGTTGTTTGTTTGGCTAAGTACTTTTGTGAATATTTACTATTGTTTTTTTAATAAACCTGTGTATTCGTGCAAAGATACAACAGGCAAAAGTAATACATTTTTTTATTTTTTAATTTATATGCAACAACATTTATGTCTTATCTATCTGCTACTTCAATTGAATGTTACTACTGAATAAATTATTGAATTTAATACAATTAGTACATTTATTATTGAAGCACATAATTGCATTTTAAAGTTTAGTGTTTTTCTACTTTATTTTTTGATTATCTTATTTTAAAAGTGTATTTAAAGGTTATTATTTTTTGGTTATCTTATTTAAATTTAAGGAAAAGGCATTTTTTTAACCTTTTAATTACCTTTTTTTGCATAGAAAAATATTTATTTAAAAAATGGTTTATAAATGTGCTGCCATTGATTGCAAATCTGGATACTCTTCAGAAGAAAAAAAGTTAAATGTTACATATCATTCATTCCCTTTAAAAAATGAAGAACTTTTATGTAATTGGTTAAAAAACATAGCTAGGAAAAATTTTAAACCCTCAAAATACTCAAAGTTGTGCTCACTCCATTTTAAAGCAGATGATTTTATTAAAGTTTCTCATGATTCAAACCAAAGACGCAAAAGAAAAAGAGATAGTGAGCACTTATGTTATAGAAGACTAAAACCTGGTGCTGTTCCTTCAATTTTCAAAAATATTCCTTTGTATTATACAAATAAAGATATACCTTTAAGAAGCGGTAATGCTCTTTCAAAAACTAGGCATGATAATGAATCAGCAATACTGCAAAAACAGTGTGAAAATTTTTTGCAGTCTGACAATTTAAAAAATTTTGATGATTTGTTAGAAAAACTTTCATGCACAGTTTTGTCTCCACAGTTTGTTTTATATATATAAATCAGAAGCAGGAATTTCTTTAATATATTTGTCTATTGAACAACCATTCTCAATTTTGTTTTCCATAAACATTGATAAAGATCTGCATGTGCAAATCTATCATGAAAAAAAACTTATTCCTCCTTCTTGTTACCATCACATTTTGTCTTCTGAGAAAGTAACACTATTTTCTGAAGTAGAAAATTTAATAGCCTTTGCAAAAAATTTAGACCAAAACATCACAACATTAATGGAAACAATTAAAGCAAAATTATTAAATCTAATAGAAAAATACATTGATTTGTGCCAGGATGACTATAAAAAAAAAACCATTGAATTTTATATTGGAGCAATTGAAATTACTTTTTATTACTAAAAAACAATGTCGCTATTCAGTAGAAATGTTGGTCATGTCTTACATAATGCATGCAACCAGTTCTAAGGCATATGAAAGGCTATGTCAAGAGCAAATTATTATATTACCTTCAGTGAAAACGTTGAGAAAAATAACAATGAATCTAGACCAAAGAACTGGACTTGATGATTCTGATTATCTTAAAATAAGATTTTCAAAGTTAAACTTTTTTGACAGAAATGTTCTCTTGATGATTGATGAAATATATCTTTCAAAACGTGTCGAATCAAGTGGAGGACAGGTTTTTGGCTTGACTGAAAGTTGTGCTGTAGCTGCCACAGCTTTGTGTTTCATGATTAAGTCTTTATCTAGTGGCTATCAAGATATGGTAGGAATTTACCCAATTAAAAATTTAAAAGCTGAAACACAAAAAGCTTGTTTTGATAAAGTTATGCTACTTGTTCATGAAATTGGATTTAATGTTATTGGAATCTGTGTTGACAATGCTTCTGCAAATAGAAAGTTTTTCAAAGATTTTCTTTGTAATGGTGCATGGAAAGCATCCATTCCAAACAAGTATACAGATGGAAAAATCTTTTTAATATTTGACCCTACTCACATAATTAAGAATATATATAATAACTTAGTGAACAGAAGAGTGTTTGAAATGCCTTGTATGACTCCCATACTTGATACTCCACTTACAGCCAGTTTTGCAGATATACTGTAGAGAAAGTTTACAATCTTGAATGCCAAAAACCTTTAAGGATTGCCCATCGTCTAACAGAAACAGTTTTAAAACCCAATAGTATAGAAAAAGTTAATGTTAAACTTGCTCTGGCTGTGTTTCATGAGTCAACTGTGATTGGATTAAAGGAATATGGATTTCATGAAACTGCTTCTGCTATTGATTTGTTTTTGAAGCTGTGGAATATTTTAAATGTTTCAACATCAGAAATTGGAAAGCATAAACGGGATATTTCTCGTGACCCAGTTCGATCCACTGCTGATTGGAAGTTGAAATTTTTGACGGACTTTGGCCATTATGTTAGTTTTTGGAAAAATTCAAATGTAAGTATGTTTTGCAAACTTTTTTTGTTTAAAAATATAAAACAGATTTCATACCTATATCTGATATGTTAATTTTCAAGAGTAGTGTCATAACGTAAGTTTTTAATTGAAACAAAATTATTAGATCAGCTGCTTGCAATTTATTGTATTCACATCCGACTGGCTGTTTGCAAAATCTTTGTATTACTTAATGATCTTTCTGTGATTTTCTTTGTTACAATGTTTTCATTGTTATGTTTATATGGGTATTTTCTTAATATCTTTTTTTTTTCTATTCAGCAACCTGGATTAACTGAACACACTTCCCGTGCTTTGCATCAAACATGTGAAGCAATAACGCAGATGTCAAAATACTTGTTGGAAAACTGTGGCTTCAATTATGTGCTGTTGGGAAAAATTCAATCAGATATGATTGAACGAAGATTCAGCCGAATTCGTCAACTCAGTGGAGCAAATTATTATATTTCTATGAGACAACTTCAAGAAAGTGACAGGAAAATCCGCTCAATCTCGTTGTTGAAATATTCGCAAATATCTATCGCTGAGATTGATATCATAGTCAAAACAAAATGCACTAGTAACAATAAATTAATGGCCACAGCAGAAGCCTTGGAAGCTGAGCTACTATTTAATATATTGCCGACAGAAAATGATGCAGCTGTTATATTTTATGTTACCGGATACTGTTGCAAATCACTGGTTAAATCAACAAGATGCGTTGAATGCAAAACAGCTACTGTTGCAACCATAGTTGAATATGTTCCTCCTTTAACAACAACTATGCATGAGTATGCAAACAAATTTTTTGATGGCATAAATCGTGGGGGTCTTTGGAAACCAACAACCGAGTTATATGAAATTGGTTGTCTTTGTTGGAAGGTTTTTGCTGAACTTTGCAATAGTGACTTGAAAAAGTCATTTTTAAGTGCCGAAAATCAGCAGGAAATTTTTAAAGAAATTGTAAACATATCTTATTTTAATGATGATGTTGCTTTTCGGTCGCTTCCAGTATTGTGTAGCAACGGGCACAATATTGTAGAAGGAGTGTCAATACGTTTCTACAATTGCATGTGCAAAAATTTAATTCGCCAATTAACGGAAAAGGGGCGTAGAGGTACTAGTGCCAAAATTAGAAAACTTAATAGTAATTAAACTGTAAATACTCCCAGTTAAAATTATTGATTTTTGCAAATATTATTACTAGTTTTTTTTAGATAACGTCTAGCTATGCGTAAAAATAATAATTCGTTTGTTGTTGTCCGGATTTAAACATTTAGTAATGTTACTGTTTTTTATAAACCATTTAAACTCGTCAAGCTTCTAAAATTTGCCGAAATTCATTAATGTTTTGCTTTTTTTAAGTTTAGGTTTGTGTTACTTTGTATCACATCCTGAAGTATATTTTTGTTAAAGCTACTGTTACATAAACCACCTTAAAACGTTGCAAATGAACTGTAAATTGCAGTCCAGTTACTTATAAAATATTGTTACGTAGTTTTTTCATTCTTCTGTTTTGGTCTTTCATTTTGTAGTACTTGTGTACATATCAAACGTACTTTATGATTGATTTTAGTTACCTACAAGCTTTCTACAAGCTTCTCCCAAAACCAAGCTTGTCACAACGTTTATGCGTTCGATAATAGTTTTTACTTTACTCATGTATGCATTTTATTTTTTCATATATATTTTTATCTAATTGTTTATTACATATTTTTGTTATTCTATTTTAGAAGTTGATGTTATTCTACTGTTTGTTTTTCAATATAGCCTTTTAGTTTGATTGTAGCTTTTTAAATCATGCTTATACCAAATCAGAGAAATAGTCGCTAGACTAAGATGATGTTTATCATAGAATCTCATTCGTACTAAATTCAAGTCGACTAAAAAAGAACATTTTTGGTTCAACTAGGCTGTGGGCCGACCCAAACGTTTCCGCTGCAAATATCAATCAAGTAAAGCTTTAATTTAACCAATTTATGCTTTTAAAAAAAGCATCAATATTTTTTTTCTAAAAAGACAATTTTACTGCAATGGCCTACTTTTGTACACTCGTAATTTCTCGTTTCCAGTCCAGGTTCTATTATTTAGGAGTCCATGGCAGAGTTTATCATAAAGACGCTTGCCCAAAGCATCATTTTTAGTATTCACATTGTTTTGCAATTAAATTAATATTGAATATGTTATTTCCAAATATTTTTTACAATATCAAGTGATAGCTGTTAATGACTTATTGGTAATAAAATAGTAACTTTGAACCAATGTGGGGTGGTTTGAAATAAGATTATTGTAGTAGCAGCGATGCTGCTTGTCGTAAAAAAGAATTGCGCGGAATTATTAGGAGGATGGAAAAAGGATCAGACATTTTTAGAGATTCTAGGACTAGGTTCAATTTAGAAATTTAACATATGGTCGGGCCTAGAGTTGCACTCTTAGCCAAGGAAAGTGTCGCTCCCAGTCGGCGAAGCTCAGCTGGCTGCATGCTTGAAAGTATTGGTAGGTTGTCAATTGGAGTGCGGCGCAGGCATCCAGTGACAAATGAGCAAAGCACCGTCATGCAGGACACCGTCTATAACGCGAGTCTTAGCGCTGCGACACAAGACTGGAGCGCAGTAGATAGGGATAGGGCAGCTGTGCAAAGTGTTTTAGCAGCAGCAACTCGTTCTGAGCTTGCAAGTTGCTTCAGCAGTGTAACGCGCTAATATAGTTTTTTGCTCAACGCCCCGAGATGGTGACGGAATGTGAGCGATTTGTCGACAAAATAAATGGGGTTGAACCAAATGGGAAAAGTCTAATGCTGTTGTAAACATTTAGCTTACGTTTGGACTCTTTGTTATTTAAATAAAATGGTGTCGCCACCGTCTTAGTTTGACTAAGACCCTCAAAGGCTTTTCAGTTTCCAGAGGAGTGCAACAATACTAGATTGTCTGCGTAGGTAAAGTTGCAGGAAGTTGTGGAGGAAAAATGTAGACGTAAATATGAGGAGGTTGGAAAAGAGAGGAGCCCAGATCAATCCTTGAGGAACGTCGTTTTCAGATGGTGATCCCTGCTTCGTTTGCGGTCACCGGCAGCAAAGGTGTAACTTCGGGTTTGGAAAAGCTCCGTGGTGATTGTAACTATGTGCTTGTCTCGCAGAAGTCTCAAGCAGCTAATTGTATGTAAGGCTAAGATGCCAATACAGAGTCATATGTCGCCGTCAGATCCACAGATCAACAAAAAAATCTTTGATGTTTTCTGTTAATTGAATGACTTGATCGACGGTTAATTTTTTACGTCGAAACTCAGCCTGCTGTCAAGGGAGCAATGAATCTATAATTGGTTCGACGCGGGTGTAGATAAGCCTTTTTTGAGGATCTTGTAGGAGACACGGAGCAGAAATATCGGTCGATAACTCTTTGGTTCACTATTGGCTTCATCAGCTTTGGGATTGCGACTACAACCGCTCTTGTCCAAATCTGGGAAATTTTGAGTCAGTGCAAGCAGGAAGAAAGGAAGTCATATAACCATGACTTCAAAGCAGCTCCAGCATGGACATTTTTAACACCAATTAAGTAATGAATTTAATAGTTTTACATTTAACTTAGCTTCCTAATTAGTTAATTAATTTTAAATTTATATTTTACAGTATACTTGTCATTTGGTCAAGGCATCTAATACTGCTAAAGATGAAATTTCATCGGCATTTAATTTTGTGGCCCGCTAAATGTACTGAAATTTATGATTTGGCCCATTATGAAAAAAGGTTGGACATCCCTGTACTATGCGATAATAAACATCCAAGAAAACAGTTGATTGCATATTCATAAAAGCAATTGTGACGTGTACAAAGAGTCAAAAGTTGAAATAGAAAATTTTATAGTGATGTTAGATGTAAAATCAAGACAGGAATAATTTAGTGCTGCAACAAGAACTTCTAAATCAAGGACATGCATTGTCTATGTCCAGACTTTGCTAGCGAAGGCGATCATCTTTACTGTATAAGTGCTAATGTATTACTGAAATCAATTAATGATTGGTCCGTAATTGCTTCAGACAAAAGCATTAAAACGTTTTTTCAGTATTCATTACATAACAGTATTCATTTCATTTTTTTTTTCTGTCACTGATTAAACAAAACTTTTTCACGTAAGAACTACATGAAGATATAATTATTTTGTAAGTGCTTTTTCTTAGGCTATTTTAAGTAAAATCACGAGTAATAATTGTTCGCTGTTGGTACTTAAATTTTTTTGCAAATCATATTTTTATAATAGATACGAAGTCTTTGCATAGATAATAATATTTAAATTTCTTATTAAGAGCAATCAAAATTGACAAATCTACTTATTGCGCAAAAAAACTCTCACAAACAGAAATGTCGAAATACAGCAAAACGCAGTCCAATGCATGAATACCAACACAATTAAAAATTAAATAAAAAAATCACGGAATTGTTATTCTTTTTATTCGTCAATTAAGTTCCAGTTATAATCAAAGATTTTCATTTAAAATAAAATAATTTTCTTTCAAGCTTTTTTTCAAAATTTGTATTAAAATGTTACATACAGCAAATCAAAAATAGTGTAGACTCACCTGATATCCAGTTGTTTCTTATGCACTTCAATAGATGCACTGTGTCAAACAGTAGGTACCAACTCCGTGTGTTATCTAAAGGATGAGTAGCAGTGGCAGGGTAATCCGACTCTGATGGACGATCGAACATCTTGCAGTAAAGCTGGTTGATCTTGTGGTTGTCTGTGATGGACCCAAGAACAGTGCCTCCAGCCTGTTCTACAACCATGGCAGCCTGCTTCACCACCTCAAATTGAAAAGAAGCTGTTAATTTATGGACAGGTGTAACAGATACCATGATGCTGGGGCCTCGATGAAGACACTTGGACATGACGCAAAGCATTGAAGTGGCTTTTGCGTTGTGGTCATTCTTGGCCATGCCACTGAGGACTCCTCCGGAGAAGGCTACTGTTGGCCGAATCTTCATCTCGTCAACTAAGAGAACTACATTTTTCTGTTGAGGCTTTTGAAGTTTGGCAAACGTCTTTGATAAAATGTCCTTCACATTCACTGAAGAGACGACAGCTTGCAATTTTCTTCTACTTGGCAAAACTAGATACTCACGGAGTACTTCATAATTGCAGTGTGGAAAAGATCCCACAGCAAAGCAGTAGTCTTTTACAGTAAAATTTTTGTTGACTAGAAGCTTCAAATTATTGATAATAAAATCGATTTTTTTGCCTTTTTTTTTGTCTTCAGTTTCTTGAGCCTGAAGCACAGTAACTACTTTCTTCAACACTTTATCCAGAGGAATTTTATAGTTAAAGCAAGTATGCACAACAGCATAAAACTGTGAATAGGAACTGAGGCCATTATTGGGGTTCAATATAGTTCCTAGGGCAGTGGTTCTCAAACTTTTTGCGCCGGCGGCACACTTAGCTACCTTTCCAAATTTCGCGGCACACTTGGACCAGAGTGCAGATTTTTTTGGTCTGCACTGAGTTTTCCACGTTTTCCTTTACCTGATGCATTACAGTGTATTACATAAACGCCTCGAATTTTTATTTAACTTTCTTTAAATAAAGTCAAAACTTTCTTTTATTATTCTTCGCTAGATTTTGTACTGTTTGTTTTCAAATAAAGTATTTCGGTTCCGCATATCGTGTACGACAGGCATGTCAAAGTCGCGCGGCAATGTGGGCCCCATTGGGGAAATTTTAGCCTGAAATTTTGCCACTGGCCGCAATCTGGTTACAAAAGAAATTGAAAGCCAATAAAAAAATTCTTCACTTGAATTGTTTGGCTGATTCAGGTTATTTCTTTTAATTTTACATTGAAATTAAGGTGAGGACCAAAGAAAAAATCTTCACTTAATTGGTTGGTTAATTTCGGTTAGAAAATCAAGTTCTTGCTAATAAACTTTGTCACTTTAATTATTTATATTTAGTTCTGAATTTATGATTAATTTGATTTTGTACTGAGCATCTGATCAAAAAATTCGTTGAAAGATTTCGCGGGCCGCGATTTTGAAATGCGTGGTGTACCGAAACGAGCCTGGAAGATAACTGATCATTAAAAATTTACGTAATGGGAATTACATTTAGAATTTTTAAGCTTTTTTGTCGCAGCCCATAAGAAACATACTTTTCTTCAGTTACAGAGTTTGTTTTCGTTGCTGTTGCGGAGCATGGATTAATGTATTTTAAAAAGTTTTGCGGCACACTTAGAAATCTCTCACGGCACAGTAGTGTGCCGCGGCACACAGTTTGAGAAACACTGTCCTAGGGGTACGCGAATTCCACTCTTGTATGCAAAACACGTAAGAGGAGAACATAGCGTTGACTTGTTTTCAACCAGAACAGTCATTTCGCATTCACGAAAGTCAGACGACATAAAAAGGAAAGCACACCTGTCAGATCTTCGGGTAATCACAACATTGTTATATTCCTTGTGAAGTTTCTTGTCAGGTAGAAATTCACTGAACGACTTGATCCTGTCTCTGGCCATAAAAACGTCAAGTTGTTTGTCTACTTGCTTTGCAGGGCGAGGAGGGATTTGGGGGGTCGGCAGACATGAAGCAGGTACATCAAAAATGCTAGGTGCAACAGCTGGTCTTGTTGTTCCACCTGGCAGTTTCTTCATTGGAGGATTTTGTGGCCAATGCTTCTCACAAATAAAAAAAGATTTAGCATTTGCAACATTAAAGTCTTTGCGAGGAGGAATCACAGCCAGCCACCTCTGCCTCTCAGGATCAAGCCTGGGTAGTTTGAATATTCTACGTTTTGATAAAAGGTCGTAGTTTCCTCTACAATTCACAATTCCACATTTATTCGGCATAATTACGTAAATTAATGCTCTTCGAAAAAAGAGAAAAATAATTATCAATATTACTCACAAACCTTGACCGGTCTGACCGGCCGGTAAAAAACCGGTCGAAACCTTTTGTTTTTTGACATTACAAAGTATATCATTTAAAACAATTTTATGGATTGTTTTGTTTCTAAAGTTATTTAACAACGCGATTTCTGAAATGGAGAGTCGTCCGTGATGAAAATTTACCATGTCGGCCGTAATGAAAATTTAGTACCGCAGCGTAGTTAAATCTAACCTATTCTTTGACCTCCTAACCCTCACCCCTATAAGGGTGAGGGTTAGGAGGTAAAGGTATAGTGGGTGTAAAGGTATACAGTAAGTTAGGGTGAGGGTTAGGAAGTCAGGAGATAGCTTTAACTACAAAATTTTCATCACGGCCGACTCTCCATTTGAACCTGATTTCTTAGTGTGAGTAAGTTTGAAAAAATTGTAAAAAGTGGTCAATATGCATAGAAAATTCACTTGTCATTTATTCAGAATGATGGGAAAAAGTTGAGCCCTCGACAGTTGAATATCTTTTTCTAGTAGTAGTAGGCCCTAGAGCCCTAGGCCTACGACTCAACTTTATCTTCTTTATGTAAGCTCGTATTTACTGTGCGTTCTACACTTAAAATAAAACAATGATTGATTGAGGAGGTCACCTAAATTTTCTGAAATTTTGATAGCTTTGAAGTAACACTACCTGACTACATTTTACGACCACTTGCAGCGACGCCGTTGATTTGACAAGTAACAACCCTTAAAAAACAGTCAATTACCAATCAGAACAATGCGTTTATCTGCCGGCCAACCGGAGAATGGTGTCGCCGGGTCACTAAAATAGCCTATTATCTTAAACAGGCCTAAATAGGCCTACCTATTACCTAACACTCGCCTATCCCTATGCCAACCAGTTTTGACACTCCACCTAACTTTCCTCAATTTGCTATAAATTTTAATGCTGTTCTTATTTAATTTTAAAAATCATTAAACGGTATTTCTTATTATTCTTTTTAATTATAATGAAACTTGAGTACACCTTACTAGGATTAAACTGCCTCGGTAACATACCTTTAAATTTTCGTAAATGAACCTACCATAGTTAGCATTGTAGATCACAAAGTCTACCCTATGATGTAACAATAAGCTTTTATCGGCTGTGCAAATTAATAGAAAAAACAGTCGCCTTCGCTAGGATTATCTGAAACTAGCGCCTGCATGTCCTTGATTTAGAAGTTCTTGTGCTGCAATAAAAAGTGCAAGTGCAAGGTAGCGATAATATCTCAAAAAGTAGTGAAAAAGTGAAACAAAAAGTAACTAGGCCTACTGTATATTTTTTTAAAATTGCAAATATAAAGAAAAATTACGTGGAGAAAATATATATAAAAAGAGAAAAATATACATAAAAAAATAAATAAAAAGAAAAGTATTCAATGTTGAATAGGAAGAATAATAGTTGGAATATTTATAAAGGCATTTAATACATTAGTGTTTCTCAAGCTGTGTGCCGTGAGAGGTTTCCAGGTGTGCCGCGAAAGATTTCGAAAAAAAGTTATTCAGGGACGTTAAATTTTGCGGCTTTTGCACGTGAAATAAGCGAGATTCGGAGCCAAGACCGTTTTTATTTAGAAAGAACTGATTTTGGAAAGAAAATTAACAAGAAAGAGCGTCAATTTAGGTGAAGACCCTTTTTTTTTAGAGAAGAGCTTATTGTTGCGGCGAAAATGAAGAAATCAAAGCGGAAAATTGTGACGAATGGGTTTTTGCTTTTATTTTCTTGAGGAAAAACCTGAATTTTGAGATAGAAAGTAGGAAATCGGTACATAAAAATAGGTAAAGACCTTTTTTTTAGAGATCATATAATTTTGGGGGCGGAAATCAAGAATCCTAGCTCAAGTGTGCCGCGAATTTTGGAAGATACCAATTATGTGCAGCAGGCCAGAACAACAGTATTTTTAGAAAACAACTGATTTTAGGGACAAAAGCTAGGATTTTAGGAATTTAGGGAAGAAATCTGAGGCCAATTCTGGGTGAAGACCTTTTTTTTAGAGATCACTTGATTTTGGGAACATAAATTAGTAAATATGGTCTAAAGGCGTCGCGATTTTCGAAGAATTCCAAAAATGTGCCGCAAAGGGAAAAAGGTTGAGAAAGACTGTAGTAGATGAATCCAACGTGATTCACAAATGTCTAAATTGCAGTTTGAAGGTGCTGGAGGAAAGTAACTGCATAGCATATGGAAATAGGTTTATTGTTGTATGGAACATCAATCTACAGTACTTCTTGTGGTAATGTAATGTATAGATAATGCTGCCTTTTCAGAATCCAATGTGCTGTTATTCTAAATATGTCGGGGTGTATTCCAACGTACGGAAAAACAGTTTTTAGTTTGACCCACACAAAAACAGTTTTTAGTTGGACCCATTTGGATATATTACAACAAGCGGCATAAATACCAAAATTAGTGCAGTTGAGATTTTGTTTAAGTTGAATGATTTTACCGTTTTTAAGTTTTAATAGAATTAGTGTTGTGGACCATGTTTTTATGTGTTCCATGATTACCACAAAGAGTACAATGACCACAAGCAGAAGAAGATTCATTTTTATGGTGTGTTGGCTGTTGGGATCTCTTTTTGTAGTTGGTTAAAAGATTTTGAAGTGTTGCTGGTCGTTTATAAATAACAGTGGATAACGGATTAAGTTCTTTTTCTTTGTCCGTGATGCAATTGGTAAAAGAAGTAGCCCAAACAATTTTAGGTAATTAGGATTTTTGTCTTTTTTTTATTTTTTTTTTTATCTCTATATTTATCCTCCTGACTCGCAGGAAAGCGACGGAGATGCTTACATAGGGTAAGCAATTACCCCGACCTGCTTCCGGAGATGCCAAGATATTGCTGTCCGCTAGTAATATAGTAGAGATATTACTGTAATTTAGAACTGCTTGTCAAGACCACCAAGCAGGGGAAAACGCCGTAAAGTGTCTTTCCCAAGGACACAACAGAATGGCGCAAGTGGGTTTTGAACCGCGACTATGTTGATAATCAGTCCGGTGCTTTAACCACTCGACCACGCTGCCGACAAATAGACTTTATCATAGACTTTGGTTTTGACATTATCAGGTTTAAAACGATTTAACCAAGTTTTGGCTATATTTATCATATCATCAACCATTTTTTTAATTTAAATTAGATAGTAAACATTTAATTTGAAGTTTTTTTAAACTTTCAATGTATTCTGTTGGGATCTCGTTTAGTCATCGCATACGAATTGCTTCCGAAAACACTATTGAATTCAAAATACTCGTATGTGGTGGGTGATATGAAGAGCTGTGTAGGAAAAATCGGTTTAAAGCAGTGGGTTTGATAAAGTCTTCAGTAAAAAACCACAGTTACAATTATTATCAATTACATGGTCAACATCTAAAAATTCTAGATGGCCTGGAGTTTGGTATTTGGTGCAGATATGACGAAAATCAAGTTTAAGACAAGCAGATTCAAAAACATTATAAAGTGCCTCTTATATTTCTTGCATAGTAGTACTGCCAATAGATAGCCATATTATGTCGTCTATAAAACATTTGAAAAATTCTGATTGCATGATAGTTTTAGCAGTGGTAACAGTATGAAGTGAAGAGCGATGTTGGCAATTGAAACCGAGTGATTGTCACCAGTAATTATGCTTGTTGTTTGTCTGTTTGATAGGTGAACTGATCGAAACTGAAGCTGATCGTGTGGATTTTCGTGCCTTGTTTGTTTAGATAGAATTGGGCGCCGTATCATTTGCATTGAAAAATGGCTCGACCGCGTCATTATCCGTCGCAATATCGAAATATAATGATAAATTGCTTGACCGTTTTGACATCGTCGGTCCTTCGGGAGAAAATATATACAACTTTAAATGCTTCGTCATCTGCGCCTTGTTAATGTTGGTTCTGAAGAATCAATAGTAGAAACAAAAAAACTGATCCGCTGAAATATTGAAATATTGTTTTGTAATTTGGCCGCAAAAAGTTGGTGAGTTTGTTTTTTATAAAAAATTTGTATAATTGTGTTGTTTTATATATAATTGTAAAATTAAATGATAGCTTGGTGCAGAGTATTTTATAATTAGCAGCTTGAAATGCATATATCAACTGTTTCCCAGCTTAAGAGTAAATCTCAAATTTGTGCATTAAGTTTTTAACGTTCTCCTGCTTAATGTATTAATATGTTAATTTTTTAGAAAACTGTTATTTGTCAATTGTTCGTTGCCACATTGGAGAAAATTTGTTGAATAAATTTTTAGTGGCTTACGATTTGTGGCAGGGCTGCGAACTCGAACTCGAATTCGAAGAACTCGGCAATTTTGGCCGAACTCGAACTCGAACTCGAAAAATAAAAATTTCTGAACTCGAACTTGAACTCGAACTTGAAAAAAGTTTGTGATGTTTGAGTTCATTTAATGAGTAAATTTAGCTATAACATTTCTCAGCGTTGGTGCCAAATTATAATTTGCTATCCTCTTTTATTTTGTTTAATAATAGATTAAAATTGGTAACATTGATGACAAAGCATTTTTAACATGAGCTCAGTTTTTCGCAGTTGAATTATTCTCTTAACTCTATTCCGACTGTATTTTTTCAACTCTATTTTGTGAACTCGAACTCGAACTCGAACACGAAAAATTGAAATTTAAAGAACTCGAACTAGGACTTGCAAATTTTTTGTGAACTCGAACTCGAACTCGATTAAAAATGCTTCCGAGTTCGCAGCCCTGATTTGTGGTGGATAACGCGTTCTAATCCTCAACAATTAAGGCCATTTCAATTTTAACAATTCTGTGCGAGTGCCGCGTGGCCTGGTGGTGCACAGATCGAATAGGCTTTGAAGAACAGAATAACTATGTCATGGGAGAAAATATTGAAAAAAGAAATCCGAAAAAGCATTTCTGTTCGGAAAAGACGACTTCGCTTAATGGAAGCTATATTAAACATACGCCTTAGACAAGGGGTGGGCAAACTTTTTAGCTCAAGCGCCCGATTCAGAAGATGATATTTATCAAGATCCGTCCTAGTGCACTTACTCAAAAACTAAAAAAAAGTCTGCTTCGATTTGTTACACCATTCTTGGAGTTGAAGACAAAAGGATCTCCACATGATGTGGGCAAACTACGGGCCGCAACGATCTTCTGTGCGGCCCGCGAAGGCTTCAAACAAATAACTAAGAAAATTAATAATTGTTTTTTGTTTTTAACCTAATTCTTGGGTATTGCTTTCAGCAATCGTTGATATGTAGGCACGAAAATCAAGAAATCTGAGACAGATTCAAAGTGAAGACCTTTTTTTAGATATTACCATAGTGCGGCCCGCGAGCTAAAAAATTTGCCCACCCCTAATCTGCACTTTGGTTTTTGTACCGTTCACATTAAATGCTTGGCTGGCCGGATTTGGCCCGCGGGCCGTAGTTTGCCCACCACTACCTTATACTGAAATTAACTGAATTGAATTGCTTTTTCTTATATTTTATTACGTATTTGAAATGTTTTTTCTATATTACCATTATTTGCTTGTTAAACAACCGATTTCTTAGATATTTTAAAGACCTTTTTATATATAATATATAAAAGCTGCTCTGTGCAAAATTTCATTGAATTTGGTTATGTTATTGCGAAAATATTGCTTGTCAAACAGTGTCATACTTTTTTTAAGACACTTGATATTTGCTTGATTAACTACGTATTTTTTTTGCCGCAACTAACTGTATTTTTGATTTTTTAGTAACCACCTGACGATTCTATGAGATGAAACAAACTGTCGTGGTTTCAACCTTTTTGTTGCAGTGTTTTTAATTTAAATAAACTGCTCTAACCTGATTATCGAGCACTGTGCCAGCATTGTGAAAAATTCGGTTATATGTATATATATATATATATATATAGCCTTTTTATATTATATTTAAACACTACACTTTATTAGTCAAAATCACAATAGTCTGTTTCATCTTATCGAATCGTCAGGTGGTTACTAGAAAATTAAAAGTATGTAGTTGTTTGTGGTGAAAAATAATACGTTTGAAATAAATAACACGCAGTTAATCATGTAAATAATACAGCTTCTGCGACGTCATACAAGGAAAATAACTCAAAAATATAGAAAATGCAAGTATAATTAGTAACTTTTTGGGGTCAACCTGAAATATTTGTAATTTTTCTGATAAGCATAAGTTGCATGTTTTTGAAGCACACTGATATGGAGTTGCGTGGTGTACGATTTTTCGTCTTATTTCTGGCGATTGCCTTGATTGTTCTAATTTCTAAACGGCTTTTTATAGTTCAGTGGAGTTAATTTTTCTATTGTCTTTAAAGGATTGGTTATGGTTATTATTTCGGAGTTTAAATGATATTTCATAGCTGCCGTAATAAAGTTTGTCAATTATTAAAGAGGTTTTTAAAGAGGCTTTCTATACTATTGAGTTTCTGCAGCATTTTCCGTTAAGTGGGCAATTTATGGCTGATCTACAGTTGCATTGTTTGGCGTCTACTTTGTTATCGGGGTTGTTTAGGCGTGAAGTGTTTTGCTTGTTTATGATAAATTTCACGTTTGGCATGCAACTGTAGCTTAATTTTGTTGTTTTTGTTGAAAATAACACAAAAATACCACAAAATTTTTGCTTGCAACTAAATTCATTAAATCTAAAAGCAAAAATAATTAAGTGCAATGGCGAATTATCAACGTCATATTGCACTGCACATTGCACAAACATGACGTAACTTGAGAAAGCAAATAGAAATCCAATTAAATTTAGCGACAAATCGAAAAAGAATAATCAGATAGAGGTTGATCCATCTTTTAAGATGTTGTCTTCAACTAATATATCAAATTGCAAAGTTGTAATATCAGTTAATTCGCAAAGTACTTCTCTGGTGTGCTCGCCAAGTAGCGGAGGCCTGAGGGGCTCTTCACTACTTGGTTTGCTGAATTTGACCGGAGGCCCCACCACCCGAATTCTGCCTCCAGCACCGGGGTGTTCAATTTCTTGAATCAGTTTATTGTGTAGAACTTGGGGATCGTTTAAAGCCTCCCCTACACTATTGATAGGTCCAAACGGGAAAGAGCAACCTTCGAAAAGATGAAGCCAGTGGGAGCTCGTGTTTTCCGCAAATCGCTTTTTTATTATAGGAAGCAACGAGTTACGGTTTTGAACTCTCGAAGCGTTGTCCTTAAATCTCTCGTCTTCAAGCAAATATTCTAAATTTAACAGCTTGCATAATTCTGCAAAATGCTTGTTGTTTCCGGCTCCAATCGTAACCAGCTTTTGATCTTTTGTTTTAAACGCCTGATAAGGTACGATGCTGGAATGTGCTGTTCCCCGCCTTTTCGCTTCAACACCGGCGTTTAGATAATTCGATGCAATATGGCTCAATATGGCTACTTGTGTCGACAGCAAATTACAATCAATTTTCTGACCTTTTCCTGTCTTTTCTCTCGAAAACAATGCCGCCAAAATAGCTCCATGAGCGAACAATCCAGTCGACATATCAGTCATAGCCACACCCACTCGGCAGGGGTCACCGTTTTCTGGTCCAGTGATGTAATTCAATCCGCCTATCGACGACGCAATTACGTCATATCCGCCACGGTTAGCATAGGGTCCATCAGGCCCGTAACCGGTGATTGAACAGTAAATCAGCTGTTCGTTGATTGTTCGTAGTTGATCGTAACCCAAACCCATCGAATCAAGCTTTCCGGGGAGAAAGTTTTCGACGAGGATGTCGCTCTTTCGGGCGAGATTTCGGACTAAATCAGCCCCTCGGTCGTCTTTCATGTTCACCGCGACGCTTTTCTTGTTGCGATTGATTGACACAAAGTAAGCAGTTTCCTTACCAACAAACGGAGGACCCCAAGATCGTGTATCATCACCACCGTTAGGGTTTTCTATTTTTATGATTTCAGCCCCCATGTCGCCGAGGACCATCGTCGCAAACGGCCCAGCTAGGACCCTAGTCAAATCTAAAACCCTAACACCGCTCAACATATTTCAATCCTACCTAAAACCTTGATTAAAATCATCAAGAAACATAATATTTTAATTTAATCAACACTGAAAAACAGTTAGCAGCAACAACAAGACAGATCAGCATAATCGGCTCGGCATCGTTTAAAATTAAAAAATTTCCAGCTGAAAGTTAAAAGTGACATGTATACCAGGTTTTTACCAACCTACAAATATAACAAGTTGAACAAGGTTGCCCAAACCTGATTTGTAAAATCAAATGTGCCACCATGCATGTAGCCGTAACTACTAACTACAAATACCATAAATTACTAGTGCAATTACAACACAATCCCTTATTTTCATAAAGATTTCAAGTTAATTTTGAAAGAATTTAAGAATTTTTTTATTGTTTGGAATAAAAAAAGGCTGAAAATGCACTAATTATAGCACATGACTTTAGCAGTTCTATGATTTCCTGGGAGACAGGAGAATAAATTTAGAGATGAAATAACCAATGCCCTGGCGAGCTAGTTTCGTAGTTTCAACCAAAATTAAAGCTTTGTATGCCACATGCATTCCTTCGGAAAATAAAGATGAAAAAAATAAGAATCACAATGTTAAGATGCACCATAACAAACTAAAAAATATCCTACGATGTGTCGATGATAGAAATTACCCTCGCTTGCTTTCGAAGAACCAAGATATTGCACATATTGATTATTATTATTTTTTTTTTATGCTGTTATATAGAAAATTTCTGCTTGATGCGACGAAAAATGAAGAATTGCACCTTTCCAAAAAGCACAACAAAAACGACTAAAAATTGAAACGTAACTTGGTGAGTCGGCCGAGAAGGTAAAACACCGCGCACGTTCGACCGCCAAGTCCAAGAAAGCAACGAAGAGCTTTCAAAAAAACTGCAGACAAAATTCCAAATCGCGAAACGCATTCCTTTGCATATAGATTAAAATTTAAACCAGAACCTTGTTGTTCTATTTGCAATATTTCGATAATTATTAGACGTTTTTTGCAACGTGCTGGCGCAAAATTAATGCAAAATTGGAGTGATAAAACTGAATAAACATATGCTACAGCCCATCTGTCCCCGTTTTCACTACGGGCGTGGGAAAAGAGCATTCTTTGTTTTTTTTATTGATCTTTCCGCGCTTAAAATTGAAGCGAGCGCTAAGCGAAGCAAAAAAAATCAATAAAACAAACAAAAAATACTCTTTTCCAAGCTCGTAGTGGAAACGAGCCTTTACGATACAGCAGTCAAACGTTAGCAATTGTTTGATGCCTACCACGCGATCACAGTTTTTGTTGATTTACAAAACAATAGATTATATTTACTACGCCTCGTTTCGGTTTTATTTAATATTAAAAATAATCATTTTTATTCTAATCACGAGTACATCACATATACACAGTGCCCACAATTGAGCAGCAAAGGGCAACAAGTGGACCGCGTGGTTTTGAAGTCAAGAAACTTGCGATGATAAAATGATTTCTGGTGCCTGATTTCTTTTACTGCTCAAAAAGTTTTAAGAAACAAAAAAATTTGGTCTTCCTTAATATAGTATTTTGATACTATAAAGCAGGGGTGGCCAACCTTTTTTACCTCAAGCGCCAATTTCATTCAAGTCCAGTTCAATGCGCCGCACAAACGAAAGATTTCAAAATATCAACTCAAAATCTATCTCTGATTTCCCTATTTTTGGTCCCAAAATTATAATGTTCTCTAAAAAAAAAAAAAAGGTCTTCACTCAGAATTGATCACTAATTTCCCTATTTTTTGTCCCAAAATTATAATGTTCTTCAAAAATTAAAAAAAAAGGTCTTCACTCAGAGATTTTTCGTTCGAAAATTAGGAGGTCGTCTGATATAGCTAGATATAACTTGTGGAACGTTTTTCATTTGAAATATTTTCCCGACTGCAATGCGCCACCACTAACCCGCCACAAGTGGTGCATGCGCCGCAGGTTGGCCACCCCTGCTATAAAGTATCACTTTTAATACTATAAAGAACAAGCACAAACTAATTTATTGACTAAATTCTTTAAACAATGTGTGTAAAATAACATGACAAAATACAATTATATCAAACGGTTACCAAAATTACGGAGATGCAACATACAGTTTATAATGAGAAAATTTGATTTAGCTTCAATCTAAATTTCATAAGCAAAAGTACCTTTAAATCATCCCAAATTTAAATTTAAGAGTCGTTAAAAGTTTATTCAGTGTAAAAAGTAGTTTTATTCAATTAATGCAAAAGATTCACAAACATTTAACAAAAACTGGTTAAGTATGGAATTATCAGAAATTATCTCAAGAAATTGTTTGGAACAAATTAAAGGAAGTTGAGCATTTAATATTGGTAAAAGTTTAGCTAATGGTGCAGTGAAATCATCAGACTCTAAATATGACATAGAAGTCACTGATACAGAACTTGATATTGCAGAACTTAATTCTCTTCCAAGAAATCCCAAACCCATTTTAATGCAATCAAATGAGACTACTTCAAAATCAGGAGAATCAAGAATATCAGAAGTCTTGGCAAGCCAATGTTCAATATCACTAATGTTCGATGTAGGAATTACTGTCCAGTCTTCCAAATTAAAATTACTTGCTATAGCAAACTGTGACAATTTGACGGGCTTATTTTGCAAACTGACAGAGTTTTGAAATAATGCAGAACAAATACTATTTAAAGTTGTCTCTAGATCTTTTGCAGAATACATGGCTTGCAATGGCATAGATTCCAGCTGATCAGCAACAACTTTTTTGACAGAACAAGCAAGATCAGTAATGCCATGTTTAACAATGTGATCAAATATTGCTGAAAGAAACTTCTGCTGTTCAGAATTTAGGTTATTCTGGTCATCTGAGCTTGTTAAAACCAATATTCCAGCAATTTGATTTAATTGAATTTGCAATACCAGCAAAGTCAAAACAACAGTACTAACACCAGTAACTATTCTAGTAAAAACCATGATTTTTAAGTCTTGCCAAAGTGTCAATTTATCACCTTGACCACTTTTTAGCATTTCAGTTATTTTCTCAGTATTAGCAGTCAGTTTAATACTTTCCATTGCTTCCACAAGCATAGCTGAAGCAATAGATAAACTATGCTGCTTAATTTGCTGAAAATTTCTTTGAATTTTAAGCTTGTTATTTGCCTTTTGTTGCTCTTGTAAAAAGTGATCTTTAATTTTGTATTCTGCAAATTTAATCATGCCATAAACACCTCCAATAAATACACCAACAAAAATGAACTTTCTTCGATGTTGACGACAAAAACGACAAAGTGACTTGGAGAATTTAAAAGCCATTAATTATTTTTAAAAACAAAACAAGTTAAAGTTTCTCTAAAAGTTTTCATTAATTTAAAAACCAGTAACAATAAAACTTGCAAGTGCAACAATTGGTTTATCGAAATTACAAAAATTTAAAAACAGAATTCTAGACTTATGAAAATGGCCATGTTTGAAGAATAAGAAAACTTAAAACATTTTAAAATTGATAATTCTAATTTTGTCCTTAAAAAGAATTTTATAAAGTTTTAACCTAGATATTTTAATAATAATTTATATCATATCAATAAATTAGCATGATTAGCTTTCACAGAATCACTTATGAAGTACAGGTAGTTTTTTAAATAAAGTAATCTAATTTGGGTCTCTTCAGGAAGTCACCCTAAATTTTTTTCGGTGAAACTAACCGGGAATCTTCCAACAGCACCAAGATGGAATAAAAAGGAAAACTCAAAGGAAAAGGATCTCTTCAAAAAACAATAGTAACCACAGGAGAGATCTGGGATAGTTTCACGAACAAAAATCGCTTACGGTGACTTCTTGTAGAGACCCATTAATTTAATGTAGGATAGTTATTTAAAACAAAAAAATTAAGCTTTTTCATTTAATAAGGTACAAATTACATAACAAAAATAATTGATATGGCCACCAAAGAAAGAATCAATAAAAATACCTTTAAAAAAACGACTAACAGGGTTAAGAAGACGAAAAAAACGATAGCGTTCAGAAAGCGAAAAAAAAAGATTTATTATGGCTGACCACATTTACATTTTTGATCTTCAAACTCCAAATTCAATTCTGATCCTAAAGGCTAACTTTAAATTTTAATTATAATCCTAACGAAACTTCTGAAGCAATGATTCCCAACCACGGAGGAATTCCATCCGCAGGGAATTTCAAGAGTTCAAGAGAGAGGAATTTATACTTAGAAGAATTTACTATGCAACAGGTTTTTTTAACAATAGGCCTTGATTTGACTTTTTATTTTGTATTTATTTATTTTATCTCTATAATGATCCTCCTGACTCGCAGGAAAGTGACGGAGGCGCCAATACACCAATACAAGCAATTACCCTGACCTGCTTCCGGAGTTGCCAAGATATTGCTGTCCGCTCAAAATTTAATAGAGATATGAATGAAATTTAAAACTGCTCGCCAAGACCAACAAGCAAGGAAAAGTGCCACAATACAGTGTCTTTCCCAAGTAGGCACAACAGAATGGCACCATTAGGTTTGAAACCGAGATCGTGTCGATCACAATTCCGGCGCTCTAACCACTCCACAAAGCTGCTGACTAACTATTTTTCTAGTGTTGTAATCAGGGCCGTGTTAAGCGCCCCCCAAACTCCCCGGCCGGGGGCGTCCAGCGTCGTATAGGGGCCCATTCATTTTCCTGAAAATAATTACGGTTTGCAGGTTTTGCAATATAAATATTATTATGGTCTACAGCGGTTCCCAAACTTTTTTTTTTCACGGCGCCCTTTGAAGACTTAACAATACTCGCGGCGCCTTAATGAAAAAAAGGTATTCAGTTCCATTACTTCTTTGAACAACCTTTTTTTCTCCGAAAATCTGGGTGTTCTCTAAAAAAAAAAAAAGGTCTTCACTTCGATTTTATATCCGATTTCCTTATTTTTCTTTGAAAACCAGAGTGTTCTCTAAAAAAAAAAAAAAGGTCTTCACTTCAATTTCATCTCTGATTTCCCTATTTCCCTCCCAAAATCAGGCTGTTTAAAAAAGGTCCTTAATCGGAATCGTTCTCTGAAGGAAAGTTGCTGCTAACAACATTCAACTGCAATTATTGTGAGAAAAGCAGTAAGTACAACAACTTTCGCATACTTTCGCGGCGCCCCTGACAAAGTTCCAGGGCCCCAGGGCGGCGCGGCGCACAGTTTGGGAACCGTTGCCCTAACTCATTTATTGCTCTAAGGGTAGGCTACTGTTCACGTGCTCGTTTTCCATAGCCGGCGCTGAAAAAAGTTTTAGTAAACTTAAGTTGATTAAAACATTCAATCGATCAACAATGATGGATGATAGGCTATCATCATTAGCAATTATTTCAATAGAAAGTGATTATGCACGGCCCTTAGATTACAACCACGTAATTGATGTGTTTGCGGCAGAGAAAGCTCGCAATAAATCGTTTTAGTATTTTCATGCCAAATTGATAATCTGTTGTAAAAATCTTTAGCCTACTTATTGTGTCTATATTAAGCGATTTCTTAAGTTTGTATGTATTTTCTACATTGTCAAGTTTAAAAATGCAAAATACATTGTTATTTACTTTTCGTATAATAATTTTTACAGAGAATAGAGCCAAGATTCTTTTCTGCTTACCGGTGATCGCAACTTACGTAATTCTCATTAAAATGTCTAGTTACTAACACATGTAACTACTATCAAATAAAGTTGGTAAAAAAAAATAGGGGCCCACCGGTGAGATTTTGGGGGGCCAAGATTAAGCTCACACGGCACTGGTTGTAATAAATATTTTTCTAGTAAAGAAACCTAGTGAAGACTAAAAAAAAATCTTTCCCTTACGTTTAGCAGAAAATTCAATCAATGATCTTTTTTTAATTTTTTTTATCTTAACTAGACTTTCCACAAAATAAAAGTTACATAACATAAATAGTTCTACTCAAGGAGGTAACTTCATTTATTGAAGGGAGGAATAAAAACTTTTAAAGTAAAGTAAAAGAGGAAAGTATTTAAAAAGTGTTGAAACCACTTTTGTAAAATATATTCATATCCAATTCAAAGATCATGATTAGGTATTCTTCTTTGCTTGACACTTAGCAGTCTTGGCAAACAACTCTAAATTTCAATCATATCTCTAAATAAAAAATTAAAAAGCAAATCGAAAATTGTTACCGTTAAACAATATCGTGACAATTTCGAAAGCAAGTCGGGGTAATCGCTAAGTATGTCGCTTTCGGCGTTGTTCAGCGAGTCAGGAGAATAAATAAAGATGATGACTTACAGAATGAATTTAGTTTATGTTTCATATTACTTTATAAACGGCAAGGTTATGATTTCAAACTTCGTCTTTTAAAACTATAAAGAAGAAATCCTTATAAAGGATTTTATGCAAGAGCATAACATTGTGATATAAGCAAGATTTGTACTAACTATGACCCTGTTTAAAAACGGAAATTTTACCAACAAGATCATAAGTATTAAACCAATTTTTTTGCTGAACTGCTTTGATTTTATTGTGAACCGTTGTTGTTTCAATAAAATAACTCTTGGAATCAAAGTAATTAAGAGATATAAATTCATTATTATAGCAACTGATCAAGATGAGCCATCTTTAAAATGCCACATGTTCATTCGGCGTCCGCATGAAAATTTTAATAAGATAAATTTTAAACTTTTTTTTCCTTGTTTACTTAACCGTATGGTGCTTTTTCCGGAGCAAGACGATAAAAAAAGACTTGCAATATTTTAAGCTTATAAAAATTTGTATCTGAATTTCTTAAAGTTGTAACTGACAAACAGCTGATGTGATCAGAATCAATTATCAAAATAAAGCCGATAATTTCATTTTCTCCATCTATCTAAACCAGCTAAAGACTATATTGGAGCTTGCCCGCACATCTGGACGATGAGGAACAAAATAAATTTTCCAATATATATTTCAAAATTCTAAACAAATCCTTTTGTATTATGTCCGGTCACAGCTCTTCTGTAGGGCTACTTAGCTATGCATGTGGCACACAGCACAATAAAATTAACCTTGTCCGCTTTTCCTTGTGATACATTAGCTTTTGTGTAGTGCTCTTAAAGCATCATCTCTCATGCTACTACATTTTCTACCACTGTCATAGTGTAAGCCTAGCACACAGCAAGTAATGCAATAGGCTAACAGATATATTTACAGGTACGGTGACCATGCACAATTTTTTGTGCATGTTGTAACGTATATCGTTTAGTTGCCGTCTCCCTATTTGCAACCTTTGCTCTATTTTGTCTTCAATTATTATCAATTGTTTCTTTTGGGTGCGAATAAAAACAAACTACTACTATATATATATCATAAGATCATAAGAAAAAAAGAAACAGCAATTGTTATGTCAAACAGCATAAATATACATGATTAGCTGATGAAAAAAGGAGGCATATAAGATCACGTACTAGCAAATAGTCAACCCCATGTCCCACCATTCTAATAACAATACTATGCAAGTTTCAATAACAAAGCGTCTTTGTAAGCTGCAGCTAACAAAATTTTACATGATTTATGTTTTAGTGTGATGATAGATTATGGATTACGGGACATATTATTGACAATTGTCGCATATTTGCATCAAACTGAATTTCCGTTCAACACAAAAAAATCTAAAGTGTCAACTGCAACTGCTTTGCTTCAGTCAATACTTTACAACATACGAGTATAGACACAAAAAAATTTACTCAAAAAAACTTATTTTTTCATCTTAGTACACATCAAATACCATAAGTTTTGACATGACTTAGAAGTTCCATCCCGGGCATTGAAACACGCTGCAGGCTTTTACTAAAAATTTCTTCAGTTCCAACTATTGCCAGAAAGAGGTGGTATGCTTGGCAGCGTGGTCGAGTGGTTAAAACGCCGTGAGTGTGATTATCATGGTCTCGGATTAAAACCTACTCGTGTTATTCTATTATGTCCTTGGGAACGACATTTTCGTCTTCTTGGCGGTCTTTGCAAGCAGTTTTAAACTTCATCATATCTATAAAAATAAAAAACCAAAATAAAAAAATTTCAAGCGGACAGCAATATCTTGGCATCTCCGGAAGCAGGTAGGAGGTATTTGCTTACCCTACGTATCAGTGCCTCCGTCGCTTTCCATCGGGTCAGGAGGATAAATATAGAGATAAAATGAAAAAAGAAATGGAGTGTTTAAAACTAGCAACACGGACTCCTGGGAAAAAAGTTATTTTAGTTCTAAATAGAATATAAGTGAATTGTATGAGGCAAATTGGCGGCATCTGGCGACAAAGGGTTAAATGTTATTACACAAACAACCGTCACTTTTGCTGTTTTCCTGACTTATAAGGTTGAGAACCCAGGCTCATTTTCTTAATATTTTCCGAAACTGTGTCGTCCAAAAATCTGAAATACCAAAAAAAGGTTACCCAATCGCCCTGTTACATATTGATTGATTTTTCTTTTTTATTATTTTTTGGTTTTTGCCGAGTTTCCGAGACAAACTGTAAATACAATATCAAAGTACATTGAATGGATTGTTAACTATTCATCCGGTTGCTTTTCCGTTAATTTGTTGTAACTAGTAAAAAAATTAAGTTAAAATTTCTAGAAAATATTTTTAAGTACATCATTTGAAAGGCTTTTCTTGCAAAGTCAAAGAAGGAACATGGCCTCCCTAATATTTCTTAATACCCGAAAAGACATCTATAAATCTTCCAAATAATCTTTTGGAAGGAGCAAATGCAAAAAGGAACAAAGACAAAAAGGATTTTAAATTTATTAAAAAACATTCAATTCTTTTAAAGCTCTTTCTTCTAGATTATGAAAAATCTTAAGTTGTTATCTTAGATTGGAAAAAGAGTTTACTTATGGATTTCCGATAGAACGAGATTAATTTTATCGATCAAACGAACGATGAACTGAAAATCGGAGCACTCCAGACCACTTAATTTCAAGTTAAACTTTAGCAGTTTGCATCAATGTTGGTTTTAAAACCTTTTTGTAATTTTTCAAACGGCAGCTTTCCTCCAATCGTGGTGATCGAGCTGCTGTAAACCTAATGAATCGAAAATCTTGAAGTCATTTCGCAACAATCAGTTGTGACAAAAGAGTTTTAATTTCATTGGTTTTCTCTTTTAGAAATAAAAAATTTACATATTTTTCTTAATTCAAGAGATTGTAAAAGTGATGTCGAGTAATCTTCACATTTTTTTCAATTTTATTGTAGCTTTTTATTATTATTTTTTTGTCGTATCAAAAAGCAATATTTTTCTGCACTAAATTTTCTGTAACTAAAATTTGACTTCCAATAAAAGCTTCTCTAAAAAAATAGAATTTTACGAGGTAATTTACTTTACATTAAAAAATTAAATCTGGGCAGACATCTAATTTCTAGCTTTGTTCAATTCACAGAGATGGTATATTTTGTTACCTGAATTTCAAGTGATCAATTCAATAAATAATTTATAATCTAATTGCTTTTGGAAAAAAATGTTGATTAAAACGAGCAAAGTAGTTCAATGATAGGTTTATCTGTGAAAGTTCACTAGTCGCGAACGCCATCACAGGTCTTATTTGTATTTGAAACTGTTGCTTCATCTTAAACCAGGGCGACAATGACTTTTATAAATTTTTCATTATCTTTCGAATGACGCGTCGCGCGAATTTGGTTTAAAGCAAATCGCACTTTTTCTAGAGTGTTTCTCTGTGTAGTTAGTGAGTTGGACGAGAAGTTGTGTTGTGCAATGGTGTTAACTGAGATCTCAATTGAAAAATTTTAGCTCAAGTTGGTGATGTTTAATGGTTTTTGAAAGATTTCTGTCATGACCAGTAAAGAAAAAAACAATTGTTTTTTGACTGTAGAGCAATTTTTAAACCAATTTAAATATTTTAATAAACAAAAGTAAGTTAAAAGGTGTATTATAAAAAAAAGGTTTTGAATAGAAACCAATAGGCTACAACATATTATCTAATTTTTTGGGCTTCCCCGACATTTCTTCTTCAAATGTTGAACCACTAAGATAGTTCAAAGTGATAACACTATGATTTGCAAGCAGTAAGACTTGAGTTCGATGGCCAATCTACCCAAGTGATATCCGTTGTGCCATTAAGACACTTACCGATAAAGTTTAAAATTGGGTCACGCTGCATTCCTGTAATGGTGAGTCCACTTAAAACAGAAAGAGCAACTAAGCCGGTGGTTCTCAAGCCTTGGTGGTTGGTAGCCTCTTTTTAGAAACTCTCAAACACCCTTGACCCCTGCTTGGAATACTTTGTCCCAAAAGAGTCAATGAAGACAAAAAAGGTCATCGCTTTGAAACTGTTTCTGATTTCTTTATTTTCGTCCCAAAAGTCAACTGAAGACCAAAAAAAGGCTTCTGCTCGTAGACCCCCGGTAAATGCCCCGTGGCCCCCTTTAGAACCCCTGAACTAACCCCATACGGCCATAAGAAGAAAAAAAATTTAATTGTTTTCTGCAACCGATAGAATCTCTTTTATGAAATTTTTATTAACATATAAGTAAGTTCCAATTACATGTAGGCCTACTTTTGTGTACGTATAACATTTTCAAATAAAAAATTATTTAATCTTTATTTAAAAAAAGTTTATTTTTCTGAAAGGACATAAACAAAAAAACTGGCAAAGAAATAGGGAAAATAAATTCAAAATCTTTTTTTTTATCTCTTTGACTCTTGTGAATAACAATGTCAATATATTTTGGTAAAATCAAATTGAAAAAAGATAGAAATTTAATTTAAATCAATCTTTTTATATTTAACAGTTTGCGATGGGTCTTGTTGATCATTACTCACTTTTTAAAAAGCAACCTCAGAAATATTTATGTTTTGTATAAGCCCATGCAGTACTTACTTTTTGGTTACTCAGCCGTAAGTAGCATTGCGAGAAACAGATTGCGCAGTTTTTAAAAGCATAGTAATTTTTTTGTAATTTTTACGCTTTAAAGATTGCAATATTATCTTTAATCTAAAAACTTTTTATGTGTTTGTCGTCAAATAAATGTACTTCAGGTACAAATTTATAACATTGCTTTCCCACAAAAAGTATTATTACAACTGATTTAATTTAAACGTTTTAAAATCCTACGAAATAGCCGGTAAAATTATTGTCGGGTGATTTATTTTTCCTAAGTTTAAATTTAAGGAAGCCGATTTTAACCATCTAGAAAGCACCAATACCTTTAAAGAGTTTTTCAAAGAGACTTTTATTCTCGAATCATTCACATTAATTAGAACATAAATTTTTTTCTTCCGGAGGGCCGCAACATATAATTTGTTGGAACGTGATGCTTTCAATGGTGCAATCGAGACAGTAGTTTTTACAGAACTTTTCATGTTTCAAGTGATAGTTGTCTGCAGACGATAAAATCCAAAGGATTATTTTCAATCCGAGGCGAAACAACATTTTTTAATATTTTTGTTTCAAAAAATTCATTTGGTGACTTAAAATAAGCTTAATTTGTATGCCGAAAAAAAGTTCGCGCGACATATTGTCAGCTAAAACTTAATGAAGATCATTATTTCATACACGAGGTTAAAAGCAGCTTTTTTCATCATTTTGGCCCAAAACCTAAACTTTTATAGCTTTTATTTAAACATTAAGAAATCACTCCGAGATTCGCACAAAATCTTCTTGTCGGTGTCATGCGTACTTGCGATTCACTTTTACAAAGACCTGATACGACGAAATCGGATTTAACTGCGGTCACGTCATATCATAGATTAAATAATAGCATGGCTAATATTTTATAAGTGTAAACTGAACAATGAGTGAAACCAAAAGCGGCAACGTCACAAAATCGTTAGGTGTGAACATGAACCCAGGAGCTCAGGAAGTTTATTCAACTGGTAGGCTTATATGCAAACCGTTGTATTTTTTTTATTTATAGGGTTTTTCGATCTAATTCGTTCTTTTTGCAATCAAATTCGTTTTTTTGCAATCAATTTCGTTTTGAAAAAGCTTTTATATGTATATCTTTGTATAGGGTCACCCGATAGGGTCTCTATACATATATCGTAGATAATATGGGGTCTCTCTATTAGGTCTCCATAATTAGGTCTCCATAATCTATAGTCTCCATAATTAGGTTTCTGTAATATAGTTTCCATAATATTAGGTCTCCAAAATTAGGTCTCCTTAATGTAGTCTCAATAATAGATATTAGGTCTCCATAATATGGTCTCCATAATATAGTCCCCATAATATTGAGTCTCCATGTAGGATCTCCGATAGGTCTATATACCTATCTATATATACTTTATGGAGACTATATTACAGAAACCTAATTATGGAGACTACAGATTATGGAGACCTAATTATGGAGACCTAATTATGGAGACCTAATTATGGAGACCTAATAGAGAGACCCCATATTATCTACGATATATGTATAGAAACCCTATCGGGTGACCCTATACAAAGCTATACATATAAAAGCTTTTTCAAAACGAAATTGATTGCAAAAAAACGAATTTGATTGCAAAAAGAACGAATTTGATTGTAAAAACAACGAATTAGATCGAAAAACCCTATAAAAAGCAACGGCTTGGAATCGTTTAGCGTCAGACAATTACACTAGATGGCCTATGTATTTTAATCTTAACTCGATTCATTTTTAGTTTATGAGAAAATAATGAGGAACTGCAATTCACCTACAATGAATTTTTTTTCGCTAAAACACTTTAAGAAATTGCACTTGTCCGATCAAACTGTATCCATAAAAAAATTCTCAGTATTTTTATTAAAATTTTAGTATGAAAATCAGTACAAGCGTTGTGTACTCAATAAATCTCCAAATACAATATTCGAAACAAGGTAACGATTCTTATTTCGATAAAATCATGCATAATGCAGAGTAATTAGTCTGGCTGGAAATCTGGCTTTGATAAGAATATCTTATTTTGCTGAATGATTTGAGACAATGTCATAACGACGGATCGATACATTCGAATGTCGTCCGAGGCAGCTGGAAATCAAAGATTACAAAATGCCTTTCATGATTATCGTCAACGAGCTCTGATTGCATTTAGTAATTTAAAAAACAGGTGAGTTTAAAAATGACATTTCTGCAATTCGCTGGATTAATATGTTCATCAGTTTTTAGCAAAATGCGATCGTGCCGAAAAACTTTGTGCAACATATTCGCAAATATAATGTGTCTACAATTAAAAGGATTTCTTTAGATCAGAAGTTTTCTTAACATTTTGTAGGAAGGGGTAATCGTTTTGTTTTTTGCTTTTCTTTGTTTTGGGAAAAGCATTATTTTTTAAGTTCTGTTTTATTCTTTATCGTTTCGTTTCAAGTTTTTTTTTTTTTTACTTATTGTTATTTATTCTTTTATTCTCACTCCGTTATTGTTATTCTTACCCAAACTTAACCTCAAGCACTACTACTCATGCATTAGCATCAAGACAGATACATGAAGTTTTTAAGTTGCTTGACAAACAAATTTTTTATTATTTAATTTAAATTCAAAAAATTTTTTTCTATTCAAAAAAAATTTAAATTTTTCCTAAACAACATCAGGATACACAATAAATACCCCAAAAAAGCGTGTAGAACCTGAAAGTACTTAGAACAAACATAAATTTAGTGTGAAGTTCTGCTCTTTCAAAACAGGGACTTTATTCTATTCTTTTTTTTAAATCTTGAAAACAAAAGCATTCTCGAACTAAAAATTCAAAAAAATAAATGAAAATCTAATCGGATTTTTTGTAATTTTTTGGCATCAAAACTTGCTGGCGTTTAAATTAATATTGTAAACCTAAAAGCATGTTTGCAGTGTTTTAAGATAAGAGGTTTTAACTCAATAAGTTACAAACTATGGCAAGTTTCGGTAACAGCAGCACCTAATAAATTATTCACGATGACAAGGTACTTTGCATAAACAAAGTGAATGAAAAACGTAAAGGAATTAAGGCAATAATCAACGCAAACAAGTTTTTCATTGTACTGATCGATAGATGTTGATTTTTCCTTTTATTTTGTAATTTATAAATTGACATGATGGTAGCTTAATTTTTAGTGTGCTGTTGAAGCGAATTACTTTTGCATTTCTGATTCAACAGTTTTTTCAAAATTTTTTCGTTAGTAATTGATAAATCTTTTTTTGTTTTGCAATAGATAGCTTGAATAGCATGATTGACGTAGGGCATTTTCCAAAAGATGAAATCATGAAAGATTTATTTTTGGAATTTTATATCGATAAGAAGATTTTAATTTATTTTTTTCCCGTCGTAAACTTTAGTCTTTGTACTTATCAGTAGATAAAATAAAGAAAACTTTTTAATATAGGCCTAAAGGTTTGATTAAAATCAATTATATTTTAATTTGCAACTGCAGTTTTATTATAATGGTTGAATCGATCGATGCATAAGGTTTTACAATGTGGAAAAACTTTACAATGCTGCAAATTTCATGCCAAATGTTGCAGCTTTCAATTTACATTCAGCAGAGCAGGATTTAGAAACATGAATTAAACTTTTTTTTGTTTGCTAAGTTATCTATTATTTTTCCGTTCAGAAAGTTTTCTTTCTGATATTAAACAATTTAACATACGGTATGTTAAGAAAAAACATTGTTCTATGATAAGCATAAAAACAAAGCGATTTAATGTCTTTGAACATGAATCACATTGTTTTTGTCAGGAAAGGGAACTAACTGAATGCAAAAAAACAATTTTTTTTGTTTTAAATAACTGAAAATTTTTTTTCAAACCTTTTTACTGCAAAGTACAAAAGATGCTTTGACCAGGCGTTGAAGGATAAACACTACAGAATAAGGATGACTACGCAAAGCACTTTTACAATGATGCATACATGTTTTTTCACTGTAGTTTATGCCACGAGTAAATGACTATGAAAAACGCAACAACTTTTAATGGAAGATATAAAATTACATTTCTATCGTCTTAAACAGTACGATGTCTAAGAAATTTGGTTTCAGACAAAAACTAAATAAAGTGGACACAAAACAAGATAGCCATTGCTTGTGCAATCAGAGGCGGAGCACAGTAATTATATCTAAAGATTTCGTAAACTGCTATCGACAGAGACCTACTTTAGGGCGGTGCCATAAAATTGTTGAGAAAAAGCTCTCAATGCTACAATATGTCTGAGTGCATAATCTTTAGAAACCGTACCACTCCTTTTATATTTCGCAAGCATCTTTAGTTGACTTTTAGGATTGGAAGTAGAAGCAATCGATACGACTCATCGTTGATGAATGACGACGACACAAGTGATTACGACATGACCGGATATCAAAATGTCAATCACGCAACGAAGGGAAATCTTTCATCTACAGAAGAAAAAAACCAAGGTTCCTCAATTAATTGGAGTGACTTTAATGAAACCGGGCCAAGGTATACCTGTAACTAATTGCTAACAGACTGAATATATATTAGTTTAAATAGTAATGTACTAATAGTATACTGACCGTTATTTTTCTTTTTCTTTGTAAAGATTTTGATTAGTTATGACATAGTATCCAGTTTTTAAAACTTAAGCTTCAGTTTTACAATATGCTGTTTAGTATTTTTTTGCTTTTCGTTGTTGCTGATCGGTAACAGTGATAATTAGGTTATTGATATTAAATAATATAGTGACATTTTATGAACTTATTTTAACTTTATTTATTGGAGTCATTTTGTCTCCAGTTTACTGTATTTTGTTTTTTCTTAACGATTTTTTGCGATAACTTAAGCGATTAATTACATTTTACTTTTTGTGGGGTTTGATGCAGTGAAAAAAGTGAAAATGGTGAAGAAGAAGAGGAAATTGTGTTTGCGGCATGTCCCTGCCGGGCGGGCTTATCAACCAGCTATTAAATTTAGTTATATCTTTAATAAACACATTCAATAAACATTTATTGGTTTGTTATATCTTTAACAAACCAATAAAAAATTTCAACCGGGCAGCAGTATTTTGGTATTTAAGAAAAAATTTCTGTGTGATCGTTTAACGATTGCCCCAAGTAAATGTATGAAGCTCGGGCCGTTTTCCTGCAAACCGGGAAGATAAACAGAGACTAAAAAATATAAAGTGTGGAAAACGAAATTTAAATTGTGTTATACAAAAACATGAAATTTTTGTATATTAATGAAGTATTTGAAAGCAGGCTTATATACCACTTTTTCTCAACGTTATATTACGGCAACAACACATAGTTGCTATAGAACCAATATTACTGTAGATTAATTTTTTTTCAAATTTGGCATAAAAAGGATAAAAGCAGTTAATGCTGTAAATTTCGGGTTTTTCAATTATGGGACAGTAATTCGGGAATTAAACGGTTAATATTAATCTAATATGCAATACAACTAGCAAATTATTGATATATTGTACAGCCATAGACGTACGCAAAGGGGGGGTTAGGGGTCAAAACCTCCCCTTGAAGAAAGTTGATCAGAGATATGCACTTATACGCAAATAACACATTAGTGACAAATAGACTATAATAGTATGGCATAAGTTTTTATCATTTTTGCACTTTGTTCTTTTAAAACTTTATTAGTAATTTTATTAAAGATCGTTTTTTCTATCACCAAAGTGCGTCAAAATTTGCTAATCTGAGTAAGACTTTCAAAACTGAAAAATACTTTAACATAAAGTCAGGTCATCTATGCTTCACTTTGATGTCTATTGATGTCTATTGTTTTATCACAATGTTTTCGCGTGAGATGCCAGCCTAGATACATTGCTATGAAAAACGAAACAAGTGCTAAGCATTTAAGAAGGATCTCTGAGAAAAACTCTATTAAACTCTAGAAAGCACGATAAAAAAATTAAAACTATACGCAATATAACAAAAATAGTTCTTTATTTTTACAAAAATTATTTCACTATGCTGGTAGATCAATGGTTCACAAAGTTTAAGTTGTATACTTCTCTTTCAAGGCTTTGACATTTCTTAAAACTATATATCAAAATTTTTTTGAGAAAAATTTCTTTTTTTATTAAGTAAAAAATTTTTTTGGTTTTTGTTTTAATGTGAAGTACCATAGTCTTATCTGCAAGCTGCTGAAACTTCTGTCAGATAAGCACATGATTACAATGATCAGTAAGCTTCTACGGAACAAAAATTTTATTCCTAATACTAGATAGAAAGCCAAGCAAGCTCCACCGTCAAAAAATTGCGTTTCTCGGGGATTGGTATTGGCTCTTCTTATTATTAGTATCGATACGTGTCATTTGCCTTCCACAATCTTCAGAAATTTTGTTTTTTTAGCCGATCTAGCATTGTTGCACTATTTTGAAACTGCAAGGACTTGGAAGTCAAGACATGACTACAATTTCTGCGTATCTTTGGACCTAGAAGTTGAAATTTAGTCTTTCAAAGACGGTGAGAGCCGACTTTCATTTAAATGACCGAGAGACCAAAAATTATCTAAAGGTTTATAACAGCAATAAACTATTATCATTCCAACCTGCCCCGAGTTGTTTTTGGGTATAACTAAACAGATCGCTAACTTTCCGACACTATTTTTTGGCATTGCGTAAAAAATCTCTTCTCAAGTCACATTGCTGAGGCAACTTGCAAAGGTGGGATGCTGGGTCAAAATATTGTGAACAGCTTCCCTATCTCTGGCCAACTCGACAGCTGAATATTGCGCGCCAGACTGGTGTCGCTTATTGGACAAATTACAGATAAAACACGGAGTACTGTGAGAGTACATTCAGGTTGCGTACTTTTATACCCATAACCAATACCAAGCCTATTGTAATAGGCTTTCCCTAAACGGCGTGGGTTAAGGTCAATCGCCTGCAGACTGGCGTTGGGCGATTCCATTCGTCGATGCACAATGAAGTCTGGCTTCTTTTGCAGATTTGAGAAGAGTGCAGCGCCTTTGAACAAACCGCAAATACTTAACAGCGTGCACTAAAGCTTGTATTGGGACAATTGGCAAAGATTGACATGGAGTTCTGAAGGTTCTTGATGATGAAACCCGATGCTGGCTCAATACCATTGCTGCCAGCATTTTTCCTGGCAGTGCAGCAGCCTGGGGTAGTATAAGGATAAATCTTTGGCCCTAGCCCTGTTTGCGTTTGACCCAGAGTTGATGGCCTTTCATATTACGACAACCACTTTTTTTCGGTCTTCACTTTAGCGCAAAGATTTCTATAAACTGTCGAGGTGCAACTATTAAGAAATGCCAATTTATGTTATCATTTAATAATTTAGAATTTTTTTTTTTATCCCTTTATTTATCCTCCTCACTTGCAAAAAAGCGACGGAGACGCTAATACATAGGGTAGGCTATTACCCCGACCTGCTTCCGGAGATACCAAGATATTGCTGTCCGCTTGTAATTTAATAGAGATATGACTGTAATTTAGAACTGCTTGCCAGGACCAGCAAGCAGGGGAAAGTGCCGTAAAGTGTCTTTCCCAAGGACACAACAGAATGGAGCGAGTGAATTTTGAACCGAGACCGTGTTGGTCACAAGCCCAGCGCTTTAATTACTCGACCACGCTGCCAACGGATCAACTTACATTTTATTCAAGTTGCTTCCTGAAAGATTATTTTTTTCTACAGATTACGATTTCTTTTCTAGGCAGCCACGTGGCTCACTTTGAGAAACACTGAGCTAGATATGGTTAATTTTAGTTGCAATACAGAGTGCTCGATAAGGCAGTCAGAACTGAATATTTTTTAATCTAACTACCATGCAATTAAAATATAATTTATTAAAAAACGCATTACTTTGTTTCACCCGAGTGCGATCACCATCTTAATCAAATAGAATTCAATATGTAGCTATACAAGGTGAATTATCTTCATAATTTTGTAGCCATGCTTTGTGATTGTAGCCATTATTAAAATTGAGTTCGATTTGAGTGGAATTAATTCAATTATACCACTGGCTAAACTCGTGAAAAATTTAATGATGTTTAATAGTTGTGTTTACGGTAAGACAAAAAAGAAAATCATCTGCAAGACGCTCTAAAAACCGTATTGGGCTTACTTTAATTTGTATCGTTAATTTGAAAAAGTTTGTGGTCCATGACCAGGACTACCTTTAATAATCGTGTTTTTAACTTGGAAACCCCCTCTCCTTGACAAATTTCTGCGTACGACACTGTGAACAGCCTACATCTGCTTCACAAATATATCACAAATTTGGCTCTTAGACATTTTTTGAAGCAATTTTTTTGTTTGCAAAAAAATTGATATCGGTTTCTATAATTTTAGATATTTTTTTACAATTAAAGTATTTTTTTGGTTTTCAGTAAACGCAAGCAATTTTCAAATGGATTTCCCAAGCGTTACATTATTGCTCTTTTGAGCAGTTTCGGCTTCTGCATTGTTTTTGGCATGAGATGCAATTTAGGTGTTGCCATGGTTGAAATGGCAAATAATTACACTGAAAGATTAGAAAATGGAACAAAATTGTTTGTGGTAAGTGGCATAAAATTTTTGATTCAGTGAGTAAATTGACTTAACTGAATCAAATATTTTCTTTGTATGCAGCAAGAAAAACTTCATTGGTCTGTAGCACAACAAGGCTTAATTCATGGTTCGTTTTTTTGGGGTTACATTGTAACTCAAGTTCCTGGGGGTTACCTTGCCTCCAGGCTCCCAGCAAACAGGTAAACCAGAATTTTTTTCTTAATTCATGTTTTCAAATTTTTTAAAACTTAGTATAGATTTTTGTGAAAATATACGAGAAACAGTATTGCTGTAAACGGTTAACACTTTTTTCAATTGGGATTAGGAACCACTGCCACCTTGTTTTTATTTTGTTTTCTTAAACAATTTTTGACAAAAATACGACCACCGAACAAAACTTATAAAATGCCAGCATCCATTTTTGTTCTAATAATATTTTCTTTATCTTTTGAACAAAAACTCTATTCCTATTTACAAAGAAAGATTTATTGTTTGAGGAAAACGTTTGAAAGAAAAAAAATTTTTAAACTAAGTTTAGCATTGTGTGAACGTTTTTTGTGAAAAAAAATATTTGCGATGAGTTTGTAAATTATTAAAGATCTTATTTTGATGGGAGCCCAATGAAAGGTAAAAAAAGCACTTGCTATTTTGGATAGGTTAAAATTCTGGTTAGACTGTTTGTCTCCATGGTCGAAGGCATTATACATATGAAGGCCTAAAGTTGTCCAACACTTTTTATTATGTTTCATTTGACTTTTCACCAAAATTATTGTCTTTGGTTCTTCTAGCCATGCAAATTAATATAAATTTGGTAAAATCTTAGATGTATTCGACAAAATTCAAAGAAAAAACAAACAAAAAATCAAAAACACCCTCATAGCCTGTTTCATCCTGATCAAAGAATCAATCGTCAAGAGTTCTAATTCAAATAAAACAAGACTTTCTGGTGTATTCTATTTAAATTAAACTTCCAGATGCTTCCCGGATCAGGATGAAACAAGCTGTAAAGTGTTTTTGTTTTCATTTTAATAAATGCAAAATCTACATTTGCTTTTGATTTTCATCCAGCACTCAACAAAAACACATTGATAGCATTTCCGAATTAATAAAAACAAAAACCATATTTAAAATCGCTAAAACTGAAAATTAAACGATGTTTTATTGAATTGAAATTAAGCTTTTAAAGAGCATTACCTTAGCTGTTAAAAGTATTTTAATGTCTAGTTTTAATCATTTTCATTTTTTTAATTTGAGATTTTATTATTTTCAAATGCTTTGAATCGATTGTGCTTTCGGCTGTTTGCCAGATGTCAACCAGCGAGTTGGCAATTTGCCAAAAACAGCCGCTCAAAATTGATCAGTGAATATTGAACAGAAAACATTTAAATGAATTTTTAAGCTTCAAAACGGAAAGGTTTATTTACTACTTTTTTTAAAACCAAATAATAACACGAAAATCTCTTTTCATTACAGAATGTTTGGATTAGCTGTCTTTGTCACGTGCTTTCTTAATTTATTTCTACCGGCAGCTGCTCGCTGTCATTGGTCAGTTTTTATATTTGTTAGAGTGCTGCAAGGTTTAGCTGAGGTTAGTGAGATGACGTGCTTTTAATTGGAACTACTTTTAACTACTTGCATCCGCAGGGAATCCTTTATCCATCTTGCCACGGAATTTGGAGCAAATGGGCCCCGCCATTAGAGCGTAGTCGACTGGCAACCATATCATTTTCGGGTAATATTCCCCAAAAACCTTGCGATTCTAAGTTTATCAGATCCTATTTCAACACCAATAAGTCACTAAAGTTCAAGTCATCGTCGATTTGACGGCATATGGCAGTCGTAATCAAACAGCTTAAATTTACCAAAGCTTTTAAAAATCAAACTCTTGACTAGCTATCGAGTTGCTTTATGACATATGATTGTTTTTGTTTTGCTCAGTTTTCATTACTTTTATGCGTCAATTATTTTTGATTTACTTAAGTTTTCTGTGGTAAAATACAGTTGATTTTTTTCGGCAACTTTAAGGGTGCCTTAAAGTAGTTCTGTAGTAAATTCAAAAACATGTAGTAAATTCAACAAATTCAAAAAATTTGGAATTCTGCAGCAGTTTTGTATTTTCAAATAGAAAAGCTTCTACAAATTGAAAATATATTCTAACCAAATTAAATATTCGCACCCAAACCTTTAGCTTAATCAAGTGATTATCAATATAACTTTCGTGTTAGGTCAATGTTTGATTTCCGAACCCGCAAATCTCTCACAGGGTTGCCAGCAGCTGACAACTGTTTCGAGATTTTTTGTAAGTGCAGCGTAGTCCTCGCGTAATGTTGTGGAGGTGGGCACCACACACATATGACACTTTTGAGCGTTAAAACGAGTAGCCTATGGTAGAAGGTTTTATTTCGTTCAGTTTTCTACATCAATCAGTTTTTAATTTTTCATTTTTGTTTCGGTTCTGTTTTGTATATCCAAAAACCTTTTTCTACTTTTATCTCAATGACTTTTAATGTATTTGTATTACCGAATCCGCTTTTTTGTACTGAGCATAGTTTGATATAACCAAAGTAACAAACCATAAATCGTATATTAAGTGTTTTTATCTTATATTGAATTTTTAAATGTTATTTTTCATCTTCTAGAACAGGGATCTCCAAAGTACGGCCCGCGGAGCTCTTTGTAAAAAACAAACTCGCTTTGAACCACAGTTAGATAGAATTATGTCGAAAATACCCATAAAGCAGTTACCAAATTTAGATGAAGACCTTTTTTTAGAGAACCCCTTGATTTCGGGACGAAAATTGAAAAATACGAGTTTGAATTCAAGTGAAGACCTTTTTTTTTAGAGAACACCTTGATTTCGGGACGAAAATTGAAAAATATGAGTCTGAATTCAAGTGAAGATCTTTTTTTAGAGAACACCTTGATTGGTAGAACCACTAGAAAACACCTTTGGCTCGAGGAGGCCCAATAAAATCTACATAGGGCCCCCTGCTCAAAAAGTTTGAAGACCCCTGCTCTAGAAAACTAATACCGATACTCACAAATCAAATTGGAGTATTTCAATTATCTATCATCGTGACAACAAAAGTTATATATTTACCTCAAAATCCAGGTTTTAAATCAGTAAACTTTATGTAAAAGCGATTTTGTAACAATTGATCAGTCTTTTTATCCCAATGATAGATAATGATTTAATGTATAAAGAACTTGTAAATAAAAGCGCGGCATGTCACTTAGAGTAAAATTCTTTGTGAATTAAGCCAATCGCAGCATAGCGATCTTAAAACTGTTGGCAAGTACTGCTTTTCTCGAATTTTAAAACCTTTTTCCAGGAAGCTACGCAGGAGCCGTTGTTGGAATGCCTCTTGGTGGAATGCTAGTTGATTACGTAGGATGGCCTTCTGTCTTTTACGTGTTCGGTTAGTTCCTTAACTTGTTTCATAACTGATAAAAGCAATATGAACACAGTGTTATCATTATTCTATATTGTAAAAAGTAGATTTGACACAGCAACGACAAACCACTTCTGTTTTTACAATACACTTTTCAATAATCTTCGAATAGCAATAATCGAAAAAACAACAACATCAAATGGTTAATTAGAGCAATTTAGTAATTGTATAAATTGCAGAGTCAGTAAATTGTTTCAGAAATTGAAACTTTTTATTAATAATGAAAGAGTGTTGTTAGCAGCTGGGTTGAGTTATTGGCGCGAAAGTTGTTTTTTAAAAATAAGAATTTGAAAACTTTTCATTGACATTTTTTTAAGCTACTTTAAGACTTTTTTGGGCCATGCAAAACAAATACTTTAAAGGTGTTTGAATAAACCAATAAAAGAATCATCGTTTTCCTCGTGAATCACAATCAAAATATATTAAAAAAATTAACAAAAATTTAAAGGTGAAAATAGTCAAGAGATTTTCAACAGGTTACAAATTTCACGTCTGCAGCCTGAGGACCAACTTTTGAACCAAGCCGTTCCAAAAGTTATCAGTCTCCTGAATTTATTAAAAGAGAAAATCATTATGAAAAAACCCATGTGAAAACACAGCAATAAAACTACAGCAAACTCTTCGATCTTTCTGCCAAAAAATGTTCTTTGTATCCACAATTTTTTTCTCCATGAGCACAATAAACAAAATATAGATCGAGAACAAACGGTTTGTGGCACAGATTCTAAAAATTACTAGCCAAAATTCATCCTCTTTTCGTCCGACATTCGTCAGAAAATAAACGTCACATTTGATTATCTTTTAACACTAAACCAGCGTTTCTCAAACCATGGGTCGCCAAGGCTACGCGGAATGGTCGCAAAAGCTTGTAAATTACCGCACGTAAAAGAAAAAGAACTACGCACACAAGATTTCAAAAGTAAAACCCTTTTTTTAAGAGAACATTACAATTTTAAGACAAAAATTCAGAAATCAGAGTCAAATTCAAGTTGAAGATCTTTTTTTTAGAGACCACCTTAATTTTGGGACGAAAAGTAGAAAATCGGAAACTGAATTCAAGTAATGACCTTTTTTTTCTATGTGCTCACTCAAATTTATTTTGGTCGCAGTCATATTTGTAGATCGTTGTTTTTAGCAATTTTGGGTGGCGGAAAAAAAAGTTTGAGAAACGCTGCACTAAACGAAGAAATGATACGTTGTTAAGGAAGGCGTCACAACACGTAATCAGGGCAAAACTTCAAAGTTGTAAACCAAGTCTTTTTGGTGGCACAAATTTGCCTTAGATAATTTGATGTAAACGGCTTTTAAAGCGATAAATGAAAAGAAGAACGCCCAAATGAAAGAATAGTAAATTTTTTATAATTGTACTATTGGGCGCACATTGGGTCATTTAAAAGATGTTGACCAATCGCGGATTGGTATTTAAAGATTTGTGCTGTATTTAATAGATTAGTGTTTTTCAACGCTTTTAATTTCATACACACTTTTGACTGAACTACAAAACTGTACACCCCAGTTTTAAATCATGTTTTAAAGCAGTGGTTCTCAACCAGGGTCCATGTGGTAAAGAGTACCGGCCGAAAATACCTGTTGGATTGAAGTGATGACTTTTTTTGGTCTTTAACTAAACTTGAGTGAGAAGGCCTAGTTGCCAGGAAAGGGAATTCAAAAATATTACTTTAAAATGCAAGTGAACACAAATAAAGTCTTCACTTTTGATTCTACAAAAAAAGCCTTACAAGTTTTTGTATACGGGTCCACCAAATACTTTTTAAAGCAAAAAAGGTTAAAAAAAAAGTTTAAAGTCAAAAAAATGTTCAATTAAACCGAAAACTTTCGGTTTTCACTTGTTTTTTAAAGTAGATAAGAGATCAAAAAATGAACATATAATTGAAAAAACACGGTTCTATGCAAGTAATAAGGAAAAAAGTTCTTCACTTTAATTATATGTTTTTAGCATAGCTTTGCCTATTGAAAAAAGATTAACTGATAAAAAGGCTATCAAAATAACGGGCATTTTGATAGTCAGACTAAACTAAAAAAAATCTTGACCTTTACACCCAATCAAGCTGGTACACCCTTAAAAAATTCTGGGACACCCAACTGAGAAGCACTGATGTAGATAACAAGCCCAACCGGCTCCGATAGGCTCATATGATAAATGTAAAAACCAACTATAAAATTAAAACTCCCAGTCTCAGTAACTTCAAAAATAAATGGAGGCGAGCAATTGGCTGCTGATTTTTGTTCTGCTTTCTATCGAATCGTCAAGCTATATAAAAATTATTGAAATATTTTTATAAGCACTTTCACAATCATAAATTTAGTGTGATTTTTTCTAAAGATTTTTAAGATTTTTTTAGTTATATATAGCAAATACTGATTTTTTTTCAAAGTTGAAGTCAATTTTGAAAGCAAGTTTTTTTTGGTTTCTTCTTTGTATAGCCAGATGTAATAACTTTTATTGCTGATATCGATTTTAGTATTGACATTTAATATCTGAAATCCGAAAAGTGTTGCTTAAGATATTTTTTGCAACAAATTGTAATTACATCTGAAAAAACAATTTATTTTTCAAATACCAATACACATTAAAAAATAAATGTTTATAGCTTTGAATTCTTTTGCTAAAAGCTTTTTAGATTTCAACCTATCGCTCATTCGTAATCTTTCTTTTATAGGATCCTGTGGATTACTTTGGTTTTTGCTTTGGATCTTTTTTATTTATGAAACTCCTTCGACCCATCCCACAATCACTTCAGCTGAGCGAAAATACATAGAAAGTGAAATTGGCCAGTCAGATATCGCCAACATTCCTAAAGTACGGCTTCATCGTATTTTGAAATGTTTAATAAAAATGAAATAGTGCCATTTCTCGAATAGTTTATCAATTAATGATTTAGTTTTTTTGTGCACCTATTTTAAACATTAATTTTAATTATAAAAGTATCAGTTTTAACTTTAATAAGCTATGATTATAATTAAATCGGATTTACCTGGATTTTTTCAAATTAGTTGAAACCGATATTTATTACTTTTTTATCGATTAAACGTTCATTTAATCATATCGGTTTGAACGAAAAACACTCAAAAAACACAGAAGGTAACTCCCCTGCTAAAGCAAACAAAAGAAATACCCGGTAAGCCCTCCTTTAGTGCTGTCGACCAAATTTCTTTTTGTTTAACATTAGATCAGTAAGTAACTTGTTCGATTCCAATAAAATCATTTTGTTTGATGGTGGTGAATGTTAAAACAAGAGATTGATATTATGATGATTAAAATTTTGCATGCACATCGTCGCTTTAGTTTTACTTTACTTTTGTTGTATCTTAAGTTTAATTTAATTGCTTTTTTTCTTGACTTTGAAAGCAATAAGCTATAGGGCTACATATTTTCATAGCGAAATTAACAGAGAGGTAAACAAATTTTTACATGAGGAATTTTGAATATATTAACCTTTTTTCCCAAATTAATACACCAAAGCTGGCATTTTTCAGACAAATATAATTTTATAAAAGTAATAGCTCAAGTTTAAAATGACTATTAAAGGGGTGGACAAATTTTATAATTCGAAGACCGGACCCAGAAGATGATTTTGATTAGAGCCGCACAAGTACTTACAACACATGTTCGTGCCTCAAACTTACCCTAAGATCAAAAGAATATATTCACTTTGATTTGTTACATAGTCTTGGAGGTGAAGACCAATAAAGTCTTCACTTTGATTTCTTACACCATTCAAATTGAATACTTTCCAGGCCAGGTTTGCCCCCCGTGGGCCTTAGTTTTTATGCATTCCAATCAATGTTCAACAACATAAAAAGAACAAATTGGCAAACTTTTCAATCACATTTTTCTCTGAAATTTAACACCCCTCCACCCCATTCCCTTTCTCTACTTTGTACAGCAATGTAGACGCTGGCTGATTACGACTGACAAGTATCATCTTCAAAACATACAATAAATTAAGAATAACATAAGTATTAAACTAACAAACTTTTGCTGATTTTTAAAATTATTGCAAAGTGAATCTCATAAGTAAATTCATTTTCACTTGTGGGTAATTGCTTTATGTTTTGGATTCTAAGTTTTTGTTTATTGACGAAAACAATAATTTTTTATGAGTTTGTATCATTTCAAAATATTGTAATATGAAAAATACACGAAACTATAATGAAAAAAAATCTTTTTAATAAAAATCTTTACTTGTTTTTTGGTCAATTATTGTTGTGTCTTGTTGTTTGTTTTAATTTCTGTTGATTTGCGGTTTAATTTTTTACGATAAATAAGTAAAAAAAATGCGAAAAGGTTCTACAGCAGGGATGGGCAAACTACGGCCCACCACGACTTTTTGTGCGGCCCGTGAAAGCCTCAAAAAAATAACTTTACTCTCTCTTCGCTTTCAGTCGTAGTAATCTATAAAAAAAGTTATTACATTCAATCAATGTCGAAAATTTGAGATCACTTTTTTCGAGAAGAAAAAGGATATTTTGGACATTGATTAGAAGTGATGATCTTTTTTTTTAGAGGTCACTATAGTGCGGCCCGCAAACAAAGCAGGTTGAAAATGCGGCCCTCGAGCTAAAAAGTTTGCCCACCCCTGGCCTACAGCATCAAGTCTTTACCTCAATAACTAATATATTTACCTCTTTATTAGTAGAAATATAAAGCAAGCCTTGAACAGCTTTTAATTGGTTTACATGCCATTACCGTAACAATAAATAATAATATTTAAAAAAATTTTAGTGGGGCGGTACACCGTGGAAAAAATTCTTGACCTCACCACCAGTGTGGGCCATCATCGTAGCCAATTTTTGCAGGAGTTGGACCTTCTATCTTCTTATTATAAGCCAACCTGCGTTCTTCGAGCAAGTGCTTCAGTATAACATATCTCAGGTAACTCAAAAATGTGATCTTTTTAAGCAATACAATTAAATAATGAACTTCTGAATCACTGCATGATTAAATGTTTGGTTCTTGAATAAAAGTGTAAACTCAAACTGAAAGATTTCAATGTAAGATTTTCTGAATTTCGACAAAAACCTTTTTTTAATACGTCGAAAGACTTTCAAGATTAAGAAAAAAATCAGCTTTGTGTTATTTTATTTGACTTTATTTCAGGAATGCAATAGACTTGACAAACCTTCCAAGTCTTTCGGTCGTGATTCTTATTAGTTTTTTTTAATTTTTTTATTTTCTTTTTCTTTCTGTTGTATTGTCTCAAAAAATAAAGAAGCGTAAGAATTGTTTTCCGATATATATTGTCATTTAGAAAATGAACAGTTTTCTCAGGGGTAATTAAAATATGTCGAGGACAGAAAAAGATCTCAAGCAACACTTTTCTGATTTTAAACCGAAGAGACCATAGCATATATTTTAACATTATGATTTAAAAATGTCAAAGAAAAATAACAAAATTAGCCTTTAAAAGGATTTTGTTGGTGGACTTAAATTTTACACGAGGACATTTGAAACAAGTTTAAATTAATTTAATCTTCTTTTCGTTTAGAATTGTTGAATTAGCATACTAATTGTATAGAACGCTTTACATGTAAAATACTTCTTTAGACAAATTGCTAACTTTTTTATGCCTTGTTTTTTTTATGATATGCAAACAGAAGATATAAGATAGGAAGCGAGGTTACAATATGAAAAAATATGTGTAATATCAATGCTAATAATTCAAATTCCAATGAAACCGCTTTTTTATTGTTATATTAAAGTTCGCAACTTGCTTCGAAAATAAAAGCCTTAAAACTTGAATTCCTTCCTCAATATCGAGATCTTTAATATTGAGAATGCCTATTGTGTGAAAATGTTCACAGGTTTAGATAGATTTATTCTACTTCAATGTATCGTGGTTTAAAAAATTGTTAACTAAGTCGTGCGCAGAGGCAAGTCTAAAAAATAAACGATAAAAGCAGTTTTTCTGCTTGACGCATAAGGACAATTACTGCAAAGGCCCGTTTCCACTACAAAAGCGAAATGAAGTAAACTTTGTTTTATTAATTTTTTTCATTTCTTTACGCGCTTAGGCGCTGAGCAAAGCAAAAGAAATCAATAAAGATTCGTTTCCACTACGGGCGTTGAATGAAGCATTCTTTGTTTCTTTTATTCATCTTTCTGCGTTTAAAATCTTAAGGAGCGCTAAGCGAAGCAAAAAAAATCAATAAAACAAACAAATAATGCTCTATTCCACGGTCGAAGTGGAAACGAGCCCTAAAAAAAAACAACGAATAATCCATTTCACGCTCGAAGTGGAAACGAGCCCTAAAAGAAACAAAGAATAATCCATTTCACGCTCGCAGTGGTAACGAGGCTTAATGGTACAACGACTTGGTTTCTTAAGCTTTATTGATGTAATTAAAACTAATAAAATTTCTCAAAAATTTTTTTAAAGGTTTCGCAGTTTCAAATAAAGAGCAAAGCACTTTTTTGCAGTTAGGATTTCTAGCTGCGTTGCCACATCTTGTTATGACTATTGTCGTGCCCATTGGAGGCTTTATAGCTGATTTCTTGCGAAAAAAAGAATTGCTCTCTACAACCAACGTTCGAAAGCTGATGAACTGCGGAGGTACTAAGTTTTATTAAACATTATTCAAATTTAATTTTGCAACATTAAAAGCTTGAAAAAGTTGTTCTTTTTTGGAATAAAGTTGAAACCAAGCAAAAACATATTTTAAGTAATTTTAGATAAAGCAATTTTGAATTAAGATCGGTAAAGGTCCCGACAAAACAAAATTGAAACGTCTTTGTATTTTCGCCTTTTGCAATACATAAATTTTTAAACGATCTTTAGAGAAGGAGCAACATAAGCTTTTTTCTAAATCGGTTAATAAGAATACGAAAGCAATTAGTTAACCTTTCGCTACTTAAATAAATATTACCAACAGCAAAGAGGTTAGCTTTTAATCGCTTGTAAGTACATTATACTACACACAACTGAGTGGATCAATCAGCCGTTTTGTAACTGTTAAACAAAACCAATCAAAGCATCAAGTTTAAGAAGATAACTGTCAGTTTTTTGTTGCCACTCTTTGGCATCCAATTTCTTTTTTGTTTAATAAGACAAGAGAAACTTCCTATACGTTGAAAACGAAAATTTTTTTACAATTTTCTCATGAATAATTTATTCAAAAACCGGTACCAGGTGGTGATAATTCGCTTTATGGCTTTTAACAAAGTCGCGACATTTTGCATTCAAATGTTACACTGACGTCAATTTAGCACATGACGTATTTAAAACTTCATCCTTGTTTGTACACCATTTGTCAAGGCTGTAACTGCTTAACCTATTACGTTTTATCTAAGGTTTCGGGATGGAAGCGCTATTTCTCCTGGTTCTGGCGTGTAGCCATGGCGCAACTGCAGCAGTCACTTGGCTTGTCTTTGCTGTCGGTTTCAGCGGCTTCGCAATTTCAGGTGAGAAAAATCTTTTGGTTCTTTTTTTATGAAATCCGATTTTGTTACGGTTGTCAAGAACGAAAAATATAAATGAACAGAAAAAGGATTGTTTGAAAGAACAAAGAAAAAATTTCCTTGATCGTTACTACCAAGTATCAAGTTTGTTTTGTGAATGGTGCCTAAAAATTAGGCCATAACGTGACCCGGATTCGAAAATAAAAACACAAACCCGCCCCAAAATCGAATTAGTTGTATTTAGGAAAAAATTAACGTGGCAAGGAAACATTTCATCGGCTATAAAAAAATTTTTTTTTTTAATCATTGGAACAAAACTTTTAAGATTTTCTTTGTAAATTAAAAAAAGAACAGTTCTAACAGTAACCTAAAAATAAAGTTATTAAAAAAAACAGAAAAATGATTAATCGACTTATTTGCTTGATTATCTCTCATTTATTGATAGAAACGTTAAACTATTTGCTTACATAAAGACCTTATTTCTATTCATCACTGTGTGAACTCATTAGGCTTTAACGTCAACCATCTGGATATTGCTCCACGCTACGCCAGTATTTTGATGGGGTTGTCGAATGGAGCCGGAACTCTTTCAGGAATGATTTGCCCCATGTTAGTCAGCTTTATCACAAAAGACAAGGTAAAAAGTCTTTCAATGAAAACAATGCGCTACCAGCGTAACTGCGAACACCCCTAAGCCGCAAGGGCATACTGGCGGTGGTTCCCATATGCTGACCACTTCGAGTCAGCTAACATGGATCGGGTAAAGTGAAGCTAAACCCTGCAGTTCCATTTTAAAAAAACTGAACCACCGCCAGTATGCCCTTGCGGCTTAGCGGTGTTTGCAGTTACGCTGGTAGTGCATTGTTTTCATTGAACTACTCACCCAGCGTTCAGGTCCACAACTGGCTGTTTTAGGTGTAAAAACCACAAACAAAAAGTTGTGCCAGCTGTTTAATTTTTCAACTTTTTAGTTGGGGTCAACAACAAGCTATATTGTCCTAACGAGTTCTAAATAGAACAAAAAAGGTCTGTCGGCAACTGCTTGTTGATTCGCTTGACCATTCTTGCGTAAAAAGTCTTCGTAGAGTTGTTTAAAAAAACTAAATATTTCTGTTTCTTCAGAAAAAACTTTTCTTTACGGCGTTGATGTTGTATCAAAAACACCAGGTTTTGAAAAACGCTTTTTTGATTGTATAAATTCTTAGTTGTACAAAACTTTAAAATGACAAATAGTAATGACGGAACCATTAACTCGTTCATTTTATGGTAGTCTTATAAAAAGACAGTTTTTTTAGAATTTTTCCGGCCAATTCTCGTCCGAAGAAATCGTTGACAATGACGAACTGCCGGAAAACTTGTTTACTACAATTACTTGAACCCTCTTTTTGTCGCCATAAAGAATTTGTTTATGAACTAAAGCTTTTTCGTCTACGGCGCTAGTGAACGCGCAACTAATCGCGTGCTCTCTTTCTCTGAACCAGTGGTTCCCAACCTTTTCAACATACTAGCTCACCTCTTTAATCTGAAAGTGTTTTCACCTCCCCTACATTCGCAATAATTGCAGCACAACACCAATGCGATATTTTTGATAATTGTTGTTAACTGAATGATAATAATTTTTGATAATTTCTCTTTTTGTTAATAAAATAATAATGGCAAGACAAAATTACATTTAAGAGAACAAATAATAATAAAATCAAAGGACGATGTTTATAACCTTCAAGGTAAAACTTCAGAATAAAAAGTAAACTCAATATATTTCGAAGCATAGTTTATTGAGGACGCTGCAGAATTGTAAGTCATTCCATCATCATCATCTTCTACCGTTTTTTTTTTAAATTAATTACCAGTTGACTTGTTCGAGTATAAGCGCACACCTTGAAAAAAACATTCACGCTCCACCACTGTCCCTGCTCTAATAACTAATTAACCCTTTGGCTTAGCAAATGATTTTACCTTAAAAATAGTTTTAAAAACTAATCTTGATTTGCATCTTATAAACAACGTTATTTCTTATCTTTTTAGTAGCTGATCTGGTGAAAAATATTTATGATGCGACGCTTCTGTTTAATACGATGATCGACAAACCAAACTGTAATGCGTATGATGAGATAATTCAGATTTTGATGAAAATGCGGTAATTCTTGTACAAGTCTTTGCTCACCTCCATTAAAATCCGATTTTACCTCCCAGGTTGGGAACCACTGCTCTAAACCAACCCGAGACGCCGTAACTTTCGATCAATTTCTATAGATTCTTGTATTTTGTTCTGTAGTAACACAATACCCAGTGCATATGTACAAGTTCAACTCTGAACTTTAAATCGAGGTCAGCTTGGGAATACTTACGCTGATGTTTTCCACAAACAGAGATTGAAAATACTTGGGAGTATAAATAATTCTGCTAATCTACAGACGGAAGAAAGCTGGAAAGTCGTGTTCGTCATCGCTTCTTGCATCCATTTCTCAGGAGTTCTCTTTTACGGCTTTTACGCTTCCGGCGAGAGACAACCGTGGGCCGATCCACCGGAAGAAGAAATAGGAATTTTAAATGCACGCGCTCCGGATTCTTCAGATCAGTTCAAAACATCAAAGTTGCTTTCGCGCATGTCTTCGGAGGATTCTCTCACATCTCTAACTCCTCCAGATCGTTTCGTAAAGAAAATCATTCAGAACGGAGGATACAATCCAATGTTTGAAGGTCCGGCGGATAGAGAAAACGGCTTTGCACTCAACTTGGAACCGTACAAAACAGAAAAAGAGAGTGCCAAGGCTCCGTCGCGTAATCTCTTTGTTACTTCTAAATTGACGTCAGTAGGCCCCTCGTACGACGTCACGACCGAAACCGTTCAGGTCGAGTCGAAAGACACTTGGCTCGGAAAACTGAGTGACGACGGCGAATGACCGACTTGTCTCTCAGATTATGCTTTGTTTTAAAAAAATTAAATCAGTCGCTTGTGTTTTTTTATCTTTTAAATACCGTTCATCCCCGAAAAGACTATAAAAATGTTTTGATTTGTTGAATCGATTTGAAAAACATAACCTATAAATGACAAAAACTTTCCTGAATTCTTGTTTTTTCTTTTCGGAGGGCGTGGATCCAGAGTTGTAAGTCGAGCCTAAGTTTGAGAAAAATTTCGGGCCTAATTCAGGCCCAATTCGGGCCCAGTGCAGAGCTTATAGATAAACGATTATCTTTTTTTCAGCGCCAAGTAGCAAATTGTTTTGACTTCGTTAAAGCAAACTCATCTTGCCATTCTCCTTTTTATTTGAAAAAACCTTAAAGTTTAATTGAAGGAACAAGAATTTAACATATATTGTTTTAATCAAGCTTAACTCTCGAGCTTTTTCAGGCCTGTTTAGGATTTTAAATTGGTTCGGGCCGGGTTGGGGCTGAACTAGTCGGCCCGTTTACAATTCTGCTTCGATCAGTTCTTGGAAAAGACCAGAATAAAAAACTCTAAAGCCAGTTTCTTAAACGGATAACTTCAACAAATTTAGCCAATACGAATTAAGTTTGACGCTAAACCACAGAAAACTAAAAACATTAAGCCTATTTAATATCGCAATCTGTATTTTGTCTTGCTTGTAAACAGTGAAAGCAATCTGAAATTGATCCGCAACTTTGGAAAAACGACTTTCAACTTGGTCTGCGTCTGCGATGTATTTTTTTAAACATCGTTAAGTGGACCAAAGGTTATAAAAAATTTACTTAAATGTGTATTGAAGTTTCTAGCCTAGATCTAAGAAAAAAAAAGTTTGCTTTTATTATCAATGTGGCCCAATTCTACATAAAACCTATATTTTGCGACTCTGCATGGAAGCAGGTACATCTATATCATCATTATTATCATCATCGTCACCTTCAAATTCCCACTACAACAACAACAAGAACATCATATAAACTATTTATTTCCCACCTCAATGCATCCACCAAGCGATTAACATGACCTGTTTTTGGAAATACCAAGTGATTGCGTTTCACTCAAAACTTTTATTTTTTTTATTTATTTATAAAAACCAAATACATATTGTTTAAACCAGTGCCTCTCACCTTTTTACCTACGCGGCCCACTATTGCTATATGCAAATTGAAAACGTTTTCTGTTCTTCACCATTCTGAGTACTTTCACAAACCTAAGTGAAGAGTTTTTCTTTTGGGTCTTCAAGTAGATTTGAAGCTGGAATTGTGGTCCTTGGGAAGGTAAAATCGGTTGAGAATCCTTGATGTAAATAGAAATTACTTTTTACCCCAACGTATATATTATTTTAACAGATCTTTGACACCATCTTTGTGTGACTTTCTTACCAACTCGCTGTGGCCCGTAGGTTGAGAAACTATAGCTTAAACCAGAAGTGGAAAAACTTTTGAGCTCGAGGGCGGTATTCAGAAGTTAATTTTATTCGAGAGTTGCACCAGTATTTATAACGTGAATTGGTGCCTCAAACTTACTCGAAGATCAAAAAAGGTCTTCACTGTGGTTTGTGACACCATTCTAGAAAATAAAAAATAAAATAAAAAAAGGGTTTTCATTTTCACTTATGACCACACTCTGGGAGCTGAGAGATCAAAAAAAAAAGAAAAATTCTTCACTTTGATTTGTGACACCACGCTGGGGGGTTTAAACAAAAAAATAGTTGTACTTCTAGATATAACATTGAATACTTGACGGGTCGCAATTGACCCGCGGGCCTAGTTTGCCCATAACCAGTTTAAACAGACGAATAAATTCTACAAAATAATTTGACCAAAATTATCTCTTGAAAATTGCAACAGCATGACTATATTTTTATTTTTAGTTATAATTTAATTTATGTCAATGTTGTAGTATGTAAGCTTTGATATAAAATAATCTTAGTAATGTATCATTACACTCATAGAGTGCATTTGACTTTATGTCTGAAAAAAAAAAGTGTTTATTGCAAACAACCATGTTAACAAGATATATTAATATTATTGTAATTCTTGCAGTCCGTGTAACAATCAATCATGATTTTTATAAAATTTTGTTCATTAAAATAAAAAACCAAAACGTAACGTTTTAAATGGTACATAAGACAAACTATTGCAAAAGTAAGTGTGGCATTAAACAACTTTAAGATAGTAAAATTAACAAAAATTTACCACGCCAGATGAAGCATTCCAAAAATTGAGTTTTTGATTTTAATAAATAATAAGTTTTAATTCGAAAAAGTTTCGTTCTGCCAGAGTTTCCTCTTCAACTGCTAATCTTTACTGTAAAAAAATGCAGCAAAATTAAAGAAATTTTGCAAAATTTTGTAAACATGAAAACGCCGACTGCAATGATCAAAGAATCCGCGGGAATTTTTTTTTTTTTGTGGTCCATTAATTAAGACGAAACACTTACAGTTGTACCACTTCGTTGACCCGGCGCCTAACTGCTACGATCAAGATTTAACAACAAGTAAGCACTAACACATTTGTTTCGTTCTCATTTGGAATCACATTGGATTACTTTAATTGAGGGTAAATCAGGTCAATCATTGCTTGTTTATTGATAGACTTTAACCGTTAATTGTGGCTATATTTTTTGGTAGTATGAAAAAAAGACTGCAAAATGAATCAGAAGAAGAAAAAACTTGAAAAACGTTTTGCTAAATTAGAAGCAACGGGTGTTAGGTTTAAACTTCTATTGGGTTTAAGCAGTGTTAGCGTTACCAAAATGGGGACCCGTTGCAAGAAAAGAAAGAGGAGCCACTATTTAGTGTTCCAAAGCAAAGCAATCTCTAAAAAAAGGTTATTGTCATAGCGGGGGCCATTTTTAGAGTATAAAAACAAAGTGATCGTTAAAAAAAAGGTCTTTATTTTAGGGGGGGGCACTGTTAAGTGTCTCAAAATAAAATTATCTCTAAATAAAAAAACTTTTTTAATTTTATTTTTGACATGTCATCGACGTCCTGGTGCTACTATGAAGAAATTGAGCAATATCTTGTGTAGGGGGGCCACTTTTTGATATATTTTAGGGGAGGTTCGGTGCGACCGCATTGTTCCCACCCTATTAAAGCCATCGCTGTGTTCAAGTATCTGCAGCCAGAAGCTTTTTGCAAACTTCACTCAAGGGTCGTCGAGGAATACTGGACGAGGCTCATTTCAATTTCAAACGGCGAAGCTGTCCAACAAATCTAGGATTTTAATCGCAAGTCCCGATGGGATCAGATTGGTTTTGAAATAAAACTGCTTGTAAAGATTGTAAAGCAAAAAAAGTTTGTCCTTAATACGGTTCTTTTCAATGGCTACTCATGCTCGCCAAAATACTTGTCATTACTTGTTTTTTATAAAGTCTTAAAATTTCTTAACTTTTACTTATTTGACGTCCTGAGTAAAATGGTACCAATTTTATATTACCCGTGATAGGGATTAAAAAGTAAAATAGATATTTTTCAGCAAACTTGTAATTTTTTTGTGGTTGCTGCAAAAAGTAAAGTTTCAATCTTCGCTTTTATTGCATGATCCAAATTTTGATGCGATTCTGAAAAATGTAATTGTCTTTGTGATGCTTTTTGTCCAAGTTTGGATGAAATGATTGAAGAGTTTCAAGATAGCACACCTGTTGTAATCGCATTTCACGCTTGTTTACAAAAGCGCTTTAAAAAACCTAAAAATTACGGTGACCTTAAAACTTGCATAATATCGCAGCTATTTTTAAAAAATTTTTTATGTCACAGCAACAGTTACGTAACTGACCTTCACTCTAGTTAAACATGATAACTACAGCTTCTAAAGCCCAAGTTGAGGAGTTTTATAGCTAAAAAAAGTTTAAGAGAAGTTGAAGAGCTAGTTTTTGAACGAGCGTCGAAACCACAACAGAGCTTTTTTAAAAGCAGAATTGCATTGATGTATAGCGGTTGGATATTATTGCCTTGGCACCAAATCAAACGTTTTTTGGGATTGTGTAATGTTAGCACTTTATTTAGGGATGTCGAACGCAAAAACTTCAATTAAATCTGTTGGTCATGAGGTTACGTATTTGTGAATAAAATTGTTTCAAAGTTTATATGGGTTGTAGATTGACAGCGCAGCACCAAAGAGTGCCACCTGCAGCATTGCGCATTATGCGCACGGAACCTGAGCACACTGCCTGAAAATGGTTTCAAATTACTCGAGCCTAGATTCGGCGTGCGTAATACACAATGCCACAGATGGCGCTCTTTAGTGCTGACTGCCCTCAACTTGTCTATATTTCCAAGCATTTGGTCAACTGCGAGAGTAATGCACACTGCCCTTCGTTTTGGTGCAGCAATGCATTTGATAGGAGCTTACAAACTCCAGGTGTTTTGAAATTTCTCAATTTTTTGCAAGGATTTCAATCTTCAACTAACACTAATTAGGATTATCATTAAAAAGACACGACTGAATTAACTTTTTTGAAATTAATAGTAAAAGCTTTAGAAAGAATTTACAATAAGATTGCAATAAATTTACACAGAAAGCAATTTTGAAAAACCAAACAAAGTTTTAGACAAACTCGTTTAATTATGAAACTCCTCAAAAGAAAAAGAACAAAAAATAACGTATATTCGAAATTTGCTCATCTCTTCGTAGAAAAAAACAACTTTAACAGACATTCTTTAATAAAGAATAAAAATTTTTACTTGATCTATTTTACAATAGAAAATTATGATAATGTCATTGTGTTGTTTGCTACTGTAAATTAAAGTAACATATTAAATATGGAATCACGTAACTTAGAATTTTCAGCTTAGTTTCGAAACTAATTGAAATTAGTAAAGGGGATATTAATAAATGTACTTACAATTGATTATTTTGAACAAAATTTTAATAGAATGCCTTTGCTTTCTTTGTTTAATACTACATAGTTTAGTGAAAACCAAAGCAGAGATACGTGAAGGTTTGAGAGCAATTGCATGAGTTTTAGCAAAAAGTTTCAATCAAATCGTAAATTTTAAGGTTGCTATTCTTCATTTGTACAATCCACATAATTACTTAAGTACCATGATCAAAAAATTGCATAGTTATTTCTTGGTCTACAACGAGAGTCTTTTTTGCGACATCATTTGAATAATGCCTAATAAAGAAAAAATCGCTTCCTTCTAATGGAATAACAAATTTTACGTCATTCGCTTTCGATCTCAAGTCATCATTCCGTCATCACATGGGTATTCCATACAATCAATGACATAATTGAGACGGCAGTTATTGTCCCAGAAGTCCCGTTTGGACCTAGGCAAGCTGTAGTGGATGGCGACTTCAATCCTTTTGGTGTTTAGGGCAGTCTCGGGCGCCTCCACGCGAAAAGAAAATTGGTCTTGTTCAAATTCTTTCAAGCTTGTGACGTATTGAGCCGGAATGTCAACGAACGTTCTAGAATATCAATATAGAGCTTAAAACTTCTAAACAAACTTATGCACAAATCAATCGGAGGAAAAGTCGACTTACTTCCATCGGTCGCAGCTGCAACGAACCGTAACTTGCTTTTCGAATTCTAAATTAACAACCCGGATGATGCCGGTGAAAGTGAGGGAGTGGGGGGCGATTGAAATGCTTTCAAGACAAACTTTTTGCTGGGTTATTCTGTGAACAAAACAGCAACATTAAAAAGACGCGAAAAAAGCATCGTTTATAATTAAAACTCGAAGGCTTTCAACCGCTTACCTTCTTTGAAACGTCGCCTCCAGAAATGGTTGCTGAAACTTTAAAACCAAGGAATAATGACGTAAAAATGAACAGTGGTTATCTTTAAGAATCTTGTTTTTTTCGTTTGATCGAATCTTATGCAGCGCCTAAATTGACAAAACGTGTTATGACGTTGATGAAGCGTTTGCAAAAAAAAGTCAGCAAATTGAAATACTTTCTTGATTGCGTCTAAATGTAAAAAAAGCAGTCCGTTATTTTCTTCAGAGAATTATGTTCATAAATAATGTACACGCACAAGAAAAGAAACAGACTGAAAACAATCAAAGCAATACATAAAGTTAAATCAGAATCATTTAAACACTGGTTTGTCGACATCTTGATGACGATACCGTTATAAACCTAGTCTGGAAATAAAAGACTTGGTTAGATTTTTTTAACACGAGAAAAGTCATGTTTAGTTGAACAAATGGCTGATATTGTATATTTTAATTCCGTTGATTGAAAAAAGCTCCAAAAAAATCTTTATGCCAAACTATTACCATTTCCTTTGCTGACTATAATTCAAAAATAATTGGTTTTTAAAAGTGCGTGATAAAATGAAAAGCAAATTTAAAAACAGTAGAAATAAGACGTAAAAGCAGCTTTTATTCCTGTTTAGTTGAAGGGGATTAAATTTAAAAGGCAGCAACTCGGTTTCCTTACGTTCGAAAAAAGTTTTTAAGTTTCAAAGTCTACCTCCATCAACCTGGGTGGAACGTTGTAATCATCAGCTTGACTGAAAGGGATGTGGATTTCCAGCTCGTATCCGCTTGTATCCGCAAAATGGACAGATTTGCGTCTCTTGATTTTATTTTCAGAGAAATTCTTTGCTCTCCTGTGCACGGGGCTATCCGAGAAAGATCGAAAAATTGTTCGACTAGAGCTGATCTTATTGTTAGAATTAAGTTTTTCTTCAAGTCTAAAAAATAAGAAAATATTTGTTACTTAAACATGCGGTGCCTAATTTTCGTTTTCCTCATTTAGATGGTTACAATATATTTGAAATGACCTTTTTTGCAGAAATTTATGTTTGTACAAGTTCATAATTTCTTTTGCATACAAAATGGTTCGAAAAAAGAACTTAAAATTTTGCTCTAAACACACGAAATGGCGTAACTACTCGAATTTTCAATTTTTCAATTTTCAATTCAAACGCAAAAAATCTAATCCAATCCAGGGATCCCGGAAAAAAACCGCTAATTTTCAACATAAAAACATATGAAATTAGTTGGACAAAAATGTATTTAAGCTTAATTTACTAACTTTAAACAAGTTTTAAAAGTAAACAAGTTAAAAATAATAGTTATTACGTCGTCTCATTGCTTGACATAACAAGAACAGTGATTTTCATGTTAAAAGTCGAATTCGCAAAATCGACGACGCAACAATATAATGACAGTGATGCAACAAATTAGCCAAATAAAACCGAGATTTATTAGTAATATCAATATTCGACTTTATTAAGAAATTTAATAAAATCTAAAACGAAATAATTATAGAAGTATCCTTTTCTGTTATATATTATTTACCATCAAAAAAAACCAAGAATTTTTTTGCTAAAACCGGAAAGCGGGAAATGCAAAAGGATACTAAATCCGGGGAATTCCCAAAACCAAGATATCGATTTTCAAATTCTACTAACTATAACATGGAAATAAAATTTATAGTTCGTTTTTTCTTGTTTTCAAGCTTTTTTTTTTAGTTGTTTTTCTTTGTAAACTTCTTTTTGCTTGTTTTCAAGCACACTTTCAAGAACATTTCAAACAATCATAATCTATGTTCAATAGTTGATAGTTTAAAACATAAATCTCATCATCTTTTTATTTAGTAAACTAGGTTTCGAAAAAATAAAGTTTGAAAAAATTTCTTTTAAGAAACAGTAAGCCAAAAAATACGTCGATCTTACTGGAAAAAAAATCTTGAATTGCTTGAAGGCGGTAAAATAAGGTTTATTAGAGCTCTTGGAAACAGAAAATCTAACATTATTCATTTCGTTTCATTTTTTTATTCTCCATCGCTTTTAAATAGTTCACACAAAAAATCATGAATATTAGAAAAGATCAAGAGTTGTTAATTGATATTCTGCTCTGTACGTTTTTATTCTTGTCTTCCTTTTGCAGTTTCACAAGAAAACACGCCTATTTATTTCTTACAAAACTGTCACTTTGTCGTAAAATATTATACTTATTATATCTGTTATTTGACTTCATTTAATTAGAAGGTGTGAACAAAAATTTTCGATTTTAATTTCTGCTTCTTTTCATAATTACAGGATTTTAATTGCAAATTTGCTTATTTAAATAACCTCAATTGTCTCTTTATGATACAAAAATAGCAGTTTAAGTTAACCTACATTTACCGATCTTGAACGGAATTTGAGATTAAGACAGATAATTTTTATAAAATTACAAAATAGAGTCATGATTAGAAGTTATTAATTGATGCTTATTGTAATTATCAAATTCAATTCGAATTTTAGAGGTCGCATTAAATAGAAACAACGGCACTAGACTTACATTTTGTTAATGCGTAAATCATCCGAAGTTATTTGATAGTCGTTTTCTTCATGATCTCCGAGAATAAAAGCACTATTTTGAAAATAACTTTTGCTTTCTTTTATGCTTTCTTGCTTTTTTTCGGTAGCCGTGACTTCAATATTTTGAAGCTGGTGGTGGCTTGAATTTGAACATTTTAGATTGTTCGAGTTGATCCCACTGCTAGCTTGCATGGTTGAACTGATGGTAAAATCCTGCTTGGCTGTGTCAAATTGGGTGTTTTCCAAGCACTTAGAAACGTCCTTCTTGCGACTTTTTTTAACAGAAGTTCCTGTATGTTCGACTTCCATTTTTTTTCTCGCTCTGCAGCTTTCATCTTCATGTTTTTCTGAGGAGTGGAAACAAATTCGATCGTCGACAGGATAAGACCTTGTTCTGGTATCTGAAATGTTACTCGTGAAAACAGAAGAAAATGTTTGACCCTTGCATCCGGGGAAGCTGGAGCGGACTTGCACATTGTTGTAACCGAAAAGTTCGTGTGTTTGGCCCCCATTTTGGGAGCTCGAAAACGAGGTTGCCGTGCTATAATCCGACGACGTCAGCGATTGATTAAAGTGATATTCGGAGAGGTTTTGCAACCAAGTTTTTGTCTTCACTTGGTTTAGAGGCTCACTAACAATATTAAACCAGTCAGATTTATCGGCCGTTAGAAAAGCAGGGGGGACCATCATGTACTGCGCGTTATTTGCCATTGTCAACGCAGTTATAAGCACTTATAATCTGTTTCTTATACTTTCCTAAAAAAGTTAATCTAAAAAATCATAAAATTGACTTTAAATAACACTTTGTTTTGTTTTGCGACAAATTTCTGCCAGTTTGCAGCAAATAAGATAGGCAATAGACGTAGAATGTGCATAAAACTATATTTTAATATCGCTTTCAACAATATTAAATCGACTTTTATTATTTTAATATCGCTTTAAACAATATTAAATGGCTCCGATAAAATCGACTTTGTATAAAACTATATATTATTATTAAGATTTTATTATTATTATTTTGACTATTAGTAAAGTACTGAAACGTTAAAATTAAAACAAAACAATAACCATAATATTGGCTTTTTTTATTTTAAAAATATTCAAAAGTCCCAGCCATCATGTTCCAAACTTTTTAAATTTGTTTCACAAAAAAATATTATTATTACTTTGTTATTTAAAATTTTTAAAAAAGTTAAATTTAATCAATGAATGATTTCTAGCTGTCTCGAATCACATCGAACAAACCTTCAAAATTAAAACAACTGCCAACTTCTTAACAAAACTTTCTCTCTTTCGAAAAAAAATCGTTCTCTGAAATTCGCTTAAAATCTTTTATTTGCTTTTTTAAAATTTCAATATCAAATCTGTAGTGAGCACGCTCCTCACTGAAACTACGTCTGTTAGCAGCTGATTCTATCGCTACGAATTAACGTCACGTCAGCAACTTGCCTTTTTCTTAAGAAGCAGATTGAGTTTTGTTTTTGGTTTCTACTGTATTTTCAACGAAAAACTAAAATTAAAAAATGGCAAATCAGATTTGCTTAATTTTGATTTATCTGCTTTCATTGTAAAAAATGATTTTAATACAATTTTACTATTTTGAACAGATAATAGTCGAATCACAGTACATCAGTAGCCAATACTAATTTAATAAAGCTTTAGCAAAAATGATTAATACTTGTGAGCAAATAAATTATCACGGAGCAAAAATTATGTCTCCCTAATTTTGCAAACAACTTTTAACTAATTTAAAATAGACTTATAAAAAATCGAACAAAGTTTAAGCATTTTTGCTTTAAAGATTTTTCGCAAAGCATGATGGGAAATATTTACGAGGGAAAAGTATCCCTGATTGAAAGCGGAAAGAATGTAAACAGTCGAGTTCAAGGCGTTGGCGACGCGCAATAAAGAAAACAAGAATGACATGTCTGCGAATTGCTTGTTATTGACAACAAACAACTTAGCGATGCCCAAACCTTAGCAATTTTTTTAGCTTTTTTTAAGCATTTAGTTTCCTTTATTAACAAAGAAACAGCAGCAACATTGATTTGAGATCATCCGTAAAATACTGTAATTGGTTTTCTTAATTTTCAAAACTTTGAGTCACGCTGCCACTAAAATATTAACTACAGTAAATTCCAACGTACTTTTTTCATCCTTATCTTACAAGCCAATGCAAAGATTTTTTAATGGCACCCCTAACTTGAGTTTTCTTGTCCCATCCATACTTACGCCTTATCTTAATGCTAAATTCGCTTTGATCAGACCTAATATTGTTTTTCCAATTAAGCAAATTTTAATTAAAAAATTTGTTTTTTCAAAATTTTCCATTCTTAAAGACAATAGAAATTATTATGAGACTGTTTAACACAAAAACGGAAGTGACGTTTCGTATGAGAAAGTTCTATTTTAGATTATGCGGAAAGTGACGTCAGTCGTGAATACTAGGGAGACGAGTTCGTGATTAGTCAAAACGCGAAATCTAAAACCTCTAGACACTTCAATTATTAGGTTACGTAACTCACAATCAAGACCTAAGCACGTACAAAAACCACTCATGCAGGGGTTTAATGTGTTCCGTCGCTTTTTGGAATTTTTGCCGTTTTAATAAGTTTATAACAGCAATCTTTAATTATTACCTTTTCATCGGAAAGGTTCCTGCATTCAATTGATATAAAAAGTGTTACTCTTTAAAACTAAAAATTTATGATATATTCATCTGCTATTTATTTCCTGGCTCTCGAGAAAGCTCTAAAACCGTTACGTGGTTCTCCAGATTGCTTTTAATAATCACCAAAATTTGGTAGCTCGACTGAATTTTTTATATTTGTTTTTTTAATATATGAATAAAATTTTTGTAATCTACTCCAGCTTGCTCCCAAAGAAATCATAGCTTGTCCTTACTTCTATTTGTCTCTTTCAAAAGAAACACCAGCCCACCTCCAAATGTTCGCTAAAAATTACTTGTCTTGATTAAAACATTTAAAAAAGCACTCGTTAGATGACAACGATTTTAAGCCCAAATATTTTCATTTGTGGAAAAAGTATAGACGTTCTAATCGAAAACTTATTAAAGAAATTAATGCAAAGACTGCGCGTGACGTCAAGTCTTCGCTTCTATTTGCGTTGAAAAAATATAAAGAAAATTCATATCTTGTATTTTCTGAAATAGCACCATGTTATATGTAAAATTTTTTTTCTTTGCACTAACTAATTTCCTAGTTTATTGTACTTTATTTAAGATAGATTTTAAACAAATAAGGTTTCCGAAGTGTCTTTAACTTTTTTTGCTTAATAGAAAAAAGGCTAACAACTACTTGCCCACAAAAATTTTCAGCTCTAAACAGCCACTTCACTTTATAAGTACTCGCAATTAACAAAATTAGAAACACGGCGTTAAGATATTTGAAACGTGTGTAAGCAATAGAACTCTTTTTTCGTTGCAACCAAATTTAAAGCGCATCTTCGCTTGTATCCGCTGCTTTCTGCTTTGCTTTCTTTTTTCTTTATGCTGTAACCTCTGGTCGCTTGAATTGACGCCATTACTCACACCACTTATATCCGTGTTGGTTTTTTAACAATACAAAGCAAGTTTTAAAAAAATAAAAGGATCACAAAAATACGAGAAGAACACGGAATGCTTTCGAGAATACTTTTTAAGTCAGACTTCAATTTCTTTATTAGGATTGATAAAAACAAAGACTTCGTTTCATACGTTGTTGTAAACCACATGATTTTCTTTTTTTATCGTAAATTTGTTATTATTCTCTCCGATATAATTTTCATTATCTAGCGATGAATTAATTTTTCTCTCTGATATGATGACATAATTATTATTCTCTCTGACATAATTTTTCTCGCAGACATTATATTTGTGTGAACAAAAATCAGAAAAACAAATTTTCAAATTATTTGTTGGTTGTTTATTTGTTTTTTTTACTTTGCTTACTTTTTTACTATAAAATTTAAATTATTGTTTTTTTGCCAGCTTTTTTGGCAGGGACAAATGTCATATTCTTACTATCAGTTGCCTCGTGGTTTTTCTCATATCATAAGCGCCAATAGTACTCTCTGCTTAATTACGCACAATTAAAAATAACAATTTTTTTTGTAAAATTAATCGCTACATAAAACACTTACAAAGAAAATTTCCATCCTGTCAATTTTCACTTTTTAAGTATAAACTAAAAGCAACTTATATAGTAATGTAAAAAATATTGAAATCATTCAACAACAAGATTCGTTGTGATTATTATTTCAGAAGTTGGCGTAATAGATTTCGGCTAAATTTCTCTGTCAGAGAAAGCGTAGCCAGAACCTGAAGGCTGCTAAGAAGCAAGTTGTGCCGATGGGTAGTGCAAAGTTATAAGATTTTGGGGCCATTGGCCTGGTAAACTAAAGAACTTTTTTTTTGGTTTAGTTAATAAGAAATAAAAAGTTCCAAGGAACTACGCCTAAGCATCTATGGACGAAGTGAAAATGTTTTCGAAGTTTGAAGTTTACCGGTTTTAATTTACTCGGAGATATTGCTTTTAATCTCATGGTGCCAAGATGAGCAGATCAAACTTTCGCGAACATCAGCGACGCTTGCAGCATTTTGAAGGCTTTCTTGAACAACTGGTAAGTAACAATATCGCTGTCTTTCTGCTGTCAACAGTTTTGACAAAATAATGAAAAGATCGAAAGTCTGTTGTCTGTTTGGTTGGTCTTTTAAACTATCAGATATAGACGTGACTTTGTTGCCGTAGTTTTTCTCAGAAATTATGTAATAGATCGTCAAGATTCCCATTGCAATATAGATTGGCAAGGATGCGAGACTGCTTCGACTTTTTTGTTGGATTGAAAATGAGCAGATGATTCCACTCACGATGCGACTATCAAAACCTGAATCCTCTGTCGCTGTGTTATTGGTAAAGTCGTCCAGTTCAACCTCGGCCGCCACCAGAACTTGCAAACGTCACGACTCGCCGGCAAGAGGCCGGTTGCCCGGCTAATTTCACGATCAAGGCGTTTCGCGGGCCCGGCCTGCTCACTCTTGCACACCGCACAACCTTAACATCGTTGACGAGATGACAAAGCGCGCGTGAAATCGGTGAACGACGCAACCGCGGCTCAGCTTGCGAACTTCAACGCGAGCGAGCAGATGCGACGCGTCCTCGAAAGTCACGTGATTTCCGCCGGTAGCCTTGCAAAATAAACACAGCCGGAGTTTAGTGAAACAAAAAGCAAAATTGAACATGTACAGCTTCTTGTAACCAATTACAGCTGATCGTACAAAAGTAGTTTTATTTCGAATTACTTGATTAAAATATAACAGTGTTCAAAATAAGGGCGATACTTTCGAAAAAACAATCACAAGAAAATAGCAAAAAAAAAACGAAAAACATCGAACAACCGCTAAATTTAGGGGTGATTTACTTGAGGCCCAGCCTTAACGATGGAAGTTGATCAAAGCTGGGCTATAGCGTGGAACTAACGCGCAAGTACAAGCAATGTAAAATAACATATTTAGGGAGGAGAATCGTTATCAAACTTTTTGGCCTTAATCACATCAAGCTGGGAGACAAATCTCTAGTAAAGGCCAAAACCAGCAGCTCGGACCCCCCTTTCCTTCGTTTTAAAAATCAGTGGCGCGGTGTCCACTAGTAATAAGTAATTACGTCAAAAAACCAACATAGAACATCTACGAAACTTTTTAAAATGTTCGATGTTATTGCAATCGACAGCAACAGCAGAACGCAAAACGCAAACGCTATCGATTTAACAGTTGTGCGATCTGAAAAGGTCAATTGATGTTTAATAAAAGAAATCGCAAGCTGTATGTCGTTAAAATAAAAAGTTAATCGATGCTTTACAGTGGTTGTCAAACTTTTTCGGCGTACGGACACCTTTTCCTTAAAATAATGATACACCAATCTATTTTTAAAATAAAAAAAATTAAGAAGTATAGTACAAATCAACAAATAAAATTGTGCACAATTTATTGTCATTAAAATTTGATGGGAAGATATTGTTGGAACTCAGGGCATATATAAGTTAAAAAACTCGTGAAAAAAGCATCAAACTGGATCTAAAATTAAAAACTAAAGGATGCATCGGCTCGGTCAAATTGAACACCAAACAAATCATTTAACGAAAGTTGTAAACTCCAATTAATAAAATACTTATATACAAGTGCGTCAATATTTCAGTGCAAATTATAAAGTTTACTGCTGAATCAGCAAAAATATGCTAAGTTTTAAAAGCTATGTATATTTAACTAAAATAGTTGTTAACAGAAAAATTGTAACCGTTGTTTAATCGTGAAGAGCAAAGCAGAAAGACAATCTAAGTCAGTCCTACCAGGTTAAAATCAATTTGAAGATCTTAGAACAATTTAATTGTTTAAAATAAATTTAAAAAGAAACTGAAAAGAATTTTTTTTAATATTTTTGTCTTAACATAATTTATAAAAGAAAATTATGATGAAATTACAATAACAACAAAACCTTAAACATTGAAAAAAAATTTGTGTTGCCCTGGCGTGTGTGTAAAAATTTATTGATTCTTTAATTATACAAGCCAATCACAGCAGGTTCAAAACGTACTCAAATCGAGTCATTAACGTTGAATTAAGGAATAATTTGGAATGCATAAAAAAAAAGCGTTAGCAACAGTAAACAAAATAAAAAAGCAAGCTGTTAACAAAACAATTTATCTTGATCTTTCGGCACAGTGAAAGTCAACCGTCCAGTGGATCAGCCCCGTTTTGCGTCCGGTGTGACTGGCAACTACATGATTAAGCACGCTTTCGATTTGTTGTTGCCGGCAGCTGGTGTTGCACTTTGGCCGTTTTGTGTTTGTTTGGTAGCTTGAATTATCTATAAAGAAACTAGCTTTTAAAAGTTGAACCTGAAAACTCAACCTCCTCTAGAGTTCTAAAGTTCTAAAGTTCTAAAGTTTTTTTCTCTGGAGAAGGCAAATTGTAAAAAGACTTTTTTGCAAAAACTTAACGCGATCTTAATTTTTGTCTACTGTTTGCAAAAGCTAAAAAAAGTGTTTACTTGAAATAAGCCAAAGCGCCTTTGAAAGTCGAGTAAAAACTATAAAAAATCTTTTTAGCAGGGTATCCAAAAATTTTACAAGGCGCCGTCTTTTTCTAATTTCCGAAAATATACCAATATTATGCTTTGGCGAGTGCCGAAAGCGTTATTGTACGACCGTGGATCTTCTTTAAGCTAAAAATGGCGCAGTAACCTCCCCGGTTTTTTCACTTAGCACCCCATTTTCAAGTATAGAAAATGGTAGGATGTTTTTATTTGCACAAGCAATTCTTTGGAGTATCACCAAAGGAAATCAATCAACTTTGAAGGTATTATACATGCGGCATAATTTCCATCATTTACTATCATTATTTTATCATCTATTGATGATAAAAAAAAGATCTTTGAGTAAAAATTTCTTAAAAACCTTTTGCATTTTAATAGAAAATCATCCGGTTGATATTAATGACAGTCAGGGATGAATATTAAATGCAGACAACCGTGTATTTAAAGAGTTTTCGATACTAGATTCTCGTAATTTCCAAAGTAAAAGCTTTTTTTAAAGTACAGTATTCAGCTTTAATAATCAAAAGCATTGTAGAGATTTCTTTAATACGCATTAACTCTAACTTTGAGCTTATATGCATAAATCTACATGTGCAAGCATACAGTTGAAACAAGGCATGCACGGCTTAATGCAACATTCAATAACATCTAAATCAAACGACATTCAAGCAGTGCAATGCAGCAAAGACAAGCTGCTTGTTTGCTAAATCGACGTCAATGTATTCCAGTTAATGCAATATGTTTGTTTTGACAGAAAATATGAGTAAAAGAACATAAACGCAAGCAATAACATAAACCAAATTTATGACAGTTTGCGGTGAAAAGATAGTTAAATTACAATCTATCTATAAATGTGTTGATGTTGGTTGTTGCAATTGTGTTATTAATGAAGAAAACACACTTTTTTCCTAAAGTATATGGAAAAATAATTGCAAAAGAATTGTGTATAGTAGCATGAATTCAAATTACTCACGATAAAACAAGCTGCTATTTTCACTTTTTCCGATAGACCTTTTGGTAATTAGGTCAAAAATAAATAACACAAAATCCTTTAAAAAGATAAATCGTTACAAACAGGCATACCATATTTCCCAAGAAGCAAACCAGGACGCTTGGTAATAGAAAAAATTTGTTTCTAGAAAGAAGTGTTCTTTAAAAAAAAGTTTTTACAGCAAATCTGTCTCGAACATCATAATTTTCGTCCCTAAAACTTAGTGTTCTTTACCAAAAAAAAGTCTTCACTTTGAATTTGTCTAGGAGTTTTTGGTATGGATTACTTTCCAAGTATATATGTTTGACAAATTTTGTCATACTGTCGCGGACCCCTTGTGCAGTCATCACGGACCCCAGTTTGGGAAACTCTGTTCTACGTATATTATAAAAACATAAGCTAGAACAGGGGTGGGCAAACTTGTTAGCTTGAGGGTCGGATTCAGAAGATGATTTCGATCGCGGACGGCGCTAGTATTTACAATGCGAAGTCGTCCCTCAGACCAGTCCCACAAACGTCGTTTTTTGAATTTTGAAACTGTATTGTATATACCTTTGCTTGGCTGAAAATATATTTAAAATTAAGCTTTTCGTATCAAATTAACCATCTTTTAATGTGATTTTGTTATAAAAAAGTTATAACAAAGAGTGTAAAAATCAATTATAAGTACAAAAAAAACACTTAAAATCAATAACAAGAAACGTTTCCAGCACAAGCACAAGACTAAAATAAACAAGAAATAGAACGAGTGTAGTACAGACAACATATAATCCTAAAAAACATCAAATTAAACGCAATTTAAAGTTGAAAAGTCGAAAAAGAAACTGGGCTTGAACGCCGTGTCAGTTTCTTCTTCCAGCTTTTATAGCAAAATGATTGCAAAAATCTAGCAATTTAAACCATCAGTTTTTCAAAAGCCCGGCAAAAGTATTGATTAGAAAAAGCAAAAGCAACGGTCTTTTATATCTAGCTATAATACAAATTTGTGTACGATTTAAAAGCGGGATTAAGGTGCAGAAGATAAAGCCGCCGCAGCAAAATTGCTGATTAATTCAAAAAAGCATAATTTTGCAAAAACGAAGAATAATAATTAGGCCAAAGTCAATTAAATTTATGATTATTTTGATTAAAATGGACAAATTAACGATGCTTAATAAGTTATGGTATTGCAGTTTTTTACTAATCTTTGATTCGACCTTAATTTAGTCAAATTATTTTTTGTTGCTTTTTAAGGCGAGTTGGAACTGTATTTGTTTTTAATTCAAATTAAACTTGTATTTGAGAAATAACGATCAAATTTATTAAATTACGAGAATAGATGAAAAAACCGTTGAACTTTGTTAAAAAATCGATCGTGAGCGAGTTTTTACTTTTGCAAAGCTCATTGAAATTTGCTTTTCAATTAAATAAAAACCGTTGCGCGATTTGCAAATCTACTCTTGAAAAATGAAATTAGGATTTTATTTAAGTAAAGTATCGCTTTCACAATTTGAATAATTTTGGTTTAAAACTGTTTTTCGAATGTTCCAAGCTGAGAAAATTATCACATGGCGACCGTTTCAAGGTCACGAAAAAGTTTTTAAATGCATAACTTATCTGAGTGCTTAAACCACTAATTAATTTTTCTGATTGCATAAGTGAGCTGATCTTTCAAGATAACCAGCACTCCTTAAAGTGACCTTGAACAGCAAAAGAAAACATTTTTTAATGTACGCGGGAAAATATGAAATTCACTACCGATTTCTAGAAGGCATTATAAAGAATTTTGTCAAAAAAAAAACAATTTACAGAAACTCAAAATTGAAAACCAATTAGTTGAGTCATTGCCGAAGTAAATTGAATTTATCATTTCTGTATGAGTGGAACATACATAACAATTAATGAAAAATTGGTAAAATAAAGCAATTATTTAATTCTGGAAAAGTTTAATTGATAAGAAATCAATTTTCCGTTTTCTTTAAAATAGTAATTGCTAAAACTACAGCAATAATAAATTATCAATTTTTTCTTGGCAAATTGGAAATCTTTCATTAGCATTTTTATCCATTTTTTGAGTTTGTGTATCGAGCCCCGGAGGCTAAGAAAAACGATTAATGATTGTTACAAAAGCAAAAACATCGGAATGATCGGATATTATAATTAAAAAAGCAAAATAACCCAAACAACTCCGTAGCTATTTCGTAGTATCTGGTTTTTATTCCAGCAGCACGTACAAATACGATAGTGGTTGTGACAGTTTAATTTTGAGTAAGATCATGGTCCTTTCCGTTCTCAATTTAAATAAATGAGGTTTAAAGAACGTACGAAAAATGACGTGAATAATAATTCAAATTACGTGTAACTGCGCCTTCGCAATATCACGCGCTGCGAATACTCGGTGAGCGAAAAACAAGAGCTTTAAAATTCATGCAATTTTGTAAAGTTGATGCTGTGGCGCGACAATCGTGCAGGAAAATTAAGTGTGTCATATACGCCTCTTTGCTCGTCCAATCAAAACGTGTTTAGAAAGAAGCAAAATTAGATTCTGAACGCTCTTTCGACCGTTCGGACAAGCAAGAGACAGGTCACGTGCGAAACCATTGCAACTTCGCTCTTACTTTGGTCGACCCGTTAGCCACAGACATTCTTTTTCCATTTGGAGATTTTTCTTTGATTGACTCTCGCAAGCCGTTCGATTTTCTCATATCCATCTTTTTAGGAGTCGACGGTTTGCTGCTGTTTTTACGCACGCTTTTTTTGGATTGGGGCGTAGCGACTGTTCTGGATGGTGGGGCTTCTGGGGCTGCATGAGCATTGTTTGACCCCGTATCGTTTTCTTCTTCTTCTTTGATTGTTTCTCCGAACGGTCCCGATATGAAAGTCATATTTTCAGTCAACTCAAAACTGTACACACTGAATGCGTCGGAGTCTCTCTGCGTCAAGAATCATTCGTATTGTAAAGGCAGTAAAACAAAGAAGACTTCAGACAAGAACAAGAAAAGAGGAAGTCAGTTCATTGCAACAACATAAAAGATAAAAGAAAAAATCACCTAAAGAAAGGAAGAAAGACTGACTTATCTTTTTAATATTGTCTTTTCCAACAAAGTAATTGGAAAGCAAAACGGGTTTCTTTCAAGCAACTTAGTGTGACATAGCTAACTAATAAAATAACCAATCAAGGTGCTTTAAATTACATGATTGGTGCAGCAGGCTTGCAACACGGTTTAAACCAATGATTCCCAACCTTTTTAATGTCATGGACCTTTTTTATGGTTTAGCTAAAGTTAAATATCTTTTTAATCAAACTAGTTGATACTTTAAAATGTAAGACTCTAGTCATAAAATAGGCTACAGACCTTATCTGCTTTGACTCTACAAAATATAATTGTTTATGGAATTTATCACAAATTATCACAAATAATTACATGAGCTCACGAATGAGATTGTACAACCAAAGATGGCTTTACAGCCAAAGATCAGTGAATGGGCAGTTAAAAAATCTGGATTTAAATGATCGATTCGTATTTAAAAATTGCTATGGTTACTTCATTAGTTTTTGCCTTTTGTAATCCAAAATTTTACAATCGGGCTTCGCAATAGTGCTTCTCATCAAAACTAGACGCCATAACTGTTTTGAATTGAAGAATGATAGAAGATATGTCGTGACAAAAGCTTCTTGTTTGAATAATCTACTAAAGAACTAACAATTTTAAATTTTCCGTTGAATTTGCTGAAACCCCAACTTACACGTTTTTGTGAAATTAAATAAACATTTTCATATGAGTTCGGTCTTTGTAACCTAGATTGTAAAGTAATATTCGATTTTTCCCAGCTTAAACTGAAGCAAATGGTTGGATATTTTGCTTTCAGCTTTTCCGTTTAAGACTTGCGGATCCCAGAAAATCTAATTGTGAATCCTGTTGGAAACCATTGGTTTAAACAAAGACAAAAAATTTTGTACAAAATCAAGAGCAAGCAAGGATGAACATGATTGAGTGCGATACAAGCAAGTCACTTAAAACACACCACCTACTTCATTCTTGTTACGAATGTATTTTTGTGCTTGGAGCAGCTACGGCAGAAACAAAAATCATAATTATCTTTTCGAGCTTCGTCGATTAATTAGTTTATTTTTGTCAAAATAGCAATCCATCAAAAACTAAAGCAAACTCATCACATACGAGGTAATGTTGCAACAAAAGGTCTTCAATAAAATGGAGAATATAGTCATTTGGATCACTTGTAATCTTGGATTAAATTTATTCGTTTTAATCACTTGTAGTCTCGAAAAATCAAAACCAAATACGCTTTCGCACCAACTGTAACCGTTGGAAAACTTAAAAATTTTTTTTTAATCACTTCTGTAAACCTTAACCTGGAACGAAGTTTTTAATTGTATTGCTCGTGAATCCGAAAGAAATAGAAGTAACAAAAAAATTTAAGAACTCCTGTTCAGTTTCAGTGATCACGATTTAACTTTTTCATGATAGTTAATGAAAATCTTTACACTGCCTAGTTCCTTAAACGTCAAACAATTAGTTTAACTTCTATAGCAATGTTCAAAGTGTTGTTGGAAGTTTTTTTGCACATATAATTTTCTATGACTTTATAAAAAACCGCAAAATTTGAAAACTCTTTATAAATAAATTTAACTCGTAAAGCACAAAATAAATTTTAAAGAATTCATAGCTACAAAATTTAATTCGGAAAGAGTAGTATAAACCATGACGCGTTTGAAGTTTATGTTAAACCCAGGTTTTTTTCTACAGCAGACTTATTTCTTTCTATGAACCAATTTTTTATACTTGTTTTTAACTTTTATTTTGTTGCGTTACAAGCAAGGCAATGTGTGCTCTTCTCCGTAAAAAAAAGGATCAAAGTTTCGCAGCGGTCGCAGTGTGAATGCAAGCGTCTTTGGTTTTCCTTCAGTCAAATATTACTTTCTTTTTTTCCGAATAATTAATTTCTATTTTGAGGTGCTGGGCAAATGATAAGATCTTTTAAACGATGAATTCGTTCAGGTTCCGATCAATGCATCACGTGAGTAACTTTAAAGCAATCCATATCCGACACCTTGTTCAAATGCATTCAATTTTGGTTGGTAAAAAAATTTAAAAGAACTGTTAGAATGGGCTAACTTACGTGATTGATTAACCGAACACGATTTTTTAGTTTGTTTCCGGAACTAAAGGCAACAGCTTGAATTGACCTCATAAAAGCTTCGAAGTCTTGGTCTTCTTTTGGCTTGTCTCTCCACTCTTTGCATATGTCCTGAAACAAGCGGGAAAATGACAAAGTCGATTGCGATTGAATAATAAACTTCGGTTCAAGTAGCGACTGGATCGGCGTTTGCGTGAATCTATCTGCATTTCACAAACGACAGATATAAGTAGGCGATTAAGATTATGGACCCCGAATAGAGACTAAAATTTTTCCCAACAACCTGAATCCTTTTTTCCTTTTTCTCCAGCCTGTCGTACTTCTTCTGCAGCGTGTTGATCTCGGACTTTAGCTGGGAATCACCAGGCGAGGGTCGGCTGAGGGCTGTGTTGCGGCGCAGCAATGGCGCCCTCATCTGGCCGTCCATTTCACGAAGTTCCTGGAAAGGCAATTAGGTTATTAAAAGGAATTGAATGTGACAAAAGATTAGGGAGTACAATTTAACCTTTGTCGTAAGCTTTTTGACGCTGGCGTCAGGAGGAGTGTCTTCTTGTGTTCCATAGACGAAAAACGTAATCGAACCATTGTCAAAATAATCGAGGTGCTCTTGGCCGACAGAAGGAATAGCAATCACACGATTGTGATTGAATTCGGGAGAAAGAGTTCCCTGAAATGTTTTGATTCAACTTCTTTAAAAGCCAATTCAAAATTTTCACGTTTGGGCGCGAAAAGATTTTTTCCTTATTAAGAGATTGAATTTAAAAAATTGCTTAAAAACGTTTAAACTTTTTAAAAAATAAAACAATTAAATCGTTCAAAAAAGTTTGGAAGTAAACACAAAAACGGTGTAAATGAGTATTTACAATAAAGATCAACATACTTTGATCAGCTTCGTCTTTATCACCGTCTCATCACCAAACGCTTTGTATTGTATGAAGCAACCTTTACTGAAGCGAGAATTGTTGATTTCACAAGAACGTATTTGGACCTAAATAAATTGTTTGTTTTGATTACTGTTTACATTCTCGTAAACTAATTTTCCACAATACCCAAACGTTGGTTAGATTCATACCTTTAATAAGCAGTCATCATGACAGATTATTGAAATAAACACAATTTATTACAAGAATAGCCATCTAACTATCTTAAAAGACGAATTTGGTCAAATAAGAATAAAACAGTCAAGATCTAATAAAAAATTTTTATTTTGTTATCATTTTGCATATTTTTATCAAAGTTTAGCTACTAAAGAAATTCTGAACCTTGAAGTAATAAGGTTTGTCGAGAAGCTCATCTGGCTCCTCTATAAAGTTTTCTTCATCTAGAGGCTGACCATTAGCTGTGCATGGGGAGACGGCCACGTACATATATCCTTCTTCTTGGCCCTGTTCACACAGTATCAAGTGAACGTTATTAATTCTATGTAAAAAAATTGCAATTAATATAAAAAAAAGTTGTAATAAAAAAGACGATAATTCATTAACCTCAAACAAAAATTAAGTTTAGAGTTTCTTAAGCCCTTTGCTTTGTTTAGCAATTGATTGTCATTTAGAGCAGTTTGTTAAGTTTTTAAACACAGGATAGTGACGGAAAATGTCTTTCCCAAGGGCACAACAAAATGACGATAGTGAAATTTCAAGGGAGGCCGTATCGACGCCTTCGCCACGAATACGATTCTCTTCCCTATTCGACCACTCTGTCGTTTTTATTGTGTTGTCTGCATAGTTCAATTCACTTACAGCTTGTTTACTTTGTGATAGCGCTATTCCGAAAAAATTAAAATCAAAAATACTTGTTTTCGCACAACAAAAAGTGAAGTTTTCAAAAATAGAAATTTATCAAAAAGCAAAAAAGATTGTACAGTAATATAACCTTGTAATCTGTGATGGTTAATTTGTCATCAAAGTCAAGTGCATAAGAAAGAGATTGCAGGAATACATTTGCGGTTCCGATCATCACATCATCTGGAGGATCAAAAAACGGATCTTGGTCTTGTGGAATGTCTTTGTAGGAGTCATCTCCGTCCACATATTTTTGATATAATTCCTAAAGCGCAAAAGTTCACGTTTAATGTGCAGATTGAGAGCAAAGAATAAAACAAAAAATAATGTTGAAGTTATTCTCGAAAATATTGCAAAAGCGCAAAGACCTGAATCATGTATCTTCTGTTCATGAATTTCCCGCGTTCCCACATCCACGTGTTTCCATTCATCAAGTTTTTCACTTTCACCATAACCCTAAACGAAACAGGTATTTAAACAAACTACTGCTCAACAAAAAAAGATATGAGAATAATTGTTACTTTTGTTTTAACTTGACACTATCTGAAAAAAGTCTTGTTCTAGTTTTTTTTCAATATTATTTTAATGATTTAATGTAGAGAAAAAATGTCTTTAACCTAAGTTTGCAAAGGATGGAATGCAACATAAACACGAAGAAAAACTGGCCTATAATATTTTTGAATCAAAAAAATTCTGACTAAACGACGTAAAACAACATCAAAAGCAACTCTAAACTGCAGTTTGATCAATCATAATTATAACAGGCAAGATGGTTCGATGATTTAATACAAGATGATCCAAGCTCGTCGGTCCTGCGTGCCACTTTCAAAATTTTGGAGAACTTGCGGGCCGTAGTTGGTTGGAAGCTATCTTAAGAATGCGAAAAACGATTGTTAAAACCTTTTTTTTTGTTTTCAGCTCAAATACCGTCTAAAGTCTGATATCTATTCAAATAAAATTGTCGACCAGTTTTCGGAAAGGCAACGTTACGATGAACTCAAAGTAAAGACAAAAAAAAAGTTTTTACTTTAATTTTTAGTAATTTTGAGAACGAGAATACCTGGTCTAATGCAATGACTTTTTTTTAATTTTAAACAATACAAATAAAATAAATTAAAAATTATGAAAAATACAAAAATACAAAAAATTTTAATTGAAATGTATTCGAATCTTTGAAAACAGGTTTAATCAATCGTTTGAGGGTTGCTAGTTTTCTGCGAGTGAGAGAAATAAATATAATAGTTATCATAACAAGTTAAAATATTAGTGTTTACTTTGAGCTGTTTTGAAACCTGTTGGAACGTCAAATGGCTTTATGCACAATCACATTAAAATTTGACCGGTTAAATTTTTGACCGAGTAGGATTTACTTTGTTCCGTTGTCTTTTTCTTCTTGGTACCCGGCTGAAATAAGAACCAACTCAAAGTGCCGGTACTTGTTCAGTTCTTCTGACACTGCGTTCATTTCACTGATCATTGGCAAAAGCTCGAGAACCTGTTCTTGAGCACGTTGCTGATCTGGAAAGTAAATTACCATAAAAGATAAAACATTGTCGAGTCATAAATGAAATTAATGATTCATATTTTTGCTAGCAAAAATAGCTTCTTAAGTTTAACTATTAATAATTATGTTCTTTGTACTTGAAGTTAAATTTACTAATACTGAATATTACAATAAAACAAAATTTTTAAAACAAAAATCAAAAAAAAAAGAAGATAAACAAATAAAAAAAGTTTTCCTACCTTTGGTCAAGCCAGCTTGAGCAGTTGCGTATCCGCTTTTTTCGGCCAACTCCTTTTGAGCGAAATCCCAATCCACTGTCTCCGGCACGCCATCGGCAAGATCAGGTTTCAAAGGATTGACAAACACGTACAAATGATTTGAACCTAATTATGTGAAGAAATATTAAGAAGGCAATGCCAATCAGAAGCAAAGAAAACAATGTTTTACTACGGTTCGACAAAAAGACTTGACAGACAAAGATTGAAATTCAATCAATAACAAGAAACAGCCAAATTTGAAGAATGGAAAAATTTTCAAACGAACAATAACTTTTCGAATTTTTGTCAGTTGTTTAAAAGTAATTCCATCACAAAAGCCTACCCAGCAGCACTCTGTCGTTATGCTCCAGTTTTCTCTCTCCAGTTAATGGCGCTCCGTTGACCTTGATTCGCGACCCAGAACTGCCCGGCTTAATGACGATTTCGTCGTTGTCGTTGGTGACGGTGGCGTGTTGTTTTTGGATGCTGCAGAAAGGCTTTTCTTAAACTTTTAGCAATTGAGTAGAAATTTCGTCCTGTTACGCCAAAAGCATTTAGATACGAGATTTTAAATTGAATTTGCTAGCGCTTGAAATATTATATTGCTACTTTACTATGAACTTTTTTTACTTTTAGGGGTCGTTGCAATAAAAAATAATGACATATTTTTAGTTTTATCATGGGTTTATACCACAACGGAGAAAAAACAAGTAAGCACCTTAATCCGGTGAGTATAATGTCAGGAGACGGATCAGCATCCTTTCTTCCGATCAACGTCACTTTTCCTTTTAAAATAGGATGGTGAATGACTCCAGACAACATCGGATCCTCGTTTAGGTTGACAAAGTGGGGCTCGGTCATTTTTCCTTTCACGTGCTGCTTTTCAAGTACAGCATCCTCTTTCCGGGCCTGCACGGATTAGGAATTAGAAAATAATAAAAATAAAGAAAAATCTAATGTAAGGCCGCGTTTGTAAATAAATTAATAAATTTAGCAAAATTGAAGTTATTCAAGTTATACATGTAATAGCGATAGGCACAACAAATAAAGTGAAAGCAAAAACTTTTGTTTCTTTCTTGTTGACACTTTACCTGCGACAGCTTGGCATCCCAGCCTGTGTTATCTTCCATCATCTGTTGGTTGGCGAGAAGTTGCTCTCTAATCTCCTCTTGCATCTTTCTTCTCATCTCTTCAATTTCTAAAAACAAAAAACAATAGAAACGAAAAAATTTTTTTAAATGTTATTATAGTAGTTTATGTAAATTGTGCTTGAAGACAAGCACAGAAGTAAAATGAAATGCATAAAAACAAAAAAGCGTATAAAAAAATCGGTAAGATTTGACAATTGTCGATTTATCACGAAAGGTTTAAAATTCTATTGCACCGCTGCCACAAAAACAAAAATTTAGCAAGCAGCAGATAGCACAACACATCTTTTCTTACAGTACGCACCTTCGGGGCTCATGCCGACCTGAGTGGACGGCTCCATGGGGAGGTTTCCGGCAGCCGCCTTCTTCAGTCTTTCGTTTTCTTCACGTAGCTCCCGGATCAGCTTGTCAATCGGGTTCTCATTGACCACGGCTTTGTTTTTGATCTTCTTTGCCCGGTCAGCGTATCTGTCATTTTCAAAACGCGATCACATGACTTTCAAGTGCATCTTGATGCCAAACAACTATTTTTTTCGATCTTGCGTGATTCCTGGTTCAGATTTGGTCAAGAAATGAGAAGAAGTTAAAGGTGCAGAGTAAACGATAAAATTGTGCATTTAACAAATTAATGCAATTTATTATTCGAAAACCAAAACTACAATCAAGCAAAGAATAAGAGTTACGCTTATTTTACGATGGATAAATCAATAAATTTAAAATGAAATTTACTTTAACGTGAATAAAGTTTTCGTTTTACATCCTTAATTCATATTACTTATTTTTTATAATCACAAAAGCATTTTCAGCAGCCAACTTAATTAAACAAAGATCAAAGAAAAGATGTAAAAAACATAAAAAGCAATGAATCAGCAACACAGTAAAAAGCATGCAGAGAGTAAAAGATGAAAAAAATAGCAAAGTATTTTGTTTAAATAAAAAAATAAAAATTGTAAAAATAAGTAAAAAAACAACCAGTGAATGATTAGTTTGCACTGGTGTGTTTTCAGGTGGCGAAGCTAGTCACAGCTAGAACTTAACTCAATCGGTTTTGTTAAGTATAAAAAACACCCATAAACCTCAACAGGTATAAAAACTTTTTCAATTTAGCAGCATTTTACTAAAAATTGTATTAGAAGGAAAGGTCTTACTTTTTTAAACGACCTAAGGATATATTTTTCATTCTATATCGAAAAAATAATAAGTAATTTTTATCGATTTCCAAGCTACATCAGCAATAAAAACTATTTCTGCGTCATAAATTAAAGTCCACCTGAGCGTGGACAAAGTCTCATCGTAGTTGATATCAGCTGGGGAGAGAGCAGCAATCATGATCGTCTTCGAGTTTCCACCGAGAGCGTTCATCAGCAGTTTGGTAAGGACTGAGTCACGATAAGGTACAAGTACCTTCTTTTTTCCCATCGATTGGTCGGCCAAAGCCTGAACAGAGAATGCTTAGTTTTTTACGCTTGGTCTGAGCAGTTTTTCAATATTTTGTGGTTCACGACCCATATTAAGATTTTTATACGGTCCGCAAACCTTTTCTCACTTTCTCTTCCATCTAAATAGATTGTGAATCTTTACTTTTGTGGTAGTTAAAAAACGCTGGTGGCAACATTACAAATATTTAAAGTTGCTCTTGATAAACAAAAACAATAATCAACAATTTTTAATTTCTTAACGTACAATGATCGCAAATTGATTTAAAATAAAAGATCAAAGACCGTAGGTTCAAAAGCATAAAGTTACGAGCGTTAACAAAGAAACCTAGCTTGTCACAACGCCGCGACGCACCGAAATGACATTCCCAAGCGCTGAGAGCGATTTGTTGATGTTGGCACCTTCCTTCAACCGGTCTCCCGTGGCACCGGTGCTGTCCGCTCGTTCGGAACCTGCAAGCGGAAGATTAATAACAATGCAAAAGTCTACAAGAAGCTTCCATTTTCATGCTTTGCAGTTGCAAGCACTCGCCTGCAAGATCGACGAGATTGATGCTCGAGCTCTTCTTTGTTTCTTGTCCGGCTTCGTTCTTCATGATTTGATCAAACGTGATCGTGACCACCGTGTGCGCGCGAGAGCTAGTGGCGTTCATTTGAGTCGAGGCCACGGTACGGTTGGCAGTGCCTGAGCAAAGCGACAGCATGTCACGTGACGAGCAGATTAAGCTTTGCAACGCGACAATTTGAACTTTTCAACTCACTTCTGAATTCGATTTATTGATCAAATTCTCTTCGTTTCTGACGTTTTAATGATGAACTTAAATCGTTGTTTGAAATTTCATAAATTGCAAAACACGAAAGCAAAAAGCAGCTGAAGCGGACTTAATAGTTATCGGGATATGAAGTTCAATAATGTTTGTTTCACACACAAACTTATAAAACAATAGCAAATTTGCACATGCGTTTGCTTGATGGCTTGATATTAAAATGGCATCACAATTCACAACGCAAATAGACTGCACGTGCGAACGCTTGTTGCTGAATTTAATGGCGTCAGTGAACTCGAGTAGAAGGGGTGTTGGGCCGGTTACGAAACAAGCTTCTCGGCAATAAATAACCGTTTTTATAAGAAATAAAAAGTTGATGTAAGTTTGTGGTTGTTGTTCCGCTTTTCTGCGTTTGCTTCAGATTTTTTTAAAATCATGATGATCAGATGTGTACATTGAAAATGAAACAAGACTAATTTCAGGGTAATAAGTAAAGCCAATATATTTCGAAACATAGTTTATCGAAGATGTTTTGGAATTGCAACTCATTTCGTCATTAACTGTGTTAAACTCAGATTCCCATTTTATGCTCCGAGATCAATTTTATCCTTGTTAAACTTTACTTTTTATTCTGATATTAGTTAAGCGTTCCTAATTTTATGCTGCGAGCAAATGAGTGTACTTGTTTGTTAAAAAAGGTTGTAGCATAACTACGCTTATTTTTTGGCCAATCACTTTTGCCCTCATTTATTATTATGTTATTTGGTGAACTTTTTTCTAACTTGCTAATGCATAGTTTTGTTTGCATCGAACAAAAAGATTTTGCTCCTCTTGTTTGCAAAAGAATTTCAACAAGTTTGAAAAAATTCCTAAGTGTTATTAATGCAATTTACAGTGCTGGAACAATCACTCGTTGTTATGTAAAACAACGTGAAATCGTAAAACAGTAATTTAAAATATTTTAAGCATTGGCTTATTTAAAACCACAGAAACATTTTATTGATTAAATTATTCGTTGTAATGTTTCGTAAATCACACTTTGTTACATTCACTGGTGAATCATAGTTGTTGGACATTGTGACAATGTGCAGTGTCACAATGCTTGCGCAAGAATGAAATGCTTAAAAAAAGCTTACTCAAATGGTGTCACTAGAACAGCTGATTTAATGAAACAAAATGCCTTTGCATAATCATTCTAGCGCAGCGTTTCTCAACCTTTTTACCTTTAAAATAAATTGCATGTCACAAGGAGGCTCTGCACTTAATACGTACATCAGTCATGTACAGTTGCTGTCCGCTGAGTAAGCAAAGCACTGACTAGTAAATGCAATTTAACACTGGCGCCGTAAAGAAACGACTAGTTATATTCTAAATGATTTTATAAATTTTTTTAAGATACTAAGTTAGATAGGATAATGTCTATATTACAATAGTCAAAAATACGTTGTGTGTGTTTAGTTATACGTATTACCTAAATGAATTTAAATAAAAATCAAATGTGCGTTAGCTTATCTCACTAATTCTCACGGAACTCTTAGGGACAGAGTTCCTATCTGAACTGACCAAAAAGTAAGTACAACCAAATTTTTATTTTCGCCTCCGTCCCCCAAAAAAATGGTCATTACTTTTAATCAGTGTCCAAAATCTCTATTTTGTCCCGAAAAGATTGGGCACGGGCAATTGCTCCCTGCCCCCCGCTTCCAGCGCCCCTGAAAATAAGCACATTAAAAATTTTCTAAGACAATGCTTATAAAAAATAAGCACAAATTTTAGAATAAGCACGAAATAGTAACCCTGCTAAGGGACCTTTTGCTGTTGGTTGAGGAACGCTAGAAGTCAAGATTCAATTTTTAAGCCGGCCAAATCCGACATATTGTTGCCGATGGCGCGCCCCTGCTGCAAGATTGCCACGTCAAAGGTAAACTTTCAAATCTGCAAAGCTGAGCACCGCAAATTTGCTGCATGCTTTAGCGAAAGACATAACTACAATAAAAAGTTTGGTTTGATTAAAGCATATCAAAATTTTTGTCTGGCACTAATCAGGAGAAAACAGAAAATTGAAGAAAATATTGAAATGAAATAAAATTTGATTGTTGGTATTTAAAAAGTAAAGATATTTGAACCACCTTTATTTTCAACAAGAGTGGGAGAAAACATTGAGATGATTCTATTTTAGGCTTTTTTCAAATTCTGCATACCACTGACAACTTGATTCGATGGTATAAAAAAACATTTAAATGACCATTAAACTGTAATTAACAAATCACTAAAGTCACTCAAGTTTCATTATGGTTGACCCACGCCATTCAAAAAAAAAAAAAAAAGAAATAATTTGCGTCTTTCTTTTTAATTGACTTTTATCTTTTTTCTTACTGTTTCAAATACTAGGGATCGTGTCCTTAATGTTGATATGAACCAGGTTTTGTATTATTGCGCAGCCCACAAGCTCCCTACATTATAAACAAATGCCGAAAAGTCGACTACAATGTTGAAGGCTTGTTTTCACTACGAGCGTGAAATGAAATATTGTTAGTATCTTTTTTTAATTTTTTTCGCTTTGCGCTTAAGCGCGGAAAAAAGTAAAAAAATCAATAAAACAAACAAAGATGCTCCTTTCAACGCTCTAAGAGGAAACGAGTCTTAAATTAGAAGGATCGCTCTTTAATTAAGATTTTTCCAGAATTCTGTTATATCGCGAAGCATTTGCAGGCGCTTCTGTGAAACGTAAGAGGTCCAAAAGTGTAAATATAATTTTGAATTAAATTGATGATGAACTGTGTGTTGAAAGAAAAAAAGTAACGCTGCCGCAATAGCGAAAAGGAGTTTTGTGTTATTTATTGAAGACAGTTTAAAGCGAAAGGATGCAAAACTTTTTAGAGACAAACTAGATTTTAATTAACTTTTCGCAAAATGTTGTTATAAAAAAGAATGTGAACCCGGTAAACAGGTATCTAACCTTTCTTTAGCAATAAAAAATCTTAAATTTAAAAAAACGTCTTCAACTATTTTGATGTTTTGATTTAAACCGAACCATTTTTAAAAGATCGAAATCGTCTTTTAGTTAAAAGTCTCAACATTTTACAACTAGTTTAAAAAGATTGAAATAATTTACGGCGTGCCTAAGTTCTCAAATCCATGTTTATGCTTGAAGAGACAAAAACCAAACGTGTAACGAGGTTATTTCGCTGAGCCTTTTTTGTAAAAACGTTACGCAATACGTGACGCAAACAGTCTGATAACCAATCACCTTCTTCCATTCTGCGTTCTATTTCATTGTAACTGCCGACAGCAACCTTGCGCAGCTTTTCGACGTAGAAAAGGCCCAGTTTTGGGTTCTGACGAACGGACAGCCCTCCCTTCGGATTGTCTCGAGTCAAAAGATCGCGAACTTGCTCATTGTAAATCTCCAACATTGAAAATGTGACTTCGAATTTCTGCGTTGAATCATTTAATCAAAAATCGATTGAAAAGTAGTAACTGGTGAGACTCATGGTGCAGAATTGTAACTTGCACGAACAAACAAACAACATGATTTATATAAATGTCCATGTGCGAAAACCTCGGCAGTAAAAGTTAGAGTAAAAGCAAATCGTAAAGTTCAAGGTAGCAATTTTGTGAAAACATAACAAAGTGTCCTCATAACGATATCGACGATTTTTTAAAACTTGTCATTTTTGAATAAGCTGATTATTCATTAGGCATTGGCGATTATTGTGAGGCAATAAATACAGAACTAAGATAAAGAATAAAACTTGAATTTGGAAAAAGGAAAGTGCCTCTTCACGTTAGAGAAAACTATCTATTAATATTAAACAGTAAAGAATAAAATAAAAACTCAGCTTTAAAACTACTGTATAAGTCTAATAAATTACAAGATAAACAGCTTTCAAAATCAGGACGAAGCGCAAATCAAAGGTGGTGTAATCCTTAACAAAATTTACGAGAAAAGTCCTACTGGTTCTTTTGGACCTTTAAATTTATGGCAGTTTCCAAGTATTTCCAGGCAATTTTTTTGTCAAGTTTGCTAACTAAATACATCATTAACCTGCGTTTACAACTATTAACCAAATTTTACTTGGGAAACGACCTCAAGGTTATGACGATTCACCAAAACACTTTTACATGTGAGATTTTTTTTGTTAGGAAAAAAGAAATGTTGATGCTTAAAGTTGTCAAAGCAAATAATAAGCAGCTTTTGTCAAAAGAAATCCCAAGGTAAATAAATGAATAGCAAGGAAAGCTGGCAGACAAGCTCAGAGATCAGGTTTACATAAGGCGTGTTGCTATTTACAAATGGGTGATAAAGGTACTTTAGATAAGCTTGGAGCTCAATATAACCGCCGCTCGCTTCGGCAACATGCGAAACTCATTCCTCACTGCCTTGTTTCCAACATATAATTCATGATAACGACAACTTGGCAACTAATAAAATCTAATAAAATGCGTCTATTTCGAATTGAGATAGTTTTCTTTTAAAATTAATTACGTTCAGAATGTCTACGTTCGTCACAAATGTTTTCTTATGGTCATTGGTTGCTAGGAAAATTAACAACAGATGACGCACAAATTTGTTGGGAACCGTGTCAAAATAAAGCAAAAGAATGTTTAAGGGATCTAAAAATTTTTAAGTCTTTCATCGGTAAAACAAAAAAGAAACCAAAAATTTCGCATGAAAGGGCGAAACGGATGATCGATAACGTTACGAAGTACATAGGACAATACAAAAAAAACTTTTTATACCTTACTGATGATAAAATTAACTTTTGTATAAAAAGAACGTTCGAGAAACGAGGAAAACTATTAATATATCAAATTGTAGTAATTACCAGGGGTTGTAAAAAATTAAGGATAAAAAATTAAATACAGTTGATTGATTGCAACAAAATTATCAGTTAAATAATTGATTGCTACAATATCAATTAATTGCAATTAATTGAAACATTGGCATTATTAGAAATTTTTTTATTAAAACCATTAAAATAGAATTGGTATGCTTCTAAAAGTAAAAATAATATGTAGGTCAACACTAATGTTTTTGTCAAAGCATAAAAAGTGTTCGGGTGCAACTAAACTTCAAATATTTTTCAAGTTTTCAGTCACATGTGCTCTTGAAATCAAAGCTTGTAGTGTTTTATATTGGGCAAAATAACTGACAATTAATTGCAATTATTGATTGGTTAATGCACCAATTAAAATTAATTGATAGATAGAAAAATAATTAACAGCAAAAGTTTGATTTAATTTTTTTACAATTTCTTGTAATTACTTTTCGGTCAAAAATGATCAAATTTATGCTTTGAACACATAGGCTTTACCGCAATACACCAGTCATTCAACCATGGAGTAATAAAAAAAAAATTAAAACTTGTTTTACCGTTCCATCAGTGTTTCGGTTAATAGCCTGAAACAGTTCATCACACGTGATCGGAACAATTCCCCTGAAAAAACAAATTTATTAGCTTTTTTTATTCTAAACTGCTACATTTCAATTATTTTATCGTAAAGATTCATCGAGATGATAAAGAACGATGGGTTGGCGCTTGTTTCCACTGCGAGCGTGAAATGAAGTATTCTTTGATTGTTATATTGAGTTTTTTTACTTCTTTCGCGCTTAAGAGCTAAACAAAGCAAAGGAATCAATAACAGAAACAAAGAATACTCCATTCCCGCTCGTAGTGGAAACGAATCTTTAGTCGTCAGTACGGAAACAAACTACAAGACATCATTGAGACCTAATAGATTAAGTGTTAACATTGGGTCTGATCAAGTTTGTTTAAATTCTTCTTTTTTTTTTTATAATACTTCACAGATCATTACAGCAAATAGAACAATGACAGTGTAATGCTGGTGTTGTCCCACGCAGAAGAATTACCCATGATCTGTTTTATAAACTTCAGGCAGTAATGAAGAGCATTCAAGTGATCAAATGAAACACGTTTTTGGGTTACAAATGTAAAAAAATAGCACCTGTTTTTTCCGTATCCTACCATGGAATAGGATTTTCCAGATCCAGTTTGACCGTAGGCAAACAAGGAGCAATTGTAACCTGACCAATAAGATTCAATTAGGACTTATATCAGAAAAGATTTAAAAGGAATTTTGACACCAATATAAAATAAACATTGTTGTTGTAATTAAAGAAAGTAACTCGGATACATCCGTACTTTGAAAAAGAATGCTTAAGACCTAAAATCACTCATATCCCCCAAAATGTTTACATTGGATAGGTGAAAGCGTACTTTTGCTAGTTTTAGAAAAGCGCTTCATAAACTTTTTTTAGCGGTGAAGTGGAAAATTTACAAAACATGAAAAACAATTCAGGACATACACGAAGAAAATTAGAGTGTAGGGGACTATTGCCTCAATTTGCTGAGAGTTGTTAAAAATCTTGATAATTTTAATTCTTTTCAGCAATCAAATGTCAATGTTTGATCAATGACAAATGAAATAAATCGATAAAGAAAAAAAGTGGGATGTAAGATTTTGATTTTAAATAAATACATTTTTAAGCTTTCATTAGAGTTTCACTCGACGAAAGCATGCAAATTAAGGAGTTTTTGGGGATTGATTTTGCGAAAAAACTTTTTTTTTTGTTTTTAGTTGAAAAATAAAGTTTTTGATGAATTTGCGGATCGCGCAAAATTGTTTGAACACTTTTGCGTAAAAATTGGGTAAATTTATTCCGTTCTTGGTCCCCATATTTTTTGACTTTTCTAAGCGTACGCTTAGGAATGCCCAAACAAGATCCGATTTCAAGTAAAGATGTTGTTTTTTTAGTCTTTAGAAAAAAAATTTAATCAAAATTTCCTAACTGTCATCGTCATTTTGATTTCTCTTTCTGATTTGAGAGATAACATCATGGCGTTAAATTTAATAAAACCCTTTAGAATTGTTTTCTGAAATGTCAAAATATCTATAATCAGCTAAAAGTTCGTTTATGTCTTTTTCTATAGTGATATGATTGATATTTTTAGCTGCTTGCTACGACGGCGAGTTCTGCACAATGTGTCGTAATGTGTCTTTTCAAAAGACACAACATAATGCGATAGTACATAATGAACTGAGATAGTGTCGTTCCCTTTCTTCTTTAATTAGTGCTCTTACTTACTCGGCCGCCCTGCTGAATATTTTTCAAATATTTTATTTTTATTGAATTGTCAAACGGTTCATTAATAACAATAAAAATTAATCAGCCTGTAACAAGTCAATATGTTGTATCCCCGTATACCATCCATCAAAGAGTAAATGGGAAAAATATACTCGGTTTAAGTTGACCTAAAAAATTCCACTTTATACCATAGTAGAACGCAAAAATCTTTAGAAATCGCGTAATTTTTATAGATAGTTACACAAAAAATTACTTTTTGTTGAAAATCATAAAAGCTACTATGCATAATTTGTCTAAAAAAACTGCATCTGTGATGAAAAATCGAAACGATGTTATTTGTTTTATAGCAATTTTGCCCCGCGAAATATATACAGAGAAAAATTCGGCCCGCAATGAGTAAAATGTTGCAAAGACCTGCTCTACTAAACCATTTAATATAAAATGAATATTTGTAAATTGTGATACCCGAATTGTTCAAAAAACGTAGTGTTCAATTGTTTTTTTGTCATTGGTTTCCATAAAACAGTATGCTATTGGCAAAAATTTTTCCTCATAAACTATGTCACAAAATAAAGCAAAGTTTTAGAAATTTGTTCATAAATTAAACCGCAAGACTAAATTTTCGTATGCACCACTTTTATGGTGAAGTTCGGCCACAAAGAGCAAATTTTAAAGATCAAAGGCCAGATAGTGTAGACACAGCAGCATTTCAACTTGTATAATCAATAAAAAACGGATTAGTGGTACATTGTTTGTGCAGGAATCCACTAGAAACGGTTAAACTATGAACTTCTTTTCAAACAAATTTGAAAGACGTTAAAGAAAAGCTTTAAAGCAGGCAAACAGACATTCAACCATGACTTGACAAAAGAACGCTGATTTACAGTTATTAATGTTAATCAAGGACATAAGAAAGATACCGGTAACCTTTAGCACAAAAGTTGAACCTTGTCGGTTGTTTACATTTTACATCAAGACATGTTTATTCAACGACATAATTCATACAGCCAAATCGACAACTAAGTTTTTAAAGTTTAGCAGGCTAAACCGTTTTCAGCAAACAAAGATGCACGCAGGCAAATTGACTAAATATTTGGCATAATTTAAGTTAGCAAAACATCATTAATTGAATTCCAGATTTCATCACATTTTTGCCGCTGCCTAACTTCAAGCTGCAAAACAACGTACCTTCGAAAGCATTATCCAGCACGCCTTGCCCGAGATTGTCAAATACTTTTCTTTGTGTGGCGTACTTGTCAGTTCGAGCTTCCAAAACACCGTCCACATCTTCATACCCATCGTGCGACCTATACAAACATTATTCATCATTCAAATTTGGATTAATCACTAGAAGCGAACAAAACTTTGCGCCAAAAAAGATACAAGCGCCTAATTTGAATAAAAAAAACAGTTCGTTCGTTACATAAATCTAATTTTGTTTGAAAAAATGTTAGCTATAGCCTTAAAAAAGTTGTTTGACTTTTCAATGCTTCAATATCAGAAATGTGTTTAATAAGTCATTTGATAATTACCACTTTAAATGTAGCTTTTAGCCCGTCTTGTTATGCTTTTATGACAATAAAAATTGGGCATTGCTTCGTTTATGATGTTTGACAAACTTTTACACCTTTAAAACAAATATTTAATCGTGCAAAATTATCAAAAAAGCCCACTTTATGTAAAGTAATATTATGTATCGGACTCAATGCATAATAACAGCAGTAGCTTACGTTTTTAATTTATTACAAAAGCCTTGCAGACTTATGTTATGATATATAACTTACCAGTAGGAATAGTCAAAGGCGAACTAAAAAAAAAATTCATTATTCAATAAAAAAACATTTGAACAAATTGAAACAGGCATAAATATTTTAATTCAAAATAAAGTTGCAACACAAAATTATAGCTTATTACAAGAAAAAGAAAGTTAAAAAAATACGTACCATTTTCGGTTCTTCCTCTAAAAAAACGGTTAAGAATTAAGAAAACATACTTTTCTACTAAATATAGAAAAAAACAAGAAATTGTAACAGACAATCACGATGTCTAAAATTTTTATAACGGTACAAGTAAGAAATAGTTAATATTTACACTTGCTTTTTTACTTTATATAGATTCATTCAAAACTTTCTCAAGCTTTAGTTTTTAGTTTTTTATTAAATAGTTTGAATTTATTAATAATCAAACTTTAAAGACATCTAATTTCAAACATAGATGCAAAACAAAAAATCAACTTACTTGGGGTCTCAGGATTTTGTATGTACGTAGATGCTCCTTTCATTTCAATAACTAACTTGGCCCCTCTGTCTTTTTCCCTACAAGAAGACAAAGTGCTACGTGATGATGATTTTTAAGATAAGATTGAAACGTTATAAGATGATTCCAAAACAAGCAACCTAATTCATCTTATAACGGCTTCTTACCTTTGGTTGAAGGGTCTCACCCTTACAGCGACTTTGACTCTAAAAAACAATGTTTAACAATAAAAGCTGTTCGCCATAATATCATCAATAATAATCATAATAATAAACATTTTAGACCATGCGCGCCAAAACAAACAGGAATTAAGTTTAGTCTACAGTTGTGGCCGACTGTAAATGACAGTTTTACATTTTTGATTTTGCCCGGACTTGGAATCGAACTCAAGTTTACTGTTTTAGTTTTAGCAACAGAGCTTTTTGACTTGATCAAGTAAGCTTAAAAGTTTTAAAATTTTAGGTTATCAAGCTAAGTGATTATATAATTAAAAAAAGTTTTCGGCAAACTCAGTCAATTAAAACTTGTATTTAAATAAGTACTTCCTAAAATAGGATTATAGAAGCTGTGTTTGTTTTGATGAAATAAATGAAAAATTTCTTGTACTCTGAATTTCAATCGAGTACACATTAGGACACATCGATTTATTTTCCAATTTTGCAATTAAAGAACTAGATAAATAAAATAATCAAGTTTTATTTTGAAAATTTTCAACCGTGTTTTTTAATGTCGTTCGTTTCAATGTAAACAATACATTAATCAAGGTTTTTCTATGTGTTTAGATTAGTCCCTTGATTAGGGGTTTCCCCAACTGTGTGCAACAAAAAAGTTTCGAAGTATGGCGCAAAAATTTCATGCATTGAGGGAAAGCAATAAGAGTTTCTGTCCAAAGATAAGTTTTGCCTTTTATGTACTTTTGGTTTTGGTTAAAATCCATAAGACATAAGCTGCTTCATTAAAAATGTAATAAAGGAGGGCAATTTGCATAAAGTTTTTGTTTGCTGGACGTTAACAAACAAACTTATGCTACAACACTCTAAACCAATAATGTTGATGTCATTCCAGTTTGTAGACTTGTAAGGTGCAACAAGTAAGTTTTCGTCTTGATGAAGTAGGTGTGCCGCTGGCTAATCCAGAATTTATTAGTGTGCAAACCGAAAAAAAATTGGAAAAGCGCGGCTTTAGATTATACAACAGTAAAACAAACAAAAACCGGTCATCTGCTTCCTGCTACAAACAAAAGGATTTTTAAGATCAATATTCCAACCGAAACGCTATCAAAACAAACAAATCGAATGGTTTGATCTAGCAACTATCAACTAGCAACTTAGAACTTTGTCAGATAAAGATAATAAAAATCAAAGCATAAAGGCCCGTTTCCACTACGAGCGTGGAAAAGAGCATTTTTTGTTTCTTTTATTGATCTTCGATTGAAGCGAGCGGTTAAAATTGATGCGAGCGCAAAAAATAATCAATAAAACAAACAAAGAATGCTCTTTTCCACGCTCGTAGTGGAAACGGGCCTTAAGCTTTATTATTCATAATATTTCTTTAATCCTTTTATTGGACAAAGACTGCTCCAGCTTTTAATCGTTTTTCAATCTATAACAAGTTTGCAAACAAGTGAGATTTAAAAAATTTATTTACAGACGCAATTACATAAAACATCTCCGGTAATCCGACTATGTTTTTTGTCAACACATCATCATCGTCATCTACTTCATTGTTTTTGTATATCTGTTTAAAGGGAGAAATGCCCATTCTGTTATGTGAAGATGAATATAAAACTTATCCCCACTCTATAAATTTACGCGACTTCTTGCTGTGTAAAAGTCTTTTCATTATTTTTATTCTTAATTCAATTAATTTTGAAAACGCTGATTTCCCCAGACGAAATCCTGTTTAGCCAACAAATAAATTAATTATCAATTTGAAATATTTCAAAATAGTATAGCTATTGTGCTAATAGGTTTATGCAAGAAGAAATTCAACAAACACTCTGAGAGTTTTTTATTTTTATTTGTATGTAATCTGTACTCAATTGAGTGTAACAAGCAGTTAATTAATACGAGAAAGTGTATGCAGGAAATCAGTCTTTGCAAAGTTGCCCTGTCAGGAATGCTTCTCACTCACTTTCATGCATCTATAAATAAATTTATGTGTAATGTTTGCGTCATTTTAATGCTCTACACACAGGTGATGATGATCCTCTCTTTTTTTTTAATTTTTAAAAAGTCGTCATTTCGCACTTTTTTGCATTCCAATATTGAACGTTTTGACGTAGTAAAAAAAGATTATTTTCTAAATAGATTCGTCACTTCTGCATAGCGATGTTCATATTTAAAACTTATCACTTTCATTCGGCAGTGTTGCTGATACTTTTGGTGCACTATTATAATGGCGGCTTTGAATAAAATGATTTCGACTACAGTTCTGCGCTCATCGTCGTGTTGTGGTTTTGGATAAAATAAAATGACGATAATTTCTTTTTTGCATTCTGACAAGCTGATTTAAATTCAATCATATCGCTCGTTCTAAAAAGTAATCGACCAAAAATAGTTGAACATGAGGCTGCAAGACATTAGCATCTTCGAAACTAGATCGGGACAATTGCTTGATTGTTGTTCTAAGTCAGCCATGTCCAACTTGTGACTGTATGCGGGCCGCATTAGTAAAATTTTAATCCAAAAATTTGGCTGCGGGCCGCAATTCGGTTGTAGGTAGTACAGGGGTGTCCAAACTTTTTTCTTGAAGGGCCATATTGATAATGTGAAAGTGACCGAGGGTCAAGAACGATCTCTAAAAAAAGGTCTTCACTTCGATTTGATTTCAAATTTCGCTATATTTCTCCCAGAATCGTTGTGATCTCTAAAAAAAAAAAAAAAAGGTCTTCACTTTGATTTTATTTTAAATTTTGCTATATTTCTCCCAGAATCGTTGTGATCTCTAAAAAAAAAAAAGGTCTTCACTTCGATTGGATCTCTAGTTTGATTGTTATTCCCCCAAAATTGTGGTAATCTTTAAAAAGAAGTAATTAACATGGTAAAATCGATTATTTCAGACATAATTCTATCCAACCATGGTTCAAAGCGAGTGCATATAACCACATCTATACCGCGGACCGTAGTCTGCCCACCCCTGGATTACTATATGTCAACTGGGCCGCACAGAAACCTTAAAAGGGCCGCGGGTTGGCCATCACTGTTCTAAGTATAACTATTTTTACAGTAGATCAAGAACGAGAACATGAAGAATATCATGATGATTTAAATTTGAGAAACGCAGTGATTTCCAAAATTTTTGCGTCGTAATAGTGATTTGCGAATTTACCAAGGTAAATGTCCACGTACAGCATCAGCCATTGCTCATAGCACAAACACGTTGTTTTACATTTTTTGTTCAGGCGCACATGGAAATGTGTAAAAATGAACCGTTACAGACTTTGGCGCACAAAACCTAATAGTGAAGAAATTTCAAATGATTGAAAGCAAGTCCTTAAAGAGCTTTCTGTTGGTTAAAAAGATAAAGTAAGTAATATTTGTGAAATATAAATAAAAAACATTAACAACAAACTAGCAAATCAAAAATATTTCAACCCAGCAAAGTCATTTCAAAATTATAAAAAACATCATTCACTTACGATTCTGCGTCAGACATTCTCAGGGTGAGTAAAAATAGTCCTAGAATTTGAAGAATTAAAACTTTGTAAATCCAATTCCGATACAACAGGCTTTAAAAAAAACCTTTTTTAAAAAAATGAAAACCTAGCAACAAATAGCGTTAAACTTTCTCGAATTGCTCGCAACTAAAAATGACGCTTACAGCTTGAGGTTAAAAATAAATAAATTGGTTTTCAAATCTGATTGTAAAATGAGAAAAGCTTTTTAACGAAAAATTGTAGTAATGTTTTTCGTGAATTAACTGTTAGAGCGTGGCCAAATATGTATTTGGCTTTGGCAGCGTAAAAAAGGTGTTTATCGTAAAATAAAACTTTTGCGCAACTTTTGTCGAAAAAAATTGGTACGTATTTACCGTATGTTTATAAATTACTTGACATGACAATTTTTTACATCAAATTTTTTTTTAAAGTTTTTTTTATCGGAAAACCATTTGGTAAAATCTTGTTTTTAAACGGTCGTTCCATATTTTTTCGTCCCTTGTGAAACTTCTTTATTTCAAGCATTCAATAAATACCAAGCAATTGATATTAATCGTATTCTTATTTATATTTTTTAGGATTCGGCAAAGCAGCTACACACGGTCTCTAAAAAAGATTTTGTTTCTAGTACAGAGATCTTGCTATATTTCTACATCCACGTCACATATTTTCGGGCACATCTGAGACATCTTGAAAATGCTTTTGGTCTTTTCTGCTGAGCAACTTTGTTTGGGATCAAGTATGAATTGACGGTTTGAAACTCGGTAAAATTATAAATTATTTATGCAACGTTTTCAAATAAATATGTTATATGGTAATTGCTATTCTACTTTTGTCAAACAAATCTAACGTAATACAAAAACAGCTTATTTGTTTGAATATTTGATTTGATAAAGCTAACGATTAGCAGTTCAAATCGATACTAGTTAAAATACTGCCACATTTGCTGACTTTATTCTTTAAAAAAACTTTTGCTTTAATGATTGCAAATCCAATGGCTAAATTATGAAATATTTCGAAACGCTTTGTCTTAATTTTAAAAAATTCGGAAGCTTACGCTCAAGGTGTTCCTGGCGCATCAAGCAACTTAAGCAATGATTGTTTCTATTAAAATTGTCAAAGCTTTTGTGAAGGATAGTTCTTCTTATCGAACTAAAAGGAAAAAAATAGCAAGAAATTCCCAGAAAAAAACTCTTAATATGTACTCCGAAAAAGGCTGTAAAAATATTTTCGAATAATCAAGCATAAATCTTATCAGCAGAGATCTCACACCTGTTTCAAGAAATTACTGTTTGTCTAATAAATACATTGCTTTCTTTTCGTTGTTTTTTATAAATTATGATATGTTCTGGCAGATAAAGAATATTGTAAGTAATCAAACGAGTATGGCTAGGTAATTAAATTACCAAATCAATTTTGTTCTGCAACTCCAATCCTTAAAAAGCTTTCTTAATTTAGCATTTTTTGCAAATCCTTGCAAAAATTCACTATTAAACCACCGATTAAAATCTTTAATTTAGTCTTGAAGATAAATTTCAAAAAACCTTGGCCTTTTTTCTGGCCTGTCGAAGTTCTATATTTTACTATAAAAAAAACCATCTAACAAAGACTTGAATCACGTGCAACGACAACACGTTCAACCTTGACTGATCAAGATCATATTCTAACCGTCTCCAAAATCGATTTGGCATTCTTAATAAACTAAAGAAATAAACCTTATATTCAAAAGCACACGATTAAATCGCATTTCCAGGAACAACAGAACGTCATGTCCGATCTTTAGAAGAGCAAATAGATCCTGTTTATTAAGCCATTGACTTCGGTGAAAGTCAACAAAAAGTAAATATACCTTTAAATCAAAAGACACGATTTTTGAACATTTAATGGTTCGATAAGAACATTAAAAAACATTTAAATAAAGTGTTAGAAAATCATCTTTGTCATTAGGATTAGTATTCGCTTTTTAAAAGAAAGTCTAAAAAGGCTAATCATTTGAAAACCTACAAAAAAACAACTTTACGTAGTATTCAAAAAATACTTTTCAAAATTTTACGTTATGCATAAACAAGAGAAAAACATATCTAATTTAATTGTCAACATCATTAAGTTAATTGAAAAGCACTTTCTTTACACCAGTGGTTTTCAACTTAAGGGTCGTTTGGCTATTTCCTGGCAATCGCGGGAGCGTTTGGTAAACAAAATTTTTGACTTAAAGTGAAGACTTTTTTTAGGAGATCACTATTTTTTTGAGATGAACTCAAGAAATCGGAGACAGATTCCAAGTGAAAACCCTTTTTAGAGATCCTCAATTTTTTGGGAGGAAAAGCAAAAAATTAGCAACAGATTTCACGTAAAGACCTTTTCTTAGAGATCACTACTTTTCTGGCTGGTACGCTTATGTTTCTGACAATCTTTTCTACTTTTAACTTCAAAAATATGGTGACGCTAGCATTAGACAGCTTGCAAGCTCCTAAATTAAAATTTGCTCACCGAACGGAAGTCATTAAATTATCTTGGGTTGCCAAGTTAGGTCGCGGTATGAAAAAGGTTGAAAACCATTGCTTTACACCAGGAGTGCCCAACCTTTTACTCGTCGCGGGCCAAATATTCGTCTGCAAGTTTACCTCGGGCCGCAGTCGGTGCAGTGATCAAAATGATGTCGAATTCAAGTTGCCGTCGATGTTAATTCGAAATTCAAGATGATTAATTCAGAGGCACTGCGATAATTCAAGATGATTGGATATCCGATTAAAAATTTCTTGGCAGGCCGCACCAAGAGTCATCTCGGGCCACGGGTTGGGCAGTTTTATTTTACACAATAGCTTGCAATTCTCTCCTTCTACGGCTAATTAACTTCATTCAAATTTTTATGAGAAAAGAACAAAAAATTGTGCACTAAAGTTGACTTAGTTTTTATTAAACAAATAAAGGCACAAGCTTTGGTGGGCTTTTGCGCACTTCGTCAGGTGCAATAGACTTGTTCATTGATTGATTGATTGATCGTTGACAGGTGCAATTGATTCCATTGCACGTGACGAAGTGAGCAGTAGCTCACGAAAGCTTGTGCCTAAAACTAAGTCAACTTTTGTGCTTAATTTTTTCTTCTTTTCTGATTGATTTCAATAGTTGACATGGCTTTTCCAATTTTTATTCCTTCCAATCCTTCAAATTTTTATATTTGATTACTGCAGAGATTTCAAAGTAACATTGAAATAAAAAATTGTTTTCTACAAAATTTACCCAAAGCATATTAAACACCCATTTTACCAAGTTTTAAAAAATTACTTTAGAAAAAAACTTAACTTTGAGAAACCCTAGCAACTTTTAACTTTCTAAGATAGAATTAAATTTAACAAAAGCTTTATGGAAATTGATTGTAGGATCGATTTTTATTCCTTCCAACCTAGATAATATAAATTATTCTTAAGCTTCCAGTCTAAACAGCTGCTTGAACTTCCATAGTAGATCTTCCAAATTATACGAGCAGTTTTGTGGATTAGTGAGGATAATATAGCTTGATGGTATTGTTAAATGACAGAAAATTGGCAGCTACCTTACTATCGGCCCTATGGCAACCTAAATAATAACCATCAGACAAAAAAATAAAACCTTTGATGGAATTTTTTAATAGGCAGTTGTAAGAAACAAGTACAAAACTGGAGTAAAAGAAGTTATAGGTAGAAGTATTGCTTTTAATTTAAAATCGTTTGGTTATCATTGATTGATGAATTTATTCGCAGTATATAGAGCAACAATTTCTAGTCGCTTTGCGCTTATTCACTTTACTCCAACGCTTAGATCAGAAGCGTCCGCTTTTTGACTTGACCGAGCTGGCTCTTGTTGTCAACACAGTTCTTAATCATTTAAAATTTATGATTTAATTCAAGGTTTCCCAAACTATGTGCCGTGAAAGAGATTGAAGTGTGCCGCGAAATTTTCGTGTTTTGACAAAAAGCCATAGATAGAGTCTTGGTCCATCTTTTTTTTTTTACAGAACACTTGATTTTAAAGACAAAAATGAAGAAATTGCAGCGAGATTCTGCATGACAAGCTTTTTGCGGCCCAGCAACTTTGGCTTGATTTAAAATTTGGCCCAAATTAAAGCAAGGTTGGACACAGTGACGGATATTTAAAGTTAGGGGCCCGAGGCAAGGATTCCCAAAAATTGATGTTCTTTAAAAAAAGGGGGGCTTTGATCTCGTATTTCCCTTATTTTTCCCAAAATCATACTGATCTCTAAAAAAAATATAAAAAGTATTCACTTGAATTTGATCTCATATTTCGCTATTTTTCTCCCAAATCATGGTGATCTCTAAAAAAAACATGTACTGCAAAATGAAACTATATGCGGTATTTTCAAGGAGGGCCCGAGGCAACTGTCTCGTTTGCCTCACCCAATATCCACCACTGGTTGGACATCCCTGTTGTACCCTGTATAAAAACAATTTCTGTAGGCACACCCTTTCATTAGGTGTTACTGTTATATATTAAATATAATTTTTGTATGTAAACTTGAAGAGTGTATTTAGTATTGTGAGTGTGCCGCAGCTTTCGTCTTCATAATGTAAGTGTGAGGCAGGAAAATTCAGAGTTTATTAGTGTGCCGTAGTGAAAAAAAGTTTGAAAAGCACTGATTTAATTGATATCACTCTTTAGATATAAAAGAAAATTGAATTTTAACATTAATTATACGATTCGAGATTGAATAAAAACTGGAAATAGTCATAGATCAATAAGGATTTTGTTGAATTCATTGTTGCTTGCGAATGAGCATAGAAGAACTTGCGCTCGTTTTTTTATTTCCACCCATGTGTGTATTATTTTTAACCATTTAATCCAGAACAACAAACATGTCATCGACATTGCAATAAGTTAATATTTCAAATGTTTATTCAACTTTTTACTTCGGTCCTTTAAGGCTTAAAGGCGATAAACTCTAAACAATACGATTTTATTATTCTAAATCAGGGTTTATATCTCCGGATTCCGAACGATTTTTAAGTTTTCAATTTCCCGAAAATCTCGGTTTATTGCATTTGAGTTGAAAACCCAAGCTTTTGCTTAACACGCCGGTCGATTGCGACCTACGTATTGAGCAAAGGCTTGAAATTAAAGTGAAGACTCTTTTATTTTTATCTTCAGTAAATTTTTCTGACAAAATTGCGTGACATTTTGCATCTCCTTAAAACATTTTGCAATCCTGGAAAGTTAAATTTTTTCCCGGAAATATCCAGATAATAAAAAGTCCGGGAAATCATAAACCCTACCCTAGAGCAGTCTTTCTCGCCTCTTCTAATTTGTGACCCATTTTAGGATTTTCAGATAGCCTATATCCCCTTTCCATCATGTTTACTGTAAATATAGATTTAAAAGTACTGTATAAAATATATGTGGAACCTCCATGAAAATACTTTGCGACCCACAGGTTGAGAAACGCTGCTCTGTAGCCTTATACAGTATATAAAATCAAATAAGTGCTAAAAGCCCTGGTGGATCTCAAAGGAGGAAAACTCTGATCAAAATTTTGTTCTCCATAAAAAAAATTTCGTCCACCACACTTATAATCGTCTAATGAAATTTTGACTAAATCAGCCGACTTTCATTCTCTCTTCGTTTTGTATTTATCTCTGGCGTAACTGGGTCGCTAAGAGGTTTTTGAAAATGTTTTAAATTTTCGATCTATTGAAAAAAAGGTATTATCTCAATAGGTATTACTGTACAAGTACAGTATAACAAAAATCTTTTTTTATTATCATAAGCCCCACAAAAAGTTTTAGAAAGAATGTTTTTGTGCTTTCGATATGATGTTTTAAATGTGAATTTTTTTGTAGCTACTTATTCAGCAACTTTACTTGTATATTCCCCAACAAATTACAAATGCTTAAAGAACTCTCTTTTCTTTTCTAATTATTTACCGAACAAAACAAATGATTTAAGCTAAAAAAAGAGTAAGCGGTAGTCTTACGTGTCTTCTTTCGTTGTCTTTCCAGATTTTGCTGACATCACTTTGTTACTTTTTCGTTTCACAGGAATAAAGATAACAGTAATGATGAAATAATCAATAATAAATCTTTTTTTTAAAAAAAACAAGCTTCAATACGAAAAGTTGCAAAAGTTTTTAGTAAATATTGAAAATTTTAATGGTTGTGGAAGGGAAATTGCAAATCAATGCTCGTGCGAATAAAATTGCGTCACAAATTTGCAGCAAAAATAACTGTCTTTTTAAATGCCTCATATTTTCAATTATAGTCCTTATAATTTTCAGTGATCACTAAGGATTTTGCCAATAAACAGAGACAATGGACGTTTTGCTTCAACGTGCCGTGTCTTGGCTTATTTAACAGACCCACGTGCTCAATTAAACGAAAGGCAAAAAACGAAGTTATACTATGAATTGAAGTTGATAACCTGTACATAAGATCACAACAAATATTGGTCAAGTAAGTACAATAACTTGCTCTTCGCCTATCCCTAGAACATTTGTAACCAAAAAAAATTAAATTCAATCCTTTGTGTACTATCAAAACTTATTAGATATCCACGCTGGTTGCTAACTACATTTCAACAGAAAGACAGAATGATGTTTTGCTAAGGTGGCGAATTGTTTGCCCGGAATTCAATCTGACGTCATCCACGTTTGCGTTCTAATTAGATAGACAAAAAATTTGTCACTGCTAATTATTTATGACTTTTGCAAGAGGAAAAGAGTTAAACCTTGACCACTTAGAGCTCAGCTTTTAACAGTAAGATTTTTGTATCAACGTTTAGCCAACATTTTAAAATTTTCAAACAAGCTACACAAAAAGCATTCGTTGAATTATTATCAAACGTTTATTAAAACAATAGAAACTATAATTCGATGGCTTTTCTGAAATTTTTTTCTTTCTTTTAAAGAAAGATTTTGTCACCAAAGTTTAAAATACTGTATAATTAAAGTTAAAACAAAAATCATTTTATTTTGCAAAATATGTAGCAATATGTTCAAACCTAGTTTTTACTTTACTTTTTAGACAGCGTTATTGTCTATCAAACAAAAACATCATTTTATTTTGTGCTGTGATGCAAAAATTAGTCTATATATATTTCATACCTAATAATATACAAATTTCCTGCTTGCAATTATTTTTTGAATATTTGAAAAGGCACGTTTCAAACTAAGATGTTCATGCACTAGGAGTGATGTTATAATTAGCTGAATGAACTTAAAGAGGTGATCTGTGACAATTTTTTATAAATTTTTTAACACAAAGCTAAATGCTTTTTGGAAAGACTTCATTATGAGGAAAAAAGGCTCATATTTTAGTCACGGAAAAATATTTAACCATTTGGGGTGTGTTATTTACTAAAAAAGTCTTATTGCGGTCGATCTGATGTGAATTTACCCAAGCAATTTTTAATTTTCTTTTATAAAATTTGTGAAAATTATGTTTAAAAAGTTAAATACAACTAAACTTGCAGTTTAAGTACCAGTTTTTTCACTACTTTTTCCTTTTTTTATTTTTCTTGGTTCAATGGCAAAAAAGCTTTTAAAAACTTTTATTAAAATTAATGCATCCTCATTATTGCTGGAAAATATTTGATTTTTCAGCTAATTTTAAATTACTTTTTCATATATCTAATAAAATAAATCCAATAAGCAAACAATACACAAAGAGACAACAATTGTAAAAAAACACAAACAATAAACTGTTGTCTATGTCATTTTTACAACAGAAGCGATTTTATCATTTTATTAATAATTTATTTTAGCTTTTTTAGCAAAAAAAGCTTTATATCTATACAGTGCAAAATTTATAGACAATTTCAAGTATTAAACAGAAAAAATATCAATGCAATAGCAACAATAGACTGAAATAACTAAATAGAAGAATTCAAATTGTATAAAAATTATTACAGTAAACCCTCGATTTAACGGCCCTCGATTTAACGGATTTCGGATTTAACGGACATTGAATTGAGCTGCCAAATTTTTTAATTTTTTGTATTTTTTGAAATAAATAGCAAAATATTTGGTTTTAAAATACTTCTTACGTGCAAGCAAGCGTGCAATGCATATCATACAGCCTTGGACACTAACTTTCATTATTGCCCTATTATGCCATACTGTAATTGCAATTAATGTATAGAGCATTTTTTTAATTTCCGATGTATTGTTTCATAATGGGCTTTGTTTCAACAATGGTTAGGCAACGATAGTGTGAGTTTGTGGTTTGACTTTCTTTTACAGTTTAGCTTGCTACAGCCTTCATTCCATTTAGCCTTTGTACAAGATGAGCAGCAATATTAACAAATCTGTAAAGCGTAAGCGTGTAAATTTATCTGTGGTGAAAAAGTTAGAACTCATTAAAGACATCGAGAAAGGAGCGACAGTTAAAAGTGTTTGTGAGAAATACGGAGTAAAAAAGCAGACTGTCTCTGACATTAGGAAGAACAAGGAAAAGCTGGAAAAATTTGCAGCCTCATACTGTATTGATGCCGCGTCTTCTAAGAGTGGCAAAGTTGGGAACAGAAAGCATATGAAAACAGGGAAGGAGGAGTCTTTAGATGCGGCAGTTATGAAATGGTATGTGCAGGAACGCTCCAATGGCGTTAATGTGAGAGGAACCGAGATATTGGCAGCTGCAAGAAAGCTTGCTGCTCACCTTGACTTTAGCGATTTTAAGGGCAGTGAAGGGTGGCTCTGGCGATTCCGAAATCGTCACGGATTGTTTAACAAAGTTCTTCATGGGGAGGCTGGTGATGCAGATGAGAGCAGCGTGGCCCCCTTTCGTGAGAAGCTGAAAAAGCTTATTAGTGATGAAGGGCTTTCTCCTTCCCAAATTTATAACGCAGATGAAACAGGCATCTTTTGGCGCTCCATGCCTAAAAATACCCAGATACGCACATGTGAGGAAAATGCCACGGGAAAGAAATCAAGCAAGGAGAGACTCTCAATTCTTGTTGGGTCTAATGCTACAGGAGAACACCGATTAAAGCTTGCTGTGGTTGGTAAGTCAAAGAAACCACGAGCATTTGCAGGTCTAAACATTGAGCGTGATTTGCCTGTCTTTTACTATCACTCCAAGAAAGCTTGGTTCAACTCCGCAATTTTTTCCAATTGGTTTTCAAATCATTTTGTGCCAGCTGTGCGCATTTATCAAGAAGAAGTGCTGAAGATTTCTCCGGACGAGGTACGCGCAATTCTTATTCTCGACAATGCTCCTGCACATCCCAGTGAGGATATTCTTTCCAGTGAAGATGGAAAAATTAAGGTGCTCTTCATGCCTCCCAACACGACTTCGATTCTGCAGCCAATGGATCAAGGAGTTATTAGCGCTATGAAGAGGCATTACATTCGCCGTTACTTGGATGAGGTTCTGGTGGTCATCGAAGATGGGTTCGTTGACAACAGGGGAGAACGCACTTTGGCCAACATAAAAAGATATAATATCCGTTCGGCCATTTTTAACTTTGCGGCAGCTTGGCAGGATCTTAGGCCTTCAGTTTTAGCAAACTCATGGAAAAAGCTGTTGGAGGGTGAAAACACAGAAACTAACTTCGAAGGAATCGAGGCAGTAGACTTTCTTCATATGCTGGAGTGCGGAGGAGAAGTAGCAACTTCCATTGCTGACGTCACAGATTGGCTTAGCGAGCTGCACCTGGATCCAGGATACGAACTTTTGTCTGAGGCCGACATAGTGTCATCTGTGCTAGGAGAAGAGGAGAAAGAGAGCACTGACGATGAAGAGATAGCTGTCCCAAGAAAAAAGCTGTCTACCTTACGCACTTATGTTGATGCTTTGATTGATTATTCATCCTACAGTCAGCTACCTGAAATGGCTCATCACTATGGCAGTCTTCGAATGATTAAAGAGCTAATCATCAAAGAACAGCATATGATGGGACGTCAAAGAAAGATTACCAGCTTTTTTACTCCGCAAAGCGATTCTGGTCTCACGACATCAATCAATCCTGTACCATGCACCAGTCAGGAGCCTATGGTCATCTCAGACTCGGACTAAATTTATGTACTGTACTCTATTTTATACTGCATTGGTGCATAGGCTTCATATAAGATCTTGCTGCCAAATTATTCGATTTTTTAGGCGCAGTATGTTTCTGCTACATAACAATAATAAAGTGATTCTAACCAAAACGTGTATTGTGCATTTACACTACGTAAAATCCGTGTCTTTTCGAATAACGGACATTTTCCAATAACGGACAACTGCATTTCCGCATTAATCCGTTAAATCGAGGGTTGACTGTATTTTGCTCATGGATTTTAAATGAATTTTATGTTGAAAAATACAATTGGCTTTCTAGTGTATGATTTTAAAATAAAAATCAGCCGCATGATGGCGTAAAAAATTAATGGGTATTTTTATTTTCTCTATATTTAAATTCAAAGTAAAAAATTCAATTAAAACATATTTTCTAATACATTACACAAAAAATAAAAATATTGCTATCTGGCGAAAAGAAATTACAAAAAGCGATTTAAATTTTTTTGCGCATTTTGAAATAAAACCATCGTGTAGGCCCTATTTCTTTTTTGCTATTCATGTATATACAATAGCTAATTTGTTGTATGCGTAAAAATTCAGAAATTAATTATATTGTTTAAGTGCTATATTCATGGACGTAGGTTTTTTTTATAAAAAAGCGTGATAACAAACTACTTACTTGTTTCGTTTAATTTTATTTCGTTTCCGTTCCATAGCAGCGATTTTCAATTTTGCCAAAATCTTGTTTGCCGATAAATGCTGGTTTGTATTTTACTTTACCGATATCTGTTTTAGATTGCTACCCAACCAAATCGTCGTTATTAGCTTATTTCTTCATTTTTCTACAAAACAATTATTATTCAAAGTTTTTGTTTATTTTCAAAATGCAGATTTAATTGTGTACTTTAGATTATTTAATGTTTCCCTATGTTTCTAATGTTTATGTACTATTTCCATATGTTTCTAATGCCTATCCCATAAAACTTTTGTATAGTATTTGCACCATGCGATTTATCCGCTGGAAGCTTTTTTGTAGTAAATGTAGTGCAATAACCTATTTTTTAATTTTGTTTTAAAAAATTACTGCTTTTTTAAATTTTAATAAGTTGACAAAAAGTATTGGCAAAATACGTTATGGAGCAAAAATATTTGTCTTGAGCATCCCTTTATGCAAAAAATTTTATTTTACGTAAAAGTTTCCGCAAAACAAAATTTAAGGATGTTTTAAAAAAACGTGCTATGCTCAAGAATGTTTGAAATGTTATAAACCAACCTATTAATTCACACAGGTAAAGATATTATATTAAACTCAAACCAAGAACGGAATACAAGCGTACGGTTGTAGAAGCACAAGTAAAAACTCTATTTTTTGACCGTTCATTTTGAGCATTAAATCGATATTAATAGTTGTGGAGCAAAGTATGATGTATGACTTAATTTTTGGTTTTAATTGTTTACTTCGGGCTGCTGTTGTTTGACGTCAAACAAGTAAAACTTCTGCTCTGTAACAATCGGAGTGAAAAATGCAGTGCTTATTTGTGTAGACTAGAGGCGCTTCACAGTTTGACTAATATTAATAAATTTTTCGGTAATAAATCGAGAACGTCGTAATGCTTACAAAACTTAATATTCCGCGTTTTAACACGGTCCGACTGCGTTTCTCTGATCAAACTTGCTGATCTGAAATGCCACCATGTAAAGCAGGGTCGGCGGCCCGCGTGTGTTTGGGAAGACGCAAAGCTAGTACTAGTTTTTCGAGACGAAAATCGAAAAATCATAGACAGATTCTAAGTAATGACCTTTTTTTTAGGTCTTCACCGTAAATTTAGGATACAATTTCTTCTCATATTTGTGAAGTGCTAGAAAGTCATGATTCGGGCAAATCTCTATAAAATTTGGGCAAAACTATATTGCTTCCCAAAATTTTATTCGGCCTGCACCAATTTTTTAATTTTCGGATACGGCTCGCGAGGATGTAAAGAATACGTCACGTCACGCTCAATTTATTTTGAAAAAATTCCTATTAAGTACACAATACGTTATCGATTAATGCAGTTTGTTGCTTTTTTATTAGAAAAATTTATTGATGATAGTAGCACTTTATGAAAACGTTGCTTGCTATGAATAAGTGGCTGTGATATGGGTTAGGGATTGAGATGTAATATACTTCCTACACTTAAAATAAACTTTAATTGCGAACTGATGGTGCATTAACCAATAAGTTTTTTGGAATGTCCCTGTGCTTTCTTGAATACAACAAAATCAAAATAATTTAAGAGAATGTCAGGCTTAGTTTTGGTAAAGTTCGAATTGAATATGTTTACAACTTTTTATTTAACCTTCTATAGGATCTATTGATGGCTAAAGCCTTAACAGGTCTAAAGAATTTTTACGGATAGACTTTTTTTTTCATAGGTTCGCTTTATTCAGCAGCGCTGCAAAATCGAACTCAAACTTGATCCCTAACCCGGACTAGTCAATTCTTTGTGAGTTAGAACTTAAATATGAATTAAAAATGTTTTAAGCTTACAGCGCTGATGTCTAAAGCAGTGCTTCTTAAAACTTTTTTAGTTTAGTCTACTCCTACCATCGGGTTTTACGTTTTGTTCATTCACAACGACAAGTAAAAAAGCCAAAAAGGTCTTTACTTAATTCTTAAATATAATAGATAAGATCTTTTTTCTTTTTTTTTTGGTCTTTATTTATTCACCTGATTAAAAAACTATGTTCTAAAGTAGTGTTCAGCAACTTTTCTTCTTTTGCTGCCAGAGTGCCGGTTTTAGGATCTTAAATATGTTTGAAAAGAACATGAACAGAAAGTACAGATGCAGGGCAAAAAATTGATCTTACATAAAATCTCGTTGTCAGTGCAGTTTCCTCGAGCTAATTTCCGAACCTTTTTAAGAAGTTCAGTAGACTCATTTCGAGAAACAAAGGTCCAGACTCTAAACCAAACGCGTTTAATTTTCCTAAACCGAGGGCCATTTGGGGTTATAGAAGCTATTCGCCGGCCAAGCAAATAAAACACGTCAGCCAAATTTTAATAGAAAGAATTTTTTGCTCTTCATTTTGCATAAAACTCATTTCTGCATTCATTGCTTTCCCTTCAATTGACAAAAAATAAAAATAACGCCTGAGCCACGGGTTGAATGCCCCTGATCCAAAGTTTAAAGTACTCATCTACACATTTATTTGCGGCTGGATTGAATTTTCATTGAAGATTCTGCTTCATATTTGCTACACAGGCATTGCTTATGTGCATATGGGAATATTATTAAATAAAAATTGCTTTTCAAATTGAATTAAATTCAACATATGAATTAGCTCAAAAATCGCAACTCACAATCTAATATAAATAAACTGTTTATTGAAAAGTATAAGGTTACATTAGAGGAAAAAAGAGCTATACGAGTAAGATTTTTCGAAGTCAAAAAGCTTTAAACTAGCAGTAGGCTTAATTTCATAATTTGTTAAGTGAATTTTCTATTTTCTATTTCTTTTCTTTCAACACTTTAGTCAGTAAAATTTTTTTCTCTATAGAAAAACCTTTAATTCACGCAACTGTTGGCTTGCCGATTTAAAATAATACCGTTGGATTTTTACTACACATTCATCGATTACGACCAGTTGCATTCCTGCTTTAATAAAATGTGAAGCTTTCAGTGATATAATGCCATAAAAATTAATGGAATCCAGTAAAAACTGACGTCAAAAAACAAGCAAATTTTATTGAACTGATAGGTTTCGTAATATCTGAAAATTAATAATTTTATCTTTTAAACACTTATTTATGTAAATTTTAGGAGAGGGGAAACTTTTATAATCGAAAGAGTTATAACAGACAGCAATACAATTGCATTTATCATTTTAAATATTTAATCAATTTAGGCAATTCATAAAAAATTTTCAAACGTTTTCGGCGTAACATTTTGCCCTGTTAAGAATCTTAAAATAAGTTTTAAATAAGCATAAATATGCATCAGAAACATTAAAATAATCAATCAAAATGCATTTAAATTAAAAGTTTGCTACTAAAAATTTTATACTGTATCAATTTTTAAGCTTATGACAAGTTATTTTTATTATTTTGGTCTGATAAACGTAACAATGGCATTTATGAGTCAAGGTCAAAAGTTAAACGTAACTAATTATGATGAAATTTATGCTTTTATATTAAAAATGGCAATAACAATGATAGCGAAATAATTAAAACGACCCAAAATTTTTTTATAATATGAGATTTTTTATACAATCATATGATATTTTATTTGATTACTATCATTTATCTCATATTGTAAAAAAATTTGTGTAATTTTTATTATTTTGTTATTATTGCTATTGCCATTTTTAGGTTTCTATAATTAAAGCATTAACTTTATCGTAATTAGCTACGTTTAACTCTTGACCTTGACTGATATAAATTCCATTGTTACGTTTATTAGACTAAAACAATAAAAATAACTTGTCATAAGCTTAAAAATTAATTTAAAAATTTTAGTAGCGAATTTTTGATCTGATTATATTTTAATTCATTAATGTTTTGATGTCTATGATGCATATTTATCCTTATGCTCCCATGATCCCATTCGATGTTTATGATGCATAATTATCCATATAGTGCTCCCGCACTGGAAGCAGAAATACTCAGACCTTCCGCACTGGAAAGTGGAAGCCCAAAAAACAACCATTCACACTGACCCCGCAGTGATTGCATAAATATTGAAGTTAAAAAAATAAGGGCTGCAATGATCGCCATGAACTTGCCTTCATAGCTTGCTCGTCAATCTGGTAGGGTCTAAAAATTTTTGTTCTCAAAAAATAGTTTATTCAATTGACAAGTTCAATTATCAATTCAAAAGTTTTTTTCAATTATTTTCTCTATTTATCCTCTTCACTTGCACGAAAACGTCTGTGATGTTATACTAAAGCGATTGCACCCACATGCTTTCGGAGATGTCAAGGTATTACTGTCCAGTTAAAGCAGTGGCAATTGTCCGGTAATACTATCCGGCAAAGTCGGCAGTGTGGTAGACTGGTTAAAGTGCCGTGCATGTAATCAACATGGTCTAGGTTCAAAACCTACTTGCGCTATTCTGTTGTGTCCTTGGGAAAGACACTTTATGGCACTTTCCCCTGATTGATGTTCTTGGCAAACAGTTCTAAAGTTTAGTCATATGTATATAAAACTAAAAAACCAAAATATAAAATTTTAAGCGGACAGCAATATCTTGGCATCTCCGGAAGCAGATCGGAATAATTGCTTGCCCTATGTATCAGAGCCTCGGTCGCTTTCTTGCGAGTCGGGAGGATAAATGTACAGATAAAATAAAAAATGAATGGTTAAATTTTTTTGCTTTTTAGTTTATAATTGGAGATCTGACTGAAATTTAGAGCTGCTTGCTAAGTCTAACAAGCAAAGAAAAATGCTGTAAATTATCTTTACCAAGGACACAACAAAATAATGCGAATGAAACTGCCAAGGCATATTATATTTCCGAAGTGGTAAACCCAGAAGTTTGTTAAAAGAAAAAAAAAATGTCCCTAAAAAGAAGCTTGTCTTGGGTATGACGTTAAACAACATTCGATGGGAAGGCTTCAGTTCGGGAGTTCTGAAGTTATAGGGAAAGTGGAGTTACCCTTTAATTCCCATTACTCCTTGGCTCACTCTGACCTGGAGTCGGAGCACCTGCCATGGTTCCAACTATGGATTACTGTAAATAGATCGACCTGTTGCCTTGTAGGCACTGTCTTTTTAGGCAAAGACTAAATAGCAAGTGTTCTCTAAAAAAAATATCTTTACTTTGAACCTGTCTCGGTTTCGTGATTTCGTCGCTAAAAAATAGTGTTCTCATAAAAAATCGTCTTCACTTAAAATTGGAAATGCCGGAACGTAATGGTTAACCGGGCGGACGCTGGGACAAATCCCTAAAAATCGGGATTGTCCCGGCTGCAATTTTCAATTTTGTACCTAAGGAATCGTGATCTACATATTTTCAACATATCAAAAATCCAAATTTTTTTCTCTATTCAAAAAATTTTCATGCAGCTCTTTACAGTTCAATCATATCTATCTTTCAGTACATTTGCAAATCAATCATATTTATTTTTTGGTACATTTGCAAACGCTATATATGAAATAAATTGGTTTGTTTTTCATCTTAAAAAGTCGCTAAAAAACAAGCTTTGCCATGACAACTAACATGGAGTGCTCCTTGATCGCTCCAAGACCTGAGTGATAGAATTTTTATGAGCAGAGAAAAAAATTTTGGATTTTTGATCGGTTGAAAATATGTACTATGTAGATTACGATTTTTTGGGTACAAAATTGAAAATTGCGTCCCGGCTAAACTGAGACGTATGGTAAGCTTAAAACTGCCACCGTGTTATCATCTTCGTCATTAATTTAGCGTTCCTACCCACACGAGCACGCTGCCGACAAAATTGATAAACTATATGGAATGATCATTGTAAGAAATGACCATACATTTAAAAAAATGCTCTTGACTATTCTTGTGTGGTTAATTTACAAAATTTTATGTAAACGTTTTACCCTATTAAAAGAATAAAAAAACCAAAAAGTTAAAAACATAGCTTATTCTAATTCTCTCCTATTTTCTAAAGATTGCTTAGAAGTGTAAATTACGTACCAGCATGCAATTAATCTGTGTTGCTGTATCATCGTGAACAGTATAACTAATAGGCTTAACAAAGTTTTAATGCTGCTTACTTAAACTTTTCTATTCGTTTAAAACTTACTTAACCGTTTATATGTACAAGTCAAGGTAGACATTCTTATATCTGTTAAATGAAAGCAAATCTATAAACTTTGAAGGCAAAGTAAATCTATAACTTTTAAGCCAAACGCCACAGACAAATTGCAATTGGGAAGGTCCACGCACTTCATAAAAAACACTAAATTTCACAGAGCTAGCAATAAAAAATGCAAACGGATCGAATTTAGTTTTATTATACGAATTTCAAAGTCATATCTTATATAACAATTAGCTAACTGATCCGCTGCGATTATGACAAGAACACATCGAACCAGCAAAACCTGGCACCACAGTAAAGTTGTTAAATGTACTAAGCATTTAAAAATTTTTTTAATGGTTTGCAAAAACTAATGCAGTGCCGTTCGAGAATTTTTAGAAACACATTCTTTGTTTCTGTATTGATTTTTACATTAATAAAATCGTTAGAAATATTTCAGCAAATAAGTTTTAGCACATCCAAACTAATCTGTAGTGTCCTGACCATATTTCGGCTGTAAAACCACTCTCCCAACCACAAATTTCTGGGTACGTCACTGTTCTGACGTTTAGTTGAAATATAAAAATGTAATTTTCAAAAAGTCGAGAAGTACTTTACCGCAACGAGACGAACGGTTTCAGCTAATATAATATAACCTGAGCAAACTTTGTTTTTTTTAATAAGCGTATCAGCGTCGCTAATTAACCAACTCAAGTTATAACCACATCAACGAGGAATTTTAAGAAAACTTTATTGTGGAACTAAGATAATGCCAAACAATCATTTCAGACTTTATTGAAAGCTGCGATGTCGACTGATTGAACGTGGTCTTCGTTAGCCGTGATCTTCTCTTCAAGGAAATCAACTGAGACCTAAATTAAAAACATTGACTACATCTAACAAAAATCAGTAACCGTAGGCGGCAAACGACTTTTGGGCGGGACGCTTTCGGCGGTGAGCCCGCGTGACGATTCGGGAGCTGGAGTAGAGATACTTACAATTACAATCAACTTTAAACATCTGAGTAACACTGGATTGTCAGGCAAGATTTCAGATATGCAAGTGTCAGAAGCATTAAATCGAGAAGTCAGAATTGTTAGTCGAGTTTTAAAAAATAAATGTGAAAAGTTAGGCGAAAAATTAAAATTGCAAACATGTTAATTGGCCACGACTCAAATTTTTGTCTTGACTCTTAAACTGCGGCATCTGAATTTACCTAAAGCAAAAAAAATGCAATAGAAAAGACATTTTTATTTATTGTACATGCAACATTAGAATTCTGGACGAAATACGAATTTGTCTCGGTATTGAACAGGCAACGGTGTATCTACGGTTAAAAATATTTTGAAGTCCACATATAAAAAAATGCTTTGAAAAAATGTACAGAGGCGTCAAGCTACGTAAACACTTGAGATATTTGTCTTTCCTCATTTTTTTTATTCCATAATGCTAGAATATTTAAAACAAGGTTCTATACCTTGTAATATTAGGTGCATTTCTGACTCCAAGTACGACTCGTATTGCCTAAAAGTAACATTATTGAAAAATGTAGCAGATAAGTTGGTTGTAATTGTAAGCATATTTCTGCTCCAGCTGTCGAATTGTCACGTGGCCGAAACGGGTCACTACCGAATGCGTCCCGACGAGAAGTCTTGTTCTACCGTAGGACTCGTGTAAAAACTAGCTGATCTTACGATAGCATCTACTAACTTACTTTGTCATCCTCGACAACACAGCTAATTTGAAGTTTTTTAATTCCGTAACCGACAGGAACCAACTTGGCTGAAAAATAGTTTTAGAAGTTACTTTAATATAGCAAATGGAAAGAGTTTGGATTTGGAAAGATATAATTCTTCAGGCTCTGTTTGTTAACTGTGACAGACAAACAGCCAAGAAAGTCTTAGCAATAAAACTTTTAAAAACCGTATAAGACGTTTAATGATGCTTTTCAAAGTACCGCGAGAGTGCCCAAATCTACAAAACGAAGGTGTTCGGATATTTGGCCGAGGCACTCCCATGAAAAATTAAAACGAGTCACTCTCTTCAAGGTTTGGACATTGATGGATGATTTTCACCCATTAGAAAATGACTCAACTCTGTCTCCTGAAAGATCTCTTCCAGGTGGAACTCCTGCTTTATTTGTAAAGGAATCATTTTTCGCTTTTCAAGAATGCGTAAGTTGGGATATTAAACAATTTCCCCCTTTAGTGCTTTTATCCAGCAACTTGAAAAAGGCCTGATACAAAACCTCACTCATTTTGCAGCTTTTTTGGAACAGTCAAACAATCAAGGACTTCCAGTGGATAAAGAGTGATTAATATTCACAATAAATATTAAAAATCAAAAATAAGGAGGCGCTCCTCAATAACAGCTACATTGATTAATGTTTTTTTCAGCAAAACAAACTGCTTCTTACACGATCCCCACAGAAGACCGTCGGCTTCGATCGAGCGGACAAGACGTTCGATTTCGGCCATGTCCGTTTCGTCGTCCCACGGCTTGACGTCGAGGATGATGTTGGACTTTGCTATTACTGCTTTTTCTGTCAACATAATGCCAAATTTGCTCTGACTTGTTATAAAAGTAAATTTCTTAAATAGAGCTTACTGTCAATAAAAGAATAGAGCTTAAACACAGCATAACTGTTGCAGCAAAACACACAGTTATGGTTCAACATAGCTAAAGTACAAGAAATGGTTACACTGTGACATATCGGCGGCCTTCAAGCGGTGATAGCAAGCTATTTCAGGGTGTGAACTTAATCCAACTCAATAAACTTTAGTTTGATATTAGAGGCATTACTTACTTTTAAAAGTCTTTGTTTCAGAATCAAGATGGCAGAAATAAAAATATACAAAATAGGAACAGTGCGTCAGTGTAATTAAAGTGAAATTGCTTTTACAAGCGATTTTGTATGAGCTCACTCGAACGAGTTTTCACCGACTGGACGACTCCAGTTGCATAATCAACAAAAACAATTTACTTTTGCTTTTTCTTTCGTTATACGCTGCGACCCGCTCAGCCTTGATTCTTTCCATTTCTTCATCTTCTTCCTCGTCGGAGCCAAATAAATCCATGTCGTCGTCGTCGTCGTCAGCGGCTGTTGCATCGGGGGCTGACGCAGGACCGTATTGACCGAGCGGCTTTTTAACACCGGGAAGACTGTCACGTAAAATGATTTTAGCCATGAGGGTAAAACAACTACTTTTATAAAGAGATGTTGACTACGTTTTTGTTTTAAGCTTTTGCTCTAATTTATACTGAAGTGTTAAGAGTTTTAATGAAAATGCCTTTAGTTTTTTTTGAATCTCACTCTTAGAGCATTTTAATTTTATTGCCGAGAATGCGTTTTTATACAGTAAAACGATTGTAAAAAAATTATATTGTTGATATATAAAAAGCCTATAATTGTATAATTAATTCATTTACGAGTTTTTCCAAGAATAAATAATTAGAATGCGTCAAGTTTAACCATAGCATGGCAGTACAATCTTTGAAAGATCTCTTTTCGGTGTTTTTCTACTAAATAAGAGTTGAATAGTTACTTAAAACAATCAATGCTTAATTCAAAATAAAATTTAGAATTATCAGTTTTGCACTGAAAGCTGCAAGTAGGCAGATTTTAGTCAAAGAGTGCACAAACTCATAAGTTCCTGTTTGTGTTTTCTTTTTGTTTGTAAAAAAATGTTTGTATTTATAATTTTAGTGCAAGCAAAAATATTATTTTCTTTGAATACCAAAACTTCTGAAAGTATGATGTTACCGACTTTCCTTAACCCTTTCCATGGCTCTCTAAAACTCTTTCAAGAAGCCCCAGAAGGTTCTTATTTGCTTAAAAAAATGTATGATTTTAACTGTATTTTTTGGCAATAATTTGACAAATTTTTAGATTTTTCTTAAATTTACTATAAAAACTTGATTTTCTCTACTTGCTGAAGTTATAGAGAAAACAAACTTTGATTGTTAACTAAGGATAGCTATCAGGTTTTGGAAAACAGTTTTTAGTTCTTTTCCATTGCAAACACAGATAATTATTCATTTTTTGCAATTTAAATGCTTGGAGGGGGACTTTAGTATTGAATCTGAAACTGGAAAATGAGTTCAAAAAAACTGCCATGTCTGGCACAAGAACTCAAAGGAGAAAAAGGAGTGTGTACATGGTGTGACTTATGCAAGATCCTGCTTTGCATGCCTTGATTCCCAGTAATTCTAAGCTAAATACCCATACAAAACTGAAAAATTTTATTTTTGTATAAAGTGTTTTTTGTTTTAAATAAAAGGTTCTCTTATTTTTTAAAAGTTTTGTGGAAAAATTTTTTTTTTATAAAAGATGAATATTTTTTTATAAAACAAGTGATATTCATTCATCAACAAATTTTTTGTTTTCTAAAAAAATTTTTAATGAAAGATAATAAGTGAAGTGAAAAGTTTATAAGTGATTAATTTTTGATAAATAAACATGCAGGAATGCTATGATAAAATATGAAAAAAAAAAGTTAAGCAGACATCAAAATAAAAATTTTGCAAATACCATCACCTATTTTGATGCAATTGCCACAGTGCAACAAGCAATCAATCACATTTTTTAAAGTAATCACCAGTTATTGAGTTCAAACCACAAATTCGGGGTTGTCTAGTAGTAATTCCAAAAAATTTGACAATCACAATTACTCCTTACTACATACAAAATTGCATGGTCCTCATGGATTTTGGTAAAAATTTTTACAAAGATATTTTTAAAACAAACATCTATAAAGACCATATTCAAATTATGTGTTAGGTTAAAATTTTTAAAAATGCTAAACCAAACCTTGAAAACTCGCTCTTGTATGATTTTATGTGATTGTACCATCTCAAAGCATGAGCATATTTATCAGCAGGTGCTGATGAAACACTTTCAAATACAGCAACATCAGCTTGAGATGGAACATACCTAAAAAAATTAAATCATTGACACAAAAGTTCTTGTTAGTTTAAACACAGCAAGAGGGCAATTCAAGAATAATTAATTTTACTGCATGCTTTAACTATCAATTACTTTGAAACTTTTCCTATTCCTTATTATTAATTAAATTGCTAGATAAAAAAATAACTTTTATACTAAAAGCTGTCATTGTTTTTTTATTAATTTTTTCTCCTTTTGTTTGAAAAACTTTTCTCATTTTTTATATTTTTCAATCATGTTTTTCTTTAAGTAATAATTTGGTCTTTTAATATTGCTTTAAACAAAAGAAGAAAAAATTAATAAAAAAACAATTTTGTTTAAAGCGATATTAAAATTCTGTACCACAAAGAAACTCTTTACAAATTTGGTTTTTGTTCATTACTTGACCAGTGTTGCTCAACCCTTTTAAATTTTGGGATCCCCAAAGCCTGCAATGTTGGTAATGGCAAACAGTGAATGAGACCCAATAACTTTTGAAAAGAAAAGTAACCAATCTGTTGACAAGTGCAACAAGTTTAACACACATACAGTAGAACCCCAGTTGGCGACCACCCTGATAAAGAGACCACCTTGTTATCACGACCACTTCAGTGTGGTCCCAAATTTTTTTTATTAAAATGTAAGGTTAGGGTTAGGGTTTCAATAACGCGACCACCTCGCTAAGGCAACCATTTGACTGCAGTCTCGCAGGTGGTAGGGTTAGCAGGGTTCTACTGTAATAAGATGCTAATTTAGTGTGAGCAATGTCTTAATTTAATAAGATTTTTACCCTATAAATATCAAATCTAAAAAACTTGTTATCTATGCAAAATACAATAAGATGTCCTTTTTTTAAACAAAAATGCAGTCTTTTAATAATTCAAATAATGGAAATAAAAATGGTTTTTGGGTGTTTTGCAAATCTGACATTTTTTCAATAAAGACTTCTATATTACAAGTTCATTATTATAGACTTTATATTAACTGATAGCAGTCAAAAAAGTTTTAACAGCAACTATATTGGCAATAACGGGTCTCTTCAAGAAGAGACTGGCAAATGTTGGTGCTTGGTGAAACTAAGTTGGAATCTCCTGTACAGCACTAGCAGACAAAAAAAAGCCAAGAAAAAAAGGATTTCTCAAGAAATGATGGTAACCACAAGAGATTCCAGGTTAGTTTCAATAACAAAAATTGCTCATGGTCACTTATTGAAGTGACTCAATAAAACTATTAATAAACCCTTGCAACTTAACATACAAAGTGGATTACTGTGAAAACATGTAAATATTTGTTAATAGTATCATGGTTTTAAAAAATTGACCAAATCAACTTGTCAGAATTTTTGTTATTGAAATTTGTTTTATGTAAAAGTTGCTCAGAAAAATAATTTAATTCTTCATAGTGCTTTTATGATTAAAACCAAATTGAAGTTTTTGGGTCTATTCAAAAAGTCACCCTAATCAATTTTTGTTACTGAAACCAACCTGGAATTCCCTTGTGATTACTACCACTTCTTTAAACATCTTTTTTCTCTTGTTTTTTTTTTATTTCGAGTGCCATAGAAAAGCTTTTTGATTAATTTCACCATCAAAAAACAATGATAGTGACTTCTTAAAGAGACCAAAATTTTTTGACAATAAGTTGAACAAAAATATCAACGTAAAGAAAATGAGTTATTTTACAACAAAATTACATATTTAACGCATTATACTTTTTAGTAAATTTTTAAATCATAAAGTAGCTTAACCTTTTTGCTGCACCAAGTAACTTTATATACACAATCAATATTGTTACTGCTTTCAAAAATCTTATTATTGCAGCAAAAAGGTTAAATTCAGCCACCACCAAAGTTCACAGGACCTATGATTTGATAAGAAACTCAAATTTAAAGAATTATATTTGAACTAATAAAAGTAATACAGCAATAAAGTCACACTAAAAAATATAAGCATCGATTACAGCCATTGTTTAACACTTGGGCAACTTTTATTATATTTTTGCTTTGAAAGACTTTTCCAGTTACCGTGCTGATAAAGAATCAAAAAATGTTATCAATTTTTCAGTAAAGATCAATTAATGTAAGCAAAATTTGTTTAATTACAATAAAAAAAAAAAAGATTATGAATAAATTTAATCAATCTCTACTCAAGTCAACTACTTTTAATCAAAGTCAACTCAAGAAATTTTGGTCAGCAACATACCCTTCTATGTATGATTTATCTTCCAAGTAATCATTTAATATTTGAAGACCACTATCCGAAGAAACGTTTTTGAAACCCATTTTTTAAAATAATTTGTTAGATAAACAAATTTATGATTATAATTTTGAGGTCCAAGTCGCCTAGTATTAACAAATCCAAAAAGAAATTTATCCACAAGAAAATCTAATGAAGTTTCCGCATTAATTTTTTGCTTTACATCCTCAATAAAACAAACTTTTGTTGGGTCAAAAATAGAAATTCGGGAGTAATAGCATAACAACCACATAAAAAAAAATTTTCTAAGAAAAATTAGTTTAAAAATTTTTTATTGTTGTCATAGAATTGTTTATTATAAAATTAACAAAAAAGTTAAAAATTAATACAGAAACATCTATTTTATGCGTGGCCGTCAGAGCTACCAAATTTTTTTTTAATAACAAAAAAATTTGGTTATTTTGTTCTTCTTCAATTTTTCTTCACATCGAAACTTTTAGATATCTTGTTTTCTTATTGTAGGACTCAGTGGCGTACGCAGAAAGTTTCCGAAGGGAGGCTAAAGTTTCGTCACAATTGTGTGACGTCACAAATCAACTTGTGGAGTGCCGAAGGCACAACCGTTAAGGCCCGTTTCCACTACGAGCGTGGAAAAGAGCATTCTTTGTTTGTTTTATTGATTTTTTTTTGCGCTCGCTTCAATTTTAACCGCTCGCTTCAATCGAAGATCAATAAAAGAGACAAAGAATGCTCTTTTTCACGCTCGTAGTGGAAATGGGCCTTTATAGAGTGGTCCGGGGGCATGCCACATAAAAATTTTGCAAAATTACACCTAAAAATACGCATTTTTGTGCATTCTGGAAGCAAGTTTTAGTACAATGCTTTTACGAGATTTATTAGAAGAACGAAATCGTAAAATGAAAATCAAACATAAAACAAAGTTAGCAGAGTTAATAGATCAAATATCGCTTTTAAGATAGTGGTTTGTGCGGCTATATGTCTTCCACTCTTCCCTCTACAAGGTTTTGTCTGCCCTTTACAACTCTTATTCACTTTCAAGAGCATAACAAATTTTGATAACTGTTTACTTTAACCAGATATTTTACAACGCGCATTGAAAAATATTTGGCTGTGTTTTACGCCGGATGCCCTTCCTGTCGCAACCCTCCCCATTTATCCGGGCTTGGGACCGGCACCAAGGCTGCTCTGATTTGAACAACCTTAGAGGCTGGGTTTGATTTGAACAACCTTAGAAGATCAAGCTGAGGGTTGCTACATTAAATGTTGGAACCATGACTGGTAAAGGAAGAGAAGTGGCGGATCTTATGGAACGAAGAGGGTTGGACATACTGTGTGTGCAGGAAACTCGCTGGAAGGGGGAGAGAGCAAGATGCATAGGTGGAGGATATAAAATCTGGTACTGTGGAAGTGGAAACAAAAAGAATGATGTAGGAATCATATTGAAAAAGGAGCATGTGGACAGGGTAGTGGAATTATGGAGGGTATCAGAAAGGATAATATGCTTGAAGATGGAGCTTGATGGTGTTATGTTGAATGTCATCAGTGCATATGCGCCACAGGTGGGGTGCATACGTGAAGAAAAGGAAACATTCTGGCTGGACCTAGATGAGACAGTGGAAAAGATACCAAGGAATGAAAGAATTGTGGTGGGAGCATGTAACATATCAATTAACTACGCTCATAAGCTTCATAGTGACGTCACACTACTCGCACGTTTTATCTGTATGTTCGTTCTGCTGCCATTGTAAATACAGCTTGCTTTCAAGTTAGACGCGTGTTAGAAAACATTACATGGTGTCAGAAGTTATTCGAACTAAGCAAATATGAGTCAGTTTAAAACGCCAAGAGAGGTTAATTTTAATGCAGAAAACCTTGCTGAGGAATGGCGGCGTTGGGAAAAATGTTTCAGAATATATTATGCTGCGTCTGAATTACATACTAAACCAATAGCTACTCAGATAGCAATTTTACTGAATTGTGCAGGCGAAGAAGCCCGAGATATTTTTGATAATTTTAGCATTTCACTAGATGATGAGAATCTCACGACTGACATCGTTTTGGACCGTTATAAAGTTTTTTGTAATCCCAGGCGGCGACCTGTTTTCGACACTTATAAATTTTGGCAGCGTCAACAAGCAGTTGGCGAATTATTTGATAAATGGTTAACTGAGTTACGTTTAATAGCAAATAATTGTGATTTTGGTGCGTTCAAGGATAGACTATTGCGGGACAAAATTTTATTTGGCACCAACGACGAGACAGCACGACAGCGAATGTTAGAGGAAGAAGATCTTACTTTAGAAAAGGCAATAAATATATGTCGATCAATTGAAGTCACAAAAGCTCGCATGCAATATATGTCAAATAAAAAAATAAATTCTTCCTTAGTTCAAGAAATTAAAAAAGATCGTTATCCTAGTTTCTCGGCGTCTAATACTTCGGTTTCCAACAAACCTTGTCGATTCTGTGACCTCGTGCATTTGCCCAGACAATGCCCAGCATATGGCAAAACTTGTCGAAAATGTGGAAAATATAACCATTTCGCGGTTGTTTGCAGAAGTTTTAAGTCGGATACGAGAAACATAAAAGAAATCACTTCAGAAATTCAAGCTGACTCGACGGTTTTCCAAATGTGTAGCCTTCAAAGCAAACCGACCGGCTCAAAAATGCAATCAACGCTTACGGTGCTTGATCACCATAACAACACTAGTACTTTATCTTTTAAACTGGACACCGGCGCAGAAGTGAATGTTTTGCCTTTAAGCTTATACAAACAAATGCGTTTAGCTCCTTTTTCATCTACATCTACGATATTGCGTGGTTTTGGTAATGCGTTAATTAAACCATTAGGCACGGTAGAGATGATTATTTGTGATAGAACGGATCGTAAATTTTCGTTGATTTTTTTTGTTACTGATATCATTCATACGCCAATACTCGGCGAACATGCATGTGAACTATTAAATTTAGTTAAAAAAATAGAGGACATTTCGGAATCTTCAAACCTTACCTTAGACATGGTTACAAACAATTTTTTAGAAGTCTTTTCTGGCACGGGTTTATACAAAGAAAAATATAATATTACATTACGTGATGACGCAAAACCGGTTATACAGCAACCACGACATATTGCTTATGCGCTTCGCCCAAAATTAAAAGCAACTCTGGAACGTTTAACTAGAGATGGCATGGTTGCTGATGTGGATTGCCCAACTGAATGGGTGAGCAATCTGGTAGAGAAGAAAGATAAAAGTTTACGTTTGTGCTTGGATCCGAAGCCTTTAAATGCTGCAATAATGCGAGAACGTTATGTTATTCCAACTCCAGCTGATGTACAAGCGCAGCTTTGCGGCAAACGTGTTTTTTCGGTCATTGACATGAAAGATGGCTATTGGCACGTTGGCCTCACGGAAAAGTCATCATTTCTCACAACATTTCATACGCCGTGGGGGAGAAAGCGATTTTTACGGATGCCTTTTGGGCTATGTTCAGCAAGTGAAGTCATGCAAAAACGCAATGAGAGCACATTTGGTGATATTAAAGGAGTACATATTATAGCTGATGATATTATAATAGCTGCAGAAGACGAGAAAGAGCATGACGCTATAATGCTTGCATTTGCTTTCCAGAGCAAGAGAAAGTGGTGTTCGATTTAACCGAGAAAAGATACAATTTAAAGTGAATTCCGTAAGTTATATGGGACATTTTGTTACAAAAGAAGGATTGATGCCAGATGACCAGAAAATTGATGCAATTGTCAATATGCCTCCACCTATAGATGTCCCCTCACTTCAACGATTTTTAGGAATGACGAAATACCTTTCTCAATATATACCAAATGAATCTTCTATCACAGCCCCTTTGCGTAAACTTCTAAAAAAAAATTCTGAATGGACTTGGGATAATGAGCATGACGAAGCTATAGCAAAGTTAAAGCTTGCCTTGATTAGTAAACCTGTGCTAGCTTTCTACGATGTTAACAAGACAGTTACTGTTCAATGCGATGCATCGCAAGACGGACTAGGGGCGTGTTTGATACAAGAGGGCAAACCTGTTGCATTTGCTTCAAGATCATTATCTCCAGCTGAAAGAAACTACGCTCAGATAGAAAAGGAATTACTATCTATTGTGTTCGCATGCGAAAAATTCCACCAGTACGTCTACGGACACCGAGCTGTGACAATTGAAAGTGATCACAGGCCCTTAGAATACATATGGAAAAAACCACTAAGCAAAACTCCTCCACGACTGCAACGTCTCATGCTTCGTCTGCAGCTTTATGACTTTAAAATCAAATATGTTCCAGGAAAGTATTTGTATCTGGCCGACACATTATCAAGAGTTTATCAAACAGATACTCATGATGCAAAAATAAATCAGGATCTTGTTCAAGTGGTTCATTCGCTTATTATAAATCTGCCTGTTACCACAACAAAATTCGATGAGATTCAACAAGCCACAAAAAAGAAATTTTACAAAAAGTTAAGACTTATTGTCAGACTCGTTGGCCAAGGTGTCAAAAAAATTTTTGTTTATCTGTACGACCCTATTGGAATGTGCGTGATATGTTGCATGTTATAGATGACGTAGTTTTTTATGACCAACGCATCGTTATACCAAAATCTTTACAACCGCAAACACTAAATTTAATTCACGAGTCGCATTTTGGTATTGAAAAATGTAAATCTCGAGCAAGAGAGTTGGTTTATTGGCCTAGTATGAATGCTGATATTGAGCGCATTGTCAAAAATTGTGAATTGTGTATTAAGTATCAAAACAATCAACAACGTGAACCCATGATATCGCACGCTATTTTGAATGAGCGCTTTCTTAAAGTGGGTATTGATATTATGACTTTTCAAGCCAAAGATTATCTTGTGATTGTTGATTATTATTCTAAATATCCTGAGTTACAATGTTTATCTGACAAAACAGCTTCTACTATTATTGAACAATGTAAAAGCGTTTTTGCGCGGCATGGTATACCTGTAGAAATTGTGAGTGACAATATGCCGTTTCAAAGTAATGAATTTATTGCGTTTGCCAAAGCTTGGGGCATCAAAACTACCACTTCAAGCCCGACATACAGTCAAAGTAACGGTCAAGCTGAACGCAGTGTCCAAACTCTTAAAAAGATTCTGAAAAAAGCTCACGAAGAAAACACAGATCCGTATTTAGCTCTTTTAGAATATCGTAATACTCCAGTTTCAGGCATGAAATATTCTCCGGCTCAGATGTTAATGAGCAGACGTCTAAGAACAAAAATACCTGTAGCGACATCATTGTTAACCCCCAATATTGTTGATCCGTCTGCAGAATTAATCAAAGCGCAATCTCGTCAAAAACGTTATTATGATCGCTGTGCAAATCCATTGAAACCTTTGCAGAAAGGAGATGTTGTATGTTATCGTAAGAACAAAAAATGGAATAAGTCATGTGTTGTCGATGTGCGCCCTGAACCACGCTCTTACACGATTTGTGGCGAGAAAGGTTTCCTGCGCAGAAATCGCCGTCATTTATACAAAGCAAATTTAACTTTTCCGACTTACAACAGACACTTTCAAAGTCACAGAGCTAATTTTAAACAAAACTCTGACGTAAACCAACCACAACTTGAGCCACTTTCTAATAGCCAATCTTCAGGCTCAGTTATGCATGAATCACGTCCTACATCTCGTTACGGGCGGCCCATCAAATTTCCGTCCAAATACAAAGACTACATTGTATAGTGCGCATTAAAAAAGCTTGTTTGTTTTATTTTATTTTCAGTGTGTCATTTGATTTTTTTAGAAGGAAGATGTAACATATCGATTAACTACGTCATAAGCTTCATAGTGACGTCACACTACTCGCACGTTTTATCTGTATGTTCGTTCTGCTGCCATTGTAAATACAGCTTGCTTTCAAGTTAGACGCGTGTTAGAAAACATTACAGAGCAGACCTGAATGGGCACGTAGGAGAAGGGAATAATGGTGATGAAGAATGCATGGGCAGACACGGATTAGGGAAAAGAAATAATGAAGGACAAGCAGTGGTGGATTTTGCTAAGAGAAGGGAACTAGCAATCACCAACACATATTTTGTAAAGAAACCGGCACATAGAGTCACCTACAGCAGTGGCGGACGCAGTTCGCAGGTGGATTATATCATGGTGAGAAGACAAAGAATCAAGGAGGTGGTGGATACAAAAGTTGTTGTAGGTGAAAGTGTAGCAAAACAGCACAGAATAGTGGTCAGTGCGATAATCATCTGGACAAAGTGGAGGAAAGCACCAAAATTAGTGAAGAGAATAAAATGGTGGAAATTAAAGGACTCGAAAGTGAACAGTAAATTCAAAATGGATGTGATTGAAAGCGGAATACTTAGTGGACAGGAAGACTGGCAAACAATAGCTGAAATGATACGGAGCATTGCCAGAAAGGAACTGGGTGAAACATCAGGAAAAGTTAGCACGGCAGGTAGACAGGAAACGTGGTGGTGGAACCAGGAAGTACAAGAGAAGCTAAAGGATAAGAAAAAAGCTAAAAAGGCATGGGATACCATCAGAGATGATGCAAGCAAGTTGGCCTATAAAACTGCAATAAAGCAAGCTAAGAAAGAAGTGGCAAAGGCAAGAAACAAGGCATATGAGGAACTGTACGAAAAACTGGAAACAAAGGAGGGGGAAATGAGGTGTTCAAAATAGCAAAGCAGAAAAACAGACAAAGCAAGGATGTTCAACAAGTAAGAGTAATCAAGAGTAAAACTGGGGAGATTCTGATGGAAGAAGAGAAAGTGAACACAGAGATGGAAGGAGTATTTCGACAACTTACTCAACCATGAAAACCCTAGAGAAAGAAGAGAAACGAGAACAGAAGAGAGAGAAAGGGACGTGGAAGATATCTCTGGAGAAGAATTCAGGACTGGGTTGAGGAGGATGAAGAAGGGAAAGGCTCAAGGACCTGATGACATACCAGTGGAAGCATGGATTGCTCTAGGCAATAAAGGTGTGGAGTTTTTAGTGAAGTTTTTCAACAGACTCTTGCGAGGAGAGAAGATGCCAGATGAATGGAGGAGGAGCGTGCTTGTACCTTTGTACAAAGGTAAAGGAGACATCAAAGAATGTGGAAACTACCGGGGGATCAAGTTGATGAGCCACACTATGAAATTGTGGGAGAGGATAATAGAAGCAAGGATAAGGAAGGAGGTGACAATTGCTGAGCAACAATTTGGGTTCATGCCAGGAAGGAGTACCACCGATGCAATCTTTTGTCTAAGGATGCTGTTGGAAAAATGGACTGAAGGGCAGAAGGCAGTGCACTGTGCCTTTATTGACCTGGAGAAAGCATACGACAGGGTACCCAGAGAGGAACTGTGGGAATGCTTGCGGTTAGCCGAAACATCAGAGTGCTACATAAGGATTATCCAGGATATGTACGACGGAGCAACAACAACTGTGAGAAGTGCAGCAGGGTTGACTGAAGAATTTAAGGTAGGTGTTGGACTCCACCAAGGTTCAGCACTCAGCCCATTTCTTTTTGTCATCATTATGGACAGGCTGACGGAGGACATCAGGAAGGACGCACCATGGGATATGCTGTTTACAGATGACATAGTTCTGTGTAGACAAAATCATAGGGAGCTAGAGGAGGACCTGGAGATGTGGAGAAATGCACTGGAGAGAAGAGGCCTGAAAGTGAGCCGGAGCAAGACAGAATATTTGAGGGTTGGGGGTGTGGATGATGGAGAAGAGTTGAAGTTGCAAGAAGAAAAGGTAAAGAAAGCCAAAAACTTCAAATACCTGGGATCAACAGTTAGTAATGATGGAAAATGTGAAGAAGAAGTAAGGAGAAGGATCCAAGCAGGATGGATGAGTTGGAGGAAGGTATCTGGAGTTCTGTGCGACAGGAAGTTATCAGCAAAGGTTAAGGGTAAAATATACAAGAGTGTTGTTAGACCAGCCATGCTTTATGGAATGGAAACGGTGGCAGTGACTGAACGACAAATGGGAAAAATGGAAGTTGCAGAGTTGAAAATGGTGAGATGGGCACTGGGAGTGACAAGAAAGGACAAGATAAGAAACGAATATGTGAGAGGGACTGCAAAAATTGCAAAGCTGGGAGAAAAACTTCGGAATGTGAGGCTACGTTGGTATGGACACGTAAAAAGGAGAGAAGAAGACTATGTGGGGAAAAGGATGATGGAGATGGCAGTGCCAGGCAGAAGGAAAAGAGGAAGGCCAAGGAGAAGGTAAATGGATTTGGTGAGAGAAGACATGGAAAGGGTTGGAGCTAGGGAAGGAGACGAAGTAGACCGAGTGAAATGGAGATTACTGTCGCGCTGTGGCGACCCCGAGTAGGGAGAAGCCGAAAGAAGAAGAAGAAGAAGTTTACTTTAACCAGATAGTCCAGTCCAGGTTTTTACCAGTAAGTGGTCTGAGCGATGAATGGTTTTTTACAGGAAAATCAAAATCCAAGGCGAACCCCGAATACTCGCGAAAAACCAGCTTTGCTTTTGCTAAAACTGCTTCGTTGTGCTTTACAGTTTTTCATTTTTAAGGTTTGAGGGAAGGCCATGGCACATTGGCTTCCCCCTCGGTACGTTAGTGGTAGGAATTTTGTATGTATAAATCTAAATTTTTTTATTGTTTTTTAGATTGAATGTGACCAAACAATCGTTAAAGTATAGTTTTCCACTTTTTTTGGAATAATGTTTCACATAGTTTAAGGGAGCATGGGTCATATAAAATTTTCGTAAAGGATTTTTAAAGTATCTTATAGAAAAACGAATTTAACAAACTTTTAGAAAAACATTTGTTGATTTTTGTTGTTTTTTCCGGAAAAATTCAAATAATTTGATGAAGAAAACAAAGTACGAGCTCGAGACAATCCAGAAGAAAATCAAGCTGATAAATCAATGAAGAAATTTGCCGATCGCAATGAAAATTCAATTAAATTTTTTATGAGATGCACACAATTCTTTTATTGTTTTTGTAGTTTAAGTTTAGTTGTTGTTTTTTTGCCGGTCATATACCCTACATTTGAAACGGTCCTTTTAATCCACGGCAGGATTTCATTGCTAGCCAGACCCCTTTTAGTTCTTGACCGTTTGGTCACAGAGTTTGTTGTTTCTACCACCCATGATTATGCAACATTCTCTTTATATGGCTCGGATGTGTATATTTTATTGCTATAGCCTACAGTATTATTACTAGCCTTTTGCGCTTATAAACAAAATGTATACACTTCCTATTTTTTTAAATTTATCTTAATTGTTTCCTTTTTTCTTTCTTTTTTTAAATTAACTTAGCTACTTCATTTTAAAGGTACGGCGACCGCGTACAATTGACGTTGTGCGTGCATAGCCGTACCCGCCGGGGGGTAGGGGGGCAATTGCCTCCCAAGTTTTCAAAATTTGGGCAAAATTAAAATTTTTCGGGCAGTGACAAGAAAATATTTGGGTAAGAGCATAATTTTTCGGGCAGCGGTATGAAAAATTTGGGCAAAGTCAGGGGTTTCAGGGCATTGACATTGATCAAGTGCAAAAATTAGTTACCAAATTTAGGTGAAGACCCTGTTTTTTTTTTTTTTTTTTTAGAGAACACCTTGATTTTGGGAAGAAAATTGAAAAATATGCGACTGAATCCAAGTGAAGACTTTTTTTTTTAGAGATCACCATGATTTCAGGACGAAATTTCTTTTCTCCGTCCGAGAATCTCAGACAATTTTTTTGTCCTATCCATAAAGTATTAGAAAATCATGATTTGGGCAAACGTCACAAGATTTGGGCAAAACTTCATTGCCCCCCAAAAAACTTTGGGCTGGTACGGCTATGTGTGCGTGATAACGTATATCGTTTAGCCGCTGCTTCCTATTTCGCAATCACTTTGTCAATAACAACTTCGAAACGTAATACCTTGATTGTAAATAAAATTTAATTGAATTAAATTAAAATCGTTACCCATTATTATCTTTATCTCCGAGATGTGTTAGTTTGAATAAAATAATAGGGGAGACCGGGGCACGTAGTAACACTTTTTTTCTTTTTGCTATTTCTCCCGTAATAAATGCTTTTTTTCAAAATTCTTGTTTAATATGAAAAATTTAGGTCACTGTTTAACTAATATCAAAAAAGTAAATTAATAATTTTCAAAGCTTAGTGGTAAAATTACAATTTAAATATTTAAAAAAAGCGTTGCAATGTGCCCCGTCAATGGGGTAAGTTGTAACAGCAACAAAATCACTAGTAAATGTTTAAATAAAAATGTAACTTGAAGAAAATAACAATATGAAAAAGTAAACACAACGAAATCACACATAGCTTAGTCATAGACATGAGTATTAAACACAAAAAATAAGGTATTTGGCCGTTGTCTAAAAATGTTAAAACAGCTTTTTTCACTACTGGATTAGCCTAATTATAAATTTCAGAATTACATTTGTGACAAAAATATGTATTCAAATCTTCGGCACAAGCTAAATGTGACCACTTTAGGTAACCATAGCATATTGTACCACCCACTCCTCATCAGGACAACTGTTAAAATAGGGCTCAAGAAATGTAATGCAAAACTACTCTTTTGCTTTTAGTGTTTTTTCAAAAATTGTTTTTTTTTGTTTAGAGTTGTAATAGATTGTCCTTTTCTGGTGGTGTCTGTTAACATGGCACATTTTTTAGACCTTTTCTTGTTTTACACCAAGGACTTAGCTTATCTTTAAGTTTTTTTTAGCACTCTGTAGGAGTTATTTTCTTGTTTTACACCAAGGATTTAGCCTATCTTTAAGATTTTTTTAGCACTCTGTAGAATTTTACATGGTAAACACCAATGTTTTGCTACTCTCCTTATTGATCTCTTTTTTCAATTATAGCAATTGCTGCAGCAGCTCTTAAGTTGTCTTGTAATGATGAGCTGGTGTTCCTGTTAGTCTTTCTTTTGTAAATTCTCATTGGACCTGACAGAATTGCTAGCCTTGTCCGTATTAACGAATCTCGTTGTTAGCTAGCGAGATTCAACTTCACACTACCTTGTAACTCTTTTAAGGTTTAATACAGTTAACGAAGACAGTGCAAAAAATAATTCAATAGTTTTACCACGCTTTTCCAAGCACGTGCGCTGAATAAATGACTGAAGGCAATCACCAAGCAGCCACGAAAGAAAAAGGGCGTTGACGTCACAATCGTATCACACATAAACAATGCTGCGAATTAACCGTCCGGAACATAGCGGCCCCCATTATGAGTAATTGCGCCAGCGTAGTCATAATGCAAACGAAGTAAAAAGGGGTGAAGGACGATTTAAGCACAATATAAGCAATGAATACACAATTTCTAATAAAGATATGTAGGCTTTTATGTGATTGGCGAAAACAAACAACACAAGTGAAGCAAAGAAAAATACAACACAACACGTTTGATACTGAAGGCTACAATTTATTCACTGAATTCGAGTGGTGCCAGTTTAGACAAATCACGTTCTATTTCAGTTACTTGGGGTTCGCCCGTGGTATCATTAATTGTGGAGACTTTAACGATGGCACGTCGAACAATTGCTTTACCTTTTCGAATTTGAGGAAGTACTCTAGAAATGCGACCTAGACGATATTTTCCTCGCGCGTTAAAATCGCCAGGCCCGGCGACCAAAACCAATTGCCCTACTTTAATGTTGTCCACGATTTTAAGCCATTTTTTACGGCGCTGCAACTGTGGCAAGTAAAATTTAATCCAGCGCTCCCAGAATCTCTGAGCAAGGGCCATATTATACCGAAAATCACGTCGTAAGTGGTCCGTGCTGTGTGGATGTCCGATAGGCAAGGCTGGGTCGAGCGAAGGTGTTAATATGGAGGCTGGTGTAATGGCATTATAATCTAAAAGGTCGTCTGACAGTGAGGTCAAGGGTCTATCATTTACGATACGTGTAGCGTTTGAAACGTAAGTCTGTAATTCTATTAAAGTTGGTTTGCGTTGTGTCAAATTACATGTGTTAAGCAACGTGCGTTTAAAAACTTTTATCAATGACTCCCACGCTCCTCCTTGTGAGGGACTGTAAGGCGGTATGAATTCCCATGTCAATTTTTTCTTTCTAAAAAAGGCTTGGAGTTCATCAGATTGCAAAAGTTGTGGCAAGACTTGGGCTGCTGCTTTGAATGTAGTCCCATTGTCTGAGTATAAGCTGGAAACCGGACCTCTCAAGTCGACAAATCGTGAGAAGGCCATAATAAAACTGCTTAAATCCAAGGAAGTTACCAGCTCTACATGGATAGCTCTGGTTGTCATGCATGTGAACAACAGTCCCCACGCTTTTCTCTCACTTCTATTTTCTTTGAAGATAAACGGCCCCATGTAGTCACAGCCAGTATTCGCAAAGGGCTTCTTATGTATAACCATTCTAGAAGTGGGCAAATCTGCCATTAGCTGGCGTATTGGATGAGCTTTAGCGATAATACACGAATTACATTTCTTTATGTAGTGTCTGACACTAGAGAGTCCCTTGATAACCCAGAACCGTCGGCGTGTTAACATCAAAGTGTACTGAATGCCACCATGTGCACACTCTACATGGGCGTCCATAATAAGCAATCGGGTCAAGGGATGCCTAGAGGGCAAGATTATAGGGCATTTTTCATCTGTCGGAAGTGGAGCCTGGCTTAGCCTTCCTTCAATGCGAAAAATACCGTCTGAATCAACACATGGGCGTAGGCAGCGAAGCGAAAGCAGATCAGAAAGATTCTTTCTCAAGGAGGTATCTTCTGTATGCTGAATTACGTTTTTAACAATATCATATAGATTATCTGGGGTTGCCCTTAACAATTTATGTACGGTGAGTCCAAAGCATTCACATTGCACATACCGAATAATCTGTAGCATGGCTTTGTTTAAGTAATGGCAATCTAAATTAGGTTTTTGAAAAGGAATTTTATATATTTTTTGACAGATGTATTGTTTAAAGGCACATAGGTAGGATACACGTTTTTGGAGAATATACCAACTGGGTGCGCTTTCAATCAGATGTAAGAGCGTAGTTTCAGCCTGGGGATTTGCTAAGTGGATTTGTCGTACTGCTACCGTTTTCGAAACATTTGCTTGGTCAAAGTTTGGTCGGTTAAGAAATTTGGGTCCTTTTAACCAAAACTCTATACGGGTGTAGGACGACTTAGTCAAAGGACGGGTGGCAACATCAGCCGGGTTAGCATCAGTGGCACAATACTTCCAGTTATTTAGGTTGGAAAGGCGGTGAATAATCTCAATTCTACAAGCTATAAACTTTGGCAAACAAAGGTTTGGATTAAGAATCCACTGCAATACCACTTTGGAATCGCTCCAAAAATGTTTTGTGCATTTCGGTAAACGAAGGGCTTGGAAAGCATCGTCTAAGAGCTTCACGCTCATGACAGCGGCGACAAGTTCCTTCCTTCCAATAGGCCAGTTTTGTTGATGCCGAAGTATGATGCGACTTTTTCCGAAGACAAAGGAAGTGCTGGAAATTCCTTTGACAATACGTCGTAAATACACTACGGTTCCGTATGCTTGATTGGAAGCATCTGAGAAAACGTGAAATTCAAATTCACATTCTTTTGGATCTTTTACGGATACTGATGCATTCGCAAAGTACCATCGTGGAAGCGAGATGTCCTTCCATTTCATGCACAGGTTTAACCAGTCATTCCAAGCTTTTGCGCATTGAGGTCCTACTTCTTCATCCCAGGATAATCCATCAATGGCAAGTTGTTGAAGGATAAGTCGACCTTTTAAAAGGAGAAGGGCAGAAAATCCGAGGAGATCGTATTGCCGATTTATTTGACTTAGTAGATTGCGCCTAGTGAATTGCTTGGGGCAATCAAATGAAAATTCGATTTTTAGTAGGTCTTGTTCAGCGTCCCATACACATCCGACTGCCTTAAATTCAGGAAGTGTATCGGCCTCAGTTTGTAGATTTATAGTTCGTATTGATGCAGCAAGTTTGTCTTTGCTAATTTCAGTCAGAGCAGATTTTGCTTGTTTGTTTGATGTCCACTTTACCAATTGGAAGCCTCTGCTAGCTAGGAGCTCAATGGACTCGAGAGCAACAGTTCGGGCCTCCTCCAGCGTGTGTGTGCTGAAGAGAAGGTCATCCATGTACATTGAGTTTCGAATAGTGTCTAAAGTGAGTACACTGGCATTGGTGTGGTTTTCCTCAGCAGTTTTACGAATTGCCAAACATAAAATATAAGGAGAGCTAACTACCCCCCAGACGTGACGAGTAAACTTACACGGCTCTAGTTTTCCTGTTTTAAAGTCATTGTTTTTAAACCATAGAATGCGAAAAAGATTTTGTTGTGACTTAGGCAGGCGTATTTGGAAGAAGCATTTGCTGATATCTCCCATCAATGCATACTCGCCCATTCTAAACTTTGCTAGCACATGAGCCAGAAGATTCAATAAATCTGGCCCTGAGTAGATGCTGTCATTAACACAACGTCCTTCAAAGGTAGCCGAACCATCGTATACCACTCTTGGTTTTGATTGGTTGGTCAAAAAGTACGGTAGATAATTAACAGACTCTGAGTCTTGGTCTGCAGGAACAATATATTGATTTTGTTTTAAAAATTCCATTGACTCTAAAAGGGGTTGCAAATGTGTTGGATTTTTTATCATTTTTTGACGTAAACCTTCGGCACGTTTAGCTGCAAGGTCGAAGTTATTCGGCAATTTATCAACATTGTTCTTTAGTGGGACTAGAATTTCATAGTGACCATCCACCACCTTTATACTATCTTTTACAATTTCTTCAGCTTTCTTGTAGTTAATAGAAGGTTGTGTTTCTTCATTAAGTAGAGAAAGATCTCTGACAGTTTGTTGTAACTCTAAGATTTTTTGATCTTTGTTTGTTTCTCCTCTTTGTACAGCGATTCTCCTGGACCGATAACTGACGGGATCTTCTGAGAATTTTCCTCCAGAAGCAACCCAGCCAATAGGAGTCTCGATAGCGTGAGGCTCTCCTTCCTCGCCTATCCGCTCTTCTAAGACTCTCATCAAGTTAGAATTATCTAATCCCAGCAAGATATCGACATTGGAACGATGTGGCAGTTTTTTCACGTCCACGTTGTCAAATTGAGAAAAGGAAGATTATAATGGTGGGGCAGAGTATAACTTTCATCCGACCGTGCAGGCATCACTAATGCTTTGTTAATGTTAAATTGATCTCCATTATGAAGAGTTTGTACTTTCATAGATACGTGAGAAAAGGTTGAAGTTGTGCTACCTGATACTGTATGTAGAGTAACCACAGATGTTTCTCCACGTCGAAGACTTAGTTCATCTGCTAGAGCGGCAGAGACGAGAGTGACTTCTGACCCGGAATCATGCTGCGCATAAGCAAGAGTGCTGACTCCAGTGGCTGGGTTAATAACGCACACAGCCGATATACTTGTAAAAACTCCAGTCACTGGTGCTTGAATCTTTTTTATAGAAGCATGGTTAGTAGCATTATGATTAGTCAATTCTTTTGGAAGCGATGGTATGGAGCAATTATGTGAATCTCCTACTACGATAGCGCCATCAGCGGCCCCAACATTAACCCAAATTATCCCACTGTCTACAAAAGTAAACCTATTTTCAAAGAGCGCTTTCTACCCTCAAAACAGATATAATTTAATAGTTTTTCGCTTCTTCACATAGAGTTATGTTGAAACTTTCAAGTTCAACATAAATTCATTAAATTCTGAATATTTTTGATAGGTTTTCTTGTATCTAAAAAACCGCAATTTTGTGTTCACAAGCCTCGTTTTTGTTTTCGCGCGAAAAATTCAATGAAGCGTAACGAAGCGTGAAAAAAGAAAGTTCTTGCAAAGGTACTTGAGTTATAGATGTGAAATCATTAGAAAGTTTCTCAATACTGCAGTTCGGAGAAAAGCTACTGCCGCTGGAATAGCTGAGTCTACAAGTAGTCAGTGGGATAATACGAGGTCATAAAATCTATCCAGACAGGAATTTGACTAAGCGAGTTATCAGCTAGACGTAGGCCTATAAAAGTTCAACATTCTTACAACTTTTGCCTTATCTTTGTTATGCTATAGAGCAGGGATGGCCAAACTATGGCGCATTGGATGATTTGAAGTGGCGCATTGCCTCCTTTTGAAAATCACGTAAAAATTAAAGTAATGCTGAAACTTGTTAGTTTACTGAAATTTGTCAGTTTACGAAACTTGTCAGTTTACGATTGTATCTCATTACGCCAACTTCATCACTGTCACATGTAATAATTACTCGCTTTTTATAGGTATCCGTTTGCTTATTAGTTTTGTTATTTATCGCTATCTTTTTATTTTATTCAGAGCTGGGAATACTTCAATAATATCGCTATTAATTGCCTATTTGTTTGCAATGCTTATTTCGATGCTTAAATGATTGTTTTTCTTATATCTTCGTGACTGTAGTAGAACTTGACTTTCTATGACATAATACGAGGGTCAGTCAATAAGTAATGAGACTTTTTTAATAACTCAAGTTTGCAATGACTGGTAATCAAAAAATGCTTTTTTATTTTTCAACATAGTCTCCCTCCTTTGCAACACACTTGTTCCATCTTGATATTAGATTGTCTATTCCTTTGGCATAGAATTCCGTGGACTGGGTCCTTAGCCAGTTGCTCACAGCAGCCTTCACTTCTTCATCAGTCTGGAAGTGAATTCCCCTCATACTCTCTTTGAGTGGGCCGAAGAGGTGAAAATCAGATGGTGCAAGGTCTGGGCTGTAGGGTGGGTGTGTTAGAAGTTTCCAGCCTAAATCTTCAATTTTGGCTGGGGTTCTTGCTGCTGTGTGGGGCCTTGCATTATCCTGAAGGAGAATCACACCTCTTGATTGAAGTCCTCTCCGTTTGTTCTTAATGTCTTTTTTCACTTGAGTTAGCAGCTCACAGTAGTTCTCTGAGTTCACAGTATTGCCCCTTTCCAAGAAACTGATAGTGATCGGCCCATTTCTGTCCCAGAACACAGTGAGCATGACTTTCCTTAAACTTTTCTGAGATTTGAATTTTTTCTTCACTGGGGAAGAAACATGCTTCCACTCCATTGATCGTCGTTTCGATTCAGGTTCATAATGAAAGACCCAGGTCTCATCAGTTGTCACTATTCTCGATAGAAATACATCTCCCTCCTTTCTGTATCTGCGTAGTGATGCTCTGGAAGCCATCAGGCGCTGCATTTTGTGATCATCCGTTAACATCTTTGGAACCCAGCGACAGCTGACTTTTGAAAAACGCAGCTTCTCACGCACAATTGCGTACACTGTGCCATGGGAGATGTCCAAGTTTGTAGCAATTTCATCTAAAGTGACCCTTCTATCAGATTTGATCAGGTCTTCAACTGCCTGTACTGCTTCTGGGGTAGAGACATCCACAGGTCTTCCACTTCTCAGATCATCAGTAATGCTTTCGCGTCCATCTTTGAATGCTTGCACCCATTTGTAGAAGTTTGCTCTAGACATACAGGAAGGACCATATTGTCTTTGCATTCTAGACAGAATCTCACATGATTTTACTCTCTCTGCCAACAGAAATCTGATGACTCCTCTTTGTTCCAAGCATGAGCTGTTTCCTAGCCTAGTAGTCATTTCAATTTATCGTCACACCTACAGTAATCTGAAAATAAACAAGTTTTGTTGTAAATAAGATGACAACTCCATTCATAATCATCACATAAAATTTCAGTTGCATAACACCAAGAACACCAAAGTAATTGAGAAAGTCTCATTACTTATTGACTGACCCTCGTAATTTTTTTATTTGCGTAACAATCAACATTCGAACTGGAAAAAAAACAATAACTTTAAAATGAGAGATTAGAAAGGAGTGAAGCTAGAGGTGTTAAAATTTTAGCTGGATTAATGTTGTAACTGTTGTCATAATATTGTAAGAGAAGTCTAATTTAATTAATAAAATGTTGAATAAATAATTGATTGAGCTGTTAAATAAACAAGAATAAATTAGGGTAGGTTTTTAAAGATTGGAATAGAAACCTAACCTTTAACTAAAAGTTTCTGATAGCCTATACGGGTTCAAATTTCCGACTTGGGAAATTTTGCAGATCCGTGACAATCACGCATTTTGTTTTGTTTGTGAACATTATGTCAGGGTTTTGCACTTTTCAAAAATTGTTTTGTTTTATTTCAGCATATTATCAGTAACGATACAAAATGAGCAAACGAAAAGCAGAAAGTGAGAAACGCGAATTCAATGAACAGTGGGAAAATGACTTTTTATTTATAGCAGGTCCGACAGGAAAACCATTGTGCATTGTGTGTGAAAGCACACTTTCACAGAACAGAAGGCATGATCTTAACAGGCACTATAAAACACAACATCAGAGTGAAATTGAGGGAAAACTAAAGCTCATGGTTGGATCTGAGTTACGAAAAGAATATTTAATCAAGAAAAAACAAGAAATTAGAAGGCGGCAAAATGTGTTTGTTAAAAAAAGTAGTGAAAGTTTGGCAATGGTAGAAGCCTCTTATGAAATGGCTTTTGTGCTGGCCCGTAAGAAGAAACCATTCTCTGATGGCGAAGAAGTTATCAAGCGTTGTCTCCAAATATTTGCAAAAAGTCTCGGTGATAAAAACATTGAAAAGAAAGCACAGGCAATTTCATTATCAAAGCAGACTATAACGAGACGTACAGAGGAACTTGATCATGATGTATCTCAGCAATTAAAAAACCTTGTCCAATCTTGCACATTTTTTTCATTAGCATTGGACGAATCTACAGATATATGTGATGTAGCTCAGTTAGGCATATTTATACGAGGAATTGATGACCAATTCAGTGTCTTTGAAGAACTCCTCAGCCTTGAGTCGCTTCATGAGAAAACAAGAGGATCAGACATTTTTGACAAACTAAAATCATGCCTAGAAAATTTTCAAGTAGACTGCAGTAAACTAGTCAGTGTGTGTACAGATGGAGCCCCCTCAATGATTGGAAGAGTTGCCGGTACTACCACTTTGCTTGAGAAGTTTGTAAATCGCCCTCTCTTTAAATACCACTGCATCATACACCAAGAGTCATTGTGTGGGAAGACTTTGAATTTGCAGCATGTTATGTCACCACTCGTGAAATGTGTGCATAAAATTAGAGCAAGAGCATTAAACAGGCGGGAATTCAGAGAATATTGTGATGTGTTAGATTTGGAATATGGTGAGCTTGTGCTTCCTTGCGAGGTGCGGTGGCTTTCAAGGGGTCAGGTGCTGAAAAGGTTTTGGAAGCTGAAAAAAACTGTCCATGACTTTCTTGAAGAGAAAAATGAACTACCTGAGGAAAGAGCCCTTTTGCGTGACAACAACTGGCTGCTGGATTTGGCCTTTTTAGTTGATTTAACTAGCCATCTTAATGATCTAAATCTGAAACTGCAGGGCAAGAACAAATTATTTCCAAGTCTGGTAGACGACATCAATGCATTCAAAATGAAATTAAATCTATTTGTCTCTCAGCTGAAAAATCAAGACTTCATTCAGTTCCCCCACTTGAAAGAACAGAGTGAGTGTGATCCCGAAAATGAGTCAAATAGCGACTTTACTAAATATGTAGAAAAAGTCCACTTACTGCAAGAGTCATTTGAAAGTCGGTTTCGCGATTTTCATAGAGAAGAAGAAAGTATGATGGCCTTTATAAACCCATTTTCTCTGAGTGAGCAGCAAATAGTGAAGTTGCCAAGTAACATACAAATGGAAATGATTGACTTGCAAGCAACTTCATCATTGAAAATAAAATTTAATGAACTCCCAGTAGTCCAAAAGGCATCTGACATGATCAGGTTCTGGAGCTCTTTACCCAGTGACAATTTCCCAGAGCTAAGAAAATTCGCACAGTGTTATATATGTCGTTTCGGAACAACATATCGATGTGAACAGGCATTTTCAGCCATGAAGCTTGTAAAAGGCAAAACAAGGTCGCGACTAACTGATTCAAATTTGAACAACATCATGCAGCTCACAGTAACAGAATTAGATCCTAATTTTGAAAAACTGGCAAGATCAAAGCAACCACACACATCACACTCAACCAGTAAATAAGTAAGTTGAAATATTTTTTTTTATATAATTATTTTAAAATCTGCCGATCTATGCTTATGTAAACTTTTGTCTCATAAAAATCCCATTCAACCAGAAAATATATATGACCAAGTTGAAATATATTTTAAAATTAATATTTTTAATGTGCTTTTGTTCATTTTAATATGCCAATCTTCATATAAGTAAAATTGAGAAAAAAAATATATATACCCTTGAAATAGCCATAGGAATTTTGTTACCCTACATTTATGGCGCATCCGACACGGGTTGGTAGAAGAGTTGGCGCTTTGCATAAAAAGCTTGGCCACCCCTGCTATAGAGTAATCATGTACTATTGTTTTCTGCATTATTACGTCAATTAGAGGTTTTCTTTTTGCCTAAGTTTTTTGTACTGTTGAGTTATTCTGTAAAGCCTGAGACTGATGATGCACTGTTTATAAAAATATTTTAGGCTACAGTTTTTGCAGGAATACTAGCAGGATGATAAGCACTAAAACATTTTATCGTAAAAAGAATACCCAACATTGTTTACTGAATGATGCAATCAGTCAAATCGAAAACGATGACCCTGAAACCGCTGATATAGTCATGATAGGGCCTCATACTGGAGGTGAAGATAGCGATATGGAATGTGAAAATGAAGAGATTCTGGATGCAACAGGTCTGCCAAATGAGGTTGCAGGAGAAGTGGAAGTGTTTCAAATCACTAGCAATGAGGTCATGTCTGATTCCGACTCGGAAGAGCAAGGTAGCTGTGAACCAACATCCAAAAAAGCAAAGAAATCAGCCAAGAAAAACGATAATGTTAAATGGGAGAAGAAACACATTCAGCTAAAACCTACTTCATCTTTGGACCAGGATAAAATGGCGCAAGCACAGTTAATCAACAAACATCCTGAGCTTGTTCAAGCAACAATTTGGAACACTTTTGAAAGTGTGTTTTCAGAAATGGCAGAATTTTTGGTAAATGAAACAAACCGATATGCCACCTGCAACAAGAACAAGCCGAAATTTAGCGTTTCTATGGAAGAAATGATGCAATTTATTGGACTGATTTTTCTGTCAGCCTACAATATACGCCTATCAGAAAGAGACTACTGGAGCACAGACCCGGATTTACGATGTGATGCTTTTTGCACAACTATGAGTAGGAATCGCTTTTTTGAAATAAAATCGGTACTGCATGCAGCAAACAATCAATGCTTGAGTGACTGTCGAATGGCGAAAGTGAAGCCATTATATGATATTTTGAATGAGAAGCTGAGACGATTTGGTGTAGTTCATGAGGATCTAAGCATAGACGAGTCCATGGTGCCATACTATGGACGTCACTCATGCAAACAGTTCATCAGGGGAAAGCCTATTCGTTTCGGGTATAAGCTTTGGGTACTGGCAAGTTCAACTGGTTTGCCTTACCACGTTGAAATATATGAAGGAAAGTCGCCAAATGCAGAAGATGTCCCTCTTGGGGAGCGCGTTGTCAAAACTGCGTTGAAAACATGCGACAATCCGGTCAACCATAGTGTTTTCTTTGACAACTTTTTTTCAAGTTATAAGCTGCTTGTTGACTTGGATGTGAAAGGTTTCAGAGCCACCGGTACCATGAGAAACAATCGGATTGGAAAATGCCCATTGGCAGATGTTAGTGATATGAAGAAAAGGGAAAGGGGGTCGTACGATTTCAGGAGCGCGAGCAACCTGGAAATTGTGCGGTGGAATGATAACTCAGTAGTCACCATCGGAAGTAATGCATATGGGGTGGAGCCAGTGGGAAATGCCAAGAGGTGGATCAGAGGGAAGGGAAGAGGAAACATCACTGAACCAGCTGTGATTGCTGCATACAATCGCGGAATGGGTGGTGTTGATCTGCTAGACCGTGCTTTGTCCGATCTCAGGCCAGTAATTCGTGGCAAAAAATGGTATTGGCCACTGATCATAAATGCGATAAACATCGCATTTGTATATAGTTGGCGTATATATAGGATCATTTCTGGTGAAGTCTTTTCCCAAAAGGACTTCCGTCGACGAGTCGTCAGCATTATGATCAGAAGGTCTGCTTCACAGATTCTGGATGTCAGAAGTCGCCCAGCCCGTGCTTTCAAAGTGGCGGATGAAATACGTCTAGATGGCATAGGGCATTATCCTTCTCCCGCTTCTGTGAGAAGATGTGGGATTTGTAAAAAAAATTGTCGTAATTCTTGTGGAAAATGTAGTCAAAGCTTGCATGTAAACACGTGTTTTCAACTGTTTCATGAGAAATAAACATCTTTTCCTGCTTCTATCATTTGTTTCTTATTTTCAACTATAACAAACTTAGGAAGGGTTTATTGATGAGAAGTAAATGGGACTTATCATCTACTGGTAAACCATCAGGAGAAAGTGGTAACAATAGCCTAAGCTTCGCTAATTGCCTGAATATTGAGGAATTAGCCACTCTATATCCGTCCAGACTCTAAATGCACAACATTTTATGCATAAACATTTCGTTTTGAGCAGTAATAACGCAAAACCTGTGCTAGATTCCAACTCCGAAAAATATCAATTTGAGCAAAATTTGATATTGGATTATCCCACGGACTACAAAAGTAGACCCCCCTAAAAAAGAGCCTTTTGGTATTGCGAACGAGATGAGACTTACAGAATCGTCAAATAGTGTGAAAATCAGCCGCCACACAAAATTTCGGGATATTTTTTTGATTTTTAAAGGCCTTGGGATAATACGGGTTAACCCCAACTGTAGAGGACTGCAAGTACAATTCGTGCAGCGAGGTAGTATGCCTTTGTGGGTTGTGTTTATCACAGTGTTTGCATTTACACTGAAGGTGACAGTCACTGATATGGTGTTTTGAAAGGCAGTTGATGCAGTGGCCTGCCTTTATTATACTCTCCCTGCGTTCTTGCGGAGTCATGCTCTTGTAAGTGTGGCATGTATTTAATAAGTGTCGGTGCGTTTCTGTAGGTGTTGAGCATATGAAACATACAGGTTGCTTTTGCCGCGTAGGTGATGTGGAAGATAACTCTTTGTGTCCCAGAGTGGGAAGGACTCTTACTTTAGTTTGGTGGACCCGGACTCTTTGCAAGGTCATGAGTTTATCGTTTTTCCCTTGTGAAGCACCTAAAAGTTTTTGGGCAAATGTGGTATTTATCCTCTTTAGCTCTCTGTTCAGAAATTGTTTAAAGGATTCAAAGGATGGCTCATCTGGATTTCCCCAGTGATCAGTAAGAAAATCAGTATACCGTGTCTTACTATAGAATGGAAGCCGATCTGCTACGTCTAGAATAAACGTACTTCCCAATGAACTAGTTTGTTGATAGGCACAAGCATACAGCTCACAGTCATTCAAATCAGAAATTAGCTGTTCAAGAGCAGGCACATCCATCTTTGCAAATTTCTGCCCTGAGCGTACTCTTTTTACTAATGGTTCTGAAAGAAAACTGGAACAGCCATATCGAAGTCTTAGCCCTTTTAAAGCCCGCTTAATTTGGGTGTTTACATCCCAACCGGGAACAGGTGGGACCAAGGCTGAGATAGCTTCTCTCGCCTGATCCTGACATGAGGCTCGAAGGAGATCCATCTTTTTTCTAGGATCTGGGCATCGATTCAGTAATTCCATGATTTGGTTATAATAAAAAATGAAAGGGAGTTTTCTTCCGGTAAATCTAATCTCACGCGCTTCCTCCAAGAGCAAGTGGTATCCTGGGAAATTACCATAGGATCTTTCTCTATAAGGGTCAAAGTGCGGTGGAAGATTTAAAGGAGGTTTTACCTGATAAGGAAGAGATGCTGGATGTCCCTCTAAGTTACTTAAGCCTGGATTGTCATTAAAACCAGGTGCAATGCACGGTTCATTCTCAAATGCACTAAAGGCATGTTCGTGCTGCACATCATTGCCATTATGACTTAGCGCGGTGTGGGACTCTGCGGCTTCTACTGGTGGGTGCGGTTCCTTACGCCGGTCCACGCTGGGTGTGAACAACGGTTGGTAAGACGAACCATGCCCTTGGGAGAAATGGCGTTGAACAATGCGAGTGTTTGAGAATCGGTTGTTTTGTGTAGTAAGGTGATTGATAACCCCATATGTGTTAAATTGCTTGTTAGAAGCTAAATTAGAAGTTTCGGCTAGATTTGCGGCGGCTCCAAGATGAACCCCTGCCTGCTGATAATTCAAACCTGAAGTAATTGACATGCCTAAGCCCTGTGCAATGATCGGTGGATCAGGCAAAGACCGCGGCCGTCCGATTGGATCTGGAGATCGTTTGTGAAGCACCGAGGTCGGATTGGACACGGCTAGTCGCTGTCCCTCAGCCTCAAGTTCGGCTTTGCGCAGGTTTAATCGAACCTGTTCTAGAGCTTGCTGTCGTTCCAATTTCTGGATATGGAACTCAGCGTCAAGTTTCTTTTTGGCTAGTTCGATATCAATTCTTTTTCTGGCCAGTTCCGATGGGGTTACACTTATTGAGCTAGTTCTAGACCCGAGGTTACTGGCAGAGTCGCAGGGTTGTATATCAATCGAACCAGTACAGGATGCTAGAGATGTGTGGTCCTGTGTGAGAGTGATTTTCTCAGTCAAGGTTTGTGACTTTTGCCATTCCTTAAAGCTAACAGTGAGCGCATTATTTAAGTGTATTAATCTCTGCGATAAATTTGCAGCTTCGTGAAAACTTAACACATTTGCAGCGCTTTGGTTTAATTGTGCTATTTTAAGCGTCAAATCTTGAAAAATATTGTGGGCCTTTTCCGTGTGTACGGAGTAGCTACCAGATTTTAATTCATCTATAAATGACTCAACTTTCGTTTGAAGGCTCCGCTTTTCCGCGCGTCAATTGTGCCCGACTGATTTGTCTTAGCGAAGGAAAGAGAACAAGAGTTACTTAGTTGCGACAAGTGACTATCCGCCATTTAAATTTAAATTCTAGCTGATCAATTACAATAAACATAAAAAAAACCAAAAAAAAGAGAAAACAATTATTAATTAACAACTAACTGAAATATTACTGTAAATTTAGGTCACGAGAAATAAAGTTCATGAAAGCGAAGTCAAACCTTGATCTCTTCTTGCCAGAGAACAAACGAGTATAGAGCGCCTTCTTCTGTTGGTTTCTTTTTTCTCTTTCACAGGTTGTAAAAGGAGAGAACCAGACGAGAAATGAGACGTTGCTTTTCAGGCGATTGCGTAATTGCTTGCTTCGTCTTGACTAGTTCAATAAGCGAGTCGGTTCCACACGTGTAGCGATTAAGATAGCTTGAAAGGTTGATGTTCTTTATTCTATCAATTTCAGCTTCTTGTCTTGTACTTAATTCTATGGAAGACTGCTTTATTGACTTTGCCACTTTAACGCAGTAGGTTAAAGAATTAACCTATGTCGAATCAGGGGAAACAAGCAATATTGAATTATTTTTATTTATGGACCTGACAGAATTGCTAGCCTTGTCCGTATTAACGAATCTCGTTGTTAGCTAGCGAGATTCAACTTCACACTACCTTGTAACTCTTTTAAGGTTTAATACAGTTAACGAAGACAGTGCAAAAAATAATTCAATAGTTTTACCACGCTTTTCCAAGCACGTGCGCTGAATAAATGACTGAAGGCAATCACCAAGCAGCCACGAAAGAAAAAGGGCGTTGACGTCACAATCGTATCACACATAAACAATGCTGCGAATTAACCGTCCGGAACACTCATATTATTAACAAATGTTGTTGCCGAATTTTCTTTTAATATAAGCTAGTTAAACCTATGCACAAAAATATGTGTTACAACTTACCCCATCAGCCTATGTTACAACTTACCCCATCTCATACTTAGTCAAGTTTTTGGTAATATCTCAAAGAGTTTTTTAGTTGCTTAACCTTATTAGGCATTTAATAGCCTATTGTTTTGTGTTTCGACTGATAAAAAACATTTCAATAAAACCGCGCCCACTATCTCTCCAGAAGACAAAAATTAAATTTCGAAAAATTTACTTTGCCTACTCAAAAAGCTTGTTTTAACAGCCTATTTTTAGTCATTGAAACTAAACATTGTTATTTGCTAGCAATCAGTCTTAATATGATTGTTATTTGGGACTATTTAAAATTTTGTTAGTTGATGTTAGATTTTGACCAATACGAATTGTTACAACTTACCCCATGTTACAACTTGCCCCGGTCTCCCCTAATAATAATAGCAACTATTTATAAATTGCTCTACCTAGTTGAAAGGTTCATAAAGTCGAGTCCGGTTAATTACACTCAGCGATGGCCTTAGAGAAAGGGAGGCCTGGTGCAAGAAAAGTATGGGGGGGCCACTAGTTAGTGTTCGAAGGCAAAGCAATTTCTAAAAAAAGTCATTGTCATAGGGAAAGCCACTTTTTACTGTATGAGAACAAAGTCGAAACTTTTTACTGCTTTTTACTGTATTTTTACTGTACGAGAACTAAAAAAAAGGTTTTCAATTTAGGGAGGGCAAAGGCAAACTAAACTAACCACTTTTTACTTTATGAGAACTAAAAAAAGGTTTTCAATTTAGGGAGGGCCACTGCTAAGTGTTCTTGTAACCTCTAAAAAAAGTCGTCATTTTATTTAAAGGGGCCACTTTTTCATTTTTTGGTGAATCAAAAAAAGTTAACTCTAAAAAAAAGGTTTTTATTTTAGGGGAGGCCACTGTTAAGTGTTGCAAATCTGTGTGTTCTTTAAAAAAAGTTATTGTTTTAGGAGGGGCCATTTAGTGTCTCAAAACAAAATGATCTCGAAAAAAAAGTCTTTATTTTAGACATGCCATCGACGTCCTGGTGCTACTATGAAGAATAGAGCAATATCTTTTGTAGGGGGGCACTTTTTGATGTATTTTAGGGAGGGGGCCGGTGCGGGCGCTCCGTTCGCATCCTATTAAAGTCATCACTGATTACACTATAATAAACGTAATTAAAGGTGCGTTGATTAATTTTTATTTAGCAGTGTTATAGCAAGTCTAATCGAGTGAGTTCGTGTTGACAATCTTCGAGTCCGATCGACAAGAGTTCATAAAAAACTGGTCTAAAGTCATTACAACGCTAGTATTTAGCAATTATACCTGACCGTGTACGCGCACTGAGAAATAAATCGATTACTTTGAATTACTTTCAGAGATACCAGTCAGCGTGGTCGAGTGGTTAGAGCAGTGTTTCCCAACCTGTGGTCCATGCAGGTTCTCAAGTAGTCCACAAAGAAGTCCTTCCCTGAAAACGAATTATTCGCCATTAACAGCTTTGCTGCGATTGGGCGTAAATCTATGTATTTTGCATATCTGCTAGGGGGCCGTTTGGACGTAGATTTACATTTGTTAGAAAATCTTGTCGGTTGGATGCAGAAAGGAAATCGGCCATGCTATACATAAATCTACGTCCGCATGATTTATGTTTTATCTGCGCGTGATCATCGCATGTTTGTGCTTTTCTCCTCTACTGACAGCAAGCGGTGGATCAAACGTGAAATTGTACGATTCACAGCTGAAATTTAAGGGAAAATTGTGCCATAAATCGCCGCCCCGCAGAGCATTGTCTCGCACAAACATGCCGCAGCGAAGGTGTTAAATGCTTATTCAAGGGATTCTACGGGAGCATTTTTGTGAATTCTCTGTAAATGATGATGCGATAATAAGCATTGTTGTGTTTGGTTTCATAAGAATGCTCGTACAGTCGAGGCTAGTTGCCAGATAGGCTCAGAGCCTCAGAGCTTGCGAATTAGGAAGGATTGTTAACAATCGATTAAATTAGAATTCTAGTATTTCTCGTTGTAGTATTGTATATACCGTGTATATAATTTGTATTGGATCTTGTTATTTGTAGACATAACAGCCTAAGCTAAATTAGTGATTGTCGTACAATCCTGATATGTCAAAATGGAAGTGGAGTGAAAATTACGTTAAATTTGGCTTCACCAAAAGATTGAAAAAGATGGGACAAAAAAGGTGCAATGCATCTTTTGCAATCAGGTTCTTACAAACTCGAGTTCGAAACCTTCCAAGCTAAAAATACATTTTGCAGCACATGGTGGATCAGCAGCTTATGGTATTAAAGCCCTGAAAACAAAGCGAGCCTGCTACGATCAAAAAGGTATTCTCCCTCAATTGCACAAAACAATAACAACCACGCAACAGCCGATCTTGATGGCGTCGTATAGAGCTGCTTACTTGTTTGCAAAGAGTAAAAAAGCGCAAAACATTGGAGAAAACCCTATCAAACCTTGCCCCGTGGAAACGGCAGATACTTTGTTGGGAAATGAAGCAGCAAGGTAACTAAGTAAGATCTCCATGTCAATTAACAGTGTATAAAGGCGTATCGAGGACATGTGTAGCAACATTTTGGCTCAAATTATGCGTAGTATAAAGAAGAATGCTTTCCCAATAGCCTTGCAGTTGACGAATCAACTGACGTTGCATGTATGAGTCAACTGTTGGTATTTGTACGCTAAGTGCAAAAAAGCAGGAACAAAACTTGAGCTGAAGGAAGAATCTCTGTTCTGTGAGAGTCTCCAAACCACAACAGCCGTGCCAGACGTCATGAATTTAATAAAAGTTATTTTTGAAAAATATGATATTCCTCTTGAAAAAATCGGGTTTGTGTGCACTGACGGGGCACCAGCTAAGCTTGGCTGTAAATCGGGGTTTGTGGCACTGTTAAAAGAGATGAATTCGAACTTAGTCATAATTTACAGCATATTACACCGATATGCATTGATGAGCAAAACACTTCCCGACAACTTGAAAGAAGTGATGGACTCTGCAGTTCGTATCGTAAATTTTATCCGAGGGAGAGCGACAAATCACAGGCTGTTCAAGCGCTTATGCAAAGAGATGGAAACTGAGCATACTGTTCTACTTTTTTATACTAATGTACGATGGCTGAGTCGGGGAAAAATGTTTAACCGATTGTTTGAACTACGCTGTGAAGTGCTCGCATTTATGAAAAATTATGACAAGAATCCAATTTATGCCGCTGATTTGGAATCTCATCAATTTTTGCTTTGCTTGGCGTATCTTGCAGATATTTTCTCAGCGCTGATTGATTTGTGCATTTTTCTTCAAGGACGGGGAACGGACGTCATTTCATCAGTGCAGAAAAGCGTTCAAGTGGAAACTTACCTTGTGGTTGAAGCGAGTTCCAAAGGGTAGTTTTGATCACTTTCCTAAATTCAATGAGCTCCGAGAAAGCATGGAAGTGAACAAAAATGTACTGAGCGACATTGAAGATCATTTATCATCGCTAAGATCAAAATTTGATTCTGAAAAAGTTGCCCCGTCATGGGTTCAAAATCCATTCCTGGTCAATGTTAATGAAGTGGAGGAGAAACTCCAAGAAGAAATTCTCGATCTGAAGGCATCTGGGATTGCGGAGATGATGTTCATCGCAAGCAATCAGACTAAATCTTGGCTGTCACAGACTGAAGTTTTTAGAAATCTCAACAGGATCGCTTTAAACCATCTCCTGCCCTTTGCCACTACATACCTACGCGAACAAAGATTCTCCACGTTGATGCGCATGAAAAGCAAGGAGCGGAACCGCTTGAAATCAGTCGATAATCAAATGAGAGTGTGTCTCTCAGGCATGGTTCCTCGCTTTAAATTGCTTGTTGAAAACCATCAGATGCAAGAGAGTCATTAAACATTTTTCGGTAGTGGTGGTTTGTGATGTTTACAATAAATCGTGTTGTATATATAATAAAGTCCAATGTTAATAACTCTTTTAAATATTACAACTTATGTGGAAAGATCAGAGATAGTGGTCCAAGATGATGTAGATTATTTTTGAGTGGTTCACGGACTCAAAAAGGTTGGGAACCATTGGGTTAGAGCAACGTGATTGTAATCTTCATGGTCTTAGTTCAAATCTACTCCTGTTATTCTGTTGTGTCCTTGGGAAAGACACTTTACGGCACTTTCCCCTGCTTTGTGGTCTTGGCAAGCAGTTCTAAATTTTATTCATACCTCTATAAAACTAAAAAACCAAAATAAAAAATTTCAAGCGGACAGCAACATGTTGGCATCTTCGAAAGCAAGTCGGGGTAATTGCTTGCCCTATATATCAGCGCCTCCGTCGCTTCTTTTGCGAGTTAAAAGGATAAATATAGAGATAAATAATAGAGATAAAAATAATATCAAGATACTGCCGTTCAGTTAAAAATTTTTATTTGTTTGTTTAAGTTATGTTTAATACTTAAAATGCTTGCTAAGACTGTTTTCCCAAGGACGTAACAAAATAAAAAATTAAGTTTTGAAGCGCAACCGTGTCGATCGCGTTCGCCATCATCAGCCCATGACGTTGGATTCTACCTGCTCGGCAACGCTGCTGACATAAGGCTTCCTTTACAGAGAAATCGTTCATATACTGTATATAAGTAAATTATTTAAAAAAGATGACATATCATAAATAAAAAATTTTACTAAACCGTGGCTTTGCCGGTAAAAGTGTTTGGAGCTCCTTATCGAAAAATCCTGCAAATATTTTTGATACCTTTAACATGGGGCTTTACTCCTGCTGTTTTTTTAGTATGCTTGACTTCGATCAATTAAATATAGCGGAGTAGAAAGGGAATATTATACATTAACACTAAAGGTTATAGCCTAGGCTATTAGATTTTGTCAGTTCAATTTATTTATTTTGCGCTTCAAAACAAAAAATACACTAATATATGTGAAAAAAAAGTTTTCAAAAGAACAGGAAGGCAGCGAAATGACCATACAGTCTTCTAGTCAATTGTCTCTCTCTAAATCAGTGTTTCTCAAACTTTTTTTCGGCGACCCAAAATCGCTAAAAATAACGATTTGCAAACATGACTGCGACCCAAGCAAAGTCGTGAAACCGTAGTGATCTCTAAAAAAAAAGTCTTCACCTCGAATCTGTCTCCGTTTTCTTGATTTTCATCACCAAAATCTAGGGTTCTCTAAAAAAAAAAGTCTTCATCTCGAATCTGTCTCAGTTCTCTTGATTTTCATCACCAAAATCTAGTGTTATTTATAAAAAAAAGTTCTTCACCTCGGATCTGATTCCGATTTTTTCAATTTCCTCTTAATTTCGTAACGACAACTCAAGAAGGTCCTTCACTTCTCAAATCTTGTGCGCACAAATCTTTTTCTTTTACGCGCGATAATTTACAAGCCTTCGCGACCCATGGTTTAAGACAGTGTTCTTCAAACTTTTTTCATCGAGACCCATTTTGCACAAACAAATTTTTTCGCGACCCCTAAAAAAGAATCTTCACCTAGAATCCATTTCTGATTCTGCTATTTTTCCCCCAACATCAAGATGTTCTCTAAAAAAAAAGTCTTCACCTAGAATCGATCTCTGATTCCGCTATTTTTCCCCCAAAATCAAGGTGTTCTCTAAAAAAAAAAAAAAAGGTCTTCAGTTCGATTTCATCTCTGATTTCCCTATTTTTCTCCCAAACTCAAGGTGTTCTCCAAAAAAAAAAAAAAAAAAGATCTTCACTTCGATTTCAACTCTGATTTCCCTATTTTTCTCCCAAAATCAAGGTGTTCTCTAAAAAAAAAAAAAAGGTCTTCACTTCAATTTGCTGTTGTATTTCGCTATTTTTCTCCCAAAATCATGGTGATCTCCAAAAATTAAAATCTAAAATCCCGCGACCCCCAGTTTGAAGAACCCTGGTTTAAGAAACACTGCTCTAAATAGAGGGACAAAAAAAAAACATTTTTTTTATCAGAAAAATACAACAGTACACTTACAAAAACATAGTACATTTAGAAAAACAATAAAGAATTAATAGCGATATTAGTTGTTATTAAATAACTTTCCACGTACCAGCTGACTTCATCAAATTGTTGTGGCATCTTATCTAATATTGACTATAGGCCTATAGTTAAAAAAAGTTTAAATTTCTTCTTAAATTGATTATAAGAAAGTAACTTTAATTCGAAGGGTACTTCTTGCCATATTTTAGGTCCAATGTAAGAAAATGTCTTTTTACCTAACTCTGTTCTCTTTCTAGGTTGAAAATAATTTTGTTTCACTGCCACTCTTGTTTTATAATGATGTTTTTGAGTTATACTTATAATAGTTTGAGACTCATTCTTTGTTGAGCTTTTATTAAAGCAAAAGATTGTTTTTACAATTTCAAGTTTAACAATATCTTTTAGTTTTAAAAAATTAAATTTTTGAAAAAGATGATTTATATGTGACAAAAAGGGGCTATTGTAATAATTCTTACTATGAGTTTGTGTATTCTTACCAGTGGATCTAGGGCAGTAGTCGAAGCCAGTCCCCACGTTGAGAGACACAATATTGAAGATAAGAGTAAATTAAAGCACAGGATACTGTTTTTAGTGTTGTAGTGTCAACATAGTTCCTCAGTTTGAGCAGTGCCCAGGAACCACTGGAGAGCTTAGAGCAAACATGTTGTATATGAGACTTCCAAGAAAGCTTATCATTAAAGATTACACCCAAATAGTTTATTTCATTTACTTGTTCTATATTTGTTGTATCTTTGCACGAATACACAGGTTTATTAAAAAAACAATAGTAAATATTCACAAAAGTACTTAGCCCAAAAACAACCGTATTGAAAATAGAATGCTTTAGTTCGTTTGCTGTAGTAGCTTGATAACTCTGAACTGACTGCTAAACCAAAATAAAGGCGCATATTTAACTAGTAACAACTATGCCTGGAGAGACGCGCGTCCAATAATTGTTTGAGCAGAAGGCGCTGATTAAGATTAGAGCGTTTAAGAAAAACACTACGTCATCTATTGCACAATATCACAACACCTCCCCAAATAAACTACGACAAAAAAATATATATACATATTAGCAATAATATTTTTTTGGAGGTCTCTTGGTTCTCGCTGATCGTCGTAGATTGTATCGCCCGTACTCGTCTCCGGTTGGTAGTCTCGGATTGTTGCGTTGGTTCATCGAAGAAGAACTAGATGCGTGGTCAGTCCCGGCTGGAATTGTTTCTGTAGACAAAACGCTTGTTGGGATTTCACAGGGATCATCATCTTGATCCGAACCGTATCGAGGTCGAAGTTGATCAAGATGTCTTCTCCAAGTTGGTCCTCGAGGAATGACTCGTACATTGACGCTTCGTGTACCATGGACTTTCGTAACTATCGCAGGCACCCATCGTGGGTCACGATCTCTTCTAGGGCCGAAGTACAGTGCGTAACAAGGGTCTCCTAGTGAGTAATGATGTTCGACTTTCGAAACCACTTCCGAGTCTTCAGCATTTGAATGCTTGCTCGCTTGTCTTGACTGTCTTCCCTGCAGGAGATGCGGAATGGATGGAACCAAAGTGTCAAATTTGGTGCGAATTCTTCTTCCATTCAACAATTCGCTTGGTGACAGTCCCGATGCAAAAGGAATTCTTCTATATTGCATTAGAAATTCTTGCAAAGCTTCCTTTGGAGGTAACGAGGATTTTCTCAATGCCTGTTTGAACGATTGTATCAAACGCTCGGCAACACCGTTTGTTGCTGGATGATAAGGTGCTCCGGTGAGATGTACAATGCCTCGTTGTTTGCACCAAGCTTGGAACTCTTGAGACATGAATGTTGTGGCATTATCGGTCACCAACGTGTGGGGATATCCGAAATGAGCAAATTCTTGTTCAAGTATAGCAGTAATACTTTTCGAAGACGTTGAGGTTGTTGGATGAATGCAAGGATATTTTGAATAAGCGTCTACAAGGACTAACCAGTTTCTTCCCAGAAAATTGATCGCATTGTCCAAGTGGAGTCTTGACCATGGTTTTTCTGGCATCATCCACGGATGGATTGAAGGTTTATCCGGCTTATTTTGAAATTGGCCACAGGAAGTGCATTTGCGACATAAATCCTCAATGTCAAAGTCAATTCTTGGCCAATAGACAGTTGACCTGGCAAGTTGTTTCATCCGTTGCATGCCGAAATGTCCAAGGTGTAATAATTTAAGAATATGATTACGTAGGGTTGAAGGAATTATTACCCGTAAGCCGTAAAAAACGCAACCATTCTCTGTTGACAACGAATTTTCCAACTTTTTGAAGTCTTTAAGCTCTTCCGAAAATGCATGCGGCCATCCTTCCTTCACAAATCGCATTAGTTGGGAAAGAATTGGATCCTTGGCAGTCTCTCTGACCACAAGCAATGGATTGTCAGGATTGATTTGACGACTGATTGTTCGAACTAAACAAACGCTATCGACATCATCTTCCATCTCCTCCCCATCAAAACTTGTGTCATTTGAAAATGGCAAGCGACTAAGAGCATCGGCATTGCCATGGTCCTTGCTTCTACGGTATTCCACCGTGTAGTCATATTGATGGACTAGTAATGCCCATCGTGCAAGTCGATTTGCGGCCATTGCAGGAGTACCTTTATCAGGGGCAAACAAGGTCACTAAAGGTTTGTGATCGGTAACCACAATGAACTTACGACCGTAGAGAAACTGATGAAATTTCTTCAAAGCGTACACTAAGGATAGTGCTTCTTTCTGTATTTGGCTGTAGCGTCTTTGTGTTGCCGATAAGATTTTAGAAATATTGAGAATCGGACGCTCGCTTCCGTCTGCAAAGCGATGAAATAATACCGCTCCAATTCCGCATTCTGAGGCGTCACAAGATAAACCCAACGGAAGAGATGGGTCATAGTGCGCAAGTACAGTCTCTGTGCATAGTAACCGTTTGATCTTTTTGAAAGATGTCGCTTCTTCTTCACCCCACTTCCACTGTTGTCCTTTGCGTGTAAGCTTGTACAACGGCTCGGTGATTTCCGAAAAATATGGAGGTAAGAATTTAGAATAAAACTGCACAGATGCTAAAAAAGATTTTAACGTAGAAATGTTCTTGGGTGTAGGCATTTCTAGTATGGCATCAACTTTGGACCCTTTTGCAATTCCTCGACTTGATAAAGTGTGACCCAGGTAATCAATTGATACTTGGGCGAAAACACATTTCTCACGGTTGCAGCGAAGACCTTTTTCTTCTAGTCTTTTGAACAAAGCTCGCTTGCGTTAACTGTTCCATGATTTCTTGGAAATACCCTGGTGCGGATTTAATTCCGAAAGGAAGTCTTTTCTGCAGTAAAACCCCTTTGTGAGTGCTGAGAGCCAGCTTCTTCTGGCTGTCAGGAGAAAGACAGATTTGATTATATGCATTAGCTAGATCAATCTTACTAAAGCAGTAACCACGTCCTAGCTTGCGCATTAGATCTTCTGGGAGAGGGATTGGTTGACGATGGTCTTCCAGTTGCGAGTTTACAGTCACCGAATAATCTCCACAAACTCGGATGCTTGCTTTTGCTTGACCTGGCAAAGGAGACTTTCGAATAGGAACCACGGGGGTGCCGTACGAGTTAAAATCTGTAAGCTCCCATACACCTCTCTTAATTCCTGCTTCGTATGCTTCGTTTAAATCTTGTAGGATTGAGAACGGAACAGGTCTTGGCTTCTTGAAAATAGGTTTAGCTTCAGGTTTAAACCGTATGTCCAGTGAAAAATCTTTTAGACAACCCAATGTTGATTCAAATAAAGTAGGAAACTCTCCACATAATTGAATACATGCCGCATCTAAAGAGTTTTCTGGACCACTTGTAGTTACGTGCTCTATCGTTGCAGTAGATTCAGAACAACTTAGGTTTTCTCTGAAGTGATCAGTTAAGTTGGTGAGTTTCAACTTCATCATCGCCAGACGACCTAGTAAATTTAGATTGGCCACCTTAGTGACAATTACAGGAAAGGTCACGTCAGGTGATTTTCCATCAATACTTGCAGTTGATTGGAATTGTCCCACGACGGGTAGCGGGCTACCTTCAGCAACTTGATATTGAACTGATACAGGTTGTAGAATGGGTTTACCCAGCGTTTGCCACGTCGCTTCACAGCAAAATGTGTCACTGGCTCCGCTATCAATTTCAAACTTAATTCTGTGGTCATTAAGTCTAATAGTTTGATAGATGGGTGAAACAGAACATTGGACTTTGTGCACCAATTTCATCTGTTGTTTCACAAGCTTATTATCTCTTAGTCGAGACATGCATACAGATTGCAGATGACCTGTTTTCTTGCAGAAGCTGCAAATAGCTTTAATGTGGGGACAAGCTTTGCTGAAATGTCCAGAATTTCCACACCTGAAGCAGGCGGTTTTCTTTTCTTGCGTTTTGGAAGTTTTGGACTTTGCGTGATAAACTTTCTGCACCGACGTAGAAGGTTGACCGTGTACGGTTTCCTTTGCTACCTTGGCTGCTTCTTCCACTTCTTGAGCCACTCTGATGGCGTTGCTAAACTTCAGTTCATCGTCCTTGAGCTTGAAGAGTGTCTTCAAAACTGCTTCGTTGTCGACTGAACAGATGAATTTAGTTCGCAAGGCTTCATCTAAAGGATCTTTAATGGATTGAAAATCACATGTAGCTGCATCTTGTCGTATTCTGCTTGCCAGTTCAGGAATAGTTTCGCCAGGCTTGCGTTTCATGTCAGACCAGAACTTAAAACGTTCTCTGACAACAAATCGTTTTGGGTCAAACTGCTCTGCCATAAACGTCTGAATATCATTCATCGTTAGCTCATGTATGCTTTTGACAGGTTGTTGCTGAGCCGCTAAGTTGCTAAGCATTTTGTAAACGGAGTTAGATTGGTAAGAAAAATTTGTGCTTGCTTGTTGTCGGGAATAGAGTTAGCAGTGACGAATGTTCGGAACCTTGCCAAATAATCAGTCCATAACTCAGATGTGGAATCGAATGGTTGAAAACTTGCCATCGGTGATGGAACATTTTCTCGCGGGTTGTTCAAGCTGCTTTGTAAAATTTTCAGCTGCTTTTGAAGCATTGTCATTTGCTCTTGATGCTCGCCGCGTAAAACTGCCATTTGCTCTTGGTGTTGCTTGTTCTGCTCTTGGTGTTGCTTATTCTGCTCGCGATGCTCGTCGCGTAAAACTGCCATTTGCTCTTGGTGTTGCTTATTTAACAACAAAATCAGTTCAGAAATTTCACTCATTGTCGACAATTCAAGCTGTAATGCAAAATCAACAAATTTTCTTTTTTCTTTCTTGACGCAGTTGAGTTCCTCGAATCCTCGTCGCCACTTTTGCCTGTTGTATCTTTGCACGAATACACAGGTTTATTAAAAAAACAATAGTAAATATTCACAAAAGTACTTAGCCCAAAAACAACCGTATTGAAAATAGAATGCTTTAGTTCGTTTGCTGTAGTAGCTTGATAACTCTGAACTGACTGCTAAACCAAAATAAAGGCGCATATTTAACTAGTAACAACTATGCCTGGAGAGGCGCGCGTCCAATAATTGTTTGAGCAGAAGGCGCTGATTAAGATTAGAGCGTTTAAGAAAAACACTACGTCATCTATTGCACAATATCACAACAATATTTGTCTTTCCTATTCTAATATCAAAGTGCGAGGCTGATCTTTGTTTGGTTAATACCATAAATTTTGTTTTATTAGTATTTAACCCGTTAACTGCGGAATTAAATTTTCACAAATCGTTCCGAATTACTTTGCGGCTTTAAAAACAAAGCAATACGGGAAACTTTCAAATTCTGTCTGATAAGCTGTTAAAGTGCTTTTTAAATAGAATAGAATAGAAAAACTTGCGCCATTAAAAAATGCGACTGCAAAAAGAAAATTCTCATTTTCCGCAGGGAGGTAGCAATTGCCGAAGACGAGAATTCTCGTCTTCCGCAGAGAACGGGTTAATGACAATTTGTTTAGTTTCAACCATTCGTCAGTTTTGACCAGTTCAGAGATGACATTTTTATTCAACAGACTTGGACAAGAGTTTGTCAGTGTGAGAACTGTATCATCTGCAAACAATTTCGTATTAAAATTGGATACTAGAGGCATGTCATTGATATATATTAAAAATAGTAATGGTCCAAGAGTAGAGCCTTGTGGTACACCAAGGTTACGTGATTAAATTTCGATTTAGTATTGTTCACAATTGTAAGCTGTAATCTGTTATTTAAGTAGCTTTCAAGGAGCTGTAGTGGCAATCCACGGATGCCATATTTTTCCAATTTTGCAAGCAAAATTTGGTGATTTACAGTATCAAATGCTTTTTTTAGGTCAAGAAACACAGCACAAGTATATTTTTTTTGGTCAAAATTTTCAGCAAAATTATCAAAAATTTGCCTTACCGCATCTGATGTAGAAGAGTTTTGTTTAAAGCCAAATTGAAAAGGTGTTAATATTTTGTTTTTATTTAAATAAGAGTATATTCTTTCGTACAAGCATTTTTCAAAGATCTTACTAAATGAGCTAATTAGAGATATGAGTCTGTAGTTGCAGCACTGATCCTTGGCATCACCCTTATGAATTGATACAATTTGTCCAATTTTAAAAATCCTGAGGTAAGTCCCAGTGCCAATGCAACTGTTATAGAGTCTATTTAAAATCGATGCTATGATCAGTGCACTCATAGCTATATATTTTATGGGTACTCCATCAGGACCTGCACTCTTTGATGGGTTCAGTTGCCTTATATGTTTTAATATGTCAGATTCTGTTATTGGCTGAAGATAGAAAGAAGTGCACCTTTGAGTAATGAACGAAGTGCTGCTAAGAATATTAGCTGAATTGAATAGTTCAATATTTGCAACCAGTTTTTGTCCAATCTCAGAACCACTGGGTTAGAGCAACGTGGTGTCTTATTTGTTTCTCAAATTTGGTTCAATTAAACCCAACACCACCACAAGTTTCCTGGTCACTAAAGCTTTGATGTGGTTTTTAACCAAAATTATCATAAAAAACAGTTAACTACTTAAGGTTTCCGATCTACTTATGTGTAGGCTACTGCCACGTATTACATAAAATTTCCTTACGCCATTAGCAATACGCAGAGCTGTTGTAATTTTGTTGCTATTTGTAGACGGTCAATTTTTCAAAGTGTTATTCAAAACACAATAGTTCCCCCTGGTGCGTCAAACTAAAAGAAAGTTGAAATATACTAGGATAGGTTAAATATCTTCATCATTTAAACCCTTAAGCCAAAGAGGCTACTGAATTGACACACTTTTCAGGGTGGAAAATGCACAAACGCAAATTTTAGCTGCTTTTTCTTTAAATATTGATTTTTAGTTAAAGTTTAAAAGATACAATCGGTGAACCATAATTTCTTCATAAAAAAACAAGTAGGCTACCGTGTTTGATAAAAATTATTAACAGCTATTTTTATTTTTCCACGTCATCTATATTGTGACCCAAGAAAAATTAAACCAAAAAAAATTGCGGTGCCAAAGCTCCCAAAAAAAAAAAAAAAATTAACGGAAAAAAGGTGCAGCAGAAGCAAAAAATCAATGAAAGTTCAATGAGAATGAAGTTTTATTTAAAAATCATAAAAAGGATTCATCCGACTTTGATTTGCGTTAATCCAAGAATATTTGGACGTATCCTTCACCTTCTTTAAACAATGTAGATTTAGCTTTTAGAATACCATAATACAACTCTTTGCAATGAACGTAATAGAAATTGAACACAAGAGTTAATGCACTATAGCAACTGATCCAAATAAAAATACCTCTCTTTTTTAATCACTGGGGCCGCATTAAGCAAAAAAGAACATGTTACAAATTTGCGTTATGAGCTGTGATGCTAAAGCAAAAGCGTACAATTTTTATCAAGTTACTGAAGAAATCAAATTGCAAGTTTGGAAATACCGTATTTTGTTTGGCTTTCATGACCCTATTACTTTACTATACAGCAAGGGTGTGCAACTTTTAACGCTGCCGGGCCAAATGCACCCAAAAAAATTAAACCGCAGGCCAGGTAGCTGTATTAATAGCTGTACCACCCCTAAAATTTTTAGGGTGGCAATACATTTTTGAAAAATTTCTTCGACAATTGCTCAAATCATGATTTTGCAGCATTTTACAGAGATGCCCAATTGTCACATAAAATTAATGTGCAGACTGTTTTTGGTCTTCATCTAATTTTGAAAATGAAGCAGAAACAATTGTTTTCCCTTTTATAAAGACCAAAAATTTAAAAAATCTTCACATTAACTTTTAATTATTTTTCCTCACTGATCTAGATCGTTCTAAACTGAGTAACTTTATCTTTCCCAAATAGTTCATTCTCGATAACCAAGAAATCTTTTTTTTCCCATCACTCTATCTAATAATAGATTTTGGAATCTGTAAAGTAAAGCTGTAATATTACAAAACCACAGGCTTTCGCGGGACGCACGTTGCACACAATTGCGATACAGCATTGCATTATTTCAAGCTGTTTTTTCCAGAAGGTGCAGTTATGCATAGGTTCCGATATAAGTTAAACATTTCAACTTCATAAATCGCAAGATTTTCCGATCCAAATACTCCAAGTATAGATTTATATTTTTCAACTTATCATTTGCAATAGGTGTCTCCATTAAAACATTTAAGTTGCGCAAACAAACTGCTCCATTTATTTCAATACTCATTACTTCGTTTATCAGAAAGTTATTTCGATAAAGAAGATAAATAAACTGCAGCCGAGATAAAATTGTCACAGTCTTGCAATATTGACTTTCTTCTTGGAGATAACTGTTTGAATGAAATTAGAATGATTTTTCTGTTAACTCAACAAAATTCAAAGTTAAAATAATCTAGAAGAAACTCCTCGATTTTTCGCTACACATAACAATTTTACTGGATTGTGAGCTTCTACCTTTAATACTGACTTAAATTTTTTGATGAATCACACTGCATAAGCGTATATTAATTTAGCTGTTTGAATTGGAAAAATCAAAGAGGAAAACAAATGGCGGAGGTGGGGAATCTGCGGCCTCTATGAGTTTTTTGTGCGGCTTCCATGACAATTGAATTATGTGATAATGATTACTGCACATAAAAATTTTTTTTAGAGAACACTGCACAACTTAGAGAAGAAACTCAAGGAAATCTGGACAAATTCAAAGTGAGGATTTTTTATTTATTTTTCTTTATTTTTAGAGATTGTCTCTTTTGAAGACGAAAATCAAAAAATCGGGACAAATTCAGAGTGAAGACCTTTTTTAGAGATCACCCTATTTTTGGCGTTGAAAATCAAAAAAACCGAGACGGATTCAAAACGATTACAAAATTTTCTTCCGTATCTTAACTGATGTGGTCTCCTTTCTACAAAATTTTAAAATATGGCCTCCAATAACAAAAAGATTTCCCACCTCTGACATATGGTAACCCTTTGAGACAAATGTTTTCTAAAGTATTGTTTGGGCTTGGTTGAAAAAATTTTTTGGGAAGGAGATGGCTGCGTAAAGTCAGGAGGCGCCAAAACTTTCTGCGAGTCGGAAAGCAGTGCATTAGCAGAAAAATCGAATTTTTTTTATCAGCATTGAAACAAATCGGTATCCATTGTAACCGGCATTGTTTATTTTGATAAGTTAATGCTTGCGAAGGCGTTGCTCGTTGGATCAACACTTTTTACAACCTTTAAAACCTTTCGTAACATTTAACTCGTCCCATGAAAACCGGTCAGAATTTCTATTTTTGTAAAGTTGTTCTCGGAAAAAGCATTTTAAAACGCTCTTCTTTGCCGAGCGGTTTTAACAAGCAGAGATTAAAGAGAAATGAAAAGCTTGTAAATTTTGTATACTTATACAACACCAGCTTTACCGCCGGGTCAAAATCGACTCATTGGTAATCCATGGAAAAGTTTTTTTTGAAATTGTAGGTTAACTTCTGGACAACTTACAACGTTAATAGAAGTAAAACTGCAATCGATTTAGGAAAAACTCAAAAAATTTCATGAATCTAAATGTTATAATTGAATCAGAATGCTAAATTAATGAACATGCTAAGTCGAAATCGACTCGGCAGTAAAGCTAGCGTTAAAAAAATTTGACTTTTTTTTTGTATAAGCATTTAACATATGAAAAAACTAGAATGCAATTATTATCGACTATGAAAAAATAATTGAACAACTAAATACGTCAAAAAGCTTATAAAAAGAAAACTTTAATAGAAATTAACAAATTAAATTTGGTAGTTATCTTTTGTTCGATGCTTGACCCCGCAAAAATTTCAACTATTTAACAACAGCAATAAACCCGAAAACGAAAGCTGAAAATGATACCGACCAACTTATAGCAATTGCACGATGCGTTCGATTGTGCCAAAAGAAAAAAAAGCGCACAACAAGATTCAACCGCGACATTGCTTCTGACAATCAGAACCGTGGTGTGCTTGAAATAAAGAAATCAAACCTGTCTTTAAATAAACCCTCAATTCTGTGTTTTATTTTGGTAATCGTTTTTATATCTTATGCCTGATACCACAACTTTACGACGGTGTCGTAAAACGTATTAAAATCACTTTATTTTTTCGAAAAAAAAGAAAACTAAAACTAATCGGGTTTCTTCAACGCTGCAAGAAAAACAATTCTAAAAAATTCACAACTTCGGCAGCTACATAAAAGCCATAAGACGAGAAATTCAATGTAATGAGATAAGCCATGCTGGTCCGAATTTTTTACACCGGCAGATCACTGTTTCAAGAAGGAAGAACTCACAGGTCAATTTTTCTGAAATAGAAGTTAATAAACTACTCCATTAGTTTAGTGGCAACAAGAAAATCGCCAATCCCCGAACTAATTTATATGAGCAGTAACGTTATGTGTTGAAGATAGTTATAGAAGAGATTTAACAAGAAAAAAAGAAAAGAAACCAACAAATCGCAATAATAACACTTCAAAAACTGCAGTCAGTTTGCAGAAACTTGAAACAACTTGTAGGGATGCAAATACGCGAGAAAGTGAACTGTATACATTGCTACAACGTCGTACCGAAAATAAATATTAAAAAAAAATGGATGTGACAAAATGAAAAACCTGCTACCGAGAAAAATTTACGAAACAGTTAACTGCAAGCCGCAAAAAAACACGAATAGAAAATTGCACTGTATAGAAATGGCTTCTTTTTCTAGTTATCATGATTATTACGATCAACTAAAACTGAGATAAAATCAGAAGCATTTTTCTACACGCATGATGTTGCCGAAACAAATAAGTGCATAATGGCATTAGAGTGAACGACATAATTTATACGATAAAAAAACACCCATGACCACAGTAAAATAACATGGTAGCGCTTCGATGCATAAGTTTGGTTTCGGCCAATTAAGAAAGATTAAGCAGCACGCAAGAGCTCACAAAATGACGCAACCGCGTTTCCGCGATTTAGAAGGACCAATAGAATCGCTTCGATGATCAAATACATCTCCGTTAAGTTGATCTTGGTTGTGAAGCGGCGCTTCCGATTGATCGCCTTCGCTTTTTGTTCGGCGAATATTCAAATCGTTCTTGCGGCTGCTTTTCGCACTTGAATGTCGGTTCTTGACCACGTTATTTTTAAAAAGATCGTGTTTCTTATTGCTTTTTTCTTTACTCTTGGGATTTGCGCGACCCTTTTTCGATTTTTTGCCGTGATTGTTCGACGTTGTTGGGTTGCTGTTAGAAAAAGATGTAACGACATTGTTCGAATTTTCCTTGTCAAAATGTGATGAGGCGTCGTCGTCGTCGTCTTCCAAACTTTCAATGACCTGTGAAAATGATGTCGTAAGTAACCGGAAAAAGACGACATAAATTGTTCCGAGTCTACACAAGCGAATATAAAACTACAAAAAAATTTTTCAGTCTTTAATTTACTATAATTATACAATTTGAACCGGTTTTTCACCAGCTCCCACCATGCGATAGTTATCAATCCAGATGTGGGGCCAGGAGGACTTGGTTGTTTTTCAAAGTCAAAATCAAGAATAGCAATCACAACACCAACGAGTTATTTGTCTTCAATTCCAGGACAGGTCGAGTTGGACACAATCCATCTAACGATTTTTATCAGTGCAACAAAACGACGCAAGTGGTTGCAGTGCGCAATTGCAACGCTGCAAATTGATTTTTGTTTGGCTTAATTGACCGGAAAAATTGCAGAATGTTTAAAAGCTTATCTTACTGCTTGTTTGTGCACGAAATATTTTCATTGCAATCACCTCATGTATTGAGTTAAAAACACAAATAAGAATTTCCAAATAGTAATTTTGATCTATTCATCAAAATAAAACTAATAATTCTAATGAAAGTTAAAAGATCTAAAATGCAAAAAATATTTATTACCGTAGTAAAATAATTAAAAACTGAAATGAAATTAAAGTAAATTAAATTAAATTTTTCGTTAAATTTTTATTAATCGCTGAAAAGTTACATTACATTCCTTTAAAATCAACATTGAGAAAAACACCAACAATACTATCTAAAAAAAATATAAAAGAGGGAAAAATTTGTTGGAATGATGAAAAAGAAACCTACAATGAAGAAGTCAATTAACATAAAACTACTGCTGTTAAAAAGTCGGAAACAAACAAAAACTATACCGAAAAAAAAAACTAAAAAAAGATTATTTTAAAGTGGGATTTTAACTTTTTTAACACCAAGGACCCTAAGAAAATAAAATGTAATGTTTAATGGGTACCTGCCCCTTTCATTGTAGATGCCCAACTAGACCTGCTTCATGCCTTTGCCTTGACTACACCTTCAAAATGATAAAGCTCGCATAACTTTACTCAGAGAAAAACATATGGAAGAAAAAACGGAAAAGAAAGATATAAAAGAACCCATTTTGCCGGCCTCTGTTCTCGATTATCTTTGCGAAAAATTCCAGATGTTTCAATCACGTTTTTCAAAGAACTGAGCAACTCAAGTCGTCGTGCTAATTGATTTTGCTGGACAAAGACAAAACAAAATTGCTGTTGTGGAATTAAAAGTTAATTCGAATCAAAACTTATCGCAGAATCAAAATCGCAAATCAGCAGTCAAATACTTTTATGAAAATATAAAACGTCTAAATTCATCCCGATTTACAAAGTTTCAAGAAATAAAAATCATAACAATAAATAAAACTATATTTAAAGTACTGAAAAAAATCTCTATATACGTCTAATCATATGAGAAAAAAATCGGTTGTCATACAAATCATTCAATCATAGACACCAATTTTTGGCGCAGATACGAACCTTAATATTTTTAAGGAATAATGGGTCATAGTATTTATAGTTAGTTTTGGTTGTAACTAAAAACACTGAATAAGTAATTCCACTCATCACAATAAGTGTTTAAAATCACGCGGTTACTGTAGGTGTTGAGATTTCAAACTAATAAATATTGTTTGTGACTTAAAAAACAAAAGGCATATAATTAGGAAAAATGAAAATCACATTGTCCTAAATTTTGATTTGTTTAAAACAACTTATTGTCAATGAACTAAAGAAATAATTATGTCGAAACATTTTTAATAAAACAACTTTATTCTTAGAAGAGCAATGATGCCGACTCTAATCAAATTGTATATTTGATTAAAACGAGTCAATTTGGAAATCAATCTTTCGCTGTTAAATATAAAAATGCGTTCTCATGATCAAATGCTAAAATAACAGCTAAAAATTGAAATCAGTAGGAAATAAAATCAAAAAACTTAAGCGCCTTCAACGCAAGTTTCTGTCGCATTGTATTGTTTCTCTTAAACGGCTAAAAATACATCAAAACAGCAGCGCGTGACAAACAGCTGCCGCTTTCAAAACCAAGTGAAGCAAGCCCTTAGATTGGAGGGCGTCCGACCTTTTTGAACCAAGGGCCTTTACAAATGAAGACCTTTTCTTATTGGTTTTTTCTTCGCATAAAAAGATTTTTTAGAAACACGATTATCCGTTTTAATTTACGTTGTTTTAGAAAGTGCCGTGCGCGTCACTAGAATTTACGCGGGTTTTACGCGGGCATCGAATTGCACGCCCCTGCCTTATATCAGTGCGCCCCTTTTATCACTCACGGAACACTTGAAATTGTTAAAAATTTTACGGCACACCTCAATCAAAAATTAAAAAAAATCTAAAGTAAACAATTTAAACAAAAAAAAGAGATTTTTTGATTTACTTTTTGAGTTAGAAAGCCTTGCTAGAGTTTGAGTCAACGAATTGTCTAGTGGTTGTAAAGCTCAAATTCTGCGCTGCTTCGACTAGTTATCTACGCGTCACAAATTTAGCTTCGGCATGGTATCCACACAGGTTCGTTATCTTCATTCTACATGATCGGATGAATTTCTTGTTAATTAGAAGGGTCAACTTGCTGATAATGGGGTGTCTCGTAGTTTTCTTGAACGCTTGAATAATTTGGAGGGTTAGTTTTAAGTAAAGGCCGCCAGTAAATACAGATAAAGTTTACATTGCAGATATTTTAACGCTTTGACCATCAGCCGAAGTGGCACCAATTTTTTTTCAATTTTAAAAAATATATTGAGATCATCATTATTCCGAGGCACACTACACTGTCTCAGGTAATGCTGTGACGATGTTAGAAAGCAAGATGGCTGAAAACTAAAAGCCTGCTACGGCTGAGAATTTGATACCCGTTGCCTTGTACATTTTGCACCAGGTCTTACGTGAAGTTACGGATAACGATCTATATTTCTCTAACAATAATTTGAATGATTTGACCATAATTTTTTCTTTCAAAAAATTTGGTTCTTTTTTCACTGTTACTTCCTTCTTTTAACTGCACTGATAAAAAGCAACAAACTTTAAAAAGATCAAGTCAAAAAACAGTTCAACTAAAAAATAAACAAAAGAAAAAAAAAAAAAGAAAGCAAAACAACATTCCAACTAAGAACGAATCAAAATCGAAAAAAAACCACGATTATAGTATCAACAGCGGATGCATCACCCATGTTTTGATTACATCCAAGCAAGCGTCCAATTTCCCTTACCAGTTACTTTTCTACTGTCGCCTTTATCCTTTGTAACTCTTAGCGACTTCGGCAGGAGATTGAAGATTTTCGAGCCCTTTTTGGAAGACTAATTTGTTGTAGAAAAACACAGTAATTACGCCAAAGTATTTTTAAAGAGGAAATGAGAAAAAAATTATGTTGTAATTATGCAACGCTTGATTGGCGGATTAACAACTTCGAAGTCGTTTTATTTTCTTCGGGAATCGCGTATAACTATTAATGCGACCAGCAATAAACACCTGCTTCCGTACCAGGGGAATGATAAACTTTAAGAAAAACTAAAGTTACTGGCAATCACGGCGGAAGGAGAATAAAGTTGAATTGGAGCTGAAAGTATCGCTATTTTGGATTTTAACGACTGGTCAGTGCCGTGTTCATCAATCAATGCTTATGGATACTTAAATAGCGTGACAAAATTTACCCCTCGTGTGGAACTTAAAACCAGTACTGGTCAAGACTAAAGTTGTACTGACGCCGACAAACCGTATCTAAAGTGAAACGGAGTTGATAAACCAGCTAAATAGGTCTAAAACATTCTGCTAAGACCATAGTGAAAATAATTAGCAATCGTTATTACTTTACATCAATTAAATTTTGCCTTTTTTGGTAATTACCAAGCGATAGGAAGTTTAAGCAAAATGAAACGGCGTGTGAACAATTTCTCATTCTATCGCATCAGAAAAATTGAGAAGTAAATTTGTTTCCGCTTCTTTTGACAAATGCGTAGCAGTCAAGACCACGCGATTTCACTGCTCGATCAAGGAACTTGTAATACTGGACGACTCAAAAAATGCTAAATGACAATTTCTTATACTGTATATAGTTCTGAATCATTCTAAACAAACAGTAGCCCAAGTTTAAAAACATATGAACGTCAAAACAACTTAATCAATGAAGCATGACATGTGATTACGCTATGATGACGAGCTGCATAACATACATGCCTTAATATTCTTGTTTGCTTGCGCCGCACAACTTTATTTGGCAATGACAATGCGCAATTAAATAGTAATAAGAAGCAGACGGATATTTTTCAAAGCTATGAGCGACATGCTGGGCGCTTTTACATGCTTGCGCGCGAATCGATGTCGTAAATTGTTGCATTCGATGATGTGCGCAAAGCAAAAAAAGTTGCAACCTCAATGCAAAAATAAGCGCGTAACGAGCTTTGCAAATATGCTCAGAGCGTTTCGAAAAGTAGCCCAGCAAAGTTGCCACGATTTTTACTTTTTAGAAGCAATACTTGACACAATACAATCTTAAGCGACGGTCATGGTTCTATGAGCTAAAGATGAGTTGAATGACTTAGCAAACATAGTAGATAAGCAGACCGCAAAAGGCGATTCAAATCTTAAATACCAACCGAAAACGCGCTCTTGAGCCAAGACTGACTAAGGCAAAAAAAAATCCACAAATTTTCTTACCAAGTCTGTTTTTTGGCCTTTCTGCCAAAACTCAGCTTCAGAATCGGCTTCAACAGAGGAAATTCCTTTCTTTTTGTCACGTTTGCTTCGCCCTTTAAAGGATTGCCTGAAACGCCGAAGTATATTAACAGGCCTTTCTGAAGCGAGGACATGTGGATTTATCATTAGCGTTTTGAGCCCTAGCCAAATATTTTTCAGCGGCGTACAAACAAGCAAAGTTGATTTTTAACCGGATTCAACCGGATCAAAATTAACAAAATTTTAAGTTCGTAAACAAAAGAGTCGTTTGCACAAGATAGCAGCTCCTCGTTCATCAACTCGATTTTCGACTCACCCGCGCACGGTCGATATGCGAGTGCTGCCGCCGCCGCTCATTCGGCTGCGTCGAATCATTTTCGACTTTTTCACTTCTTTTTGGGCTTGCAGCAACTTCTGCAACAAGGCCTTGATTTCGTCGTCTTCCGTTACATCTATGAAACCGAATCGAGCGTTAAAATCTCAATTTTTTCGCGCGTGTTTTTTTGTCATCTTTTACCACTTCGACAATCTTCGAACATTGTTGTCGGTATTTAAAATTGTCTTTTCTCTTCTTCTTATTTTTTAAAATGATGCAAATAATTTCTTTGGAAATGATCAGAAGGCAACCTCAAGTGCTGTAGTATTTATACAAGATTTCTATCTGAATGGCTTTAAATTCGGTTTCAAGCAATAATATTCTAAATAACTAGTCTGAAAAGTCCGTTGTTTATCGGCAATGTACCATTAACTAAAGGGAGCAATTGAAATTGGGCTTTCGAATAGAGTGACCTGATGCCGTCTGTTGCAAAGTACGCGAAATTCACACGGGATAACTAACAGACGAAACGACAAAACGATTAAATTAACTTACAAATTAAGCTTTAAAATTTGACAAAAAATTGAAGCTGCTAATATATTCATAAAAGTTCATACAATGAAGCCAGCGCTTAATTCAATGTCACACTATATGTAGAAGTGGTAATTACGCCACTGTATATCATATATCAACGCCGTCAACGAGGCACGACCAGCTTTAAAGCCCGATACAAATAAGCGATTTTGAATTTCCACCGGACAAGTGCAAGCCTGAACCCGTCATGTGGTACGCAAGCGTGAAAAGCACGAACCCTGCAAATGTCATGACACTGCTGTCATTGTTTGACGTGTTTTTTAAATACACCGTCAAATGCCAGTGAAAGAAGACACGTGAAAATTGTTAATATATGCAGAGATAGGAGTTTTGATCTTCACGTTGTGTTCTATTTCTGCGCAAGTAAATGAAAATTCGAAAATCTTTGAACAAACAAACATTACAAAGCAAGTTTTCGATTCATCGCGCCAAACCGTGAGAAAACCTAACTCGCAAAAGACGTTCCACTCACCAGAGGGAGTTTCGCCGAGATTGTTCTTCAGCGACACGTCGGCGTTATGTTCGATCGCTAAAATTTCAATGATATCCATCTGATGAAAAACAAAGAAATGTCACAACTGCGATTTACGAGTCACGCGGGTTCAGCTTGTCTCGGTTCGATAACCGGGTCGGCTCGCGATAGAGGGGAGGCGAGTTCACAACTCGGATCGAAGGTGTGGTTCTTGCTCTTTCGGGTTAAACTACAAGCAAAACCAGCTTATCAAACACTCAAATATAATAGAAAGTGTAATTCCATGTGCGAGCAAATTCTAAAGTTTTTTCCACACTCCTGCGGAGTGCCAGTTTTAGACTTTGGCCACTTCAGGATGAAAAAAATTACCGATTAAACAAAATAGCTACTGCTAATAAATGACTTTCCTATTTCATTTTTAGTCAAACTTCAAAAAAAATGCTACGGATTCATATATTGTGGCTAACTATTTGGGATAATGATCCTTTTATATTTTCGATCTTCAAATAAGTTAAATTGGATGATAAAATTTCTAGGGGTGTTAACGTCCGCTCCAAGTTGCTTTAAAGGGGGTTATTCACACTTAAAACTTTAAAAATTACTGTCATGAAGAAAATAATAAAACATTGAAAGCACATCTTCAAAATTTAAAGTCAGCCAGAAGATAAATATATTTGGAGTGAATCAGTTCGCGCACAAGCGGTTTTTTAACTTTAAAAAAGCGTTCTTGACCAGGCTAACTAAGCTATTTAATTGCACCTTAAAATAAATTCAAATATATTTAAATATAGAATCACTTGACGCACAAACAGGTCAAAAATGGCACCGAAAAGCGAACAGTGATTGTTTTCAATCAAAGCACTGCAAAAAATAACGGACAGACAGCGAAATAGCATCCAAACAATGCTTGATTACTCTTTTTAAATTCAAAGCAACCAAATAAGAAAACCAATGAAATGATTAACGCGACGACACAAGACTGACATTCATAAGCAGCAATATTGATCAAAACATGGCTATGCTTTGTCTGGCGGCTAAAAATAGAAACCTTCTTCTTGCAAGGACACTAACCTGACACCAGCAAGCAGAGGCATGTAGAGGCGTCCAACCGTCTTTGTCTTGTGCATTGACGGCTATTGGATTGTAGGTCAAAAAATACCGCAGTAATTCCGCATAGCCGTTTGCAGCGGCAAAATGAACCTGAATAAAAGTCAGGATAAGCAACATGAAATCGTGTGAAACTTCCTTAAAAAACATTTTTGTAACGGCAAGCATGGAAAAGTATGTTTGTAGTTTGCTAAAGAAATACAAAACGACTTTTTTCTAATTTTCAACTGCTCCCGAACTTCAACCGACTTGCGATCGCTAAGCAATAATAAGATAGAAATAGGCTGATGAAGTGTGATCGCACTAATTTCACAGAATAAACGGCGATAATTCTACTAATGACCAATCATGTGGCAGCAATTATAGAAGCGAAAAATGTCGTCAATTAAAGAGACGATTTGAGCAAAATAAGACCTTCTGTCACGATTCGTTGTAAGACTGCTTTTCAGCAGACAACGCATGAATGTTTCTTAAGAAAAATACTTTTAATGAAACAGTGCTTGGTCAAACTTTGCTTTTATCTCCACTTATCGCTTTATCGTCCTCAAATCATTTTTGTTCACAGCAACGATTCAGGGCATTAAAAAAGATAAAACTTTATCCAAAACTGAAAACAACCAATGAATAATACAAAGAGTTATAAACGAAGAAAAATCAAAGAGTTGATTAGAAAAACTAAAGCTAAAGAACAAAAACTTTTTTTTTTATCTGTAGCGGCAAACAAACATCGGTAACAATAATTCTTCTACATATGGTAGCAGACCAAAAAATTAAAAATAATATATTTTAAAATACTTTGAAAAAACTCCTTGAGTAATCGATTTTTGTTTAGAAAAAACTTTTTGCCGGGCCTATTTCCACGTCCAGCACAATGAATCAATCATATTGTCTCGTGACAGAAATAGTCAATTTGGCATAAGTGACGCAGCGAAACGAACAATGTGAGCACGTGACGTCGGGACTATGACGAACTTTGCGTGGGAAAACCTCTCCTCGAATTTTTGATAAAGCTTCTTGAAATATTGACTATAAGCAAATGTTCGGTATCGAGGGGATCAATGTGTTTTTCGACGGTCAAAATCTAGATTCGTAAGCTGTTGCAAACAATACAAGCAAATTGGTAGCAATTCTGTACACATAACGTTCAACATAGCCTCGCATTTATCGGTTATGCGGACGCTGAAAAAAGCAGTAAAAGGAGAATTTACAATAAATATCACATAAAGGCATGTTTTAATCACAAAAATTGCAAAGATTAACAGGTCAGATTCTTTTCCACGAGTTAGTAACATCGACAAGAAACAAAACGTGCTAGATTTTTTAAAAATCATAATCAAAAACCATAAAACTGGATAAATTCCTTCACTTTGCATTAGCAGAACGATAGTGTTTGTTATATGTGATATTCTATGTTTACCATGGTTCGTGATATGCACTATCAAAATTATGCCGCAAAAACAATTTCTATTAAATTAGAACTTACAACTGAAGCCCCCACTTTATCCGTAACGTTTATATCTCCGCCATTTTCAAGATATTCAGAGACCTCTTTTAAAATGTTCTTTTCTCTCGATTGTCGTGCTTCGTTAATTTGTTCTTGCGTGATTCCTGAATGAAATAGATTGACATTTATAACGTAGTAAAGTTAAATTAGGGTTATCATATCTGAATAGGCGGAATTCCGGGCAGACATAGGCGTACCAGCCAAAAAAATTTATGGAGGGGAGGACAAAATAAAATTGTCTGAGATTCTAAGGTGAAGACCAAAAAAAAAATGTCTTTACTTAGAATCAGTCTCAGATTTTTAGTGAAAAAATGGTGTTCTCTAAAAAAATATTAACTTGGCAGTTGCCACCACCAATAAATTGGTGACACTACCAATAAAAGTTGCCATCACCAATAAATTGGTGACACGCCATTTACAAATGGTTTTGGCACCAATTTTTTGTGACAGTGATGATTCGTTTAAGGGCTTTGTCAAGGCATTATTGGTTAGAGAAAAAAAATATTTGGTATCTAGCATGTTTATAAGGCAAAGTTGAACCAAATACGCAAAAAACATTTTGGTCTGGGGTACAAAATTTCAAAATCGGGCTGGCAGTCAATGTGTTAAAAAAAAAAAGGTTTTCAATCAACCAAAGGCAACAAACGAACGAGTTTCATGTCATTTTCAAATTTTTATTTTAAAACTCCGGACAACGTTCTAAAAATTCCGAACGATATGGTGACCCCAAGTTAAATAAAACTCCACATGACAGAAAAAAGTAAAGTGGGAAAATAAAAATGACTGCCAAGTTCCAAAAAACTATATACATCAAGAATAGAAATAGAGCTTTCGATAGTTGTTGATTTAAACATAACGATTCCGGAAGTAACTAAAAAATTTTTTAATCAGCGAAAGATTAAGTAGTATTATAAAGCAATGTAAAAGCATTGCAATGACAGTTAAAAATATTCTCGAAAATGACAAATTGATAAGTGGTGTTGGTTTTTTAATCAAAAAAATATGGATTTTACGCTGATATTAATGGCATCAAAAATGTCAGGAAATTCCAAATCGAAAAAAATGTTGCACTAAAACAAAAATCCGTCAAGCGTAAAAGTTGACACGTCACATTCATCATCGGTCTCAACAAAACACAACGATCGAGTCTAGATAACCTGATCCGGGTTTTTGTTGAAGACCGATAAGTCAATTTTTTTGTATATTTGCATATTCGATGTTCAATGAAAAGTTTGCAAAGATAAGTTTGAACTATTTTATTAACTGAAAAATAAGTTTCGTCTTCATTTCCATAAATTAAAAATTATGAACCTTCAATCGACCTTTTAAACTAAAAAGCTCTCCAAACTCAATGGTTCAGTAGATGCTGCTGCTTGAATTGTGTTACTTATTACAAGGCAGCTCTCAAACTTTTTTTTAGCTAAGCGACCTGTCTTGCTTTTTTTAGAAATTGATAAAACTCCTTAAATGTAAAACAAAGAAACAAACCGACTCCTAAACAAAAGTAAGGACACAACAAAGATGAGAACCACTTTTGGGCTTCACAGAAAAAGCACAATACTTGTCCAAAACACCAGCGGCCTGGTTAGTCCCACAGGAATTTTGAGGGTACATCTCATTCTTCAAACGTATGAACGAAAAAGTCAACAATTGAGTGAGTAATTTTGCAAATTTATCTTTATGTAGTCGCTGAGGTTTTTATCAGAATAAAACTTTTTTTTTCACATCGGTCAAAAATTAAAAAGGTTTAAAAGTTTGAAAAAACAATTGCTCGTCTATTAAGTAAATTACAGCGCAATTTACTACGCTAACAAAATTATTTCATTTGCATGAAACTAAATGGTTGCTTAACCAACATTGTACACGAAAACATCCCAACATTGAAACATTATTCATGCTGCAGTTATTAAACCAATGGCATCAGACAGAAATACGTTGATTTAACAGTCATAATAAACTAAACAAATTCGACCGGTTCAATCATTAGTGAGCGACGTCAGGCCAAAAGAACAAAATAATTGATTGACCGTTTACAAGGCAATTCATTCTAACATGCTTCCAAATATATCGACCAGTTGAGTTATTAAGGTTTATTATGACGGAATTAGAAAAAATAAACGGTTAAAATAAAACTTAGCTGACAGGTTTTAATTTGATGACACAATCAATGACGATTAGTTGACAGCTTAATTAATTGACTAAATTGGAATTTTAATTAAATCTAAGCATGTGTTATCAAACAAAATATTCAAAAAGATTCTGTTTTAAGCTTAAAACGTCAATAATAGCAGCAGCACTGTCACTGTTTCCGCCAAAAGGGCTTCATTGATCCTAGCACTAAGCTTTGGTCTAAATGAGCTGATTAAACCGTCTCTATTTTACTGGAATTCGATTTTAATTTTAAAACTATTACTAACAAAATTAGTTTTATAAAAAATAACCACCTCTTAGTCAATCTTAATAGTTTAATTCAATCTTTTTTTTTCCTTTAAGACAAGTTGCGGTTACGACTAAAACGTAAGAGTGCATAATGTTTGGAGAAAGACACAAGCGGCTGCATCAAAGCTTCATTGCAGAGGCAATATCATCAACTTTAAGCTTGAATTTTAATGTACAAACGTAGTTTTTTACCTTTTTTAGCCATAGCTTGCTCCACAAATTGTAAGGTTGGAATCTCTTCGCATATGTCGTAGGGCATGTTCTGGTCGGCATTCAATGCCAACAAGTCAGCACCCCTAAAAATAAAACAACTTAATATCTACAAACAAACTTTAATGTTTTTAAAAGCAACTGTAACTATCACGGTAAATGCAATCGATTTTGGTCATTTTTTCGGATTTGGCGGATTCAATTATTGTACTGCATTGAATTTCCAATTATGGCGCATATAAATGTATCGAAGCACACGATAAACAGAACACATGTATTCTGTGTACACGAAATAAAGTACCAAGAAACGTACGTGATCTGAAGACCTCAAATGACAAAATACACGTGGTTGTCAAAATGACATCACAGACAAATTCTGCAAAATCTAGGGTAAGAAAATCGGAATTCGAAAAAATTATGAGTTTCATTTTTGTATATGAAATAAACTTAAAAGTCAAAAAATCACTAGACTAGGTTATTTGGTGCTATTAACACGGTCGTTCAAACCATTGCTTTGTAAAAACAGCATAAACTTCAAAAACAATTGCCATTAAATAACAGGCCCAGTTGTTAGCGTTTTTGCCTCGGGTACGAAATGTGAAGGTTCGATTCCCAAGCCGGCCAAATATGACACAGGCAAAAATTTGAGTAACTGAAGCAACAGTTCTACGTAAGTTGCGACGTTGATTGTAAGCAATTTACAGAGATCGGCACAACGAATTAGTTACAATACTCGTAAATGTTTTGACGTAAAGACACAAACATAGTAGGAGTTTAACTTGCAAGTTTTTAATAAACTGCAACAAATTTTTCTGGCAATTTTCAATGCCCAACAACCAAACGTTAGACGAGCCTCAAAATGGGAAAAATTAAAAAGGAAAAAGCTAAAAACAAATTACGGCACAAGGCACAATTTCAAAGCACAAATATACAAAGTGTGGGACAACATAATTAATTGTATGAAAACTTTGCAGAGTTCAAAGTTGCGTCATTTCTAAATGACGTTGGTGATCAATTGAAAATCACCTAAAGAGCAAAATCGATACAATGTTTCATTATATTAGTTGAAAGTAACTTTTCAGTTCACGAAGCAAGACCGTTAATTTGTCGCAAAAAACTTACAAAATCTAAAAATGGACGTTATAAAAAAGCAAAACAGCAAACAGTCAAAACAAGCAGCTATGTGAAGTTGCAAACTGCAAACATGTTAAATTTTCTATTATTGCCGAATGCTTAGCGTTTCCTAATAAAGTAAAAAAGTAGCAAAGAAATTGTTTTCAAATTAATATTGTCTTTTGCGCAAGAAATAGTTTATGAAAAGGATAGAAACAAGATTAAGAAAGCAACACATGCTGAAAATATACAGTATTTTATGACTATACTCATTTCAATTATTTCATAATTAAAATCAGAATCCATAATGTTGAGCAAAAAAACCTGCAAAAGGCAAATACATCTTATATTTTACTTGACTTGATGACTTCAAAATGGTCGTAAAAGAAGAAATTGCTTTAGGTGAAGCAATAAAAAAACGCGATAGTTTCTGTTTAGGAAACTTTGCAGCAGACTGCGTGTGAGTGAATGCGTATGATAGCAAAAGCGAATTAAAACAGCTAATCGACTTATTATAAAAGAATATAATTCTGTAGCAATTATCAGCCGTTTTACGTCACTGCAGCCATCGGCTAGCAAGTATGGTGACGAAATCAAGTAATAAAAATTCAACACATGCAATTATTTGTAGTAACTTGGAAAGAACTTATAAAAAAAAACATGGAAACCTTTAACATAATCCGATTCAAAGTTAAAGAGTTTCTCTATTTGTTTTCACAAGCATAATTTAGAAAATTCGTTAGAACTTTGTTCAAAGAAACGAGAAGTGGATGGCCACAACAATCATGCAACTGCCGTGAAGTAATTCACTTTTAAAACCGCTTAAGACAAAGCGTCACGAAAAGGACTGTCCCGGATGCTCTCCACTACTAAGCAGTAACAACAAGTTAAATCTAAAATTTTGTATTGAGAAGGAAATTTCCAAGCGGGCTTTTCTTTACAAATAATACTTAATCAATTACAACAAGCCACGTTGAAGTTAGTTTCTTTCGATTGTAAAAAGTTATTGTATTATCATTGCATTATAAATCGTAAACCCCGAAGTGTTTCTTGATGCTTTATACTGTATAAAAACGGTTCAGGAAGCAAAACAGCAACGTGTGAATGAAATTTGAAAAATCTGTTGACGCAAAATACAACCTAAAAGCCAGCCTTGCATTCTAAAAGACGTGCTGGCTTTAAATAGAGCCAACGGAAATGCGTCTTCCAGTAATAAACATTAAACATCAGTGACGTTGGTCTACACTGACTACGCTGCGTTGCAACGTGGTTTAGGCTATCTTGCGGCGATTTGTGCGTTTCACTTGTCAAAAAATCTAAAATCTGAGATTACTTAACAAAGAAAACTACTAAAAAAACAAACAAAAAACGAAACCGTTTTACAAAATACTGGAAGCGGTAAAGCAAGACCATAAATTAGAAAGCAACTTTACGTAGACGAGAAATAATCAATCTGCACACGATTCCGGTACCGATGCTGGAGCTATCGAGCGCTGTTGCATATCATGATGTGGCTTGTGAAAAAGAAGAATACTCTTGGACAAACTTGCCTTTTTACTAAAATTTCCGCGATGTTTGTGTGACCGCATGTACAGGCGGCGTGGAGCGGCGTCCAGCATTCGCTGTCAATTGAATTCACATTCGCTCCGTAGTCGAGAAGAAGCTCAACGATTTCTTCGAAGTTGTCGATGCATGCCTGTCAAATAATTTGTAAGCGATTATCGAAAGTTGCTTGATCAAGTGACAAGCGCAAGCATCGCATTTCGGAACCTCATAAGTAGCAATGTATCAATTAATTAATTATTTACTGGAAACCGCATCGCAGGGTATTATTTTAAACTAGAACCTGGTGAAGCGGCGTCAATCCATCTTCGTTGGCTTCGTTTGGATCGATTTTTCCCTCTAGAATTTCCTTCACTAAAATTACATTCATTTTAAAATTGAGCCTTTAACAATGATATATTGACAAAAAACTTGAAGGAAAAAGTCGTTTAGCAAACACAAAACAATGCCATAAAATACAAAACAAAGCTTACCGTTTGCACTGCATATCTTCAAAAGCGATATTATGAATAAAGGTAAATATTATTCCAATAAAATTCAATCAATAAACTTCTTTTAACATATCGTTATAAGAAGTTTTCTTTCAAAAAAATCATTAAAGTCGAAGGCTTTTGTTTTGTTAAAGAAGCAGCAATGTATTTTTTTGAAAATACTTTTTAAAGTGTGATTTTGGATGAAGTTGAATTGCTGATGCTTCATTAAAAAAATTTTAAAGCCAGCAATTAAAATAATGACACTTGCCAACTTGTATTAAGCGAAAAAACAAACCTTCGTCATAATCATTTCTGGCGGCAGCTTCCAGAAGTGTTATACAGGGTCCAAACTTCACCGATTTCTTTTTTTTTTTACCCGAATCTTCAGTTATATGGTTATTGTGTAAAATTTCATATTCTTTCCATCGATCAAGTTGTTCTGCACGTCTTCGTTGAGCATGACGAAGTCTGCAATAAAAAAAGTTTTATCATTATCTTAAAAGCATAAAAACTGTAAAATAGTTACAAAAGCTTGAACTTTTTTTCGTAAATTTTTGTTTTTAAAAATGCCTTCAAGCATAACAAAAAAATCATAAAATTCAAATAAGCAGCAAATTTATTTTTGTATCTTATAACATTGGCAATTGAAGTAATTTTTAAAAAACTCTTGTCTCTTTTTCTACATATAAAAAGGTTTCTACTTTACAAAAACCAGTATAGTTTCGAAACTGCATTTATGTATTTAAAAAAATATACCAACTTTTTCTTGGGTATGAGTGTAAACTGCATCCGGTTGTAAGCTTATCAACTGATAAGTCAGGATGAATGAGGATACCCAATTACAACTTCCTCCAGGTCACCCTTGGGCAAGGTGTAGTACCTGAAAGCCTCCCTGTTCTGGGGTTACATGCCGGCAAATAATATAATAATAAACAAGGCTGTCTTAATTTTTGTTGTTTTTATGCATTTTTTTTATGCTTTTTTTTTGTTTTGTTTTAGGAATTTTTATTTTCTATACTTGTATATATATTTTTTTCTAGGTGATGCAACCATGCAAGCCGTTACCTTAGCTAGTGTAGTTTATTGAGTTTTTGCATGTTTCAACTTTGTTTCATTTTGTTGCATGTCCCTTTTTCCGTAGTGTAATTACGTTGATGTAAGTATTTTGTTCAACAAGTGGTGGAAATAAAAAAACGACTGAACAAAACTTATATTCATAAAAGTGTCATTGAGCTTAAAGATAAAAAAATACAAATTTGCACCACATGCAAAACATACTCAATGTAACTTTGTAGCATAACAAACATTGGACAGAACTCAATTATTAACTTTAATATACCGATCATTCATGTTTTCTGCTTTGAACTACTTTAAGGTGTTTCTAATATTAAGGCAATAATTTTAGGTTGTCTTTCAACCAGGGTTTTAAGGTATAAGCTATACTATAGATTAAAACAAAAGTTTGATATAAATAAAACAGTACCTTAAAAATTTAAACAGTTTTTTGCTTTAATATCAAATGTTAATTAAATTAAATCTTTTCATTAAGTTATATACATAAGAAAATTACAAATTTACAAATTTTTTTTCAATTGTAAGGTCTTGAATTAAGTTATTAGTTTGGATAATGCATATAAGTAAATATTATTAGATCTATATTTTAAACCTTGTAGAAATATCATTTCATTTACAACAATTTGCAATTACAACACACTTCTAAAAATAACAATTTTAAACATAGCAATTGGATTGATTAAAAAATAAATATAGATACAATAAAATCCAGTCATAAACCACATTATTGTAATCTTAAATTTTTTCAAGAGTAATTGTCTTCTCTCATAATAATTTCCAGACTGCAACCCATCATTTAGTTGGTTTAAAATTGCAAATTGCACTTGTTCAAAAGAACCACTATTGTGCTCAACATATTCACATTTATGACAAGGATTACTGATTCTAATATAGATATATAAAATACATTAGTTAAAACAACTAAGTAGTAGCTGATATGGAAATGCACATCAAAACAAGAAACTGTAACCGCATAATAGGTGATCTTGATTACCATATCAAAAGTAACTGTCATGGTTGGGGTACACTCTAAGATTAAGTAAACTGCATACAATGGGTTGAAAAGATAGTTTTAAACATTTATTCATTACTGTGTTTGTGATCCCAAAAAAAAATAATTTTATGTAAATGTATATTTGAAATATAAATTTTAGCCATGAGCATGCATAAATTACTGTACTCTACTTGTCCAATTACTATGTAGATAATGTGCAAACAAAGCAAAATCTATTAATGCAATTAGCCTGTTAACACAACTTAACTAGAATTTTGTGAGTGGCCAGGTACAAAGGGTTTCATGATATAATTAAAAACAATTAAACTTATTTATTAAAAAACATAATTTTCTAAAGGTTAAATGGTTACCATATAAATACAAACCTTTCGTCAGTCCCCATGTTATTCACCCTTGACATCTCATCAAGTAATTGTTGATGGGTAGCCATGACAATCAAAATGTTAAATATATGTTTCTTTCAAAATTACAATTAAAAAAAAAATTTAATCAACATTACACAAGGAAAAAAATTCTGATTGGTAAGAAAAAATTTATATTAGTATTTTATAATTTTTATGCAAAAAATGACATTTTTTTAAAAAATTTATTTTAAGTCGAAAAAAAGTCAAGACAATTTTTGTCAAGCAAGATCTTCACCATGACATAACCATTTTGCAGAGAGCATCCTATATATTATGAATTTGGTCTTCAAAATAATTAAGAAATTGGTTGTTCATTTAATTGATCCTGCTTGCATGTTCATAATGCTAAATATTATTGCATCATAACCTTTTGTTTTTACATAATGACAACCCATACCCACCTTAAAAAAACTACACCTCAATTTATCAAGAAAAATAAATGGCCTCTGCAAATTCCAGACAGTAACCCAATGGATTATGCCATAAAGCACTCCCTAAAAAAGAAAGTTTACAAAGGATTAAGAGAAAAAACTGACTGAATAGGCATTAAAGGACAAAATAACTATGTCATAGGAGGAAATATTGATGAAAGAAATTTGTAAAAGGATTTTTGTATAGAAAAAACAACTTTATTTGGTAATAAACGAAGATAAATGCCATATTAAACATAGACTGAAATAAGATGGATAAATTTATTAATAAAATTTCTTCTTCAAGCTCAAAAAACTTTCTTATTCAATTCTCATTATTTTTTATTCAAATAGATTCTATTTGAATAAAAAACTGATGATGACCTTTATAGGTATAAATCAATTTTTTATGATGATTTACATAGTTGGTTCTAAAAAATTTTAACTTTTATTTTCTATATTAAATATTCGGCTCATTGAAGTTTGACCAATTTTATTAATAAATTTATGTATTGCAATATGATAAGTTAAATAAAATTGTCAATGTGACTTTACTGGAAAAAGGGTAATAGATTTCTGTTAAAAAACTTTTAACATGGACTAAAATAAATGATTTTTTGCTTGATATTTTATTTTTTGATTTGTTTTTTTATGTTACTTTTATTTGCTTGTTTACCTTGAATTTGGTTATATTATCAAGAAGATATTGCTTGTCAAAAAGTGTCTCACTTTTTTTGGGACACCTGATGTAGTCATCTCTAGTTATATTTCTGATTTTGCAGGATGGCACTAAACTTAGGAAATACATCAAGCAATTACTTCAACCTGTTTTTGAAGATGTCAAGATATTGCATCCAAGTGATAGATTTTTAACATGTTTTTTTTTAGTTTTTATTTAATGATACAAATTAAATCAAAGCTTTTTGTTAAGTCTTCGAATTAAATAAAAATGCTGCAAAATGTCTTCTTTAAGAATCCAATGCAATGAAATTTGAATTGCAACTGTGTTGATGACATGTGTCACCAATAAAGCATAATTTTACCTCCTTGGCAACACTATTGAATAATATGAATAAAACATTGGATTACTTTCATTTATCTTCTTTAGTTGTAAATTCTCAATCAATTTCTGGTATATCTTTTATAGTATTGATACAAAAGCAATCACAGAAATTTTTTTTGAAGATTAAGAAAGACAATTTAAAAAAAATAAAGTTTTACATTGATTTTTTATTGCTTTTTTTGTAAAACTTGTAGATTTAACAAGAATTTAAAAGATGTATGTCATCATTAGTACTACAAACCTAAAGCAAATTGGCTCTCTTCAAGAAGTCACCATATATGTATTATTTCTATATTTATCTCCTGACTTGTAGGAAACTAATGAAAGAACTAATTCATAAGGTAAACAATCACCCCAACCTGCTTCCAGAGATGCCAAGATATTGCTGTCTGCTTGAAATTTAATAGAGATAAGACTGAAATTTAGAACTGCTTGTCGAGACCACCAAGCAAGAGAAAGTGATATAAAGTGTCTTTCCCAAGAACACAAAAGAATGGCATAAGTAGGTTTGGAACCAAGACCATGTTGCTCACAATTACAGTGCTCTAACCACTTGACCATGCTGCAGACCACACTCTAACCACTAAAACATTGTAAGCAATTTTTGTTCATGAAACTAACTTGGAATCTCTCTATGGTTACTATCACTTCTTAAAAGGTTTTTTTTTTTATTCCATCCTGGTGCTAAAGGAAGGATTCCAAGTTAGTTTTACCAAAAAAATATCGCTTGCAGTGACTTCTTGAAGAGACCCAACAAATCTAACTTTTAAGAAATCTTAAAGCATTTAAGATTTAATACTTGATAACTATTTCATCTTTAGTTATTTTAAAATATTTAATTACAAAAACAAAAAATGATACAAAAACACTCGTTTATGGTGTTTTAAAACTTTCATTACTTTAGTAGATTAATTCAACAATTATAAATATTGTTAGCATTAAATTAATCAAATCTTACATGCTTTATGCACTTCTATTATCATACTAAGCATAACAAAGATTTCTGTAATGCTTTTTAAACCATAAAAAAATGTTTTCTTCTTAATTCACATATTTTTCTCTCATAAAATTATGTATTTACTCCCTCAACTACTAAAACTCTATGGCTAATCATAAAATTACCTGTATTTAAAAAACAAACTAATAAAACAAATCCTTTTTATTTTGTCATTATTTTCTAAAAGTTGCCGCCAATCAATGTAAACTACTGAAAGCATTCCAAAAAAGTTAGAGTTTGAAAGGTTAAATATTTTTGGTTTTTATTCTTACGGATAAAACAAAAACTCAACCAAAAACATTATCAACCAAGTCAAGCTATTTCTAGATTTTAGATCAACTAAAGTTGAGTATCAACCATGGTGACCGTGCAGTGTTGCCAGTAAAAAGTAATATAAACAAAAAAACACGACAAAGGCAACCAGAAAAAAATTTTTTAAGCCAAAGTTTAAATTATAAAATATTAATTGATTTAAAAATCAAATCAATATTTGTTTACAGAAAAATGAAGAGATTTTACAGATTTTTTAAAAGATTTGCAACTTTTGGTCTATTTTGTCTTCAATTATTATTGATTGTTCTTTTGGATGCAAATAAAAACAAATCACTAAAAAAAGATGACTAAAAGCACTTTAAAAATTATGTAATTATAATTCTCAAAATTTTCTACTGATTTTAATTTTTACATGAATACAATACAGGTTATTTTAATCCATTTTCCAACGTTTTTTTCTTGAATTTGCTTCTTCAGTATAATTGCTATTGCGATCACTTGAATTCATCGAATCATTATGTTTTGCTGTTCTACTGCGGGTCATGTATTGGTTGCCTAGGCCTATTATTGTTGTTATTCAAAAAGTACTCAAAAAGTTCCAAAACTTAAATTGAGTCAAAGTTAAGAGACCTGGACAATACTCAAAAAATTATTGTTGAATTGGTTTTCTTTAAAAAAAATTGACTTCCAAACAAATTTAGATTGAAATAATGGATCATTAAATAACCATATACCGTTTTTTACCGTATGGTTTGGTTTTTTTGTTGTAATAATAATGCTATATTAAAGACCTAATTATTCTAAGCATACATGAAGAGTCCGACTGCGACTATTGATACAGTTGTATACTACTTTTACTTGAAAATTTACCATGCAATAATTTTTGAAGTTACAAGTTATACCTACTACTTGCAAGAAACTTCTTAAAAAGTTTCAAGCATTCTTAGATATGATAAAGACTTAAGCAAGTCAAAGATGTTTAGTTATTACTAATTTCTTTAATTATAAATTACGAGATGCTTGTTGCTGTTTGACTTTTACAAATGGATATAAAAAATTATATTTCTTTCTAAATTTTTGAATATTTTAATAATGGCAACTTCAATTTTTTTTTTTTTGAATTAAGAATTGGCGGGTATTACAGGGATATTGCAGGGTATTATAGCAGGTATTACTGACTTCGTATAAAATGTACAGGTCAGTTTGGTGGACATGGTCGACGTGGTCAGCGTGGTGGCATGCAGCTAGATGGGCGAGGTTGACTTCGTTAGTTATAGAAAATATTTGTTTATTGTTGAAACCGGTTGTATTTGTTATGTAAATAAGTAAAGCAATAATAATTGTTATTCAATTGTGAGAAGTTGACAAGTTTGGCAATAAAAAATATTTAAGTTTTCTTGAAACAAACTGTAGTTGCAATGTAAGTAAATATAAAAAGCATAATCATTCGGCAAGGTTTGCGTGGATGAGGTTGGTGAGGTTGACTTGCTTTGAGATGTGGGGACTGGGCAGGTCTGTTCAAGAAGTCACCATTAGTGATTTTTTAGATGACACTAACCCAGAATGCACCAAAACAACAGAATGAAATAGCAAACAATCTCTTCAAAAAGCGATAGTAATAAAAGAGGGGATATATGCGGGTTAGTTTCATGAAAGAAAATTGCTTAAGATGGCTCCTTGAAGAGACTCAACCCAACTAGGCTAGGTTGGTTAGATTAATTAGCTTGGCAAAGCTTATTAAGTTGATAAGTTTTACAAAACTGAAAAAATTTGGTATTTCTGTTCTGTACAATTATTTAAATTAGACTTATAAATATAGTTAGGTCAACAAAATTTAAACATTCCAAGTCAACCTTACCAACCACATTGACTATGATTTTAAAGATACTGTTACCAAAGTTGCCAGTTTGGGTGAAAACTAGTAAATTGTTATACTTTTTTGATGCTCTTGCTAACAAAATTGGTGACTTGCAACTTGCTACTTTTAAATAAAACCACTTTTGTTATTATTTTTAGGGGGCTATTTTTTGTTGCATTAAGCTATTTTTTTGCAACTTCAAATTCAACAGTAACACTCTTGCTTTTATGCTTTAACAGTTTAATAAGTGATGAACAGACAACAATGTCAAAATACAACAATGCAGAAATGTATTACACCTTGCTGCTTAAAATAGCTATTGACCTATTTGTTATATTATAATTGATACATAACTGCAATTCAAGATAGAATAAATACACCATTAAATATAGTGAATATCAGTGCTAAAGTTGCCATAAACTAATTATTTCATAGAAAGTTGGGTCACAAAATAAATTACATATATACGGTTTCAAAAGTCCTGGTTGATTAGAACCGCTTTTTCAAAATTGTGCCAAGCCTTTTTGCAGTTCAAGGTTTCCAGAACTTAGAAGATTATAGAATTTTTTTATTTTTTTAAAAACTTATTCAATTTATTCCATACAGTATTTTTGAAGATTTATAGCAATAAAGATTTAAATATGACCACGTAATGATATTATTGTAATTCATTTTCTCGTTTCAATAACATCTCTTAAAGGTTCAGAATTTTTTTTGCTATAAAGCAGAAGCATTACCCTGTGTAGTTTTTTTCAAAATAATGTAAAAAGAAATAGGGTAATTGTGTTTAAAAAAAAAGTTATTACACAAAGTAAAGATAAAAAAAAGCTGCAGTGTTTTATTTTTTTGACCCTCAAATATTTTTTAATAGGCCAGAATGGCCCTCAGCTTAAAAAGATGATGCTCTTCCTATAAAGAAACATTTATTTATTTAGGATGCATCTCATTTAATTTATTTATTGGCAGCCTGGTCGAGTGGTTATAGTATCAGGATTGTGATCGACATGGTTTTAATTCAAAACCTACTCATGTCATTCTGTTGTGTCCTTGGGAAAGACACTTAACAGCATTTTTCCTGCTTGGTACTCTTGGCAGGCAGTTCTAAATTTCAGTAATATCTTTATTAATTTTTAAGGAAACAGCAATATCTTGGCATTTCTGGAAGTAGATTGAAGTAATTGCTTACCTTTTGTGTTAGTGCCTCCGTTGCTTTCCTGCAAGTCAGGAGGATAAATATAGAGATGAAATAAAATCCAAATCCAAAAACTTATGATGCACCTTGTAAAAATCACTACTCTTTTTCATCATTGTAATCATTATCAATCCAATTTTAATCCAGTTTAATCCCCAGTGACTGGAGATGGCTGGATGTATCTTACTACTTCTGTCACTCTGCTTATACCTTCTCTCCACTTACATTGATCTGCTGCATCTTCTTTCCCTAAACTAATTCTTCTCATGTTTCCTTTAACTTGTTTCCTCAATTTCTTCCTTGGTCGGCCCTGTTTACATTTTCCATCCACTTTACATATTATTGCCTTCATCGAAACATCTTCCTCATGTCATCTCAAAACATGATCATACCACCTCACACTATTTTCCTTTGCCAGCTTATCTGTTGCTTCTTTTAAACCCAACATTTTATTCTTTTTTTGTCTCTATTTATCCTCCTGACTTGCAGGAAAGTAATGGAGGTGCTAATGCATAGTGTAGGCAATTACCCCAACCTGCTTCCAGAGATGCCAAGATATTGCTGCCCACTTGTAATTTAATAGAGATATTACTGTAATTTAGAACTACTTGCCAAGACCACCAAGCAGAGGAAAGTGCCATAAAGTGTCTTTCTCAAGAACACAACAGAATGGCACGAGTGGGTTTTAAACTTCTCTTTATGCACCACAGTTTGTCACATCTCCTTTTCCCATGTAGATTGGCACCAACACACTAGTCTTCCAATCTTACTGCATTCCTTTCCCATCAAGTACTCTCTGATTAAGTTTCCAATTTGCATTTATCATTTCCATGCTCATCTCTGAAAGTCCAGATGCTTTCCTTTATTTCATTTTCTTTATTGCAATTGTTATTTTCACCAAGGAAACCTCTTCCACTGGACTTTCCACTATACCTATGTCAGTCTTTTGGTCCCATGCATTCTCCTTGTTCATCTTTTTTTATATGTTCTTTCCACACTCTCTTAATCCTTTTCATTGAACACAAATCTGACGCTTATTCCTCTCAAACATTGTCGATCCTTTACATCTTGTCCTTTTTCAAAAACTTCACAAGCTTAAACACATTATTAGGTTTATCACATAAATTATTCATCTCTTGCTCAACCTCTCCCCTCATTGCTCTACTGACAATTTTTCTTGTCTGATTTCTCTTTATATTTTTATTCTTCTGATTGCAACATTCTAACAGCATTCTACCTTTCAAATTTTGCTCCCCGATTCCATTTCCCCCATGTACATCCTCAAATCCTCCACCTTTTTTTCAATAAAGTTTTCAATCCTCCAAAGTCAATTCTTTTGTATCTTTCATATCCCATTCTTGATGAGTTCATCATAAAATTTATCCTTTTGTATATCTGGCTTTCCACTTTGGTGCATAGATACATATCATCCATATCATTTCGTCCCCAAATATAAGGCACATTGTCATCATTCTATCACTCCTTTTATGTATCTCAACCACACTCTCTCACAGCTCCTCCATGACCAATATTCCCACACCACCCTTTCCAGCATCATTTCTCAACCACAATAACTTGTATCTTTTTCCTTCAACTCCAATGAAACAAGTTTTTTGGCCCCTCCATCATACCTCTTGTAGACCACAAATATCCAACATCTCAATTCTCTCAATTGATGTTCCAGGTTCCAAGTCTGATTCCAATCTGAGTCTTTTTCTTGTTTTTGAATTTATATGCAGAGATTCTTCACCCCCTGCTCATTTAAGGGATGCTGGGGGCCATTTTATTAAGTTGCATTTTCATAATAATTTGAAGCAATTTTTTATTGGTTGCATGACCTCACTGACATCAACCACAGTTGTCTGCTGTGGACATAGCCTTCGCCTAAAAAGGCAGTACCGGTAGGGCAACAGGTTGATCTATTTTATCCATAGTTGGAATCCTGACAGGTGCTCTCATTCCAGCTTAGAGTGAGCCTGGGACTAATGGAAACTAAAAGGTAACTCCACTATCCTATAACTTCAAAACTCTCAAACTGAAGCCTTCCCATCAGATGTAATTTAAAGTCATACCCAGATCTTTAAAATATATATGTTAACTTTTTAAAAGAAATAAAGCAAACTAAATAAACATTTGTTTGTACTAAATATGAGGTCTAAAACTGTTTAAGAATATTAGAATGTAATTTTTAATTACCTCTTGCATTTGAGAACATTTTTAAAGTAAAAGTTGAACAGAGGCCAAGTTGATCAGTTTAAGCCTTTTAATGCCATCTCAAACTTTTTTTCTGTGCAATGTTAATTTTTAAAAATATAATCACTTTTAAGTTTACAGAGTGGAAACACCAAGTGTGTACTTACAATTTAATAATTAAAGATACAACATGAATAAAGCAAACAAAAAGTGATATAATGAAAGCATAACCTATTGACTTTCACTACAAATAAGCATTATTCAAAGTGAATACCCTTGGAGCAGATGAGTCTGGGGATCACTTGGCCACACATAGCATGCAGGGTATCTGCCAGTATTTCTGAAGTTTACACTTTAAGGCTGCCACATTCCTATGGGACGTTGAACAGACCCCTGCTCAAGCATTGATCAGACCTTAACATCCATGAGGTTTGGGTCTGGAGAGCTTGGTGGCCAGAGATTCTTGGTCCAAAACTCTTTGAAATTTGCCTGACACCAATCTTGGACCAATTTTGCCATATGCGATGTTGCATTGTCTTGCTGAAATGTTATTCCATCTGGTTCTGTCTCAGAAACAACCAGGGATGAAATGTCTCTTTCGGCATGTGTAAATAAATGTGTTGGTTTATTTTGACTCCTTTGATAAAAATGAGGGGCACTTTCAAGCCGGAATCAGTCACACCAGCCCAGACCATTACTAAGGGTGATTTTTGTATTTTGAATGAAGATCTTTCTTCAACAGAGACTGCTTTACTGCTACCAGCCCAATAGCAATCATTATGACAATTGTGCACTGCCTGAACAGTGAATAACTTTTCATTAGTTGAGAGCACTGGAGGCTGTGTGCCATCAATTAGTCTTTCTTTTTGTTTGCTGGTCTCATCATTTTTGTTTGCTGGGAAAGGGGTTGCTGCTTCATTATTTTATACAGGGTTTTCTTGAGATCATTTTTGAGCAATTTTTGCATCATTACATGACTGATGTTTGCATCCTTGGCCAGTTGCCTAGTGCTTCTTCTTCTGCCTAGTGCAATTCCTCTGAATCTTCTACCTTGTGCTCTTTATGAGTTGCAGAGTCCTTACAGGTCAAGGAGGAGTAGTTCTTACATGTGGAATACTACTGCCTGTTTCTTTGATCCATTTTATCATTTTATCACATACCAGATCAATTCACAATACCCTGCAAAAGCTTGAAGATTTCAGAACCTTTCTTTCCTTGGTGGTAAAACCTTTCAATCATCTTACATATACCCTCCATCTTCCAAAATTTAAAGCCTTTTCTTTATTTGGTAATAAAATTTAGTGAATAGATCCTATGAGCTACTTATTTAACCTGTAAAATAATAAAGATTGACATATTAATAATTATGAATTATACAAAATTAGTCCACACTTGGTGTTTCCACCCTGTAGTAAGTTTTGTCATAACCAATACATCAAGGTCAAATTATTGCTGACCAACCCAAATTTTTTATTCTTAACAGCTTTTATTTATTATTTTTTGATTAATATAATATGTTTGTCTTTGGATTTCTTCATTGTGCTATTAATTTATATAATTACTTTTTTTTTTTTTATGATGCGTTTTTATTTTATTGAATTAAGTTGACAATTTTTATAGTTTACGAGGTGTGTTTGAAAAGTATCGGGACTGTATGCTTTGCACAAACAACACTTGCAACAGTGATAAAAGCTTTGTTTTTTAAGATGGCGCAATATCTTGTGGTTGTAAAAATGTAGTTTCAGCATTCTGTGACAACCATATGCTTTTTTACAGGCTTTTCTTGAAAGGTGCTTTACTGTAGTTCGTTTTGGGATAATTTATTTAGTAAATATTTTTTTCTTTTTTTTTCTTCTTTTGTTAACAAATAATGAGCATTGAACAAAGAATCAACTTGAAGTTTCTCGTTCGACTTGGAAAAACTCCAATTGAAACATTCAATTTGCTCCAAGAAGTTTACGGAGATGCTACGATGTCAAGAACTCGGATTTTTGAGTGGCACAAGAGGTTCAGAGAGGGAAGAGAGGATGTGGAAGATGATCCTAAGAGTGGAAGGCCAACAACAAGCAGAACAAACGAAAATGTTGAGCGTGTGAAAGAAAAAGTGCGCAGTGACCGCCGCCTTACTGTTAGAATGATAGCAGATGAGTTGAGCATGAATAGTGAGAGGGTGTGGAGGATCATTACAGAAGATCTGGGGATGAGGAAGGTTTGTGCGAAAATGGTACCAAGGTTGCTGAATGATGGGCAAAAGGAAAATCATGTGCAAGTGTGTCAAGACATCTTGAAACAACTTGAAATTACACCAGATCTGCTGAGTAGAGTTGTTACCGGTGATGAGTCATGGATCTTCGAGTACGATCCACTCACCAAACAGCACAGCCTTGAATGGAAGAGTGCATCCTCACCAAGACCCAAGAAAGCAAGGCTGTTCAAGTTCAAAATTAAGATGATGCTGATTGTTTTCTTTGATGTTCATGGAATTGTTCATCTAGAATTCTTGCCATAGGGCCAAACCATTAACCAGAATGTTTACAAAGACATCTTGCGACGTTTGATGCGTTCGGTAAGGGAGAAAAGAAGAGAATTGTGGGAGACAAAGTCATGGCTGCTTCATCATGACAATGCTCCTGCTCACAATGCCTTAAGCATACGACAATTTCTTGCAGAAAATAATATTGCCGTGCTGGAGCAACCACCCTACTCGCCAGATCTGGCTCCCTGTGATTTTTTCTTGTTTCCTAAGCTCAAGGGAGTCATTAAAGGAACCCGTTTTCAAGACTCAAAAGCCATAACAACAGCCGTAACGAAGGAACTACGAGCAATCCTAATGGAATCTTTCCAGAAGTGCATAGAAGCATGGCAGCAGAGATTAGAAAAGTGCATTCGAGCTCAAGGAGATTACTTTGAAGGGGACAAGTTGTAATTTTTACGTGGCATTTCAAATAAAATAATTATTTACACAGTCCCGTTACTTTTCAAACAGCCCTCGTATGCCAAGTTTTGTGATTCCAATTTTAAAATATATAAAATTTTGTAACCTTTATTTATTAATTAAAGCAAACATCTCAAATATACTGTTCAATAAATATCAAGTAAATTTTTACCTAATATTAATTTATTTGTTAGGATGTACCACATTGTAGCTCCATTGTTTAGGTGCAATGTAGCTGAATTGCCAGCAGCATGGTTGAGTGGTTAAGAGCTCTGTGATTATGGTCAACATGGCCTCAGTTAAACCTTCTTGTGCCATTTCGTTGTGTACTTGGGGAAAACACTTTCGGTGCTTTCCCCTGCTTGTTGGTATTGGCAAGCAGTTCTAAATTTCAGGCATATCTGTATAAAACTAAACACCAAATAAACAATTTCAATTGGACAGCAACATCTGGACATTTTCAAAAGCAGGTTAAGTTAATTGCCTGTCCTAAGTATAATGCTTTTAATGCCATCCTGTTAACCAGGAGGATGAATATAGAGATAAAATATAAAAAAAAAAGTGAGCATTTCCCATTTCTTTCCAGTTCAGCTTATAAAGTAAGTACAGTAGAATGCTGATTATCTGAACACCAAAGACAATGTTATGACACTCAAAACTGGAATAAGCTAAAGAGCCGGAAAAGTTTTTTGCATCATGGAAGGAAGCTAGGGCTCCAGCTTCAAGACAAGTGAAAAAGCAAATTTCCACCTTGTGCAAATGCTAGAGGAAAGTATGTTTTGCCATTGCTTGTGGTCAGCAAAGCTAAGAAACCACCTTCCTTCAAAAATGTTGTTTAAGTTTGTATTTTGTTCAATTGTTCAAAAAAAAAGCATTTTGCTGAATATTCCTGGTCCTGATTAATTTAAATAATAAGCATTCTGCTCTATAATATATAGTTTAGGTTTTAGATATATAGTTATGCTTTTGCATAGATGTCATATATGTTCTTGTTTTTATCAATCAACTTTTTAATTTTTGTGATTATTGACATTTATGTTCTCTTATAGGCAAAATATTTTTCAATGGGTTGTTAATAGCATATAGCTTACAAATAATGAGTGCTAGAAAGCAATATGATTCGCAACAGAAACATTATTCTAATACCACTACTCCTACAGGAAGCTCAAGGGCCATAGCAGAAAAGGTTGTAAAGCATACTAATGAGTTTAATGTTTTACAAACTGTTAGAAAAAATAGTCGTCAACATAAAAAAGTGGAACCAACAAGCAGTCACAAGTAAAAGTTTTGATATAGTTATAAGTTAGTTTCAAGATTTTTGCATGTGCTTTGCGCAAAATTTACTTGTTTATATTCTTTCATGTTTAAATGCAATTGCTATTGACAGCATTTTAGTATGTAAAAAAATTTTTGTTATTATTTGTTTTTTCACTTTTATCACATTAATTTTCCACCCTTAAACTAAAAGCCTGATCTATACCCATTTTTAATACTTAAAATATAAAAAATGGTAATGTTAAATAAAAGCTGAGGTGAGAATTGAACTCAAGACTTTTTATGATTGAAGAGTCAATCTACAAGCATGCTTTTTTTTGGTCAGTTTGTATGGTAATTCTGCCTGTGCTGGTTTTGTTCCTAGATTGATTCACCCATATACAAATTTTATTCACCCAAGTGAAAAACACTGTGACCTCAAAATATACTGCTTTAGCAAAAACTAAGTTGACTTAAAATAAAAAATTTCATTGTAATCAACTTTATCACAAAATAATGTGTTGACCTGATCAAGAATTCAAAAACATAAATATTTGTTATAAAAGCATTTAAATTGTTATGATTTTAGAAAATTGAAAACAAATTTTCTTAATAAGATGTGCATTCTAATCGTTGTTGTTGTTGTTGTTGTTGTTGTTTGGAAGGGCATCCACTCCCAGTCAGACACAAACAGGACTGGGGATAAGGATTCGTTTTTTTACTATCCCAGGATACTGTACTGCCCAGATCAAATGCTGGCAGTGATGGTGTTAAGCCAGCATCAAGTTTGATTATGCAAACCCTCAGACCTTGTGCATAATATTGTGCCTGATGTATGGAGCACACCATTAGAACGTGGTCTGCAGTTTGCAATGGCACTGCACTCATAATTTAGTAAAGGAGCAAGACCCCATTTATTAATAGATGAATAGAATTGCCCAACACCAGTTTACGGGCAATTGCACTTGACCCAAGCTGTTTGAGGCAAGCTTATCCCAACAGACCTGGCACTAGTCTTGGGTATGAAAACATGGAACCTGGATGTATTTTTTTGCAGTGCTCTTCAACAAGATATTGTTGCTACCCTAAAATCATTTTTTCTGCATCAAAGATGAACACTCAATGTAGAAAAAAGTTCGAAAATTTAGGTGAAGACCTTTTTTTTAGAGACCACTATGAATTTTAGACAAAATCAAAAAATTAGAGATAGGTCCAAAATGAAAACCTTTTTTTCGGTCTTTACCCTAAATTTTAGACAAATTTTTTCTCATATTTATAAAGTACTAGAAAATTATAATTCAGGCAAATTGGTAAAAATTCAATTGCCCCCCAATTTTTTTCGGCAGGTTTGCCTATGGTGATAGTGTTTTGCACCTACTTTTTACTGCTTTTGTTTCTAGTAAAATAAATCCATTTTAAGATATTAAAATTATAATGATTATGTAGACACTTTACAAGGCTGAACAGCACCTGGTTTACATCATAGTAGATGTAGATAATAATCATAATAATTTTTTCCTGAAAAAAATTAAAAAATTGAAAGATTGTAGCTGTTGTAAATTGTGTTGTTGTGGTCAAACTTTTTAAGCTTTTGGGCTTTTGAAAGAAAGGGTGTCAAAAGACTCAAAACGCTTGGTCCAGTTGAAAGCTGGAGTTCTTTTGTTAATAAAAACTAGTTTTTTTTCTAGATGAACTTTGGTGGCTGAAAGTCTTATTTTTTACTTTTTTTGTTCAATTATCTAAACAGTGACCACTCTCCAGAGACCATCAGCAAATATCATCACTCTGGCAACATAAATTGCTTAGATAAACAAATTTAAAAAAAAGGTTTAATTGGTTTTTCGCTGTTAATAAATCTTTTCTGCTAAAAAATCAATCAGAAAGTTTGAAAACATTCACTGGACTATCACAGAGTTTACTGTAATCAATAGAGTAGGCCTAAGCCATTGGTAATTAATCTTCGCAGAGTTAATAAAAAAAGCGATCTATCTTTCAAAGGAGGAGAGCAGTTGATTGATTTGCAAAAAGACCTTTATCCAATCGACATTTTCTCAAAAGAACTTAAATAAATTTTAGATTGCTGTCTGGTCTGAATCCATTGATCAGTGAAAATGCTACCTAAACAATCCTTCCTATAACATGTTTATGGCATTACACAATACACATATATCTTCAACTTAGTGATGTACCAATACCATATTTTAAGCTGATACCAAAATTTAGAGCCGATACCACTGATACTTTTTTATTTATTGAGCACCACCAATAAAAGCTTTTGTAAGTAACACCAAAGAATGTATTTACTAAATCAAGCTTGTTATTGCATTTTGAATTTTTCTAGGTATTTATCTATCATTACACTAGTCTACACAATTTTAAAAGCAAAGTAGAAAACAGGTGCTCTTGGCTAACTTTGGGACGCTGATTTTAAATCTGATGTTTGTTTTTTTGTATCAGCCTTAATTTTTCAGTAATCTTACACAAACTTTTCCCCAAAGAGCTTTAAAATGCTGTATAGCATACACCAATTCTTTGCAGTTTTTAAAAGCTGCATGCATAAATCTGTTGGCTGATAAGTTGTGTAAATCGTCCACAACAACATTCTTTACTAGAACGCAACATTTTACCTACCTATGTGCTGCATCATCCTGTGTTTCACTCTGTTTGGCATTTCCATGATGTAACACTTTTTACCTTATTACTATACTGTATTTTTTCCTTTCTCTTGTTGCTTTTATCACTCTTTCCCAACTCAATATTACATTGTTTTGCTACAAATATTCTCCCTTCTATAGACTTGCAGCTGTGATAAGGAGATCCTTTTTGAAATTTCTTGGTTTGCATTGGTTCAATAGAAGCTGAGATGGTAGCATAACTTGATGAGTTTTACTGCTATTGGAAGTTTTAGTGTAGTTAACACAAGGCATTTATTTGAAACTCACGAGGTGACAAGTTTCATGTTTTTTTATGGCATTGATAAACTTAGAATCTAGAGATATTGTTTTGTTAGTTAGTTAGAAAGTCTTGCTGAACTTCAGAATTTAATACCATAAATTTTTTTTGCAGAAATTTATTAAAAAAGTTTATTCTAGTACTTGAGTAATTAAACATGTCAACATTACAGTGCAGAGGGTGTGTAAATGATCCTGACGGTTTCTGTTACATCTGAGTCAGTTCACAAGAAAGAAAGACAGACAAAATATCATTCAATTTATAAAGAATGCTTACTATGCTTACTTTGGCATGAAACTGGTAGACCAAGACAAGTCCTGGGCCCCACATAAAGTATGTACAGTATAACCTGTATGTCGACATTCAGCTTGTAGATGAAAGGAAAAAAAACATTTCTCATTTGGAGTTCCAATGGTATGGCAAGAGCCACAGAATCATCTTAGTGACTGTTACTTTTATGCTGTCAAAACTACTTGTTTAACATCTAAAACAAGGTCTTCCGTAGAATATTTCAGTTTGCCATCAGCAATTTAACTAGTTCCTCATAGTATTGAACTTTCTATATCAACATTCTATGGTTTTTAGCTCAGTGAAAGTGAATCTATATCTTCAAGTGAGAAGAGTGAACTATATAAAGATTTTGTAGTTTTCATTCTTGTTTCTGATACTCCATCAAATTTTGTAGACCTGTGTCATTCATTACAATATTATTAGAAATCTCTAAAAGAAATCATTAATTATGTTACAAATCCAATTCAGTTCTAGGGGGAACAAAAATTTTTTATATTTATACTAGAAAAAAATATTAAAAAATTTTATATTTATTTTGTGCTTAAAAAGTATCAGCTATATTTACCGATATTGATACTACTAGCCAATACCGATACTTAAGTATCGGTACATTACTACTTCAGCTTCACATATATAACAGAAATTAAAAACAAAAATTTTAAGGATAAATGGCAAAATGCATGTTTGCTTGCAATGCTAAAATTTTGTTTAATTGTATTTGCTCTCAAATGCAGTGAAACACATAGCAAATTAGCTATAGAATTGAACAATTTTTATTGTTTTAGACTACCAAGTGTGCTGTAAAAACATTTATAGATTGTCAGTGTACATGGTGTAGGTTAAAAAAGTTTAAAAACCACTGGTCTAGATCTTAGTCTCTCTTGGCAAGCATTGGAATGTATCATCAGTGTCCAGGGATCCACAGTAAGCCAAGAAAAGTGTTGCTTCTAGCTGGCAAAGCTCGGCTAGCTGGATGCCTAAAAGTATGGGTAAGTGATCAGACCACTTACATGCAGGCATCCAGTGACTATGCACAAGGCTTCATTCAAGACATTGTACCTATAAGGCGGGTGTGAGTGCTAAATACCAGACTGGTGCACAGTACTCAGCTGTTAAGTAGACCAGAGATAGGGTAGCTGTGTGCAGTGTTTTGGCACCAGCCTACAAGTTACCTCAGCAGTGTGACATGCAAAAATAATTTTTTGCTCAATGCCAGTAGATGGTGATGGAACATAAGCAACTTGTCCAGTTTAACCCCAAGATAAGAAGGGGTTGGATAGAGCAGTAAAAGTCTATTGTTGTTGTAGACTTTTAGCTCATGTTTGGCCTCTTGATTATTTAAATAAAAGGCTGTCATCACCATCTTAATGTAACTGAGCTTCAACTGCCAAGTCTGGAGATATGTTGTAAGTGTTGTTATGTCTTGGCTTAAAATCCTTCCAGGTTCCAGAAGAGTGCAACAATGCTAGATTGTCTGCATAAGCAAACTTTCTGGAAATCATGGAAGGCAGATCATAGATGTTGAAAAAGAAGACTGATCCCTGAAGAATGCTGTTTTTCAGATGGCATAGCCTGTTTTGCATGCTGTTACCATTAACAAAGGTGAAACTTTGGTTTCTGAGAATCTCCATGATCATTCTGATCATGTGCTTATCTGATAGAAGTCTCAGCACCTTGCAGGCAAGGTCATGGTGCCAGACAGTGTCATATGCCACTGTCAAATTGACAAATATGGCACCAGCTTTTTTAGCTTGCAAAGAATCCTTGATGTTTTGTGTCAACAGAATGACTTGATCCACAGTTGACTTTCTGCATCAAAACCTAGCATGCTCTTTAGAAAGCAGTGCATCAACGGTTGGTTCAATGGGCGTAGGTAAGCCTCTTGAGAATCTTGTAGCAGATGTAGAGCAGAGTATTGCTTGATAACTTTTTGGGTCCCCTACAGACTTTTATCAGCTTTTGGATTGTGATTACAAGCACTCTTGTTAAATCTTGGGAATTTTGAGGCAACCCAAGCACAAAGAAAGGAACATAACCAGGACTTTAAAGCAACTCCAGCATGGATTATGTGCTCTGGGAAGATGGAATCATGCTGGAGCTGTACCTGGTTTTAAGTGTTGGAGGGCAGCAGTGAATTCTCTCTGTGAGAAGTTCTTAGAGATATTCACTGGGTCTAGTGTTGCGCCCTCTAAAGGTCAGACACTTAAAAGACAAATCGAGATGACTTGTGGTCAACAGCTTCGTATCTCTTATTTCTGACTAACTGAGATGCAATAGCATCAGCCAAAAGATGACAGTGACGAGGAGAGTGTCATGACTTACCCGAAGCAAGGCTATTTGGCGGGAAACAATTCGTTCGGTGGGAAAATAAATAATTTTGATTTACCTTCACTAGCTTTGAAGCCACAGCAAAAAAGTTTTGTTATGTCACTAAAGCAGTTGCAATGGCAATTGCAATTGTTCAGCTGATATAAGCGTTAAATTTAGGAATGTTTCTAGCCGAATATTTCTCTATTTAAATTTATAATAGCTTAATTTCGAATAGTTAAATTAAAAAAAGGTACATAAATAGTTAAATTTTTAAACCAAGATCGTTTAACATATATTTTTTATAAAAAAGCGCAATAATGTAGCTTACTGCAAAGACAATAGGTTTGAAGTTTTGACGGCCTACGAATGTTATGACTTAATAATAAGCATTATACCATATATAAACATTTTTCTACATATCTATTCTGGTCGGCGCGCATAAACATTTTTTGCCAATCGGCGATGAGAAAAATACTCAATGACAGTTAAATCAGAGCGGTTATTCTATTAAACTATCAAACCATGAAAACTATTTTTTATTATATCTATTTGGTATTGTCAGAAAGCAATCAAAAATATGAAAAATAAATACAAAAAGGAAAGCTTAACAAAGCGATAAAAAGTCGGCAAAAAAACTTAAAAATAAAAATACGGCAGTAATTAAAAAGTTAAACCGGTTACAAATTTTTTTTGATTAAATTTCAATGTGGAAAGTTTTTTCCGTTGCTTACGCTAATGTTTCCAAATATGAATTTATTATGGCTAATGTCATGTTTAATGATTCTGGCACTGTGGATAAAGATAAACGGCGAAATTCGGTGGGATAAATGTGTAATTAATTTTTTCATAATATAACTGAACAAAATTGCTGTATTGTAGTGCGAATTTATTGTTTGTTATTCAAGTCACGATGGTTATTTGTTTACCTACGTGCAGATCATAAACGTCATCTTTTGTGATGTCACAAAATTCACGCCCTTACGAAAACTTAAAACAATTCTGTTGCATTAATTGCAGCTGTGCAATTAACGACTTCTGAAAAACACTGACTATGAGCGTTGTTTAACAATACAACGGGAACAAGTCTAAGCATAAGATACTAAAATTCAATCAGGTTTGTTAACAAACTTGTACCAAATGGCCATAATGCAACTATAGTCAAGATTTAAGACAGAAAATTAGATCAAGCCAAATAGTAAAACTTCAAGAAAAGTTACAAATCTTTTTTAATTAAATTTCAATGTGTGGGGTTTTTTTCTTTGCTTACGCTAATATTTCGAAATAACGAATAAATTTATTGGAACAAAACAGAGCGCCCTAAAAATGGTTTTAAAAAAATTTTAAAAGATTTTTACGCCTTCTATTAATCCAATAAATTTATCTATTTTTTCGCAACAATAGCGAAACACCGAAAACATTTTATGCAGTTTTTTGATCGTTTTGATGAAATTAAGTGAAACAAAGCGATTGTGTTTTTTGTATTTTACAGATTTTTATTCGCCCCCTGACGAGCCTTAATGGACCAAACAGACTGTTTAAGCAAATACATTTATGTCAAAATAATTTTTGGTGGTATAATAATTTGTTTAATTGCAATAAATATATATATATACTGCCGAATACTATCGAAAATCGCTTTCGACCTGCTCTGACACTGACAATTTTTGTTTTTGAAAGGCACCCAAATCGGCTTGCAGTTTCATGGCAGGAGTACTTCTTGCGTTTAGGCCGTTTTATCTATAAGCACTCACACTGAGTTCTTGTCAGAAAAAAGTTTTTTTAATCTTGGAGAACGTGCGAATAAGTTTAAAATCTGTTTAACAACATTTTGCTTGTGCTTTGATGCTGCGGCACGCAATTTCCTTGGTTAGTTATGAACAATAAACACTTTTTTCAGTTCCGTTTCGATTAACCTACAATATTTGCTAACTAAAGCATTTCTATTTCGAATATTTAATTACTTAAAACAGCTTCGAATATGATATTTAATCTTAAGTTGTGGTGAAATTGCTTAGTGTACGAAATAAACTTTGGGAGCGCTCCGCTCAACACAGTCGGAAAATAGCATTCTTTCTAATTAAGATACATCCTTCCCACAGGTTAGTTTCGCGACACAAAATAAGTGAAGCAACAATTATATTGATTCATTTCTAAGTTGTGCGCAATCCCTCGGAGGAATTCCAACATTGTTTGCGGTGGAGAATTTGGACAATTTCCACTAAATTGTTGTACCAGCTTGAATATACGAGCGTCTATAGCTTGATACTTTCGTCGCTTCGAAAATGGAGAATGTCCGTCAATCATTTTTTCCTATTCTAAATCTCGACCTTTTTGCACGCGTTTTAGACCATCAATGAGTTTCCATAGATAGTTGTGGTCCATTCGTAATTCGACCTGCAACTGACGGTGTGCAGCTTCGGCTAAATTGTTCGTGCGATCCTGCGAAAACATGATATAAAACATACACCCTTGTGCAAATTAATTGAAACAAACATCAAAAACACCAAAAATTTAGTTTTTAAATATTTTATTCAATGAATGTTTCAGTTCACATATTAGTACATAATATGACCACCGCGATTATTAAGAAGCATTTTGATGCGTTTGGGCATTGAGTCGACCAATTTTGAACAATCTTTTAAGATTTGGGGGTCCTTGTACCACACTTGAATTAGAGCCTGAATAAGCTTTTCCTTCGAGTCCATTGTACGAAGTCTTTGCTTGCAGATGGACCATAAATTTTCGATTGGATTTAAATCGGGAGAGTTTCCCGGCCACTTCAGCACTTTAATGTGGTTTTCATTTATAAATTTTTTGACTTGTTTCGATGTGTGACATGGGGCTAAATCTTGCTGAAACACACCAGATCCATCTGGAAACAATCGGTTCATCTCTGGAATGACTCTTCGTTGAACCACTTCAATATATTGCTGGGAGCGCATCATACCTTCAACTGGGTGCAAGCTACCAATGCCATAAAAATTGAAACATCCCCAAAACATCTTTTTTTGAGGGTGTTTTACGCGCTGGTCAATGTGGGAATTGCGAATCTTTTCGTTTTGTGATCTTCAAACATGCTGACTTCTGTGACCCTGGACAAACATGTGAGTTTCATCGCTGAAAATCACGTGCCTCCAGTCTTCCTTTGTCCAGTTTTTGTATTTGAGTCCCCATTTGTAGCGTTTTGTCTTCATTGTTTTTGTAAGGAGCTGCTTTTTAACAGGGCGGTATGCTTTTCTCCCAACCTCCAGGAGGCGCCTACGAACTGTTGAGGAGCTTATTTCGATTCCTTTTTCCCCCAAAGTAGTTTTTATGGCGTCACTTGTCTTTCTTGGATCATTCACACTCTCCCGTATCAGATAGGCGTCATCTCTGGGGGTAGTTTTCCTCTTGCGACCACATTTGCCTTTGCGTTTTGGGGTAACAGACCCTGTTTCTTTCTTCATTTTCATAATACGACTTATTGTAGATATACTGACACCAACAATCTTTGATATCTCCCGGTAGGTCTTTTCTGTGTTTTCACGTAAAGTTAAGATACTAGCACGCTTTCTAGGGCTAACATCCATCTTTTAAAACAACTATATACAGGGTGATTCAGCGAAGTGTGCACAAATAAAAACTCATCTTTCGGACTTATAATTAGGTCAAATGAAACAAGTTATATGCTGTGAAGATAGTAAATTTAATAAGCTTTCAGAAAATATACAAGTTATTCAATATAACCCCCTTTGTTTTTGATTACTTTCCGAAGTCGTGGCAGAACCTGGGCACATGTGGCACGCACCACTTCTGGGTCAATTTCGTCCCATGCCGATGTTAATTTTCGCTTTAGAGAGTCCAGATTTGGATGAGAAGTACGGCAGGCTTTTGTCTTAATAATATTGTCTTAATAGACCATAATTAATAATATTGTAATAATAGACCATTATTAATAATATTGTCTTAATAGACCATAACCCAAAATCCATAGGGTTCAAGTCTGGTGAAGACGGCGGCCAAAGCTCTTTCTCCCAAAAACCTTTGAAATTGTATCGACACCAAGCTTGAACTGAGTTGGCCGTGTGGGAGGTTGCACTGTCCTGTTGAAGAGTAACTCCTTGTTCTCCAACTACTTCTTGGACCCAGGAAAGGACTTTCTCCTCCAGCATTCGCCTATAGACGGTCTGGTTTATCTTGACCCCTTTTTCAATGAATATGAGAGGAGTTTTCAGCCCTTTTGATGTTGCGCCTGCCTATACCATTACGGAGGCGGGTTTTTGTCTTCTGGAAGAGCTGCGACGCTCAACTGGGACCATGTTTATGTCTGGAAGCCAAATCCTGTCATTTTGATGGTTATGGACAGCTTGAACAGTGAAAAGTTTTTCGTCTGTCCATAAAACTTGAGGCTGCGTGCCATCGACAAGTTTCTTGACCAAAACCTTTGCTCTATCGAGCCTTTTCTTCTTAGTGGCCTCCGACAAGAGATGTCTTTTGGTGAACTTGTATGGGTAGCTCTGGAGATCATCCTTGAGAATCCTTTGCATGCTGGACACGCTCACAGAGTAGTCTTTAGCAAGTTGTCTGGCACTTCTTGCAAGATTTCTCCTCAACTTCTCTCTGACCTTTTTGATCAGTTTCTTCGTCCTTACGGTTCTTTCAGGGTCACTCCTGATTCTTGGAGCACAAGTCCCAGTGTCCTTGAACCTTTTCACGGCTTTATAAACTCCTCTACAGCTTACATCCTCCTTCATCAACCGGAAAATTTCACTTGGTGGGAGCTTCTTCTTGCAATACTCTTCTATCACGTCATTGATCGTTTTACTCATCGTTTATTTTTACTTCAAATAATACCAGATTTTAAATTTTAACTCTTAAATAATAAGAAACTGAAATGTTAATAATTGAAAGTTAATAATGGACGAAATACATGTACATAAAACTAAGAAAAGTATTTGTGCATACTTCGCTGAATCACCCTGTAATATTCTAACTTCTAGTTACAAATTCTACCTAAACGAAAAGTTTTAAAACAATGATTGTGAACACATTAATGACGTCATAATAGGATTTATTAAGTCATTAAAATTTTATTTTAATAAAAAATAATCTAATAAACATTTTCTCCGAAAAAGTCAACATTTGTAATCAATTTACGCTTATTTCAGCTAAGAAATGAGGATATATAAAAGTTTGGATGTTTCAATTAATTTGCACAAGGGTGTAACTAGTGATAATATCGATGGCCGCGTTCCTCCACTATGACGTCGTCGCCCTTTAATGAGATACCCAAGTCATAATATGAGCCACTGTTGAATATAAATAAGTAATTTTATGCTACAAGTCCTGGTTTCCTTACCTACATAGCTGTCTTCCAGCCAGTCAAGCAGAAACTTTGCCTCTTGTGGTAAAAATCCTCTTAAAACATTTATCCCTTGTTCAAGTCGATGCAGCGGTAGAAATGCTAGTGCCAAATGCTACTGCAGCTTAAGGTACGGTAAATTCTGGATCTGAGCGATACGTTTGAGAAGCGATTGAATCCGAGTTAGTTTTTTCTTTACATTTTTTAAAAATGCGATGCTTTCAAAAGCTGGAGATTCATGTCCCATCAACACTGTAACCTTCCATAGCCGACTTTTATGATTTTCTTCCACATCTCAACAAAATCACAATCACTAAATTACTGGCTTCCTGTAAAACTGCTTGAAACGTCAAAAGCAGCTGCGCTTCATTCTGAATCAATTCTTGATAGTATTGCTTGCAAATTCTGTTGACTAGTAGTATCGATAAGATCTTTTTTTATGTTGCAGGAAAACAATCAAGGAAAAAACTAAAGAAACAATTCAGATGCCATCACTTAGTAAAAGTGATGTCACGCCACGATCAATCCTTGAATCGATCTTTAACAAGAAAGATGCAATGAATACCATTAAACCTGAAAAAAAACGAAGAAAACTTACAACTCCTTCAACTTCTCGAAATTCGTAATTCAATTTTTTGTGTTTGTTATTCATTAAATCATGTTGGTTTTTAGTTTATTTTTTACTGTTGTGATGTTTGTTTTAAACTTTAGTTGAAGACAATAGCTTTATTTATTTATTTGATTTTCTTGCTATGAATAGCATCGAAGTTTTTTTTTAGTTACTCCCTGTAATTTATAAAAAACAATAACTCTGTCGGTCTATTATTAAACTTTAGTGCAGTGCTCCGCAACTTTTTTTAATCTCATGGCACATTAAGAAACTTGCCAAACTTTAGGGTACACCTTGACAAAAAAAGTCAAAAAACCTAATCAATTGGCATACAAAATAAGACTATATTTTAATGAGTCAGATAGCCTCGCTAGAGCTTGAGTCAGCAACTTGTTAGCATCTGCAAAGCTTAAATGTCTAAAAAAACAAACACTTTCGCTTTTAATATAAGGAAGTATTGTGTGATTAACATTATTCTGCAGCACAACTAGCATCGTCTTGCGGCACACCGGTTGCGGCGCCCGGCTTTAATGCGTTGCTCAGACAAGAAACAAATACTGGACTTCTTTGTTTTTAAAATATGAGTTGCTTTATCGTATGTCTCTATGATAACAATCAATTAATAGAAATAAACTGTAAATATTTTTTCTAACACAGAAAATAATAAATTGTCAAAAATTATGAATTATTAAGAAAGAAAGTAATTTAAGTTTTTTGTTTTATGTATTACTTGTGTGTTTGTTTATCCTCTTGACCGAAAAAAGACAATAGCAAATTTATTGAATTTCAAACAACAGTCGATGAATGGCAGATGTCAAGATTTTAATCTTTGTATAGAATTTATAGTTGAAAGTTCAAAGCAAAGAAAATAATTTTAAGAAATTTTGAATGTTAAACATAGTTTTATTGAACAAAGGCAAAGAAGAAAAAACTCAGGTTTCAAAGCAATTGAAAAATCGTGCAGTTATTCTTAAGTCCGATGCATTCGAAGATTATTTTTGTGAGGCGCGCTTAGCCATTTATGAAAATGTGTGCAATTTGATTAAGTTTGTTTTTTTTTCGTTTCATTGTTCTGTAAAACCTCTTACCACCAATATTTTGTATTTCTTTAGAATGAATAAATCTCAACGAATAACCCCCGCACAATCTCGTACCCAGACTGATTCAAAAGCTTCACACCCCTATAACTCCCGCCAAGTCGAGAGGTAAGCTCGTAATCGAATGGAAATGACTCTATAAAATTTCAAAATAATATGCACGGCAGATTAATAATTTTTTGCTTCTTACAGTCCTGAAAGTTTGCATTCTCGTCACAGAGAATCTCATTCCGATCTCCCTGTTCCTATGAAAAAGCGAAAAAAGTAATTTTTATGTAATATATTTAGTGCTATATTGATAATAGTTGTATGAAATATAAATTCTTAAAATTCCCAAGATCTGTAGAAGAGCGCTTGTGGTCGCGATCCCAAAACCAGCAAAGCCCGTGGGGGACCCAAAGAGTTATCGACCGATATCTCTGCTCTGTGTCCCCTACAAGATTCTCGAGAGGCTTATCTACGCCCGCGTTGAACCATTAATCGATCCACTGCTCCCCAAAGAGCAGGCGGGATTCCGACGCGGGAAGTCAACCGTAAATCAAGTTGTTCTGCTAACCCAGAACATCGAGGATTTTTTTGAGGCTAAAAAGAAGGCCGGTGCCGTATTTATCGATCTGACAGCTGCTTATGACACTGTCTGGCACCGTGGCCTTACCTGCAAGCTGCTGAGACTACTTCCGGATAAGCACATGGTCAAAATGATTATGGAGCTTGTCCGAAATCGAAGTTTCACCCTTACCACCGGTGACAGCAAGCAAAGCGGGCTACGCCGTCTTAAAAACGGCGTTCCTCAGGGATCGGTCTTGGCCCCCCCCTCCTATTTAACATCTGTATAGATGTTATGTTATATAGATTCTATACGTACGATCTTCCTTCCATGATTTCCAGAAAGTTTGCTTATGCTAATAATCTAGCATTGTTACACTCTTCTGGAAACTGGAAGGACTTGGAGGGGACCTTAAGCCAAGACATGTCCACACTGTCAGCGTATCTCCAGACTTGGAGGTTGAAGCTCAGTCCCACTAAGACGGTGACGGCAGCCTTTCACTTAAACAACCGAGAGGCCAAACGTGAGCTAAAGGTCTACAACAATGGTAGACTTTTACCGTTCTGTCCAACCCCTACTTATCTTGGGGTAAAACTAGACAGATCGCTCACGTTTCGTCACCATTTAGTAGCATTGCGCAAAAAACTATCCTCCGCGTCACACTGCTGAGGCGACTCGTGGGCTCGGGATGAAGTGCTGGTGCTAAAACACTATGCATAGCCACCTTGTCTCTAGTCTACTTAACAGCTGAGTACTGTGCGCCAGTCTGGTGTCGCAGTGCTCACACTCGCCTCATTAACAGTGTCTTGAACGACGCCTTGCGCATGGTTACTGGCTGCCTGCGTCCCACTCCAACGGACCACCTACGTGTACTTTCAGGCATCCAGCCAGCTGACCTTTGCCGAATGGGAGCGACACTCACCTTGGCTTATCGTGGATCTCTGGACCCCGATCATATCTTGTATGGTCTTTTAAGTGGGTCCTCAGATACTCGCCAAGTGAGACTAAGATCCAGACGCCCGTTTGTGCCAGGTGCGCGGAATCTCTTGGACAATCTTGCCAGACTTGGCATACGCGCCTCTGAATGGACAAATCACAAATGGAAAACGGAGTACTGTGAAAATGCTTTTGAGGCTCCGTGCCTTTGTGCCCGAGACCGGTGCCAGGCCTGTTGGGATGGGCTTACCCCGAGCAGCTTGGGTTAAGCTCAACCGCCTGCGGACTGGTGTTGGGCGATTCCATTCGTCCATGCACAAATGGGGTCTCGCTCCTTTACCGAATTGCGAGTGTGGCGCCTCTGAGCAAACCGCAGACCATGTACTAACAGCGTGCCCTGTACATCGGGCACCACATCGAGTACGAGGTCTGACGGTTTTGGATGACGAAACTCGATACTGGCTTAATAACATCACTGCCAGCATCTGATCCAGGCAGTGCAGCAGTCTGGGATAGTAAAAGGATAAACCCTCGGCCCCAGTCCTGTTTGTGTCTGAGCTGGAGTGGATACCCTTCAAACGACGACGACGACGAAACATAAAATTAAAAACTACAATATCACCACATTTTAGCAGTTTTTTTTGCTCATATTTTTGCTAACGCACGGTTTAAAATCAAATTATTTTTAGTTTTTAGCTTAAACATTAAAAATGAAAACGAAACATTTTACTAAAACTTTGCAAGTTTCGGTAAATCTACTTGCGTCGCTGAAAAAAAATTTTTAATATAAAATTCAGTTGTTTTTGATTAGTTTTATTCGGACACTGTCTAGCATTAAGAAGACCTTAAAAAATAAACAAGCAAAACATTTTTAAAAACTTGCTCAATCAAGCAATTTTTCTTTTACAGAAGCATGGATATTCGTGAGAAATTGAAACCAGTCGCTGACGCCGAAAGCTTACGCGAAGAATTGTTTGAAAAGATTCTTCACTTGCGACAAACGAAAAACATGCAAGTCCAGACTTTATTTTGATACTTGTTATCTTAAAATAAAGCTCTTTTTTTAAAAAAGGGCTTTTATTTTTTTAATCTCAATATTTATCCTCCTGACTTGCGGGAAAGCGACTGAAGCGCTAAAGGCTCGTTTCCACTACGAGCGTGGACTAGAGCATTCTTTGTCTCTTTTATTGATCTCTCCGCGTTTAAAATTAAAGCGAGCGCTAAGCAAAGCAAAAAAATTGATAAAACAAATAAAGAATAATCTTTTCCACTCTCGTAGTGGAAACGGGCCTTAATACATGGGGCAAGCAATTCCCCCGACCTGCTTCCCGGATATGCCAACATATTGCTGTCCGGTGGAAATTTTTTTATTTTAATTTTTATTAGTTTTATAGAAATATGACGAAATTAGAGCTGCTTGTTAAGACCGCCCAGCAGAGGAAAGTGGGGTACAATGTCTTTTCCCAAAACATAACATGATGTTTATAAATGTAACAGTAAAGCTAAAGATTTTAAAATTTGATAAAAATACTAAAAAGTCTTGCTATTTAGAGAAACATCGCGTCGCTCGCTATTGGAGGCGATTTCAAAGAGCAGTAAAGTCTCTGAACACGATTCTGCTCCGAACGATAGCAGTTTTGGTTTTGAAAACCAAGAAGACTCCCCCAAAAAGCCCACCCCGCCCCATGTTGCGAATGGTTCCAGTTATAATAGTTCCGGCGGAAATGTGACCGATTCAACGGAACACACCGCCATACTCACGTCTGGCGTAAAACTTTTAACCCGCAAGTCGATTCGTGAACCTTCGGTGGTATCATCTGGACCTTCGGCGGTAAGCAGCTTAAAAATGTTTGTAGCTTGGGACATTTTAGCAGCAAAGTTGTCAAATATTGCTTGGAAATATAGTTTTTTTAAAAATTCGGTCTATGTAATAATAAGCTACAATATGTTAATTGTTTTCGATTTTCACCGGTTCTTATTAAAGTGTTAAAAGTCTTTGATTAGTTTTAATTTAAAACAATATAAACTGTAAAAAAGAATGATTAAAATGCATTAATTAAAATACATAGATAAAGTTTTCTCATGAGAGGGACTGCGAAAATTGCAAAGCTGGGAGACAAACTTCGGAATGTGAGGCTACGTTGGTATGGACACGTAAAATGGAGAAAAGAAGACTACGTGGGGAAAAGGATGATGGAGATGGCAGTGCCAGGCAGAAGGAAAAGAGGAAGGCCAAGGAGAAGGTGGATGGATTTGGTGAAAGAAGACATGGAAAGGGTTGGAGCTAGGGAAGGAGACGAAGTAGACCGAGTGAAATGGAGATTACTATCGCGCTGTGGCGACCCTGAGTAGGGAGAAGCCGAAAGAAGAAGAAGAAGAAGAAGATAAAGTTTTCTCAAGTTTAACTTTAAAGTACAATTGATTAGATTAGCTCAGAACAACATTTGACTGTTCTCGGCTGGAACTTTAATGAAAATGACTTTTGCTAAAACTGCTGTAACTCTTTCAGGTGCGGCAGGGTATATTTTGTCCCACTAATATAACTGGCTAATGTGCACATGTGACATTAATTGTCTCCCTTACAAATCTTTCAATGCTTTTCTGCTCAGCCGCTCAAAAACAATTCCACCATGTGCGCTATGGCATAATAGAACAGCTGAAATGTTTTATCCGATTAGTTTGTCATAAAATGTTTGGAATGCGACAGAAACAACGTTTGTGGGAGACAAGGCGCCTAACTAACCGGTTTCTGTTTTGAGGTGACGAAAAGTTGAAAAGCATATTGATCGCAACAAAATTAAACAAAAATTTTGTGCAGGTGATAAGGTAAAACTATATTAAAAGCCAATAGCAACATTTTTTTGGAGTAAGGAACGCCAGCTATAAACAGTATGACTAAATGTATGGTATAAGTTTCTATGCTAAACATAAAGTTTCCATCCTTGAGTAACAGTAACCTTGTGCAGAGTTGGCCTGATTGGAAGTGGCAAACAGCAGGTAAAGAACCGTATTGCACCTCGATTTTTTACCAAGTTAGCTGTGATAAGAGATCATAACTAAATTTAGGCCAATAACTGCTAGCATATTTGGCCTGTAAAAGCAGGTATTTGAGGTGTTGTACGTAGGTATTTTTCCCTCTCCAACAAATACGCATTTGACCAAAATACTATAATTTTGGTCATTTACGAGTAATTTTTGAGTTTCTTTTTGTATCTAAAATGAAACGTTCACTAAGATTACGACAACTAGCAACTGCATGGTGCTAGATCTAGAACAGATTTGCACAGTGCATTGTCAGAGTCGGAATTGTCAAGCTCAGATGACGGCAGTTTGTGGAGGATGATGGCAACGGCCAAGTCAGTTACAAAACGTTTTTGATGATAATGATTCGTTTTTATATACGGACTCCTACTCCTCAAGTGATGATGTGTCAGTTGCAAAGCTTGCTGTTCAGATTACTTCGGATGACGTAGCATAAAGACACTCCAGTATTCCACCTCAGCGCCAGCATTTACGAAACCATATTGGCAAATAGCCATAGTGAAAGACCTGGAAGAAAAATCCCCATTCAATTACTTTAATCTGCTTTTGACCGATTTGAAATGATAACATTTCCAACTAATTGTTATTGCCAACAAACAAACTAAACCATTTTTCACCGCAGCTAAAATTAAGACTTTTGTTAGAATAAATTTGCTACATTTGTGAAAAAGTATACGTTTTACCAAGATCACTGGAGTAGAAATCCTATGCTGTAAGATTCATATCTGTCTATTTTGATGTGTCGATTTGATCGAAAAGTTTCACCAAATAAATCAGAATTACTCCATTGATCGCAAAACTCATAAGTGGTGGCAAAGAATCTTTTGTTTTGTTGATGCTTGCATTATCAGCATCTATTCTTTACAAAATGAAAAGCGTTTATCATTAAAGAGTTTCGCTTCCGAGTAATTGAAGGATTAGTTGCTGAAGCTTATATTTCTTCTCAGAAAAAAGATCGCAGCACGCTGATAGCAATCAAAAAGAGAAAACCGTTTTTGTCTGCGGAAATAGGAGCCAAGTGATAAGATCATCAAGTCTGCTCGACTGGAAGGAAGAAGACGATGTGCGAGATGTATCACTAAACAAAAATAAGTGCGAACAAGCTGGAAATACAGTGTGCGATGTGTCCATTGTGCTTTGGAAGATCTAAATCCTACTTTCAGCTATACCATATTGTTTAGAAGCTCTTCAAAAAAACTAAGAACTGCTGAAAACACTTTTATTCTTTGTGTTTTACTTCTAATGCTTGACATAAGGGATTCTGCATGGTGGCCTTTGGTGGGACGTATTTTGAACAAAAATTTGACGTCACATTTTTCATAGAAATGATGCTAATTTTCAGCTGTTTTTGTTAAATTTGTTTTTTTTTGACCGAGAGGTAAATCGTGTAATTGCAAAACAAAAAACACTCGTACAAATTTTTTGTGCATTTTTAGCATATTTTTTCGTATTTTGCTGTCCCTGGAAAAGTTAATGTGTAAAAAATATAGATTTTTAACTTTATTTCCACAGTTTATACTATCGCTTCGCTTTAATGGTTACTAAAATCGAGTCTATTTTGAGTTGGATCGATGTGATTGTGCTAATGAGCCTAAACTTGAAAAAACCGTGCTTGTGTAAATTCTAGAAATTACAATTTTAATTTCTGCGAATTTTTCGATTAAACTTTGCAAGTTCGTCCAAGTGTTTGTCAGTCCGATCTATGTTCCATAAACCATGTAGTCTTACATAGAATTTTTTGTTTCAAGGAACTTCAAACTACGAAAGAAAATCAAACGGACCTCGTCGATCCGAGTTCCCGCTCTCTGGTTGTAATCCTTACGTCAAGCACAGAAAAAAGTAATCTCTACGTTCAAGAAGTGAAATTTTATTTAAAATAAACTGTGGGCAACTTTTTTTTATTTTATCTCTATATTTATCCTCCTGACTCGCAAGAAAGCGACGGAGGCGCAAATACATAGGGTAGGCAATTACCCCGACCTGCTTCCGGAGATGCCAAGATATTGCTGTCCGCTTGTAATTTAATAGAGATATGACTGCAATTTAGAACTGCTTGCCAAGACCTCCAAACAGGGGAATGTGCCGTAAAGTGTCTTTCCCAAGGATACAACAAAATGGCGCGAGTGGGTTTTGAACCGAGCCCAGCGCTTTAACCACTTGACCACGCTGCCATTTTGTTCTTATCAGTAAACACTTTTTTGCAAGTGAGAGAGCAAATTTAGAATGCGCCATCCCACCAATCTCAAACTGGTTTTTGCATGCTGAATCCACAAAAAATTTGTTCCAACTCCTGTTTCTATTTTTTTATCTGGCCAATATTCAGAAATTGAAACAGTGCATACTTTATTGCACTTCAGAAGATACTTTAAACTAGTGATGTCTAACTTGCGTCCCTGTAAGTTTCCTGTGTCTCACTTTTCGTTTCACATTTATAACTTTTGCTAAACGTTATATCTACTGTAGTCTTTAGAAAAAGGGTACCGTCAGCATTTCAATTTTTGGTTTGATGTAAAAAAATTTTGGTTTTCCGTTGTCTTGTAGTCCGTGATTTAAACCATTTAAAAACAGCTGGACATCCATGCTTTAAACAACCGTAGTGTTTAGGTTTATATTTTTTTCACATCGTTTCATTTGACTTTACCGATTTGAGCCCGATTTTTTTTTTTTTGTAGTAGCTCCTCAGCCCTCAAATTCAACAGTTAACTACACCTTTCTGATTGCAAAGTGTTATATATTTCTGTGCGACCTATGAGTTATATTTATAAAAATGGCCCATGCAGCAATCTTATATCTTTGCTTCTCATAATTTTTCTACTGGACGCTATCTTTTTGTTTTGTCATTAATTCTTCTTTAGCATTATTCTAAATCTTCGAGTAAAATTATCTTAACCACCAATCTTGTATTAAAATAAAGATTCTGATTACCGGCATACATTGAGCTAGGTTTTTTGCTGCAGCTTATTTTTAATATGGTTGTTTCAAGAACTTATAAGTAAAGTATGCTTTGCGCACCGATTGCGTTTGATTTTTGCTACAAAAATGTGACGTAATATAGGCCTATTCATTTTTAGGCCTCACAGTGGCAAGCGAACATCATTCGAACTACGTTGATGCGAATGTTTCCCGTGAAAACGTAAGCAAAATTTACATTTCTTAAAGCTTCCTTGCAGTTTTTGATCGACCAGTTCTATCCGTAACTCTTTAAAAGATGCAAAAATTGTGGTCGTAAATTCTATGAAGTTTTAAAACCTGTATTAGCTGAGGTTTGCCCTATTTGATTTGATTTGATTTTTTGACTTTGGTTAATTTAACCAACAGCCATTAATTAATGTTAATCAAATTTAACGGTTTCCTTCTTTTTTGAAATTTTTTTGTACGAAAAACATTTAATTCTTCAGGCGATGTAGCATTTTATTTTTAGGTCTCGGAAGTCGTATTGAGTTCTGAAGTAGATACAACGAGTGACCAAGATCCTCTACAGTTGCACAATAGTTTCCCTCAAGACCATGGTGAATTTTTAAGGTTTCGTTACAGGGCATTTCATTTAAAATCTGACAAATTTCAAAATAAATCGGAAAGTTTTCAAAATTAATCGGAATGATTTCAAAATAAATCGGAATTCGTCAAGGGCTCATTTTAATTCAAAATTCGATTCTGGGTATTTTTATGTTTACAATAGATTTAATAATTAGTTATCAAATTTAATTATAGTGAATAATTTTGATAATGGAGACAAGAAAAAAGTATGTGGCTTTAAATCAAGCACTTTACGAGCAAATAAAAGGTTGCTTCGAAAAGAATATGTGAAAAAGATTGTAGAAATTACCGGAATGGGAAGTGCAACTTTCTCAGGAAAATGTGGGATACTGTTTACAAGACATTAAATAATTAAAAAACATTAGTTTAAAACATATTTTTGAATTCAATACTTTTCTAATTAATTTAAAAATTTTTCCGATTTATTATGAAAACTTTCCGATTAATTTTGAAACCATTTCGATTTATTGTGAAAACTGTCCGATTTTTAGTGAAATACCCTGTAACAATTTCCTTTAAGTGTAAATTTAACGTTTAAGCAGTCTGATAATGTTCGAGCTTTTCACAACACAGATAAAAGGCCAGCCCCGTTTTTCCTCTTAAAACTTTTTCGAAATCAGTGCAAAACAAAAAAAATCGAAATCCACAAACGATTAGCCCGATCTTGTTTCAAAACAGAGTATTGCTGTTAGTGCTTTTGAGAAAGAATAATACTATTGTAGTTTTAACTGCATATCACGACGAATAAACAAAAGATATTGAAAAAGTAAAAAAAGTAGTTTTGTTCCAATTTTTGTTAGGGTTTTTTTCTGTACTTGCGCCTAGCCGCTTTTGCCTAAGCTTTATAGTTTCGAGTATTTTTTAGTCTTGTGTAACTTATGTTTTCAAGGTGTAATGCGAGATTTACAAATCTTGTGTTGCAGCATCAGTTGAAGCACCAATACTCTTAAGTGAATTTTATGTATTAATACCAATAATCTTTAGTTATAGTCAAATTTTAAACCCGTGTGCTTATAAATAGAAGAAAGCGATGAAGATTTTCAAAACCAGTCAGAACTCTTTTCGACCCGAGTTCAGAACTCACGTGGAAGTGCGTCAAAAAATGAAGCGACTCCCTCTTCAAATGCAATTCCCACCAACATAGGTGAGATTGACTTGAAACAAACTAACCCTAGCACTACGAGCGTGGAATGGAGCATTTGCTTCTTTTATTGATCTTTTCGCGCTTTAAAATTGAAGCGAGCGCTTAGCGAAGCAAAAAAATCAATAAAACAAATAAAGAATATTAACTCGTTTTTTAAACACAAATCCGAGCCATTTTGAACGTATTAAGAGTTCTGCTGGATTTCTGCTTCAGCTGCTGTCATCGAACCTTCGTCAGTAATATAATTTTTTTCGTCTTACTTCCCGTCGCATTTGTCGCATTTGAAGTTATTAATTTCAGAAGCTCGTCGTGACCATCAGCAGAAGAAGCTTTCCAAAAAGATTGTCCCTACTTTAAACAAGTGAGTGACGGCCGCTGGTGACTTAACTGAATTATTAATACAACGTTTAAAGAAATAACCAAATTTATTGTTGAGTGTTGAATTTCGGCAAAAGCCCCTATAATATAAGTAGTATTTTTATTCATTTTCCTTGACATATTTGTTAGAGCATTTCCGAAAAATTTCAAAACTGTTGATTGGTCACTATTAGAAATCAAATCATGTCAATAGCGAATTATTTTTTCAATATTTGTAGCAAGTTAAAATCAATGGTTAAGTCGCGCAGCGGTTGAGTTTTGAAAAATTACTATTGGGTACAAGTTACATGGCACAGCTCTTATCAATTTGATTGTTGGAATCGCCATTTTTGAGCCAATTCAAACCGCTAATATTTCTCGGGTCAGGCCGGAAATCCTTCGTCTTGAGCCAGTGTAAGCGATTGATCGTAAAAGTTAAGTTTCGACCCGTAAAAATCGAACTGTATTAAAATTCTTAAACAAGTTTAAACTCTTCATTTGCTGATGAATTTCATCGTCTGAGGTTTTTACATCTTGCCGTGTCAAATGTCGACAATAAAAGCTTATTCAACTTCCACCTGCTTTTAATTGTGGAGAAAATATTGCCAGGCTTCAGTGTTTTGTTGATTTGCCGCAGATTTCACCCCGTAAAACGCAAACCCGCGCCTAGCAGTGCAACTTTTGTTTCACACTCGCAGATGAAAGGAATCTTGGAACATTACAGCAGCTTGAAATTCACGAGGTAATGAAAGATACTGTTATATTTATTTTTAACTGATAAGAATTGCCGATGTTCTTTTAGAGATGCTGTTGCAGAAGCAGATAAGATCTTCAAAAGCTTCTTCAAACATCTCTGTCTCGATATGGCGGCAATGTCAGACTTGGCTGGACGAAGCACTATCAACAGAAGCGACTTGGAACTAATCATGAAAAGGTTCGAACTTGGTGCGGTCTGCATTACTTGCTACGTCTAGTAAAAGGACACAAACTTGATTGTTTCTGATCAACTTCAAGTGTGGTGATCTGCTGGTTGATGTTAAGGGTCACCACACTAAGGTTTGTAGTTCTAGGCAGGCCACAAAGGTTTTTTCAGCCCATTACATGCTAGATCAAATAATTTGTGATTAATACGAGAATGTGTGTAGTTGATATTGACAAGGTATTATTCTGGCGATGTTTTTTGAAGTGGAGACCTTTTTAGTATTTACCAAAAAATTACTCACTTGTTTTCCCATAAAGGTTACAAAATCTGGCCCACAGTTATTTGGTAAAACATGATGTAGATTATTACCTTTAGGTTTGCTGTATTTGGTCAACTAAGAAAACGTAATGTTACCAATAAAATGATTCTTCAATCTATCGGTTTTTTTCTAGGCAACGACTTGTAAGCAAAAAACGCCCTTTGCACATTTTAATAGAAGAAGCATTACCGCTGGAGTACAGAGAAAAGTTGCTTCCATGCGCCAAAGCGTCGTTGGATGATTTATAACAAACAGAATTATTTGATCATATATTTATATTTTCTATTTATTTTGTTGTGCAAAAAACTTGCAATAAAACTTCTATCGATTCACAGTGACTTTTAATTATGTACGCAGTAGAAATAATTCAGTTGAAGTTAGCCGAATTAAATATTCTATAAACATTTAAAAAAAGATAAAACAAGTCTTTGCTTGAACAACATGGAAGCGATTGCACAACAGCTACTGCAAAATGGTTGGATCTCCAATTATTGCACGCGAAAGCCGGTGAAGGGTTGAGCACGTGACCTGGCAGGAATAAATCATTGACATTCAACAGACAACAGTCCGCGATAGGGTTGTGATTGAGCGATGTTCTGGAAAAATGTTTTAAGTATATTATGCTGCACTTCATATCGAGAAACGTCACTTACCACAAGTGCCCTTGATATTTTTCGGTATTCGCCGCTGATTTTCTTGTACTTGCTTCGGGTTAAGTAATCCCGCTGGGCCACAATGACGTAAACCGATTTCAACTTCAAAGCTTTTAAAAAATGCAACAAAGTCGATGGCAACACTGGGGTGTGAGTGAACAATAAAGTGTGGAGTTCTGTAAAGAAATAGTAGAGTTATATTTAAACTAGTTTGTCTTCTATAAATAGTTGGCCAAGAAAGGGCAAGATTAAATGATTATGAATGAACTCGATTCGCAACAATGTGTTTCAACATAAAACTTGATAAAACCCCGAACCTTCTAAATTCAATCAAAAAGTTTTACAAACTAGGCGAAAATCTGAAAGAAGTTGCGGGGGTTTTAAAACAAAAAGTAGGCGGGGATATGTTTTTCCGGATTTGAGCTCTAACATCGTAAACCAACAAATCGCGGCGACTAAACTGTACTAAAAAGAGTTATGACCAATGCGAAACAGATTTGTTACAATAAAAAAACATACAAAAGCACTTCTTAACCTCTCGAAGCACTCATCAAACAAACTATATCGACCGATGCAATCGATTTGCTCAGTCGACCCGAACCGAGTTGAACAGTCGTAAATAAAACCTTATTCTATTAATACAATTAAACAAATCGTATCGTTATATCGAAATAGTAAATAAAATTGGAAACATATCGTCTTACGGTCACCAATTTACAGTCCGCTACATGCTGCCCAAAAAAAGCTGGACTGTTTTCGGTCTTCAGTTGACCTACTCGTGACCAAGCAGTCATGCGGTTTAAAATCCGGCCCCCATTTGCTAATGCTATTTTCAGGCTTTTATCAAAAATACATGTTCTAACAAATGAATTAGCTAATCAGACTAAATTTTTAAAAACAAGTTTTAAACATGATAAAATTTATTCAGCTGCAAAAAACTAAAACATTCGATAAGTAGGAATTTAAGAAACTCTCAACTTATTCGGACTAAAAGCCATTTAAATTTTGAGAAAACAAGACTTGCACAATTAAAAATCTACCCCTTTTAAGTGTAACCGTCGTCAGGGCGAGTCATGTTCTCGGCGCCCCTCTCCGCGGTATTCCATCCGGGTGAACGAATCACTCAAGTGATGTCGTCACTATGATGGCCAATCAATGGCTGAACAATGCCAGGCTTAGGCGGGATGAAGTAAAACTCAAACCATCCGAGTCGTGATTAGAAAGAATAACGACCACACAAGCCGCGTGCTAAGGCAAGCCCACGTTCACGGAGTTGGAGCAGATTATTTGGGGGGGCAATATCGCTCTTATGTTAGAGACACCTTAAAAAAGCTTTTTTTTACAAAATTAAAGTTCATAAACGGCAAGTCACATCGAATTGATTCGTATCGGTTCAGAAATCTACGTTGATTCTGAGAAACCACATAAAATTTGGCTTTTTATAAATTTGGACGAGATGGAGCACAATTCACCTTGCAATCCGTGCTTGCACACTGTCACTGCGTGATCGTGCGAGACTCCACGAGCATGATCGAGTTCGAGAACTTTCAAATGATGGCAGTTTAAGGCTGAAAAAAACCTCTGGTTAATGTTATTTAAAACGAGGTATGTAAAGTTGCTCAATGTTCATGCTTTTGGTCGGTATATGTTCAAGACAAGGTCGTGCTGTGATTGCAATAAAAAGATGATGCGGCGTCAAAGTTTAACAATTACGCTGACGAATCATAACGGGTTCTGAAAATATTGAATTTCAGTACCATTTGCCCACTTAAGTTCATTGAAATCTCACACGGCTCATAATGAATCGTACCACGCAGGTAACACAAATCCTAAAACGAACTCAAGAGGCTTGAACAAAGGCGGCGGCTTTTGAAAGGGCAACGAACGTCGTTAACGATCGCTTTCTAAGTTATGAACGAGGATATTAATACACACCGACAGCAAGAAGCCCGGTTCCGTCGATGTCGTGTCCGCCGAAGCTGAGTGCTTGCAATTGCGGCCAACACCAGCTAAGCAGCCGAGCTACGTTGTTTGTGAACAAGCCTCGAGCCGAACTGAAAATGTTAAAAAATTAATAACAATTCCAACAGTTTCGGGAAGCGTTTGCATAAATAATGGATAAAAACGCGGCCATAAAACTTATTGCAGTCACATGAAGCAGTTTTTTAAAAAAAAAAAAAAAAAACCGCCTTTAAAAAATTTCTGGCGTTTAGTTCAACTGACTTTATGTCAGAACAAAACAAAATTGCAAATTGGCTTTAATACTGCGTTGATTTCATTTGCAAGAAAAAAACCAAGCAATTCTTCCTATTATAACAAAGCTAAAGAATTTCACCAGGGCTGCAGTGGGGCGACCTCCAGAGACACCAGATTGCGACAAGAAGATCCGAGTGCCCACGCCACTTGATGGGAGACAGGATCGAGCGAACTCCGGTACGAAACACTGCAAATGTTCCTAAACAAAAAATTTCGAATGAATTAAAACCGATCGAAAAAACTTGAATGCAATTAAAACTTACTTGTTGTGGCAACTGACCAACCACAGCGCTCTGCTGGTGACAAAAGGATCGCATCGGTCGATTGAGATAACCAATAATTTTTCCGCACACGATTTCAAAATCATTTCCAAGCCCTCTTCGAAAACACCTGAAGCAGTAAGAAAAAGTTGAAAAAGCGATAAAACTTTAAATTTAAAATTTTAATACCTGCTCCAGTCACTTTCTCTGGTGGTAACAAGCCGATATTCTTTATACACAACGAACAAGTATCTCTCGACCAAGCGGCAATTAGTTGAAGAAGCTGAAACAAAACTTGTCTTAAAGCGCACTTCACTCAGGTCCACAAGTACAAAAATGAGAAAATAATTGCTCAAAAGTTTTATTTTAAAAAAAAATTCAAGATACATTAAAGCAAGTGATATCTGAGTGAGTTTCAATTTGCAGTTGAAAGCAACTGGAATTTAGCGAGAACAGATGGCCATGACGTAATCGCGAACAGATATAAAGCGCAAAAAACAGCAAGAATTTAGCAAGGCGAGGATTAATAATAAATTTTGACGAATACAAAGGAACGCGACAGACGAGAAGAAAGCGCAACAAGAAATTTGATTCACCTTCGGATCAATGTTGACGTCATGCAGCCGGATTCTGCTCCACAGCTGACTGTGTCTGGAAGTGTCTCGCCACTCGCGGCACACCAGAGCGCAACGGAGAAGATCAATCGAGCGCAGACGAGTGAAAACGCAAAACAAAGCAACCCTCCTGTCGGCAGCCCGGTTCGAATCCTGTCGTGCGCTCGCGATTACAATTTTATAAAAATAACAAATGAAAAGGACCAATCAAGGTTTGACAGGACTGCAATGTTTTTCAATCTACAATTGTAGGTCGGGTAATCTTTAAGCTTACCGCCTCTGCCTCTGCCTCTGCCTCTGCCTCTGCCGTTGTTATGCAAGTCGGGAGAACATACAGAGAAATTTTGAGCCTGATGATGGCGATAATCAGAATGAATCTAGTTATCGATAATGATAATCATTCAGACCGCATTTATTATTTTATTTCACAAACTGGTGGGGATCGAGAAAATTAGACTCAGTGTGATACGTTAATAATCTCATATAAGAGACTCTATTAATCTACTTCGAAACCATTATTTTAGGCTTTATTGAACAAGGTTTCGATTAAGCCACAGAAGTGCAAGGACAGTTCGTCATCACAGACTCATTATTAAAAATTACTGGCATTCGTTGAAGCTAGGAGTGCAAAACATTCTCGAACAAAGTCATACCTCCCCATCGTCGTTCATGTTCGAAAAAGGAGCAAATGAGAAACTGGTTTTGTTCTTTGTTCGATTGTATCGTTTCCTCGTCTTCTTTTCGGAAATTTCTTTGTTGCGAGAATCGAGAAATCTGCTTTGAGATAAAGCGTTAGAGCGCCGGAGAGGTGGACGTGGTTTTATTAAGCTTGTCCGGGCAATAGAACTTTTTAAAACTGAGTTTGACTAAAATCTCTAATGATGAAACGATAAAACGTTTAATTGATTTAATTACAAACGGGTGGGGAGAAATGGGTGACCGTCGTGTTTGATGGCGAACGCGATCGATACAGTCGCTGTTCGAAATCTACTCGCCCAGCATTTCTGTCCTTGAAAAAAGACACTTTAAGGCACTTTCCTCTGCTTAGCGGTCTTAGCAAGCAGACGCAAATTTCAGTCGTAACTCTAAATAAAACTAAAAAATAAAAATTTCAACCGGACAGGAATGTCTTGGATCTTTAAAAGCAGGTCGGGGTAATCATTTGGCGGTTGAACTAAGAATAGCGCCTTTCACTTTTCCTACGAGGAAGGATAAGAAGAGATAATAATACATGTAATAAAATCATAATAAACAAATTAGGCAATTCTTTTGTAAACTTAAGATAAAAAAGTTCAAGGCTTGGGGATTTTGTTTTTTTCTTCAACGATAATGCTACTTTGCGTTTTTTTACAATCTGAAACAGAGTTTCTTAAGTTTGCTTCAAGAACACCCGGAAATTTAAGATTTTCGGAATATTTACTTTCTTATCTCAAAAAACGAAATGAATTAGCAATTACATACATATATTACTTGACCACTTCCGCGCAGGAAGCGGTTATAGCCGCTCATCGTTTCAATGCCATAACAACGGAGAGCGTGTACTGTACAGCCGCATGCGACCGCATCGCATTGCGAAAACTAAGCGAAAAAATGCCGCTTTATGCGTACGCAACCGCGTCACGCTAATACCGCAAGGAAGTGGTTAATAGCACTACGTTATGAACTGGCAGATTTTTTTGAAATTAACATTAAAATTATTATGGAAAGATGAGTAGGGAATCACTGCTAACTTTTGCCAGTGCTTTGAAGCAAATGTTACATTACCGTACTAAAATAAAAAGACTCACTCGATTTCAACTAATTCTGTTTATGACCACATTGCGCTAATTTTTAACAGCCGAGATAATTAATGGTGAAAATTGACTTGGTAAAAGTACATCTAATTTAGTAAAAAAAAGGTATACGAATGGTAATTAACAATTATAATTGCATATAGTCGCAATTACTAAAAAAACATTAGAAGAAAAATAAAGACAGGTGTTTTATGACTAATTTTACTGTACCTTTTTTCTTTGACTAATGACTAATTATACCGTATATCTTTGTATCGTTTACCTCGATGGTAAGAGCTTAAATTATCCCTGAGTGAGCATTTCTCAATGGGTTGAATGTATTACAGGCCAAAAGTGATTTTGGTCATATTCATTAAAGCATTGGCTGAGTTAGGAGTAATTTCCAACTCATTTTTCTATAATAATTTTTTACTTGCCATGAAACAAACAATCTTTAACTGTAAAATGCTAGTATTCAGGATTAGTAACTTTTTTAGGTCATTAAATCAAATAAGGGTAACTGGAAAAAAAGCTTTACGTTGTAAAGTAAATTACGTGTACAACAACCAATTTCAGGAAATCTTGTACCATGTTATTATGCAACAGATCAGAAACGAAACAAAAAAACGAAATAATTTTAAATATCAGTTCGATTCTAAAAAAATTTTAAATCGTCGATGTGTAATGTCAAGGGTACATGACTTGTTTTTTCAACACACAATTCTTTTCACAGTGCTTCTTATGATAACAAACGACGCCAAAATGAATAAGTTGCTTTCAAAAACTTTTTTGACAATACTTCAGATCATATTTGAAAATAAAACTCTTATGTTGCAAACATAAATACTGAAAGAATTGATATGACAATCTAGGATTAAGCTCCAACCTGTAATTGTTGTATTGGTTGCTAAGATGGGAATCTGGTAATAATGAAATTCCTGAATCACCCAAGTGTGACGAAGCATCGCGGTGTGGCGTCATTAAAACCTGGACAAATAACAACGTAAATAAACACAAAAGAGACCTCGCTGATTAATGCATGAACTCGCGGGACGCAAACCTGCGAACAATGACGGGACAATGGACTTCCGAAAACTGAAAAAGACAATGAAGAGATTCCAAATTCTGTTTTTGTTGATATCAAGTTTTTTATTTTAATCTTTATTCATGTTCTTTTGGTATATTATGGTATTTCGACTCTGATTTTAATACAGCAAAAGAACATGAGTAAAGATTATAAAGGAATTCCAAGTTTATTTGAATTAGAAGCGATGAAGTTATTAGCTCCAAGTGAAAACTTTTAAAAATCCCTATTGAAATTATTAAGCTCTGCATAATACTGAAAGCTGTATAAAAGCTAATCAAAATTTGTAAAAATCAAATTTTAATATCTTAGAACCATCTCGCAATCCAAAATACCTGAAAATTTTAAACAATAAATCAGAAGCAACTTATTATAATAACTTACTTTTGCCTGAAAATCACTTTGTCTTTTTGTTTGCTTAGGATGAAAAAGCGGCTTTGATCTTAAATAAAAGTGAGAATTATTTATAGCAAAAGAGTTGAAAGAATTCTTAAGTAAATTTTCTACCATATTTTACAATAACACACAAACCTGTTAATTTGGATTGATTCAAGATGCCTATTGTCATTAAATGGCTCTCTTTTATTATGATAAGCCTGTAAAAAAAAGCAATGGCTTGACATCGTAGCCAACTCTACAACATTGTCAATTTAAAACCTGAAGCATGGATTCCGCATATTCAGTCCTCTGCAACAAGGATTCCATAAAATCAGCCAATTTGGCTTTTGCTTCTTGCTCTTTCACAGCAGTTGCCTCGATAAAATCCTTCAAATGTCGCTCTTCTCTGTGCAATTAAATGCGATTTGAAAGACATTGGTAATTTGAAAATGCGATTAAAAATATGGTTTTAATTTAAAAGCATATTTTAATCGCTTTTTTTTAAATACAACTTATGTATAAGTTTTCTAAAAAGTATTAATAGTTTTCTTAAAAATAGCTTTTATATAGTATAGAAAACTACTAATACTTTATAGAAAACTAGGTTTTTAAAAGAATACCTTATGATAAAATTATTTCCGAGAAAAACTACAGTTAAACTTGTTATATTTCAAATTTGGATCATTGTTTCCGAGAAAACTACGTAAGATTAAGCTTTTGTTTATTATAGAGCTTCTTCAGATCGCTTTTCCCATAAAACGATCCTATTTAAAAAAAGTAAAGTAGATTTTCAAGAAGCAATATCTCATTATAACTCCAAACAGTTTTTTGTGAATAAATTGTAATTCATTTTCTCCACAAAACACATGAGTCCACTCCGCAGGTCTTGCTTCAGTCTAACTTATTTTAATTTCAAATCGATTGGTGAAGGAAATGATTTAAGTTTGCGATAATTTTTACATGGTGAAGACTGGTTTTCAAAACCAACTTTGTTTTATTAACGAGATTATTTTTTCTCTTTATTCATACATTAAAGTTCGGTTAATCTGAATTTGATTTGGCGGATAAATTCATCCGTGTTAAACGAAGATTGGAAAACTTTTGTTTTAAGCCTGACTTTATCTAGCTTGAACTATATCAATAAAAATCACCTTAAAGTATGAGCGACCTTTAAAAATAAACAAAATCGACCCAAACCTTCTAGCATGTACAATAAGCCTACATGCAAAAAAATATAAAACACTTATACTAAACTGAGGAACTCTGTATAATACATCATTGGACACTTATAATATAAGACATTAAAACCCAAGTTAAACGAACATAACTTGTAAGTAATGTAAACATAACAAGCGCTTGTACTAATCATAATGTGGAATTATATTGTATTTACGACGTTTACAAAAGACTGATGTAAAGCGGTTGTAAATTTACTACAGTTGTAAAGCGGTAATAAGCAATTTTTATCGGAAAAGGAAAAAATCTGGATAATTAAAAGTTGCTATTAAAAAAACAAAGATTAGCTATATCCGGATAACAAAACAATTTAAATAAACAAATCCGGAATAATCGAGTTTATAGCAGAATATTTTTAACGCCAAAAGCTTTCTAGGGCTGATTGAAAAAAGAAAAAGAAAAAAAACACAATAAACAAACAAATTATTTTTTCGTAGACCACTAAGGGCCGAAAAGCAGTCCAGAAAACGAAATTTAATTTGGAAACCTAACTTACTCGATTTTTTCTTTTAATTTTTTTTCTGCATCCAGAGCCAGTGCTTTGTACTCAGCAGCTAGCTGTATGCTGATATTCAATTGTTTTTCCATATTTGGTACGTGGATTTCTTTAGATTGATCCTTATAGATCTGAATAAAAAAAATACCCGTGAAAATTATTTAAATATTTTATTGTAAAATTAGACAAAAACATTGTACAACCTGGTTGAAAAGTCAAAGTTAAATTATACATAGGCTTACATTATGGTCTTTTAATTTGTTTTTGTAAATATAAAAGAGCTGAATTTATCTTTTTAAAGGGTTATAAATAAAAGTTTTACGGCACTGTTTAACCTTTTTTTCAACTTGGTTTTCTATTCTTTTCCGTTTGGATTTTTCTGATTCGAAATTCGCTATGTCATTGCTGTAAAAAAAAGTATTTTACCAATCTTACAAAATTTTAGCGTTGACCAGTATCAGTAGCTATTTCCGAAAAATTGATTTAACTTATGTAAACTTTAATTAAGTAACGAACGTAAAAAATCTACTTGGACCATATATAGGCTCAGTAAACAGAATACAAAAACTTATCAAATATTTGTTCATTGGCCCAAACAAGTTCTTTTGGTCAATTTTATGGTGGTGAACTAATTGGCAATCCCTAAACCATGATTTCAAGCAAAACCTCTAATTACTGTAAATAAAAAAACAAAAAGAAACGAGTCAAAATGCATCAGCGTTCTTAATGTCTACCTGATGTGCTTGTTGATGACGACATCCGTGTCGTGAACCAGCTGCGACACTCCATGCGCTGCTTTCCAAGCTTTCTTAAGTTTGTTCAATTGCTCCTTTTGCTTTCGTATCTCCTCCAGTTGCTTGGTCAATTTCAATTTGCTTTCAAGTTTTTTCGATTGACTAAAAATCGAAACAAAAAACCTCGTTTTAATATAAATAAAATAAACACAAATGACTGATTCGCAAACCTGTCGAACTTATTAGCGACGTCATCGATTCTCTCTGAGTACTTGTTAAACATGTCATCGATCGCTGTACTTGGAAGCAAGTTCGAAAAATTCTGAAAAATCGGGGAAACTTTAACAACAATCTAGATTCTAGAACAATCTACGGCTGTTGCTGTACTATCACGCGGCTTCAGGTTTGCCTTTATAAACAGAGCAACTTAAATTGTGAAAGAACTTTCGCTGAAATGTAATTATGCGTTGCCCTTGGGCATTATAAAAGCAATCATGACAATGAAAAAGAAATTATTGAACACGGAGCAACTTTTGTTGGCGCTTACAAAGCAAAACACTATTAAATTGATACAACAAAGGCCGGAAAAAATAAGCGAGATTGTACTGTACATACCACAGATAGATCTTGCTCGTTATTTGAAGGAGAGCTGGGAACGAAAACGTCTAAAGAGCTTGATTTTTCTACTGCCGACAGATTTTCATTTGAAGAATGCTTTTTGGTGGAAGTTAACCGATTATTAGGCTGTTTAATGTCGTGCACGATGGAGGTATGCAGACGTAGGGCGATTAAGCTACGAAATCTTTTTCCATTGCCGCATGCTGGACATCGATAAGGCAGTAAGTCAGTCGAAATTGAATTCGAGTTGTTTAAAGAATATGATTGCATTTTCACACTTGGCAGCTCCATTTTTATAAACACAACATCCTACAAGCACCCGCCTATGAGAGAAAGTATGTTGTAAACATTTTATTTGAATAAAAATGCTGCTTTTGTGAAACAAAAACTTTAATTTACGATAATATTTTCTGTTGAACAAAGTTTAATTTTAAAATTTCTCATATGACAAGCTAAATGGTTATAAACTTGATTGACATTGCTCTTTTAAATAGCAATTAATAGTATGGCTGATGAATGTAAAATGTTAATCTGGACGAAGTGGAGTTATATTTGTCTACATCTAAAGTTGGTAACAATCCATATCTTTTATAATTTAAGCTGAATATTGAACAATGGTTGCTAACATATAATTTAAGCTGAATATTGAACAATGGTAGCTAAGAATATTGAACAATGGTTGCTAAAATAAACACTGCAAGCACAATCTAGACCAGCAGTGATTAACCTTAACACAATCTTAATACACAAGTTTTTTATATGACATCAAAGCCAAGCAATCTTAAAATAATTTTTTGGTCTTGAAAAATCAAGTCAAAGACTTGCTTTAAATTGAACCAAAAAAAATCTTTTAATTTTAAATAGAAAAAACTAAATAAAACTTTACATTAGAGAAAAATTATAACAGGAACTGTTATACAAAAAGTGATACAGAGCCACAACCACAGTTTGCCACCCCCTGATAAAACAATCTACAAGCTGTAGTGTCCTGACGAGTCCTAATAAGGACGAAACAGGTCTGTCGGCACTTGCTTGTTGATTGACTTGACCATTCTTACTATATGTTTGTTATGGGAACTGCAGGGTTTTGCTTGTCTTAACCCGTCTCTGTGTTAGCTAACTCGATGTGGTTAGCATATCGGAACCGCCGCCAGTATACCCTTGCGGTTTAGCGGTGTCTTTTGCAGTTGCGCTGGTGGAACATTGTTTTCATTGTACAATCTATTTTTTAATTAACAAATTTTGGTTTAGTAAATAAAAGAAGACAATGACAGTTGACAGGTTTTAACATTTAATTTTAATCAGCATATCATGAATAGGCTCTTTTGTTTTAATTAAGATTGATAATTTTATTAAGTTAAAAAAAATTTTTTAAAAATATATTAATAGCTTTTTTCAAAAGAATAGGTTTTGGAAATTTAGCCATGGTTCAGATTATGATAGAAAGTAAAAGATAATAACTTTTTTATAAACATTCATATCAGATTTGATTAATACACAAATGGTTGATTATTTGTGGGGATTCAAAAAATATACAAACTGAAGGAGTTCATAAATTGTACATAAATTTTCAGGTTAATCAAGGTTTGTTAGTTTTCAATTTTAATTTATTAAAAGTGGAATAAATATTTTAGGGTTATATCTTTAAAAAAATAATCAAGTTAATCTTTATTTTAGTTCTAAAATAGTATATGGTCCATTTTCTGATTTTGGTATAGTATGCAGCTTACTATGAGTTAAACAGAGCCTATATAGGTTACATTTGAAGAAAAAAATTTTTGCTCAAAGGTTTGAAAATGCCACAAAAAAGTTAAACCAATACTTATTACATTAAGGTCATATATTAAAATATATTCAAAATTTAATGAATTTCAATAAAAACAAACATTTTCACAAAAGACAAAAAAGATGATGTTTAAATCCCAAGTAGAAAAATTCTATGCCAATTTTTCCATTTTAGATAAACCTCATTTTAAACATAGTTTGCACATATTTTTATAAACTAAAAATAACTTGAAACATACATACTAGAACCATTCATGATGATTTCAATTATTTGCAGTAAAAACTAATTTTAACTTAATTATAAACTTTTTTTGAAATATATATTTTTTCCAATCAAATTTAACAAAAAAAAAATTTTTTTTAAATTTCTTTTTAAATTAAATTTCACATTTTTAGTGAAAACAATCATTAAACACTAAAAAATTTTATCAATTCAAAATATAAAGAGACCAGACTAAATATCAAAACTAAAAATTTATTTAAAAAGAAAAACATCAAAATGCTATTTAATTCACTAATTTGTAGTTTAAACTAATATTCAAAATAGAAAGAAAATCTGGTGCTCATCTGGAATTAATCCAACACAAGTTGACTTTTGAATATCCCAGTAATACTACAAAGATGTTTGCTAGATCAAGCAAGTCTTTTTAAGAATCAACCATAACTGTTTTTTGGCAGTGAAACTAACTGTGAATCTTTCTTACAGCACCAGGAGGAAATAAAAAACAAACCAAAAAAAAAAGAATCTCTTAAAGAAGCAATAGTAACCATAGAAGATTTCAGGTTTGTCTCACTAAAATAAAATTGCTCACAGTTGCTTGTTGAAGAGACTCAATCAAGCATCCCAGATCACATTTTATAAAATTTTGGCTGATAGAGCATCTGTTTTTATGTGTCATTATCAAGCCCCAGGAAAGCCAGATGTGGTTCCAATTATATATTCCACATCAAAACTTGTTTAAAATACCTAATATTTATACCAGATCTGCACAAGATCTAGTAAATCTAAGATAAAAATCGGACTTGATGGAAATGGCTATGTGAGATAATAGACCTACAAATTTTCAAAAAATTTTTTGCAAAAATCTGCAATATGCATGAACTTAAAATTACGTTTTTGTCATTGAATTCCATTAATTTTCTAAAATTATATTTCAAAATTAATTAACAACCAATACTGCAATGATTATATAAAAAATTTTATGAGGTAAAAATGCAATTTTATCAAAAATAAGCATTAAGAGGTAAACAAATTATTTTCTGACATAACTGGCAAGTGTCAATTTTAAATCTTTACAATACCCTTAAATAAAAGCCATTACCATATATTTTTATCTTTTGTTTAGTTTTAAGAGCTTAATTCTATTAAATTTACCTTGCATTTGTAATTTCTACAATTCTAGTTTTCAAGCAACTTATCTGATTTCATCGCATTTCTGGTTCCCACAAAAATTTTTAATTTTGTAAAATCAGTATAAGTTTGTTGACAACAATCAATAACATTAACTTAACACCTACTTAACTTAGAGTAACTTCTGCAAAAAATTTAAAGTTGTCTATTCAATAAATTGGGTCTAATTCTTTTAATCTTTGCTTACACATAAAACGTGGAAATACCGTAGATTCAAGAAGTTTGTTAGCGTTCTTAGTTGCAGTTGCTACTTACTAATTCGTTAAAAAAAAAAGAAATATTAAACTTTAGTGACTTTATGCGAATTTTTGTTCAATTTTAGCAACCGTCAAACGGCGCTACAACAATGCACAGTTATCAGGAATGTGGATTCGTCAAATTTTGAAGCAAGTCCAAGACTTTAGTTCACTGGCTCTTAACCTTTCATAGTTTGTAGCCCCTTTCCAAAAAATCTCCACATCCATGGACCCCGGCCCATCAATAACAACATTTAGCATTTTTTTAACGTGTTTCACTCCGTTAATTTATTAACCCTTTTAAAAATAGGAAAAGCAAGCCAAACAAAAGCAACTTTTATTTTATCTCTATATTTATCCTCCTGACTCGCAGGAAAGCGACAGAGGCAACTAATACGAAGGGTAAGCAATTACCCTGACCTGCTTCGGGAGATCCCAAGATATTGCTCTCCGCTTGTAATTTAATAGAGATGTAATTGAAATTTAGAACTGCTTGCCAATACCATCAAGCAGGGGAAATTGCCGTAAAGTGTCTTTCCCAAAGACACAACAGAATGGCGCGAGTGGGTTTTGAACCAAGACTATGTTAAACATGAACACGGCACTCTAAACACTCGACCACGCTGCCGACAATGTTGAAAAATCAATGCCATAAAAGTCAAAAATGGATAAAATTACAGTCCAAATGTAGGAGCTTTTATTCCTTTTGGTTTATCAGAGGATTTTTTTATTCAATAATACATTTGTCTCTAACGTGTTGAAATCGAATAGTGATGTTTGGGGATTATAAAAGCTGAAATGCGGTAACAAAATCTGTAAGTGACTGATTTGAGTCGGTAAGGGGCGAACCTGGTTTATCGGAGTTCAGACATGGTTCGGATAAACGAGGTCTGATAGTTAGTCAAATTGCTGCTATAGAAAACTAAATAAAATTTAAACTTAATTTTACAATTCACGACAAAGCCACTTAGAGAACACCTCTACTTGTGACCTTAAGGGGAGAAAAAAACTCTGTGTTATTGCAATCTGAGATTGTTTTGAAAAGTAAAGTTAATAAAAAATTTTCAAGTCGGTAGCGCATATTTATTGCATTAGGAATGATATAAAATCGGTTGTACGATTATCATAAAACAGTGTTCTACGACAGATCAATAGGAACGCCGAAATCGGGTTGGGCTAGGGTGATTTTCTTAAAATGATTTTAAAACGTTGGGGTACAGGGGGCAGATGGTGTTCTTTAAAACTAGCAGGATAGAACCAATGTGTTAAATTTGTCTTTACAATTAGCCTACTGTGTATAATCTCAACCACGATTAAATTCAACAAAGTTTTTAAAATATTGATTTAGTCAAGGGGTCATTAAACTTTTTTCGAAAAGAGCCATGTAGCAAATAACAATAGTTTGGCAAGGGGGACAATTTAAGTGTGCTGAAGAAATTTTTTTTTTTCTAAAAAATTGGTGAAGATCAAAAAAAGATATTTACTCTAGTTTGAAGATGTAAATTTCTTTTAGTTATAAAAAATATTTGCGGACTTAGTAGGATTTTTTAATTATTAAAAAAATACATGATAAAGAAAAAAGACAACAACGGAGTTTTAAAATTATGACGCTATAAAAAGAAATAGTAGGTCACTGTTATAAATTTTTATGTTTTAGAAGTTCTTTTGGTTAATTTTAACTGCCTGACATATAAAAATTTAAGCAAATTTGAATTAATATAAGCATAGGCGTACCAGGCAAAAAAATTTGGGGAGCGACGAAGTTTTGCCCAAATTTTGTGACATTTGCCCGAATCATGATTTTCTAGTACTTTACGGATAGGAGAAAAAAGTTTTCTGAGATTCTAGGATGAAAACCAAAAAAAGGTTTTCACTTAAAATCAGTCTCGGATTTCTCAATTTTCGTCCGAAAATCATAGTGTTCTTCTCTAAAAAAAAGGTCATCACCTAAATTTGGTAACTATTTTTTGCAATTCATTATTGTCGCTGCCCTAAAATTCCTGATTTTGCCCAAATTTTTCATATCGCTGCCCGAAAAATTCTGGTTTTGTCCAAATATCTCCTTGTCAATGCCCGAAAAATTATGATTTTGCTCAAATTTTGGAAACTTGAGGGCAATTAACTCTCGCCCCCATTTCAGGTATGGCTATGAATATAGGCTCGTGAAACTGTCTATAAGAATCGATTAAAAATTCGTTCAAGTAAACTCTCACCTAGTAAAAAATTTTATCTTTTGCCACAAAAATAGATCAAGGTTTATTGTTTTCAATCGTTTTTACTTTCATGTCAACGTGGCCAAGTGCTTAAGAGCACCCTATTTATGGCGTACGCTATCGACACGGGCGGTCATGGTTCAAAATCATCTCTCGTCATTTCGCTTTTTTCATTACAAGAGTATTCTCAAATATTATACTGTTCTTTTTTTTACAATTTTTTTTTTCCAGATACATTTTACGGTACTTTTTTTTGCTCAGCGGTCTTAGCAAGCAGTTCAAAATTTTATTCATATCCATAGCCGTATCTTCCGGGGTGCCAAGGGGGCAATTGCCCCCAAGTTTTCAAAATTCGGAAAAAATCATAATTTTTCGGGCGGTGACAAGGAAACATTTAGGCAAAACCAGAATTTCTCGGGCAGTGATAAGAAAAATTTAGGCGAAGAATTTTATTTCAGGAATTTTATATCGTATCAGGAATTTTAGGACAGCCACAATGATCAAATGCAAACAATAGTTACCAAATTTAGGTAAAGACTTTTTTTTATAGAACACCATGATTTTGGGACAAAAATCGAGAAATCTGAGACTGATTCAAAGTAAAGACTTTTTTTTGGTATTTATCCTAGAATCTCAAATAATTTTTTGTCATACCCGTAAAGTATTAATACTAGAAAATCATGATTCGGGAAAGTGTTACACAATTTGGGCAAAACTTCATCGCTCCCCAAACATATTTTGGCTAGTACGGATACGGTCACATCTCTAAAAAAAAATAAAAACTAAAAGTCGGGATCATCTCGGTCGCATTTTAAAAAAATTTTAACTTCGTTTTTCAATGCAAGCGATTAAAATTTGTTTAATTGTTGTCACCAGATAGTTTTTATCTTTTTATCTCTACAAATTTTCGAGGCGAGTGTGAGCACTGTGACACCTGACTGGCGCACAGTACTCAGCTGTTGAGTAGACTAGAGATAAGGTGGCTATGTGTAGTGTTTTAGCACCAGCACCCCATCCCGAGCCCACGAGTTGCCTCAGCAGTGTGAAGCGCGAGGATAGTTTTTTGCACAATGCCACTAAATGGTGACGAAACGTGAGCGATCTGTCCAGTTTTACCCCAAGATAAGTAGGGGTTGGACAGAACGGTAAAAGTCTACCGTTGTTGTAGACCTTTAGCTCACGTTTGGCCTCTCGGTTATTTAAGTGAAAGGCTGCCGTCACCGTTTTAGTGTGACTGAGCTTCAAACTCCAAGTCTGGAGATACGCTGACAGTGTGGACATGTCTTGGCTTAAGGTCCCCTCCAAGTCCTTCCAGTTTTCAGAAGAGTGCAACAATGCTAGATCATCAGCATAAGCAAACTTTCTGGAAATCATGGAAGGAAGATCGTACGTATAGATGTTAAATAGGAGGGGAGCCAAGATCGATCCCTGAGGAACGCCGTTTTTAAGGCGGCGTAGCCTGCTTTGCTTGCTGTCACTGGTGGTAAGGGTGAAACTTCGATTTCAGACAAACTCCATGATCATTTTGACCATATGCTTATCCAGAAGTAGTCTCAGCAGCTTGCAGGTAAGGCCACGGTGCCAGACAGTGTCATAAGCAGCTGTCAGATCGATAAATACGGCACCAGCCTTCTTTTTAGCCTCAAAAGAATCCTCAATGTTCTGGTTTAGCAGAACAACTTGATCTCTGGTTGACTTCCCGCGTCGGAACCCAGCCTGCTCTTTAGGGAGCAGTGGGTCGATTAATGGTTCAACGCAGGCGTAAATAAGCCTCTCGAGGATCTTGAAGGGGACACAGAGCAGAGATATCGGTTGATAACTCTTTGGGTCCCCCACGGGCTTTCCTGGTTTTGAGATCGTGACCACAAGCGCTCTTCCCCAGATCTTGGGAATTTTGAGTCGGCGCAAACAGGAAGATAGGACTTCAAATAGTCGAGATGACTTGCGGTCAACAGCCTCGTATTTCCCATTTCTAACCAGCTGAGATGCAATAGCATCGGCTAAAATGGGACAGTGATGAAGAGAGTGTCGTGCCCTACCAGTAAGGTTGCTCAAAATACTCCACGCTTTTCGACTAGAGTGTGAGAAGTCAATGCTCCGAACTGCTTCGGACCATCGATCCCTTCGCTTTCTGTCAAGCTTGGCAAGCACAGCTGTAGCAGCCAAACTTGAGTCGTCTCCTTGAGGAGACTGCAGAAAGGTTTTATAGAGGGATTCACACTCTGCATCCCAACACGGAATAGAGTTATTTCGATATCCGCGGGGGATAGTCTTTTTGGCTGCTTTCTTAATGGTGTTACAGAAGTCTTGGTAAGCCGCATCTACATCAAGTGAATCAGGCGGCAACAAAGTCTTTGCGAATTTATTCTTCAAAAAAATGTAGTGACTCCATTTGGCCTTGCGGAAGTTCCATCGCTTAACAGGCATGCTTGGCACTGCCATAACAAACCTTGGTGGTGTAATAAGCGAAGGTCGATGTTGTGACCTGGGGAACTTGTCAAGGACACGTCTATCTGGTAAGCGACTGTTTGGACCTATGCTAGCAAAAGCTAGATCTGAATTGGTGCTAATGTTTTAGCGGCCGGCAGTGTGCTTGGCATTATATAGGAGGGCAATACTTGCCCAGCCAGCCAAGCACTCACCGTACGGACCGTTGTCATCGTAACCCCAGTCAGCATGACGACAGTTAAAATTGCCAGCGTAAAGACAGGGGTGAGGAAACAATGGGAGATTTAGGTTCGCAATCGCGTTGGCGGTGGTTTGTAAGACGTTGACTAATTTATAGCCATCAACGTCCACACACAACCACTCGATCTCCGATGTCGGTGGAGATTGGTCCAAAAGTGTGTATCTCAGTCGCTCGTGGACAAACGTAGCAAGGCTATGCTTCCTGCTTAAAGAAGATCCAGCTAGTTGGTAGTTTGGAAGTACCAACTTCTCTGGATCAGTGCAATGGGTCTCCTGCAGTAGGATGTCGAGTGCCTCAGACTGCATAGCGAGGTGATGAAGAACGTTCATCTTGCTTGCAGTGAGGCCTTTGATGTTCAGCTGAAGAATAGTGGGTCTTCGGAACTTGTTTGCATGTGCCCTAAAAAGGGCAGTTTTATCCTGGCATTGTTCCGTCCTGAAAAGGACGTTTGCCGATTAGCAGACCCACACTGAACATCGGAATGGGTGGATACCCCTTCGTTTTGGTAGGTTCGGTTTCGTTCTGTCATCTTTAAGACCAATGAACAGACTTACTCACGACCCAGGCTACGAGAAAGCACCTACCATCTGAGCCGCCCTTATACAGATGTAGCCAAATATTTCTTTTAAAAAGGTTTAAAAACTCGATTTACAGTATCATCTTTTTTGTGTTTTTCGTAATAAAATTGTACGTTTCCCAAGTTGCTGTACTGTATCCGGATCAAATGCTGGTTTTGACTTTTAAGGTATCATTTGGTTTTGTCATCATACTTTTTGGGGCTCAATGTAGTACAAGTACGAATTAGGAGTACAAGTACAATTAGGAGTACGAACGCTTACACGACGTGGTTGCCGTTTCTTCATTATCGCCGGACTCGCAATTCAATGACGCAAAATCACGTTTTAAGACTGTTAGGACTGGTTTTAAAATCAATCAGTAATTTTTTTTTTTGTAAGAAAGAATTTTATGATTTTAAGCTAGCTTCTTGCAAAATCTCCGCAAGCGTGAATAATGAAACGAGCCTATCGTTTTGTTTTTTTTTTGCACTTTTCAATTTAAGCTTTGCTTCTATTCTTCGGCGAACGCTCTGAGAGTGAACCAAGCTTAAATATTTTTTTAATAATTAACATTATTTTACTGTATTCGCTAATTGTATCAAAATGGTTTCGGTTAGAAAATTATTCTACTTTTGTTTTCACCATTGCACACTTATGACGTGATAAATAATATTAACATCGTACTAAAATAAAGAGCAATTCAGAGTGGATGATTAGACTGTAATCTCGGAAAACCGGAGATGCTATAGGTTAAGAGTTATAAAGAATTTAACATTTTTGAAACGGTTGTCAAAGTAGAAACTGGATATAGTGAACATGGTAGGTTGATATAAACTTATACGAGTTTATTTAGATAAAGATTTTCGGTTTAAAAAAACGCTTCCAACAGGTATTCTGGAATAAAATTTAGCCAAAAGCTCATGGCAACTAGTTTTAAGAGTATTAGCGGTAATTGATTTATACCAAAAGTCGTAAACATTTTAGTGATGGAGAATGCTAATACAACAGAAGCGAATCGATTTTTTTACATATGCTATGAAAATGAAAAATAGCATTTTTAGAAAATGATTAGCAGAAACGGTGTTTTCACACTTTTTGAAAATGCAATTAAAAAATAAGTTGCTCCAAAACATTATTCTAACTTTTTTTGGCCAGGTCTAAAATCCTTGTATACGTCATTGAATTTACTTTAATTTTTCTATTGGTCACCGCATGAGGATTGAGGTAAGTTGCTTGTGAACCACAAGGTGAAAACTTTTTTGGGTTATCATAACTGAATTTAGTTAAGCTGATGTTAATTTTATTTAAGCAAAATCTTAAGCTTTTTCAATTTTTTAACTATAGCCTTCCTACACTTCCTACAGTGTATTTGTCAGTGTATAATAGGATTGCATTATCTGAATAGGCGAAATTCCGGACAGACATAGGCGTACCAGTTAAGAAAAATTTTTGTAGGCGCGGACAAAATAAAATTGTCTCGGATTCCAGGATGAAGGCAAAAAAAAAAAAAGAAGGTCTTCACTTGGAATCGGTCCTGGGCTTTTCAATTTTTGTCCCAAAATCGAACATACGAGTTTCATGTCCAAGTTCTGAAAATTAATTTATACTGAATGCTAAAATTCTGGACATTTGAGTTTTTTGAACAAAATCGGCAACTTTAGTGCATAACCATTCCTAAATTCTATTGTATATCAATACCGTGCAAAAGTATTGCGATGATGATGATGATGATGATGATGATGATGATGATCATGATATTTTATTCATGCTTAGTAACATTATTAAAGCATATGCAATGTACTATGAAGCATGAAAAGGAAACGCGACACAACGACGAACGTTAAACATGCAGAAAGTATAGAGAGAGTTGAGAAAGAGAAAAAATAAGAAGCACGGCCGCGTTACCTAAATCAAATTAAATATTATTATTTAAAATGACAAAAAAGACAAAAAAATGACAAAAAATGTGCAGTGCAGGAAAGTTATGTAAATCATTGGGAGGCACAACCGCCCAATATTGTTAACTATGAATTTAGCTCAACTGAGCATGGTGAGTAAAGAAAACCTTCCGAAAAGAAACCTCACCAGGTCTGGAAACCTTTTCTGGATGCACTGCAAATACACAAAAACATGGAAATAAAACAAAATATACTTATATATATATACAGTTCGAAGAGAGAATAAAGAAGTATAAAGTTTAGAAAAGAATAGAACATGCCAACTGTGTAAATTGATTTGAATAATCAGTTAAAAATAAGGTTGATTGTCCATTCAACGGTTTGAATTTGTTATATCAATTGATTCCAATTCTCTTGCATAGCATACACTCTTTCTTGATAGAGATTGAAACTGTTTTGAAGATTGTGGCCTGATTGAGATCTGATAAGAGAACCAATGTTGATGATTGCTTTTTACAAAGACATGTGCTTGAACTTTCTGAATTTATTTTTATCTGAAATAGAAATGCTTTCCTGGAGTAAGTAGCTCATTGAAATCGTTAAATTTAGATCTTATTGAATATTTAATTATACATTATTTCTAGTTTACAGATGTATAAAAGCAATACCTTCATGCACTGTCAAGTTATGGCGCCGAAAAGACAAAGCACCATTAAGACGTGGTTATAGTTTTATAACTTAATTTGTAAAATCTTTTATTGGTCCTTATTTATATTGATTCATTGAGTAGGAATTTTTTAAGATTGTTTCGGAAACATTTGAAAGTCTGGTTGCTAATTAATTTTTAAATTGGCTGGGAGAGAATTCCAAATGAAAGGGCCTTGATAAGAAAAAGATTGTTGTGCAACAGTTGTTTTACAATGATGTGTTATGTATTGAGCTTTGTTTCTTGTATTGTATTTGCATGGATTTGAATGCAAATTACAACTATAAGCAGGAGATGTGTTTTTTCACCTTGTACTATTTTGAACATAAGGGATGCAGTTTCTAATTTATATAATTGATTTATTTTTAAAATGTTGCATTGTTTCATAATGCCATTTATGTTGGAACAATAAGGCAATTCGAATACCATTCTCAAGAATTTGTTACAAATTTGCTGAAGCTTTGTAATTAGAGTTGAATTACCAAAACACCAGTTTGAAATGCAATATTGGAGGTGACTGTTAATTAGAGAATGATACAGAAGGAGTAGTGAATCCTTTTTTACAAGTGATTTTATTTTGCACACTACACCATAACAGCTTTTTAGCTTTGAAATCAAGTATTTCATGTGTAAACTCCAGGAAAGATTATTGTGAATGAATACACCCAGAAATTTTAAAGAATTTACCTGATCAATTTGTCTATTTCTTTTTGGCAAAGAATGTTTACCTCCAACATTTGAGTTTGGAGTACTAAAAACATAAATTTAGTTTTTTCTATATTTATTGACAATTTATTAGAAACCAGCCATCGATCAATTAATTCCATCTCTGATTGCATGAGTTGGAATAGAGTTGATGTATTTTTATGGCTAGTCCAAACAGTTGTATCATCAGCAAACATAATGGCTTTGCTTTTAGTTAAGCAATTGTTAAAATCATTCACATATAAAAAAAAAAAGAGAGGGCCTAAAATAGACCCTTGCGGAAAACCCATGGTTGATGAATTGTTTGTGAATGATAAAATACCAGAACACACAACTTGTTGTTTTCTGTTGAGTAAATAGTTCTTAAACCAAATATATGCTTGTCCTCTTATTCCATAGTGGTCGAGTTTTTTTAGTAGTATTTCAATGCTAATTGTATCAAATGCTTTTGATAAATCCAGGAAAATAGCACGGCTTTTTTTGTTTTTGTTGAATGAATTGGTGATGCTATTTATGAGAAGTGAAATAGCTTGGAAAGTAGAACATTTTTTTCTGAAACCAAATTGATTTTCAAAAAAAAATTATGTCTGTTTAAAAAGCTAATTACTCTGCGGTACATTATTTTTTCTAAAATTTTGGAAATATTTGAAGGTAAGCTGATAGGCCTATATTTATTTATGTGACTAGTATCACCCTTTTTATACAAGGGTATGATCTTGGCAATTTTGAAATCACTAATTACTTTACCAGTAGAAAGAGAAAGGTTGAATATATGTGAAAGTGCCATGATAATATTATCAGGAGAAGATTTCAGTAATTTAAGTGGGATTTCATCAAAACCTGCACTTAGTTTTGGTTTGCTGTTTAAAAGTATATTTTTTACTTCCATAGGGCAAGTAGGCCAAACATACATAAGTTTCTTGAATTTTGTTTCCAAGGTATTCAGAATAATTATTTTCATACTTAGGAAGTGTACTAGTATATTTATATGCTATTGATGAAAAATAGTCATTGAATAGGTTAGCTAGTTGCTGTGGATCAGTTATTTTGTTGGTATTTGTGTAAAGAGATTTACACTCAGGTATATTTTTCTTCCCCAAAAGGCTATTGAGAGTCCTCCAGGTAGCTTTTATGTCATTTTTATTAGATTCCAGTTTATTTTTAATGTGTTCTTGTTTTTTTTTGTTGAATCTTTCTGAAATAAAGATTACGAGCTTTTGTAAACTGTCTTTTTGTTTCAGGGGATTTTGTTTGCATGTATTTCTTAAATAATGCTTCTTTGTTGGACAATAATTTTTTGAGCTCATCATCAAACTAATTATGATTCTTTCTATTGCCTTTGATAAAATGTTTTGGAAAGTATTTGTTAAACAGATTCATATAATATTTCAAAAGCACCTTGAAACTTATATCCGGATCTGTTTCTTTTAATACTGGGTCAATATTGATTTTTTGAAGTTCATTGTTAAAAAGAGTTATTTTGGCACTTGAAAAGAATCTTTGCATCTTAGATTTAGATTGAGGATCAATGCTGTTTGCATAACTCAGGAATAATGGAAGATGATCAGAAAAGGACTAAAGATGACACTATTGGAATTAAATTAAAACACCAAAAAAGTTAAATACGTTTGCCATAGATATAAGAACTGTAGGCGTACTAAAGTTAAACTCGTAAAGTAGATTTCATGTTTTTTGACGGCAGCTTGGCAAGAAAATGAAGATTGTTTTAATGACAATCGTGATCAAAATAGCTTTATGTCATCTCCTGCTCTCCTTGTTCGTTCATACAAGAAAAACATTTCTTCTGCGCGGCTGTCTTGTCAGCTGGGTCTAAATTACAGTTACAAAAGTTTTAAAAATAAAAGTAAAAATTTTATCTGAACGGTATAAATAAAATTTCATGGGCAAAAGCACCTCAAGAAAGGCCTTGACAATTGCTTTAAGTATCAAATCTCCCTTTAAATATCAAATCTGCGGATTCTGTCCTGCAGACGTTGAGAAGTTCTGCCCACGTACCGGCATTCGCAGCGGCACACGTATTGGTATACGACCATGCTTAGTTGAGAAGCAGGCAGAACGTCTGTGAATTGCAGGAAGAATTCGTCTGGTGGTGAAAATAACTCGCGGTTGAACTGTTGAAAAACAATTTAGAATGCTGCTCTTAATTTTCTTTTCAAATATAACAGAAGTTTCACCAATCCACGGTAACTTCAAGTAAACGGGGCATCGTTGAGGACCTTCTATCGGATGTTTATGAAATTGCAGGATTTTCTTTGAAATTCTTGCATTGATCACCGATTCTGGGTAACCATTTTTAAGAAATAAAGATTTAATAGTGTCCAGTTCTTGTTGGGGGGAAGATTGTGAACAGATTTTCAATGCACGGTGTGTTAAAGTTGCGATCAGGTTAGTTTTGCGTGTCTTTGGACCAAAGGAGTTCCATCTAATATATTCACCAGTAAATGTAGCTTTCCTGTAAACCGATGTAGTAAAATTGTTGGTTGATTTGGTGACTAATACATCTAAAAACGGTAGTGATTGGTTAACTTCTTTTTCACTTGTAAATTTGAGCGAGGTATGCAAAGAATTTAAATTAGTTAAAAATGTTTCAGAATCCAGTTCATCTTGGAAGAGAGCAAATATGTCGTCGACGTAACGATAATAGATTTGAGGTTTGGAAATTTTGTCGAATAGTTTAGATTCATAAAATCCAACAAAAATATTTGCCAAGGCCGGACCAAGCGGACTGCCCATAGCGACTCCGTCAATTTGCCTGTACGTACAATTATTAAAACTAAATTCAACGGAAGATATTGCAATTTTCATTAAATCAGTAAAAACATGTTTTGGAATCATTGGCTCAGGAAAATCACCATTGTAGAGAGCTTGACTGCAAATTTCGATCGTTTCAGCTAGAGGAACATTGGTAAATAAACTGCAAATATCATATGAGCAAAGAAAACATTTATTAGGATTGACGCTAAGTTTTTGTATTCTTTCAGCGAAGGTGAAAGAATCTTGAATGCAATTGATTGAGTAACGATTTAAAACAGGTTGAAGTAGAGCAGCAAGAAATTTAGCCAATTCGTGTTGAGCAGAACCGATCATGGAAAGAATGGGGCGACAAGGAGCATTTTGTTTATGAATTTTGGGTAGTCCGTACATTCTAGGCCTTTGTGACCCAGTGGGTCTGATGACTTGGTAAACATTTTGAGGTAATTCATCAGCTTTAACGAGTTTTAGCAAATGTCTTTGGAGCTTTGCTTCATTTTTTTCCGTTTTGTCGAATTCACTGACAGGGCCAAGAAGTTTAAATTTACTAGTGTCCGATAAAATGCACTCCATTTTATTCACATAGTCAGATTTATTAAGAATCACAACTCCGGAGCCTTTATCGGGTTTAGTAATTAGGATTGCTTTGTTAGACCTGAGTGATTTAATTGCTTGAATTTCATAAACATCCGATAGAAGGTCCTCAACGATGCCCCGTTTACTTGAAGTTACCGTGGATTGGTGAAACTTCTGTTATATTTGAAAAGAAAATTAAAAGTAGCATTCTAAATTGTTTTTCAACAGTTCAACCGCGAGTTATTTTCACCACCAGACGAATTCTTCCTGCAATTCACAAAGACGTTCTGCCTGCTTCTCAACTAAGCATGGTCGTATACCAATACGTGTGCCGCTGCGAATGCCGGTACGTGGGCAGAACTTCTCAACGTCTGCAGGACAGAATCCGCCAACATGTCCCGAAAACTATCCGCAACAAAACCAATCAAGAAAGAATTCAGCCAACGCGAAAAAGTAAAATAAACTCCTCGACACCTAATTGTGATTCGGCTATTGGCACTCATCTTCTAAAACATCCAAATTGCGCCCTTCACTACAATGATAATCAATTTTCAATTCTATCCAAAGCCAGATCTGAATTTCATCTTGCTGTGTTAGAATCCATCCACATAACCTCAAGCAAACCTGCATTGTGCCGTCAAAAAGAGTTCGTTTATAGGCTTAAATTATCAACATAATTATATTGGTTTTATTCTATTCTTTTTCAGACTTTAAATTACAACTATAATTTTGCCAAGTTAAACATCCAAATTCCGTCCAATAAAAATTGTTCCATTTCTAACTCGACGAAACGACAAAAATTTTTTACTTTTTGACCGCTTGGTGGCTGATGCTTCTAATCAACTGCGCTTCAGTATAATTTCTTACTCGGCGAAACGACAATCTTAAGCAATATAATTTCGACATTTCAGTTCTTTACTCATTGTAGCGATGTCTCCTGATGAGAGCTACACGAAAACGTTTGAGTTTTCTTAAACAGCCTTTTTCAAGGCTACCCTCTCTTTATAAAAGAGTTTTGTCTATATAGATGGCCACATCTATAGCGACATTTCAGGCTATTTTAAAATTTTGTGCCACAAAAAATCTTTTTAAATAGTAGTTTGTTTTTAGTAAAACAAAATTTTAACATTACTCATAAAAAAATTGATTTTATTTTTGTTTCTGTTTATCCTACTGCAGCAAAAATAGGCAAAAAAGGCTGCAGAATCATTTTAATTGTTTTGAATCTTTAGGTATTTGCATGATTTTTTAAAAATGTTTTACATGAAAAACTGGCAACTTCAAAATATCGATTAGTTAATAGTTTAGTTTAAACTTCAAATCGGTTTTCACTTGAAACCTCATCATAAAAAATCAATAAAGCAACTTCAAGTACAGTGCTTGTTCCTGTTGTTAACGTTTAGTTATTTAAATACCTGTGCTTGGTGACGACGATATCAAAAGAAATTAGTCAGTTATTTTATCGGGATTTAAATACAAAAACTATCGATTAACTATGATTTACGTCTCTTTAATTTGGATCTTGTGTCTTGACTTGGTATTATGTAAAATCAATTCTGTTCAGCAGCAACCAGAGAGAAAAGACTTGGTCGTTAGTTATGGATCAAAATTACAATTTTCGGGAAAAGACAATAGATTTGAATTATCACTTTTTACCAAACAACTCTGTCCAACAATCACATTCGAAAACGCCAAAGAAGAGGTTTGTTTTACTTAAAAAAAGTTTTAATTCATAGGATTAAGAAATAATTCTAGACTTTTACGCTCATAAATGCGCTTTATCAGTTCAATGGTTTTGGTATCTAATTTACTCTAATGCTCTTAGTGTTGCTATTCTGTTAACTTTAAAAAAACGTTGATAATTTTTTAATTCCAAAATGTTTCAGAAATTAAAAAATGTTCTTGTTAAACTTAATTTTACTAAAATTTAGTAGGTTGACCATAAATACTGTAACTGTTAAAATTAGCTAATTATATTTATTTGTATACTGTACTTTTAAAACATTAAATGAAATTTGTAGACCAACTACACTTTACTGATGTTGGATCCTGACGCACCATCACATGATAATTCCACCGCTGCTGATTGGCTGCATTGGGGATATATCAACGTTCGAGGAAAAGATTTAAAAGCTGGCTTTGAACGAAAAAGAAGTAGCGGTCATCAGTTAATAGGTCCGGTCGCGTATGTTTTCTTATATTCTCGCTGATTTTAAATTGTAGCCGTTTAGGAGTTTTCTTAATCAGATTTCAGATATTTTGGATCGTTATGTCGGGTTGAAATTAGACTTGTTTCTAGATGACATGATTGTCAAACTGAGAGAATTGCTTGAATTTTTGTTTCAAGCTCAAAATGACTTGCGTTTTTAAAGCGTATCTAGATCGCAATTAATAGCAGTCTGGGATCCAGGCAAGTGATCTCTGGATCAAGTCGCCGAATTATTTTCATAAAGGATAAATAGGCTGACGAAAAACCCAATGCCTTCTTAAGCTATTTTATAACTAGTGAGAGAATTTGGGAAGAGAAGCTGTGTCTAATTCTAATTTGTTTTGCAGATTATTACCCGCCGAATCCGCCCCAAGGATCAGGGCCTCATTGTTACCAATTTATTCTATTAGAACAAGCTCATAAAATTGAAGAAAATAATTCCAGTTTAAAAATAACAAATCGAGCTCGTTTTGATCGAAGACTCTTTTTTGGTAGTCACCGTCTAACCCCAGTTGCCGAAGCTGAATTTATTACAGAAAAAATTTGAATTTTCTACTCGTATTAAATTGAGCGAAATATTATTACCTAACGTTGGGGGTGATATCAATATTAAAAGAAAGAAAAGCTGATAAATAACTTTAACTTTTTTTAAGAGTTTATGATTTTAAGATGAAATATTCAAAGAACACTTATGTCTCCCTAAATTTAGTTTAAATCTTATTAACAAGTACAGTACTGTTATTATACAGTTGCACTTTATTGATAGGTGTTAAAAACTTGAAAACTTTTAATCGAGAACGAAAGCTTTGAAAGAGAGGTTATTTTCTTATACCAAAAATTTTTGGAAAGCAGCCTTATTGGATTTAGCTTTTCTGAATTTATTTATCTACATTATTAAAAACAAGACAATAAAACAAACGTTTTTGGCTAACTCAAGCCTTCATCGATTTTCATAATAAATAGTGTTTTATGATATGAGATTAATTTAAACAGAGATTATTTAAATCTCTTTTTAATTTAAACAAAAATTAATTTAAATTAGCCATTTGTTTTCCAAAGAAATTTAATGGTAAAATTCTTGTATTTCGTTTTTTAAAGGTGTCATCTTAAAAAAATATTTGATAGTTGAATAAACCAGCGTCCCCAATCTTTCTCAGCTCGCAACTACAATATGCCATGAAAATTGACTTAAGCACAAAAAAAAACTTTACTTCAAAGTGGAGGCCGATCTAAAGTATTTTGCTACTCAGTGGTTAAAAAAAATGCTGTAAACCTATAGGTGACCAAGCTGATCTAAGGCCTTACATGCACATTGCACAATGTAAAAAAGATTTTGTTAACGGATGTATTCAAGAATAACAGTTTATTTCAAATCTTTGACTTTCATTGAGTAATCTACAAATTGCTTATTTTAAAACTGGTTTAAGATTCAATGTTAAAAGACGTTTTGCCTGATAAAAAAAGTTTGAAAAATTTGACATTTTTTTTATTCGATAAACCCTACTCTCATCATTTTGCATTCTGTGTCCTTGGCAACAAAACATTACGGCACTTTCCTCGGCTTGGCAGTTTTGGAAAGCAAACTGAAATTAATTTTAGTAATATCTCTAAATATAAACTGAAAGAACCAAGTAAAAATATTTAATCTGACAGCACAATCTTGGCATTTCCGAATGCAGAGCAGGGTAATTGCTTGACGATTTTCCTCAGTAACACCTCCGATATTTTTCTGCTACTCAAGTGGATAAATAAATGTAAAAGTTTTTAAAAATTTTTAAAAAAATTTCTTAATTTGGTCTTTTTGAAAGAAAACTTGCAATCAGCGTAGAGTTTGCAATTGTAACAAAAAGAAGCAATTTTAGTATCACTTTTCCAAAATTCGTAATTTTTTTCAAAAAGCAACCAAATCTGGAAAAAATCCAAAAAAGTACTGATAATCGAATAGTAAAATTTTGTTTATTTGTATTATATTCTACCACAGTGGTTTTCAACCTTTTTCTGTTTGTGGCACATTTTGAGACTTTTTAAAATTCCCGGCACACTTAGACCAGATTTCTTGGTTTTCGTCCTAAAAAGTAGTGCTCTCTCAAAAAAAGTCTTCATTTGGAATCTGTCTCGAATTTCTTGATTTTTGTCCCTAAAAGCAGATTGCCATATTGGCCTTTTTAGGCCAAATCTGAGAAATTTGTTTTTTTTAAGGTGCTTGGCTTCCAAATTTAACGTTTAGCTTTTTGGCCTTTTTTGCCCATTTTTATGTAACAAAATCTTATTCTCAAAAGTTAGACTTTCTGTTTAAATATTTGAAGTTTATAAACTTTTAAACTTTTATAAACTTTGAAGTTTATAAACTTTATATAATTGTTGGCTAAATCTTTAATCGTCATCATTTCAATTTTGAGACTTAGATAGAGATTTTGAACGTTCATAGAAAGTGATGACCATTTTTTTTAGTCTTTGCCTCACATTTCGGATAAAAATAGAGATTTGGACACTGCTTGAAAGTAAGGACCTTTTTTTTAGTCTTCACTTTATATTTGGGGCGTTAATAGAAAAAAAACAATTTGAACTTATTTTTTGACAGTCTGTTTGGCCTTTTTTAAAAATTAATCTGGCAACCCTGCTAAAAAAGTAGCGTTCTCTAAAAAAAGGCCACAGATTATTGAACTAATGTTTTTTAAAAAGTTTCGCGGCACACAGGTTGAGAAACACTGTTCTACTAATGTAGCCTTATGGTTTTGTAGTTTTAATTTGCAGACCTGTTTCTAATAATTAGGAATATCCTAGATTGCCCTTAAAGCTAATTTTACCTCTTTTTAATCATAAATCGAACAATTCGCTTTAGCTGATTTATCACTTATTACCTCGGCAAAATATTTTGTTTAGCGGGGGTGCCTAACCTTTTACCCATCTAGGGCCAAATTTTTTTTGCAAGTTTATTGCCGTTCGCAATTAGATACAATAATTAAAATAATGATTTTTTATTTATTTTTGGTTTTTACTTTAATTTTAACGTTATATTTTTTTGAATCAACTTATATAAAAACTGAAATTCAAACCACAAATTTACTCGGAGACCGAAAAAAAGTCATCACTTGATCCTACCTGTTTTTTTCTAAATAAAGCAAAGAACCTCTACTGCGGCAAAAATATTTGTATTTCGAATTTTTGCGTGCTGTTGGATTGATTTAGAGGCACTGATATAATTTAAGTTGATTAAATTTAAGTTGACTAAGCATCTGATTAAAAATTCCTTCCGGGGCACGAGCTGGAGAGCCCTGCTGTAAAGTTTATTAGGCACATGCTACTGCTTTGCTTAAAATAAAATTGGTGGTAGACGCCTAAGTTTTCCATTTTCTTGTTATTCGTATAACAAAATCTCTTTTCAGCCTTAAATAACAAAACATGCTTTTGACCAAAACCTTCTCCTTATTTAATACAGTTGAACATCAGAATAAATGTTAACAGCGGAATTGTAACTAGCAAATCTGTTTGTACGACACAGACAGTCATGACATCTATCCGGACTACTTCCAGAAACAAACGCTTTTAACATCTACATAAAGTCGCCTATTTACAGTTTGCCACATTGCCAGCAAAGGTGATAAAAGTACTTAATCGTTACAATCAATAGTGACTTATTGTTTGGCAGAAATTCCAGCTTGATCCGTAAAAGATGGCGGGTTGCTGCTAAGTTTTCAAAACTTTTCATATAACAATATCTATTGATTTACAGTGTAAATCTAGGCTACGATTAAAAATAATATCATACCTGCAAAAGAGCACGCTCATTAAAAGCAGTTGTTAAAGTTGTTCCAGTTTCAAAGTTGAAATATTTTGTGATGCCAAAGTGATACGTAATTTTTGTACAAAAAATTATTTATAGTAATTTTTCTGTGTGATCAAATCGCGAAACTTGTGAACTAAAATTAGTTTTGAACAAAAAAGAATTTTTATTAAACTAAGATAAACACAACTGCAAGGCTTGGCTAACATCATACCCGGGCACATCAAGAATTATGAGAAAGAATTGAAATTGCGGGGTAAATAAATATAAATAAAAAATTAGAACATGGGGCGAAAAAAAATTATGCAAAATTTCGTTATTTTTCATTGTAATTCTCATTATTTCAACAAAACATCTTCATAACTTGCACGAAAAAGTCGAATGCGTTAACTTAAACAATCTTTAGAAGATTATCCTGACGTACTTTCGGAGATGCCAATTAAATACTCCCTGGTTGAAGTTTTTGGTTATTTGCAAATTGATATGACTGCAATTTACAGCTGCTTGTTATGATACTATGCAGAGGAATGTGACGTAGTTTTTTTCAAGGATTTAACTACCCGACGGAGCTAAGAGTCTAACCGATGACATAATTATACCGCCATCAAAACGGCGCTCGTATTACAAGGGTGTTCGCTGCCGATGTAATCAAGCGTTGCACGTCAAGTTTCGTTTGGGTAGTCGAAAGTTTTTATCAAATGCGAACAGAGTTGATTCGAAAGAATGTTTAAAACTCGTTTGCAAAATAGCCTCAGGCGACGACGGAATGTTTAAGCGAAATTCGAAAGTTGTCAAAATTGATGTTTTATTAAAAAAAAAAAAAAAAAAAAAAAAAAAGAATTCGATAGACACCAAGCAGGTTTAGCGAGAAAAAGACGCTCTATGCAAAGGCCTTGTAACGTTTCAATGATTTGATAAAAAATTTTATCAGCGTAAGAAAGAACCGGTTGAATTTAAAGTTTTAACAAAAAATTATGTCCAGCCCCTTCAAAGACACTAAAGAAACAGGTAAATTACTAAATATAGTCATCATTGTGATGGTGAGGTTTATAAAAACTTTATGAATATTTTCCAATACAACCTAAAAATTTTAGAAGATAATTTCTTCAAGGAAAAAAGCCAAAAAATAAATAAGACTTTGTCGCTTAATAATTTTCTTTTTGTTTAGTTTAATTAAATATGTTACTTTTAAAAAATCTAGTTTTTTTCTATATTAAAGTATCTTCTACTCTTTAAAAATAATTGTATAAATAAAAGTGTTATTGAAAAAAAATAAAGCTTTTCAAGTGCAAATAGCTATTTTAGCGTTTTATAATACTCGTCAATTTTAATAAAAGTAGAAAAACTGGTGGCTTAAGTTTACGAGTTAACAAGAGAACAGTAATAGCTGGCTTAAGTTTAAATACAAGATAGCCGGTTAAAGGCAGGTCTTTAAAACTTGCTAATCCTTTTCATGTTGCTTGCAATTTCAGCGTTGTAAACTTAAATAGCCGCTGCCGAACTGGTTTGCTGGTAATTGCAGGTCAACTCGTATAAGAGATAGAAAATTTACTTTTTGCAAGTAGAATAGCAGATGGTCCACCAGATCTTCATCTTCCCAGTTTAAGTAGGTAAATATGCTTGCTAAGAAACCCGAAAATACTCAGCATTGCCCACGTTAATTTGTATGGTTCGCATGCATAAGCTATCTGAAACTGAAGCAAAACCATGCAATAAGGAGAGTAAGTATTTTTTATTTGAGAAGATTTGAGACTCTTTGAAAATGTAATTACTTACAGGATCGTATCTTTATGAGAAAAAGTTAACATTTGGAATGTTTTTTCCTTAATTTCATCGGAGATGTTTCGCTATTTTTTTCTGTCCGCAATATATCAATCTTAATTTTTCTTTAAGATTTTTTATTTGTTTAAGAAAATAAAATTATTTTAAGTTGTTGCTTATTTGCTTGAAGCAGAAAATTCACGATCATTTGATTTGCAGATAACACTATTTTGTCTATTTTCGTACCGATCGTCGCAATTCTTTTACTTCTCTGCGCAGGAGCGTGTTATATTTCAGAAAGAAAAAGACGAAAAAGACTTAAAAGGGGAGGTAAGCCGCTGGATTGGTTTTATATAAAAATTTACGGGATCGGTTAGAACTTTAGAATGTGTTGCGCTTCATAATGAAGTCACGAAATGATGGAATGACAAACGGCTGAGGTAATAAATTAACTCACCCCTGTCATTTTAGTGACCCACTTATTATCTCAAAAATATTACCACTCATTAATATTTCAATGAAGTATCAGTTACCTTAGGATAAAAAAAAGTAGGCTACATCAAAATGGGGCTTGTAAAGTTTACAAATATCCTATTGCTGGTGTAAAGTATTAACGAATAATTAAGTAACCAGGTATTAAGCCAAAACTATATTCTAGCAAGTAAAAGCCAAAAAAAATTTCTTTAATATACGCCTCCAAAGACTTTTGATTACTATTATATCCATGAACAATACAACAATTTAGACTAGGGATTGGCTAACTATGGCCCGCAGTAGCAAATAATTTAAAGAATTAATAAAATCGCATGAAAAATCAAATTACTACAACTGTGTAAACAAATGCTAAACGTACACACAAATACGGACATAGACAAGTAAAATGCGAAATCTTAACAACCGGTAATATAGGTCTGTTACTAAGGAATCCAGTTAATCGCGTATAGTCAATTCGGCAAGCTCTTTTATGTGATTAAGCAAATTACTCATTTATTCGAAATTAGTAAAACCACACAATCAAAGCACTAAATAAGACAAACCATTGTTTTTTTATTATACATTAAATCAGGGTGGAGAACTTGCGGTCTGCAAGATATTTTAATGCGGCTTGCATGGGGTTGGGAAAAAGCATACCAAATCCTTTGATCATTTTTGCTTTATTAAGAACCAGAGTATGATAATAGAAATATAGGCACACTTGGAAAAAAATTTATTTTGGGTGAACACAAAAACGCTAGTGCTTAGACAAAACAACGCTTCTTTATCTTATTCGTCGTTTGAATAGTCTCTATATCGTACGTTTTTTAGTCTGTACTCGACTTTGAAGGAAAAACTTGTTCAATGTTAGTGAAAATATACAAAAGATCTCCACATGATGAACCAGATGAAGAAGCGTAATTTGTCAAGTAGCTACATTTTTTTAATCAACAAAAATTTTAATGCGGCCCCTGTTCAATTTTTTAACTTTGGAATGCGCCCCACAAGCTCAATTAGGTTCACCACCCTGCTTTAAATACTGAGCAATTGTTGTTTTTTTGATGTTGTTTTGTACTAAGCTCTTTTGCAGTTGCTTTTTTAAAAGAAAAAAATGTGTTTTTGTCAGCGACATCAAAATTCTTCAGGGTTTCGTCCAATAAAAACTTCGCTAAATTATTACTGCATATTTAAAAGAACAAATGCTGGACACATCAAGATTGGGTAATAATCTAAAAATCACATCTTTTTAATTACATCAAAGAGCAGTGATAGTAAAATCCAGGTGCGTGTGTGCGCTTACATTGCGTGTTTGCAATACGCTCTCAATTGGCAATTGCTTTTCAAAAGAGAAGAAATTTTTTCTTCTTGAAAATTTTTATCAACATTTCGATTAATTGAATAAAAAGTTTTTATTAAGCAACAAATTGATATGCAATTAACCAGAGTATATTTCAGGGGCGTATATTCTATACGTGCGGGTATGCAGTGGACGCCGGTAATTTTTCACAGCAAAGCGTAAAAAATATTACAAAAAATTTTACAAAGAAAACAGCCCAGAATTGGTGTTTTTTAAATGGTTTTTCACACCACACCTTTAATCTTTACAAATCAATCGTATTTGGAGAGGCAGTCCGATTGAGGAGGTTGAATGAAACACAAGAACATTACTTGAAAAGTTTGGAATGCCTGAAGGAAAAATGCTACCGGTCTCATTTTTAAAAAAAATTAACCAAGAAGATAATTAAAATAGGTTCAGGATGGACCGATCGTTTCCACCCTGAAGTTATTAAGAAAAAGAAAGCTAGTAGTAGAATAGTGTGGACCACACCTTTCCCTAAACTATTAAAACTTACAAGCAAAGAAAAATCACTGAAACCTGAAGCTACAGTAACTTATAGAAACCCGCCAACTCTTTCCAATAATCTACTAAATTACAAACAACTAGCTTTTTAGATTAATCACGATAGACTGGGTTCTTTTCCTTGTGGAAACTGTGCACTCTGTGAAAGCTATGGACAACATATTAGCGTGGTACAACACACCGAAGTTATTAGATGTAATACTGAATACCAAAATTTGAAACAAAAATTAAATTGCAAAAATTATGGAATTTATGTGGCAGAATGCAAAAATTGTGATATGCAATATGTCGGACAAACTATAAATAAATTTTCTGTACGTTGGACTGCACACAGATCGAATTGGAACAAATTTAAATTTGAAGAAAATAATGACAAAGCTGCCCTACTTAAACATTATGCTAATTATCACGAAGAAATTTTAGTTAATAAACCATGCATTTGCCATTGTTTTAGGGTTATTTTTGTTGAACAACCAAACAAAAGATATTTGGACTGGTGTGAAGACCGTTGGTTTTCAAAATTGGATGCCAAAATTAATATAAATAAAGTAATTTTACCTAAAATTAAATAATTTCATTTTCTACTGTTTGCGATGTTTGAACTCATACAATTATGTATATTTTTCTCAATTTACTATAGCAGTAACCAAGAGTTACTAACGTCATTCGGTAACGCGTTGAAAAGATAGTTGACGTCACTTTGGTTTTGGCTTGTATCACAGTGTGACGCCAGTTATACATTTCTTGTTGTAATTAACAGTATTTTAATTTAAATTTGTAAAGTTTTCGAGATAGTTTTTTCACTGCAGTGTAATTATTAGGCTCAATTTTAGCCAAATTTATTGTTTTTATATTTTTATTTTTCATAGAATTGATAGAATTGTCAATTGATGATGATCTTGTGATCGAAATCGATTTTAACTTTTTAATACAGTCATTGTGCAGCGACAGATTTCTAAGTTTCAAGCTTGTCTTGTTTTTATGTAAAGAGAAAAGAAGTTGATGCATTAAGGTGCTTTAAAGTTGTTTTGTGTGGAATTGGAAGTTAATATTTCGTGATTTTTACGATGGTCGATAAATTGATAACTTGAAGAAAATGGCCTTGAAAAATATTTCGGTATGTAAAATGTTTTCATAAAATGCGTCTTCAATTGGCAGTAAATAATTAGTGTTTGTGTTTCAATTGGTTAATTGATTTGGTTTGTTGTTAGTTACAAAATTTTAAACAGTTGTCATATCTATTTTAATAAACGTTTGTTATCTGGCTTTTATTTGTACATGAATGCACGTAATTTGGTGCAGATAAACCGCATAAAGACCAGAATTACATCGGATCTATGTAGAAAACAGAATTTTGATACGACTTCGCTACACGCAAGGCTTGTAAAGTAATAAAGTTACTTCAATACAGTGGTGGATATTCCAATTTAGGGGCCCGAGGCAAGAATTTTCAAAAATTCATGTTGTCTGAGAAAAAAAGAGGTCTGATCTGGGCTTGGATATTTTTCTCCCAAAATCAAAGTGTTCTCTAAAAAAAAAAAAGGTCTTCACTTCAATTTCATCTCTGATTTCCCTCTTTTTCTTCCAAAATCAAGGTGTTCTCCAAAAAAAAAAAAAAAAGGTCTTCACTCCAAATTGTCCACTGAGCGAATCCAAAACTGTATATGCTGTTTTCGAGGGGGGCCCTTAAAATCGAGGGGGGGCCTGAGGCGACTGCCTCATTCGCCTCACCCAATATCCATCACTGCTTCAATAGTGATTTTGTACTTGGTAAAAAGGTGATAAAATGTAATAACGAATTTATTTTCTATTACAAAATCTTAATTTTCAGTTATTACCTTTACTCCTACCCAGACTGGGCCCCGCGCAATCTGTTGCCCATAGGGCCCCGCAATAGTTGAGGCCGGCCCTGCATCGTTATTATTATTTTTATATTGGCTCTTCGTTTGCAAAAAAAAAAGATGAACGTAAAGTGTGACTTAAAGAGAACTGAAGCGCACATTGGCTCCCTCTTTTTGATAAGAAGAGTTAATTAATTTTAGATGACAGAGTGTTTTTGCGCTTTGAAGCCTAAACGTAAAATGTGATTTGAAATGGCGGGGTTACGGCTCGTTTTCACTACGAGCGTTGGCAGGAGTATTCTTGTTTGTATTATTGATTTTTTTATTTCTCTTAGCGCTTAAGCGCAGAAAGAAGTAAAAAATTCAATAAAACGAACAAAGAATACCTACGCCAACGCTCGCAGTGGAATTTAACTAAATAATTAAAATAATTTGATGGAAAATAGCGTTGAAAGTTTTATTAAAAAAACATTTTCAAGCAGAAATTACAGCAAAGAACTAGAAAAACTAGAAGTAATAATAACTGCTGGGAAACTTTAACCAAAATTAAATATGACAACTAATTATAAAAGAAAGGAAAACAAATTTTCTCAACATTTTATGACTCGACGTATTTTTAGTGAAAGAGATACCAAAACCATATCAATTTATTTTTAATTATCACAAACAATATATCTATTCAGATATTTGTCACTTCCAAAACTTAATTTTTCTATTTATTGTGGCACGTTAAATATTCAGAATATAAAACTAAGTTATCGAATGAGTTTTTTCGACTGCGTTGCTTGGAAAATAAATCACGGGCCTCTGTGCGATACTGCTTCAATAAATTTGCTGGAAAGCATGCCTACCAGCTAGCTATAATACATTTATTAAAAATAAGAACCTTAATAAGAATTTGAAACCTGGATTTAGAGAAGTAGATTAGCTTTCTTAATTGATTACTAGGCCTACTATACTCAATAATACCGCTTCTACCAAAGATTATTTTTCACTTTTAAGCGAATACATAGGCTACTTGCTTTCGAGAAAGTCAAGATCTAGGACAAGATTTTTGAACTGCAGGTCCCCAGAATTTTTTTATAAAATAGTAATTTGCCGTCTACATTTTACTTTATCCAAAAACTTTTCTAAAGCCGTAAAAACATTAGCAAAAAGGTTCTTAACTCGTTGTTGAAACGTTAAATTTTTTTGGATAGTTAAGTGAAGGTCATCAATTGAAGCTCGGGTACGATTATTCGTTTCGCAAAGTTTTCACTTTTTTGGTTTTTACTTTACTTTTGGAAAAAACTGCGAACTTGGCGTTCATAAAGTTTCACAAAATTGCCCTAGAGCAGTGCTTTCCAAACTTTTTGTGTAAGTGACTCACTTTTAAACCAGAAATAAATTGGCGACCAACGTTCCCTCCATTTCTAGTTTTCCCTCTATTCTAGTTCTATTCCCTCTAGTTCTAAATTTTCTGCTGCGCGGCTGTGCGGCCGAAAAAAAGGTCTTCACCTCGATAATAGAACGAAACTTCGAAAAGTCGGGACAAATATGGGAAATACAGGGATTGATTTCAAGTGAAGACCTTTTTTTTTTAGAGAACACCTCAATTTCGCGAACAAAACAGGCAAATCAGAGATGAAATCCTTGCTTCGGGTCCCTAAATTTGAATATCCGCCGCTGCTCACACGGCCTTTCATTCCGCGCACACTAAGCAAGCTCTTAGAGGGAACGTTGTTGGCGACACCTCTTAATTTAATTTTAGTCAAAATGCTTTTACAGCAAATTCTCAACTTACAATTTTAATGAGATATATGAGCTTGCTTGCAAAAACCTTAAAAATAATAAGGGAAAAAATTTTTATTATACGTATATTGGTCAAAAGCCCCTATAACATAATTTGTTGAACTGTAAATAGCTAGTGTCAAATATTGCTTCAGATCCAGTTGGCGACACACCACTGTACTAAAAGCGACACACAGTATGGAAAGCATTGCCCTAGAGGTTCACATGTTTCAACGACTTTAGAAATCCTGATCTAGGACGTCTATATCGGGCTTAATTTGAGAAAAACATTATAATTGTTATTGATATATTTTTTAGGTGACAAATTTTATCTTTTAAGTTAAATGGCCAGCCAGCTAGTAAAAAAGATTTGTTACATTTTTCATTAGCGATGTTAAAAAGGTTGAGAAGCATTGGTGTAACCAATTCTACCTATTAAGTTAAATGGCTAGCAAGTTAATAATTTTTTAAACGTTATTATTGTTTGTATTTAAATCATCGAAAAGTCATAGCTCAATCTGTTAAACTTTCAATGCTTTTAATTTCTACCGATAATAATATCTAGTATTAGATCATAAATTTTTTGTCGTAGTTTACTTAGCTGGGTGCTAGCAAGTAAGATTTGACTTGGCGAATTTGATTCTAAGATGCTGATTGATACACATACGTGCTACGGCCTTAATATCGCCGGTGTAACAAAATATGTTTCTTGTTTCAGTTTTAATTTACCACGATATTATATAGGGTGTCCATAAAGTCTCTTTACAATTTAAAAAATTATTACAAAGTGAAATGATGAGATATCGCAATGAGAGTTGTTTTATGTTAATCAGTATTTCATAAAGTTTTTATTAACACTAAAATTTATTGTTTCAGATAAAATTTCTTAATTAAAATTTCTTATGTTTAATGATTGAGTTATATGAACTGAATCCCCATAAAATGACTACTCCTCAAGAAAAAGCACAATGTGTATCCTGGTTCACTGAGACAAAATCGGATGTTCAGACCCTTCTTACTTCTTACTGATCCCCGAATTCTTACATTGTGTTTGTTTAACTTTCTTGAGACATGAAAAGTTGCTTCATCACTAAAACAAACTCGCTTGAGGAATGCTTCATCCTCAGAAATTCGTTGCAGCATGTTCACTGCAAATTCTTTTCGTCTTGGCATGTCGTTTGGCTGAAGTGCCTGTAACATTTGCACTTTGTAAGCATACAATCTTAAATTCTTGTTAGGACTTTGTGCACTGTTGAACGTAGTAGTTCCAATTATCTGGCAGCAGTACGGATGGACTTCATAGGAGAACTTTGAAAGGCTTGCCTTACACGCTCGATGTTTTCTTCAGATGTTCTTGGTCTACCACTCCTCCTTGTATCGAACACTATCCCTGTCTCCATAAATTTCTTGTGCCATAAACGAATTGAAGGACGTGATGGTGGGTCTCTTTCATACTTACTTCTGTAGTTTCGCTGGATCTGAACATCTGATTTTGTCTCAATGAACCAGGATACACATTGTGCTTTTTCTTGAGGAGTAGTCATTTTATGGGGATTCAGTTCATATAACTCAATCATTAAACATAAGAAATTTTAATTAAGAAATTTTATCTGAAACAATAAATTTTAGTGTCAATAAAAACTTTATGAAATACTGATTAACATAAAACAACCCTCATTGCGATATCTCATCATTTCACTTTGTAATAATTTTTTAAATTGTAAAGAGACTTTATGGACACCCTGTTGTATTTCAGTTCAAGCGCACACCTTAAAAAATTCACCGTCCGCTACTTGTATATTCATAGAAAATGGTAGGCTATGATTTGGGATTTATATTAAAACAAGTTATCCGAATATCCGATATGCTATTAATTAGTTTTGTAAGTATTATTGTTTTTCAAATAAACAATTGAGATAAACATTTTGTCTAATTTTAGGTATGTAATAGCCTATATATAGTCTACGTTTCTTTGATCCATTTAAAACAAAAAAAGTTCTGGTTTTGACTATTTTACATTTTATATTTTGACCTAATTTGCGGTCTTTGAACAAAATCTATTTCTGAATGCGGCCCTAGGGCTAAAAAGTTTGCCAACCCTTGGTTTAAACCTAGTCATGATTTAACTTTATTTTCAACTCGTTCCAATCAAAACAGTTTGTCATTCTTAAGTGTATATACCAAGTAGCAGTTCGTTTTGAGTTAAAATTTTCATCTTAAGCTGTGCCAAAAAGTCTTTTTAATCATTTAGTGTCAAAAAGTGACGTTTGGTTTAATTGGATACAATCGAGTATTATTTTCAGTGATTGAAGAAAACGCTGCAATTAGCGACACCGAATCAGTGATATCTCTTGCTAGTGCGAGAGACCGTCCTTACCTTTTGCCATCAACAAATTCTGGTGAGTCTGTTTTAAATGAAGTCGTTTATGTAAACGTCTATAGCTCGCATTAAGTTATTGAAGTTAGTTTTCCTAAAATCTCGTACTTACCGAGTATGTTTTAAACTTTACATTCTTTTTGTAATGCATCAATGCTAAGTTTGAGGTTAAAAAACTATTGCAATCTTCAGACTTATTGCCTCAAATAAAGATTGCTTTGCTAAAAAGTTCTATGAATAGCCATTAGTCAAAGAAAACTCATGAACCCGATTCCATAATTCACATAATTAAGCAGATAAAATTTTTTTGAAAATTGTTTCCTTTAAAAATTTTTTAAACTTTGTTTCTTTTTGCCGACATGTTGATAGACCAATTTTAACTGAGCGAAATCCGTTAAAATAGAAAAAAATCAGGTTAAAATCATTTGATATCTCTGATAATTGATGTTTATTAAAAAACCACTAAATCTTACAATCAACGACGATAAAAGCAAATATCACTTAATTTGTTTATGATAAACAAGGCTGCAAACTCAAACTCGAAGAATTCGTTTTTTTTTGCGGAATTCGAACTCGATAAAAAAATTTTCCAAACTTGAATTCGAAAAAAGTCGATCGAATGAGAAGACCTTCTCTTGGTCTTCACTCTCTAGCTAAAACATGATCGAATTCGATTAACCCTTTATCGTCCGCTTTGAAAATGGTTGACTTGTACGCGAACTCCGTTAAAAATACATCGAGTTCGCAGCTTTGATGGTAAAGAAACTAATTGTAGTTATTTAACGAAAAAAAACTGCATAATTTTTCTAAAATTTTCTTTTGGTGTACTTTTTAAATTTGTGATAATCATAAGCTGGAAATTCTATATAGATCATTTTTAAACTTTGTGCCAAACGAAATTTTCGGACTCGTGGTCTTTTCAGAATATATGAATAAATCTTGAGAAAAAGAAAAAGTTCTTGTAAGCTAATCATAATCATACTGTATTTCACATGGTTGAAGAATCACAACATATAGTATCAGAAATAGGCATAGACCTTCAAGTATTTCGTGCATTTTGTAATAATGCAAACTTTTTATGTATCTGTACATAATTTATAGATTGGTTTATATACTTAGCCAACTTTTTTTTAAACTAAAAAGATATATTTAATTAAGATATAGCTTACATTTACAGTAGAAAATAAAATTTACCACTCTTACAGGTATAAATTCACAAAATTGTTGTAGTGGTCCAGGTTTCAAATATTAATCGACAAGCTTAATGTTTATATATTCAACATTAAAAATTAAATTTAGCGTATTATTTTAAGTTGCAATAGCAAACTTATTTAATTAAATCAACTTGTTCGCTATTTATTTTTCTCGTTTATATGCATAGGTCTAGTGTCGTTGAAAATAGAAAAAAACGTTTGTTTTCTAACCAAGTTGCTTCTTTCATTTCAAGAAGCATCTCTGTTTGAAGTTTGCAGTAAATCAACATTACGGATAAAGGACACGATATTTTGTTATTTTCCAAGCTATTGATAGGTTTGAGGCGTTCATTTTCAGCTCTAAAACTATGGCTGCCAAACGATTATACATGTAAAACCATTAAAGAAAACTGACAATATATTTTTTCAGGTCGTTCAATGAGAGGGGCATTCCAGTCAGAATATGACGTCGATTCAACGTACGGTGAGCCTCCCCCTTATAGGTAAGTCGACGGGCGGAGTGGGTGAAACTAATTTTCGACGTTAAATTGCGTAAAGCAGTTTTTGTGCATTGCAGCGGCCAATCCCGGCGCTCTTCTGTTTCCAGTCTCAAAGCGGCGCATGAACATCGTAAACCACAACGAAAAATGTATAGCGACCATTCAGAGGCTGTCTCGGAAAGACCTTTAAGCAGGTCAAGATCATTGCATGACTTGCGCAGCAACTTTGGTTCCCCGCCTCTGAGACGGAGCCATTCGTCAATCAGCCTCCAAGATCTGAGTCAACGCGGCGACAAATTCAGCAGCCGCTCCTCTTTAAGTGATGAAAGACACTCGAGAAATCTGGATTTTCCTTCTCCAGCTGAATCGGAATGGTCGATTCGAACCGCTCCGCAAATGAGAAACTACTCTTTCGATTATGACGAACATCGTCCACGATCAGTCGCATCGCTTCCTCTCCGTGGCAGACGAAGCAACATTAAACGCTCCATGTCTCAGCCGGACTTGAAAAACTTGGTGCGAAAAACAGGAACGTATCCGCAAGGTATCCTGAAACGAAACAGAAGTTTAAGGGGAACACCCAACGAACACCAAAATTATTCTCAATACCCAAGAACAACAGAATTTTACAAAAACAGAGAAGCGCAGAGTAGAGAACCAAATTTTAATCAGGTATGGAAAAAACAACAAATAAAAAGTCTTTAATAATGGAAATATTTTACAAATTCACTTTCTACAATTTTTAAATAGTATTGTTTATTCAATCAAATGAAAAATTCCTTTTAAACAATATCATATGAGCAAAAAGATGGGAATTTAAATAGGTTAAGGATTGAAAACCGAAGAATCCGTAAATACCTTTTTCTTTGTAGTACAACTTAATCTAATTACTTAGATCGCTTTTGTTTCAAATGATTTGTACCTGGTCGTCACCTTTTGCTTTAGGCGGATTCACCATTGTAGATGAGCCGCATCACCCCATTAACGAATTAGTCAAGAATAGCTTTCCTCAACAACAGAAAGAAAATCACTCGGACTGTTTGTGCAGAAAAACACTTTTACTGGCAATCGGACTGCCGTCACACTGAGCCGACAATAGTTTACGTAACCAGTCATTAGTAGCAAGCAGGAGTTGGGAGATTAACATTTTAAGTTTAAATTGGAACTACGTGCTAAAAAATCCGTTACAAGCTTTTTATTTTATTGAAATTTTTTTGCTCTTTAAACTTTGATCTATTTCTATATTTTTTAAATTGCTGCATAAGAATTGTGTATTTCAGTTGCATAATTTTTTTATATTATTTTCTTTTATTAAAAACTGTTCAGTAAACTTTCATTCAAAAACTTTAGAAAAATAATTACGAATCTTTTTAAGCGTTTGTTCAAAAGTTTGGTCGATGGGCAATAATGTTTGAAACTATGTTGCCACAATTTATTATTACCTTTTAATCAGGCAGTAGCATTATGTAGTAAAAAACTGATAATAAAGTTAGAAAAAACTAAGAAGTAAAACCAAGAAATTAAATCATTTGCTTCAAGATCAACAAAGCAAAAAAAATTATTATAAAATTTTAGCCAGATTCTTTGCTTTCATTTTCTTGAGCTGTCTGAAGTGACCACAACTTTTGCTGGCCCGTTTAATACCTTTTTTGCTTCTAGTTTCTACATCATAAAATGCTTGAGTACGCTTATTCAGATTTTTATGTAACGGTTAAAAAACAGAAGAAAAGGTGCAACGAGAATGAAATTAATAGAATACGCATCTTTGATAATTACAGATTTTTACCCTTTATTTTTGACAATTATACGTTTGTAATAATAAAATTTCATCGTTGACCTTAAACTAAATAGTTATTAACATTTTAATTTTTAGTTTGAAGCCAATGGAATCCAGCAAAAGAAGGATTATTCCCTAAACAGAGGATACGAAAGATACGTGCACGACCCGATAGACGGATATTCAGCGCGTTATCCCGAAACACGGGAAAATATTTATAATGGTTCCGTGTATAGTTCTGGATCCTCTCAGAATTACCGCATGAGCTCCGACAGACCATGGGGTCCTCAGTATTCACGTAATTATGATCCTTACAGCTACCGGAACAATTATTGGGAACAACAAAATGGGATGCACCAATTAAATCCTTACTCTTATGGTAGCATGATGTATTGAATGAGAATTTCTTGTAATATCGTGTTTTTTTTACTCATTTGATTTTTATTTATAACGTAAGATTTGAATAGCACAGTGTCAGACAGAAACTGCATTTTAGTATAATTGTGGAAATTGGAAATTTTTTATCATTTATTTCTTGATTAGTCAATGCTCAAAAAAACTTAAATGAAGCGAAAAACCAAACGCCTAGATGGGAAAGTCGCTGTTTTATTTGTAAATTTATAGCAATGACTTAGTTATTAAAAAGTTGACAATTTGTTAATTGCACTTGCTTGTAGCATCTTGTTTACATTTATTGCGATTTAGCCTACAATAAAGCCATTCATTTTCTATACTACAAAATTGGTTTATATCAGTGGCTTTCAATCTTTTTTATACCACGACCCACTTTGGCAACCCAAGGTAACTTAACACTCCCTCTTCTTTGAAAAAATTATTTAGGCGATCACAGGCTATCTAACGCATTTTTAAACGCTCATTAGCCAAAAAATATATAAAAATAATCACTCTGTTGAATGAAAACCCATTGATTAAATTAAACTCTACAAAACAACATCATTAAGATGGCTACATCTTGGGAAAATTTTTCTTATGCGTGATGCAGTTGTTCCCAGAACACTCCATAAATTTGACTTTGCAATTTCTTTATTCCTAGACTTATTCGTTACTCCCAACAATCCAGAAAAGTCAGTCTAACAGAAAAGAGATCAGAAGTCGAATGGACGGTTAAAACTCTGAGATATAGAGGAAGCCATGGCTGAACAATAACAGACAAAGTCTTATCTTTGAAAATCTTTTTTTAGAGCTCGAGTAGCATTATCTCGATTGAACATATTACAAAGTTTCTGATCAAGTTTTACATCAATACAGCTCTCTTAACTACTTGATCATCCACGCTGCTAATATTAACGTCCTGAATTACATTTGTAAAGGTAGGTCGCCGTATTAATGGCGGATGCAAATGACGCACTGTGGGATCAATTCTTACTGTCGTCATTCTGTTGTGTCCACAGTGAAAATGCTTTACAGCATTTTCCACCATTTGGTGGTCTCAGCGAGCAACTCAATTTTTTTTTTATCTCTATATTTATCCTCCTGACTCGCAGGAAAGCGACAAAGGCGCTATACATAGGGTAAGCAATTACCCCGACCTGCTTCCGAAGATGCCAAGATATTGCTGTCCGCTAGTAATTTAGTAGCGATATGACTGTAATTTAGAACTGCTTGCCAAGACCACCAAGCAGGGGAAAGTGCCGTAAAGTGTCTTTCCCAAGGACACAGCAGAATGGCGCAAGTGGGTTTTGAAACCAGACCATGTTGATCATCAGTCCGATGCTTTAACCACTTGACCACGCTGACCACACTGACGAAATTTTACTCCCGTATCGTATAAAACCTGAAAATACGAAAAAAATCGTAACCAGACAGCAATATCTTGGCATCTTTAAAGGCAGGTCTGGGAAACTGTTTGACGGTTTTTCTCTAAGTTTAACACCTCCGTTCTTTGCAGCATGTCAAGATAAAAAGTTAATCACATTTTATATGATGCCATTTTAGCCAATTTTATCCTCCTTTTCTATATGACGCATTTTAACTTTTACGCCAACTCATATGATACTTTATATGACAGTTAAGCTGTCGCTCTTTGCCCGAAGCATAACGCGTCTTTAATTGAGGTCACTGTTTTAGGAAGATTGTTAGAAAAAAGAAAGAGTCTAAGCTAGCCAGTAGCCAGTTCTTTCAATCTCTCTTATACCTATTAGTTAATCTACAACACAGCGTTGACATGCTTGACCTAACAAACATTTTTACATCATCCAGTCATGTCCTCATAACTTGTAAAAAAGGAGATTTCTGAAGGTATTCTATTTCATTCACCTTTAATACCTAACTCACTGTATTTCTTTAGCTGGTAGCAACAGGCTACCTTAGAAACCAACACGGACCGCTGTTTGTGGTTGGTATCCATCTGTACGTGCAAGCAATTTTATCTAACCTGCCCGTACCCAGCCCGTAAGTTTTTCTTTGAGTAACGCCATCAAAAATCATAAATACAAAAACATAAAAAATCCAATTTTTCAGAGAAAATAACTACGTATTTATGCAGGACTCAAAATTATAAACTTGCAAAATATCACAGATTTATTTCTTTTTTAAAATTCATTTTGCCTGTTCATAGTTCTCTCCCCCCGCGCTTTTAGCTTCATAGCTTTGTCTGCCGCTACTCACCATCGATTTTTATGTAGTACGTTTTTATTATTATTATCTCTATATTTATCCTCCTGACTCGCAAGAAAGCGACGGAGGCGCTAATGCTAGTGTAAGCAATAACCCGAACCTAGCTGCTTCCGGAGATGCCAAGATATTGCTGTCCGCTACGTAAGCAGTTTCCTGTAAGAAATCCGTAGGCTACACGGCGCAAATATATTTTTTCAGCGAGCATGAATGATTAAAAGCTGCACCAGCAAATCTTGATCAATTGCAAGATAAATTAGCTACATAAATAAAAGCAAAGTCCTTTTTTTGGGTCTTCTATTGAATTTGATTTAAGGAATGTAAACACATTTTCTTTTTTTTTGATTTTCACTTCAATTACAGCGTGATTTTTTTCGAATAAGGCTCCATAGGAACTTAATTCTGTACCTCGAGTTTAATTGAAGAATAAAAAAAGTTTTCGTTTTTATGCAGTGTGATATTTTCCAATTAAGCTCCAAAACCTCCAAATCAGGTTTGCCCGGTAGTTCGGAAAATTTTCGGGCAGTATTAGTCTGAAATTTGGACATTTTAGGACAAATTTAAAAATATGGTTTATTTATGATGCAATTTGCAAATTTTTTTCGCTGGGTGTAATTTACATGTTTTAAGAAAAATAACTATTAGCAAAAAACAGTGTCTTATGTACAGCAACAATTAGACAAAAACAAAAATTTTTAACGGGACAGCAGTATCTTGGTATCTCCGGAAGCAGATCGGGTTAATTTAAATTCTTTGCTCTATGTATATTGCATCCGACGCTTTCCTGCAAATTAGAGATGAAATAAAAGATTGCGGTTCCAATTGTTATGTACATTCAGAGTTTAAAATTTTATTGCCTGGAATGCCATGGATTAATGATTTCTTTGAATGGGGGGCCGTCCTATCTAGGAGTTCATTAGGAAATTTAGCTTGATGCTAACTCCAGTTGAAAAAGTTTAAATCTAGTTGAAAAAGTTTAAATCTTAAACAGCGTACATAACTTCCTATTTGGGAACTTTACAAAACAAAAAGTCAAGAACGGACCTGAAAGTTGGTAGAAATAAAAAATAAAAATGGTGTATGAATAGGCCTGTCGGTATTTGCTTGTTGATTGGCTCGACCAGGGGTCGGCAACCTTAACCACTCAAAGAGCCATTTCTACTCATGTCCCACAAAAAAAAACACCGGGAGCCCCAAATACAACTCTTAGGTACAATTAAGAAAATTAAGATTGCACTTGCTCATAATACAAAGGCAATGTTTCACTTAACAACGAAAAGATGAAAATAATAATCCCTTGATGAAAAACGAGCGACAAACACAATTTTGCTAATATCGTTAATAGAAGAATAAAAAATAATCTGCATCATGACGAAGAGCGCGTAAGTAGCCCAATAATGAGCCTAAACATGAATTCAAAGCGTTGGGCAAAGATTAAAAAATTAAATATTAAAAATAAAGTTCAAAAACAGTATGCTTAAAAAATTTGATATTTCTTCCTCAATGTATGGCTATGTTCAAAGATATCAGAACTATTAATACCCTGGCTCTATTATCTTGCAGTAATTTAGACAATGTTAAATTATTTAGTTCAGTGCTACAAGGAGTGGGTTCATCTCCTCAACGCGAGAAATGGGAGCCACATCGAGGCAAATTGGTTCGGAGCCGCAAAACCATGTAAAGACCAAAAAAGGTTTTCTGGTTTCGATTTTCTTTTCGTGAAGAACCTTCCGGTTATGCTTGCGCAGGCCCTGCCAAGTAGCATGAATTATTAAAAATTTACGTACAGTACATACAGAAAAAAGGGGGCAAAAAAAATTGGGGGAGCATGGCACCTATTGCCCTTCCTCGGGGATGGGCCTGTAAACGAGTAATTTTTAAAAATTGCATTTCCAAACCGAAATAAAATGAAACGTTGCGATTTTATGACAGATAATGATTTTTTGAAGTTTTATAACTATACGTCAAATGAAACTCGCGCTTTGACTTATAGCTAAAATATTGCGGCGCAAGCTTTTCCGTAACTGTTTTCAAAAGCTTGTGCCGCCGTGCTCACCTCTGTTTAAAATGTAACAAATTTTAAAATTTTGGTGGTAGAGTAAATTAATTATTCATTTTAGTAAATAAAGAGCCACATGCGGCTCCGGAGCCGTAGATTGCGGCCTCTAAACTTGACCATTCTTACTTATTCCTTGCAATGAACTGCAAGATTAAGTTTGTCTTTTCAGAATTCTGATAGTTAACTCGATGTGGTTTGCACATCGGAACTATCGTCACAATGGTCTTTGGCTTTGCCGTATGCTTTACGCAGGTACGCTGAAGTTACATTGTTTTTATTCAATATATTTAGTATCAATATTTCAAGATGTTAGCTTGTAAGGTTTTACGTATTAGCTTCTTGCAAAATATCCATACTTTTAAATAAAAATCATTAATTGTTCCAACTGTATAAAATGCTAACATTGCAAGCATTACACACAGAAATTTCCGCAGCCTAACCAAGTAGAGATCTTGAAACTGCGAATGAAGCAGCAACTTTAAAATTGTAGTAAGTAGGACAGCTGTGCGAATATAAATAACCTAAAACGAATGATTTTTTTACAATAATTTTTTATAGAATAAAAATTAACAAGCATACTTTGGCAAGAAAGCAGAAAAAACAGCAGAAAAGAAAGCATGCTTCTTTTTCGTCACTTAGTCTGGCAACTTTCGAACACTGTCTACGATTATGGCTTGTCGTCTATGAACTAACGAATATGGTTTATGGTCTATAAACACTGTCTATGATGGCAACTATGATTCCGTTGTTACAGCATGTCCATTTTTTACGACTTTGCATTGTTCCACTCCTGCCTATTACAAGAGGTCATGAATTAGTAGTTACATCATTCCACTGTGCTTGGTGGCACATTGGTTACAATGAATAACTAGATTGAGGTCAACAACTCGCAACACAAAGTATAAAAATTTTTAATTCTAACGATCACAGTGTGGCGCACGACAATAATACAAAGATACAAAGTACTTATCAAAATAACACTTCATCTAAGCACGCTTCAAATTTCACATCTTTATCATAAAGAGTGAACTTTAGGAGGCCATTTATTGCCAGAAAAAATGCTTTTAGGCAATTAGAGGCCTGAATAAAGGTCTGAGGTTGTAGAAAAATGCGTCTGATACAAAGGGATGGTTTTTAGTTTGATATTAAGAACAGTCAAATCAAATATATTCAAGTTTAATGTTTTACATTTATATAAAAGAATTGCGTATGTAGGGGTATGTTGACGATGTTTTTTGTTCGATAACAATAATGCTTGTTTATATAAACTTACTTACTAAATTGTTTATTTATGATCAAATAGTTTTTAGTGCTTGGTCGAACAAGTAGGCAAGCTTCTCAAAGATTTGAAAACCGGATGAAGCAACATTAATAAACTGTGCTAAAAAAACATCCTTTTTTTTATCATTTACAAGTAAAGGTTTCAATTAAAAAATGTGCTCTTTAAAGTTTAGCAAACCTTGAATTAAGATTAATTGCAGCCTTAGAACATCTGAACTGACTGTGATGCATTGAATTCGATTTTTGATAAAATAGGAAAAAAGAGCGACCTACCAATGTTTGAACGGCTGTAAAACGGACATAAAATTTGGAGTAAAATAATTCCTTTCTTTTTTCTAACAAAAACAACAGAATTAAAACTAGACAGTATACGAATGCTAATCGAATAACTGGTAATTATTGACGAAAGATAAAATAGAGCTATTTTTTCGATAATAATGAATATTTTTTGGATAATAATGAAGTACCCCAAACTTCTTTTTGATAGCAGGGGCCTCAATAAAAAAAATGTTTTGTTCAATAAAACACAATAAAAGTTGTAGCAAAGAGAAATTGAACCAAAAAATTTTCCATACAAGTTTGAAAAATAATACATCCAAAAAGTTTTTGCAAAACTCGACAGAACCGAACGGGCAGATGAAGCTGAAGACGTTGACTTGTCAATCACTCATAGATCTCCTACTAGTTGGACCTTCTGCTGTCAAATGAAAGCGGGTTATGCGAATCCATTGAACCAAATCAACTTTCACTCATCCGTATTCGTGATATTCTAGAATAATCGAATAGTTTTATTGCTTCGTGTTGAATATTTTGCTGTTTTCGTCACGATATAAAAATTGAAAAAAGCATTTTACATGAAACCGAATACAGGTAATTAATAATTCTTCATCAATATGTATAAAAATAATTATTATTAACAGTCCATGGCATTCCTAGTTAGCTGACTTGCAAACAAAATCAAAATATAAACATACCAGTTGTTTCGTTTTCATAAAGGGTAGTTTTATACGCAGCCAAAGAAGATCGTTTCTAAAAAATTTGTTATGATTAATGGTTTTAATGAAAAAAAGAAAGCAACTACAAATATTTACTTTTTTCTAATCATCAAATTATGCATTTACAAAAACTGCAGCCATGTAGTTATTTTGTGTAATAAACATATATATATGTATTTTTTTGCTACTTTGTTGTCATAAATGTTATTGATCTTCAACGTGAAGCAGTTTTTATAAACACTTTGTATAAAAATAATATAAGATGAAAACTTTTTATATAATATAATGTTTGAAAGTAAATTAACAAACAAATTAAATTACATTTTATTTTAAAAAAACGAAAATAAAATTGTAAAAATGATTTGTAAATAATAACAAGTAAAATCCAACATTTCATTAGTTTGCAAAGTTTATTAAAAAAGCTGAACGTTTTCGACTATCATCAGTCCTTATCAAGGCATCTAAACTTTAGCACAATTTAATAATTAATCATAAACGACAAATACATTCAATTAAAATATAAACAACAGTTTTTTCAAGTTTATGCTCTCACTGTTATTAGTAATTCAATTTGAAAGCAATAACAATTACACAAAAACAACCTCAGAATTTACAGAGAAGAAAAAAAAAACGAATCATATGACTAAATTAGAATAGTTGTAGCAAGAAAGACGAGCCGTTTTCATACAGTTGTTTATTTACAGGGTTTTTCAAAAATAAAAATCAAGTTTGCAAAACTAAATGGCAAAAATATTTATTTGAAGATTACAACACTGGTACCTAGCACAAATGTTAAATTTTAAACTGTTGTTTATATTTTACTTGAAAGTATTTGTCGTTTATGATTAAATTGTTAAATTGTGCTAAAGTTTAGATGCTTTGATAAGGACTGATAATAGAAAATGTTCAGCTTTTTTAAACTTTGCAAACTAATAAAATGTTGGATTTTGCTTACTATTATTTACAAATAGATTTTAAAAATTACCTCTCTTCCTAAATTAAAATTGTAAAAATTGGGTATTAAACCAATGAATTGGGTTATAAAATTTAACATCTTTAGTTTTAAAATTATCTGCTCAGATAGCAAAATTTTTTTATGCACAATCTATTGAAGCCTGTTTTTAATTTGTGCATTTTTTGCTTATAGTATATCTTTATTGTACTTTTTATCAACAAAAAGTAATGTTTTTTGTAATTTTGATTATCAGCAAGTAATGAACTGTTCGGTTTTCCAAAAACCATGACTAGCAACTAAAAATCAATACCAAAAAGCGCCTGATCATTTTGAATAAAGATTCCCATTCATGGCAAAATGCCATTACTGTATTACAAGATATGCACTCAACAAAGGGCTGGGAAGCCAAAGCCAGAGCTTGGAGCCACGCATTTTCTTCAAAGCCAGAGGTGGAGCTATAGAAATTTTATTAGCTCGAGGTCCATAGTTGGTCATAGCAAATTTTAATAATAACTTCTTGTCTTAGCTTGAAATCAAATAGTGAAGAACTGATGAAATGAAGCTGTAGCTAATGCAGCTAATTTGTTGTGTCTTTTGCAAAATATTATTTTAATGCCCTATTAAATAACAGAGCTGGGGAGCCAGAGTCAGATCTGAAGCTAGTGATGAGTACTTGATAGTTCCAGAGCTGGAGCTGAAGCTATTGCTCTTCTAAGTAGCTCTCCAGCCCTGCCCTCAATCCCAATCCTGTTTAATCTTAATTTTAAGCACAGCTACCCAAACAAAAAAATGGTCATCTTTGTTTTCTATAAAGAACTGATATCACTATCAAGCCTTTCATGTAATGTTGTTTTGTCTAACAAGATTTACGCTTGTCAAAAATGTCACTGTTTTTATACTATGCAACTTTTTAGTTGTGTTTTAGTAAAACGCAAAGTTGTTGTTGGTCATTTTGCTATTAGTTGGAGAGTTGTGCTCAGTTTAGCCTCTTGATATGACTTTCACTATCACAAACTTATCATGCTATGTTGGTATTTCGCTGACAAAAAATAATTGGTCTCATGTATTTGTAATAGGCATGGCAGGCATTCTAACATGCAAATGTTTTTACATAAAACTAAATTATGAAATATATATGCTAATTCTAGGTTGTTATTTAAAAATGACAATTTGTTATTCCCATATCAGTTTTCTAAAAAGTATCCTATTTAAATGTGATTTATTAGTTGTACTGCATTACTATAAATTGTGTAGTGCTATTTGTTCTAATAAAGTATATGGGTTGCAGTGTTTGGCATTTATGGCATTCATGTTATCCATGGTGGTCACAAGAATTTGGCATTAAGAACTAGCAAACAAGAATTCAGTGCTTTAACTGTCTTTATTACTCAGGTGAATCTATTATTAATATTTGTTTATATTAGCTGATTTGCAAGGGTGTTATTATGGCAATGTTACAGAAGTCACTAAGTGTTTTTAAAGATCAAGCTTCAAACTTTCACATGCTAAATCTCGGTTGCTTGATTTTTGTTTGCTGAGCTCTCAACACCAAATTCTTGTGAACTAATCTACGATGCTTTTATAGATAAATAGCATTACATTGAATGATTATCAAAAAGATTGTTTCAATGTTCTGTAAAAAATGAAAGTTGGTCACTTAGGTTTTATTAACATTAGGAATGCACCGATATAAGAAATTGGTCAATAACTAATATATTGACAAAAAATATTGGCCAATACTAGTATATATCGGCACTTTTGATCTGTCTCTAATTTCTCGGTTTTTGTCCCAAAAAATTGGTCATCTCTAAAAAATAAAAAGATCTTCACTTTGAATCCATCCGTAATTTTTTGTTTTTTTTTCCAAAGAAGTAGTGATTTCCACATTGATAATGGCAAAAAGAATATTGGCTGTATCAGCAAAGTGGCCAATATCTTATCGATAATATTGATGCATCCCCAATTGCATATTTAAAAAGATAAAAAAGACTACTTAAAAACTTTTTAAATTCTTAAACACAATACAGTGTTAGGTGCTAAAATTTAAAATTTTAGAAGTATCAAAATTCAATAATTGCTTGCCTTTTTGTTATTGTATTGCTCTCAAAGGTATGAAATAGGGTTTTTATTTTATATTAAAGCAATTTTTTATTTAAATAATTTTGGCTGATTAAGGTTTAATTTTGTATACAGTTGTTTTTATATGTAAAAAAAGATATAATGTTTTTTAGATAAGTAAAAAATTGTCTAAATGTTTTTAGGCAAGTAATATCTGTTACTGTTCTTTTAAAGTTAGAATTTCTTCAAAAAACTAATAAAATTTACTTAAAAAATAAACATGATTGAACACAGCAGATAAAACAGCATTATTAATAGTTTCAGCACTTAAAGCCATTATCGAAACTTGTTCAAATAAGCAAGGGTAGGCTTGATGGAAATCAATAACATTTATTCTGATAGGCAATTAAACAGCTCATTTAAATAAAATTTGCATGTCAAATGCAAAACAATTTGAAAAAAGGTAGTAAGTACCACCTTGAATGTAATAGAACAAGACTTATAAGCTGAATTATTTTGCATACATTTAAAATTGCAGGAATTTTAGCATCGAAATTAGCATGAAACATATTATGGTAATTGTTTCCCTAAAACAAGAATAAAAACTTTAAATACTAATAACTATAGCAAAGGTGCACAACGTGTGGCATGCAGGCCAACTAATAATTTTTTGTTGCTCTCTAACCCTAAGCCAACATTTGATTAAAGCTGTGTGGTTGAGTGTTTAAAGCACTAGGATTGTGATTAACATGGTCTCGGCTTAAAACCTACTCACACCATTATGTTGGGTCCTTGGGAAAGACACTTTATGTCACTTTTCCCTGCTTAGTGGTCTTGGCAACCAGTTCTAAATTTCAGTCATATCTCTCATAAATTTCAACTGGACACCAATATCTTGGCATCTCTGGAAGCAGGTCAGGGAAATTGCTAGCCCTATGTATTAGTACCGCTGTTGCTTTCCTGCAAGTTAGGAGGACAAATATAGAGATAAATAAATTATATGAAGTGGCTGAATTTTTGTACATCAAGTAAACACATAATTTGCAGTTTACATATGTGAAATATCACATATTGCAGTCTGCAGAAGCTTAAAAATAGTAAAATGTGCCTTAACCATAAAAAGGACACTCCTGATCTATAGTATAAAAGCAATAACTTTTAAGTAATCAACTTAAATTAAATTCTACTTTTGGTATTTTAAATTAAATATAAACAAGTTACACAACAAAAAGGCAAAATATCAATTGTTTTCAGTACTTCTATTTTTTTTATTACATTTAAAGACATCCTAATATAAATTGTATTAGACCAGGGGTCAACAATTTTTTTTTTAGAAAAGGACCATACAGCAGTTAACTAACATTGACACAGAGATCACATTTTGTAAATAAATAACTATATTATGTGGATGAAATCAAATAAAGACTGAAAAATATAAATATACGGTAGATATTTTGATTTCTCCAGCAATAGTTAAATAACTTTTGTTGGTATGTCAGCTATTTGCAGCAAAGATTGGCTGATCAGACAAATTAAGCTTATGGGTCACAATTGCTTATTTACAAACTATAATACTTGTCTTGAAAAACCCTAACAACTTAACTTTATAACAAAAAAAAAACATAATTAGTAATTACATGAATTTTGTGCTTTTGACCATGCAAGGTAAAGTCCATACGTTGCAACCAATTAGTGCTTTTAAGAATGTAAAACATCACAATAATAAACATCAATCCATTCCATACAGAAAACGCCATTAACATTATGATGGCTGTAGTTGGAGAAATTCCCAGGTTATCTTCAAGTACATCTTGAACTCCATCAGCCTTAAAATTTAAACAAAACAAAATTTTTAAACAACAACATAAAACATCAAGCTGCTTTAATTTAAAAGTACGAGGGTCAGTCAAAAAGTAATGAGCCCTGTTAACTTTAACCGCTTTAACCTTCATATTTTTTCTAGAAATTTTAAGGGTGTTTAGTAAATTTACTGCTTTAAAGATAAATTGTAAAAAAAAATTGTTTCAACGTGTCCACTTTTGGTATTGTGTTTTGGAAATGACGTCATCACTGGATGTCCGTCAGAAGCAGAGAGCTGTGATTGAATTTCTTGTTTCGGAAGGGGAGCCACCAAAACAAATTTTCGAAAGATTGGTAAATGTTTATGGAGATGCTTCATTAGCCTACAGCACTGTGAAAAAGTGGATATCCAGGATTAAACACGAAGAAGATGATCCAAGTTTGAGTAGCCTCCAGGACAGACCAAGAAGTGGAAGACCATCTTCTGCAGTCAATCCTGGAAACAATGATAAGGTTTAGAAATTGATTAGAGATGATCGCAGAATCACTATTGATGACATTGCTGAACGTGTTGGAGTTAGCCATGGAAGTGCTGTGAATATTGTTAATGAGCTAGGCTTTGCAAAGGTTTGCACCAGATGGGTTCCGAGGCAACTTTTGGATTTTCACAAGCAAGCCCGTTTTGAAGCTTGTTCGGAGCTTATTGAGTGTCACAGAAGTGACAAAACTTTTCTCAGCCGTATAGTGACGGGAGATGAAACCTGGGTTCATCACTATGAACCTCTGTCGAAAAGATCATCCATGGAATGGCGTCACCCCACGTCCCCAAGAGCCAAGAAATTCAAAAGTCAACGTTCAGCTGGAAAAATTATGGCGACTGTGTTTTGGGACATTGAAGGAGTGATATTGGTAGATTTTATGCCTAAAGGTACTACCATCAACTCAGATGCTTACATTGACACTTTACGCAAACTGAAAGCGAAACTGAGAAGAGTACGACCTCACCTGGACATGTCTAAGGTCTTGCTGCAACACGATAACGCCAAGCCCCATACCAGTCTCAAAACTCGTGAAGTGATTGCTTCTTTTGGATGGACGACGGTAACCCATCCCCCATACTCACCCGACCTGGCACCATCTGACTATCATCTTTTTGGACCATTGAAAGAAGGAGTTAGGGGGCAGCACTTCACTAGTGATCAAGAAGTCAAGCACGCTGTAAGAAACTGGTTAAAAATGCAGCCTGCTGACTTTTACAAGGCTGGCATAGTGTCCCTTGTTCATCGATGGACAGTTGGAATTGAAAAGTGCGGAGATTACATTGAAAAGTAGAACTGAGATCTCCTATCCCTGGGCTTTCTTTTGATGTATGACTTTTGATTTTATTGCAACAAATATGGCCAGGAGAGACTTGGGCTCATTATTTTTTGACTGACCCTCGTATTTAACTATCATATCCAATTAAACTTGATTGGCCAAAAACAGAGATGAACTATGTTACATTGCAGTCTAATTTTAATAGTTATTTAAGTTTTGTAACAAAACAAGGTTAATTGATAATATCCTATTTTACTGTATCTCAACTTTTTAACTTTTATTCAAGCACAGTTTGCAAAGCATTGTATTATTGACTTCCTTGTTGTTACCATCATTGCCATTCACACTACGTTAAACATGAACAGGACTGGGAGTAAGAGTTTATCCTTTTACTTCTTCAGGCTGCTGTACTGTCTGGGTTAGATGCTGGCAGTAATGGTATTGAGCCAGCATCATGATTCATTATCCAAAATTGTCAGACCTTGTGCCTGATATAGGAAACATGCTGTTAAGTTATGGTCTGTGGATTGTACAGTGGTGCTGCATTTGCAATTTTATCAAGTAGTAAGACCCCATTTGTTCATGAACAAATTGAATCACCCAACACTAGTCTGCAGAGAAGTAAGCTTAACCCAAACTATTTGAAGCCAGCCCATTTCAACAGACCTGGTACTGATCATGAAACTAAAAACACGGAGCCTCTCAAAGTACTCCATGTTTCAGCCAGGGTTTGTCTATTAGGGAACATGGATGCCTATGCAAGGTTGTTTAACAACTTCCATGCAGCTGGCACAAATAAGCATCTAGCCTTTAGTCTTTCTTAGCAGGCATCTTAAGCCTCCCTTAAAAAACCTATTAAAATGTGTTCAGGGTCTGAAGTTCTATGGTTAACAAAAGAAAGTGTTGTTCCTAATCAGCCTTTGCTGCTCAGCTGACTACTCAGCTAGTTGGATGCTTAAAAGTATGGGTAAACAGTCAGTCTGTTGGAGTGGAAGCAGGCATCCTGTGACAATGTGCAAAGCTTCCTTTAAGACACTGCTTATGAGGTAAGTGTGTGCACCAGGAGTTTAATATTTTCACCAATTTTGAACTTTAAAATGCTTGAGATCTCTAGATGGTGGAGCTTTGGATCTGCACTCTGGTTCAAGTGTGCCAAGAAATTTTGAAAAGGTCCCTAAGTGTGCCACAGATGCAAAAAAGGTTGAGAAGTACTGTTCTGGAGACAACCAACAAAAGAAAAAGTAGGAAAGAATGTAGACAGAAAATGTTTTACAACAGTATACAATTTCTTTAACTCTTTCGTGCTGGGGAAGCCTTCCTAGAAGGCTTTTTGAAAAAAGCCGTCAGGACGGGAAAACCTTTCTAGAAGGATAGCTTTTTTCTCTAATGCGTCGAATGAATGCTAATGCATTGCTACACTTCAGGGCATATGATTTGCCACATTTTGTTGGGAAAAATTTCTTTTATTTTTGCTGTGCAATTACTTCAACCACATTGTGACTTTTTGAAGCGCATGCAAACACACACAATCTTGTTGAGATCACTCACATGCACAAGGATATGAAAGTATGTCGATCAAACTTCTTCAAATAAGTTTTTTGTTACTTCACATTTCAAAAAAATTTTTTTCCAATGTAAAGTTTAAATCTCTAGCTACTGTTAGCGACTAAAAAAGTTGAAATATCTTGCCAAACCATGGCACAAGAAGAAAAAAAAACAATTTTTGAAGAAAAACTGGGGTCAATACTTTTATTTATTATTAACTCATTTCCTATTCAATTTTTATAAATATTCATCGTCGTCGTTTGAAGGGTATCCACTCCAAGTCAGACACAAACAGGACTGGGGCCGAGGGTTTATCCTTTTACTACCCCAGACTGCTGCACTTCCTGGATCAGATGCTGGCAGTGATGTCATTAAGCCAGCATGGAGTTTCGTCATCCAAAACCGTCAGACCTCGTGCTTCATATGGTGCCTGATGTATAAGGCACGCTGTTAGTACATGGTCTGCAGTTTGCTCAGAGGTGCCACACTCACAATTCAGTGAAGGAGCAAGACCCCATTCGTGCATGGACAAATGGAATCGCCCAACACCAGTCCACAGGTGGTTGAGCTTAACCCAAGCTGCTTGGGGTAAGCCCATCCCAACAGGCCTGGCACTGGTCTCGAGCACAAAAGCACAGAGCCTGGAAGCATTTTCACAATACTCCGTTTTCCATTTGTGATTTGTCCATTCAGAAGCGCAGATGCCAAGTCTGGCAAGGTTGTCCAAAAGATTCCGCACACCTGGCACAAACAGGCGTCTGGATCTTAGTCTCACTTGGCAATTATCTGAGGACCCACTAAAAAGACCATAAAAGATATGATCGGGGTCCAGACATCCACGGTAAGCCAAGGAGAGTGTCACTCCCATTCAGCAAAGCTCAGTTGGCTGGATGCCTGAGAGTACAGGTAGGTGGTCTGTTGGAGTGGGACGCAGGCATCCAGTAACTATGCACAAGGTGTCATTCAAAACATTGTCAATGAGGCGAGTGTGAGCACTGCAACACCAGACTGGCGCACAGTACTCAGCTGTTGAGTAGACTAGAGATAAGGTGGCTATGTGTAGTGTTTTAGCACCAGCACCCCATCCCAAGCCCACAAGTTGCCTCAGCAGTGTGACACGCAAAGATAATTTTTTGTGCAATGCCACTAAATGGTGACGAAACATGAGCATCTGTCCAGTTTTACCCCAACATAAGTAGGGGTTGGACAGAACGGTAAAAGTCTACCATTGTTGTAGACCTTTAGCTCACGTTTGGCCTCTCAGTTATTTAAGTGAAAGGCTGCCGTCACTGTCTTAGTGTGACTGAGCTTCAACCTCCAAGTCTGGAGATATGCTGAAAGTGTGGACATGTCTTGGCTTAAAGTCCCCTCCAAGTCCTCCAAGTCCTTCCAGTTTCCAGAAGAATGCAACAATGCTAGATCATCAGCATAAGCAAACTTTCTGGAAACCATGGAAGGAAGATAGTATGTATAGATGTTAAATAGGAGGGGAGCCAAGACCAATCCCTGAGGAACGCCGTTTTTAAGACAACGAAGCCTGCTTTGCTTGCTGTCACTGGTGGTAAGGGTGAAACTTCGATTTCAGACAAACTCCATGATCATTTTGACCATGTGCTTATCCAGAAGTAGTCTCAGCAGCTTGCAGGTAACACCACAGTGCCAGACAGTGTCATAAGCAGCTGTCAGATCGATAAATACGGCACCGGTTTTCTTTTTAGCCTCAAAAGAATCCTCGATGTTCTGGTTTAGCAGAACAACTTGATCTATGGTTGACTTCCCACGTCACAACCCAGGCTGCTCTTTAGGGAGCAGTGGATCGATTAATGGTTCAACACGGGCGTAAATAAGCCTCTCGAGGATCTTGTAAGAGACACAGAGCAGAGATATCAGTCGATAACTCTTTGGGTCCCCCACGGGCTTTCCTGGATTTGGGATTGTGACCACAAGCGCTCTTTTCCAGATCTTGGGAATGGGAAAAAAATCAGCAGCTATGTTTTGATATCTTTAAATAGATCAGAATACCAATCATTTTACAATATTGTTCAACATACAATTCAAGATAAAAACATTATGGGAGATTAATGGATGATTACTAAAGACAATTTTTGTCATGTTAACTGACTGTAAATCATTAACACAAAAAAATTTTATATTTTTGTAAAACTGCCACATACCTAGGGGGTTAATGCACCCCAGACACCAAATACTTTTTTAAGTGATTTCATTAGGAAAACTGTGCAGTTAAACCCAAGATGCCAAATAGTTTAGTACCAACAATAGCCGGTTCTGGCTGTCAATGCTTGTTACAATGGAGACAATACTTTCTATAGTCAGTTCCAGCACTCTGGTAAAAAGAACCAGGAACCAGCTATTGCCAGTTTCAACAGTTTAAGTGATAAAACTAAAAGTTGAATTATGCAGGTTGATCCACTTTATTAAAAAATCAAGCTTATAAATAATACAACTTTTAATTAATTATAGTGTAATATAAGTAATCAAATGTTGTAATTATTTACTGGTTGCACACTTGTAGCTGCATCTGCTGTTGTTGAAGATGCCATAATTGCTTAAGAACAAGTATGTTTTATCAATTCTTTCGATTAATTTTTTTTAGAACATAAGAGGTAATGATAAAAATGATTAACCAAGTAACAGTAAAAATATAGTAAAATTAAAAATCTAGCCTAAAATTCATCTGAAAAAAAGTAAATAACAATGAAGTTATAATTAATGTCCACATTATGATTGATTTGGAAGAAACAGACACAAGAAAAAGAACTTTTTTTCTTAGATCCACACAAATGAAATATCTATCCTTGATCTTTGGACTACTACAGCTTCTTCATCAAGCAAGAGTGCATATAACTCAACTAGTTTACAATGTAGTTTAATTCATTTTATTTTTTCAATACCAAAGCATGCACAAAATTTCTTAAGTTTTTGTTGTTGAATAAATCATTTATTTCAATATCACTTTTAATAAAGTTGATTTTATACCAGCCAAAAGCTTTTTGTGATGTTTTCATTAATAGCTATTGTGTGAAAATGGAACAGTTAGGAGAAAGGTGCTGCATAGCATAGTCTCAGAAAGGAGAAAGGCACATTGTCAATCTCTTAGGAGAAACACTGTTGCTTGAAATGTTGGTTACTTAAAAAGTTTAATGTGTAAACAAATTCTTTTGTCTGCATAAAACCAGATGTCTGATTTTAATAAACACTGCCTCAAGTAGACAAAAATGGAACAAGTTGCTTGCTACAGCAAAAATTCTAAATCATTTGTAATCATAATGTGCTATACAGTGCTAATTTTTAGCAGGTGTTGTCCCATGGCAAAGTCACAATCTGGATTGTTACATTTTTGTTTGCAGGATCTACCAGGTTGAAATCGTTTAGGGCAGTTTGCTTGCTCTTGTAGCCATTTAGGAACATGCTCCTTGCTTCTATCTTGTAGTCTCTGTGATGTTTGCCCTATGTACCAACTGCCACAGTGGCATGAATATCAATAGATAACGAAGCTTTTCAGTGTGGTAGGTAAAACATTTTTGTTAGCTACAGGTAACATATGCTTAGATCCAAAGATCACTCTGGTGGTAATGGAACCAAAGCAGCTTTCAATGGCCATTTTAACATTCATATCAAGACTAATGGAAGCTTTTCTATCCAAGGAACTCTCAAGTACACTGGGTACTTTTCTGAATTGAACCTCTTGGGCATAGAAAACTGAGCAATTTTCTTGGAGATGCTGTTGTCAATAATCTATTCAGGATAGCCATTGTCCAAGAGAATGCTTTATTTCTTTGTTTAGTTTCAATTTTGCCCAATGTACCAAAGTTGATATAAGACTTGTTTCTTGTTTATTGAGACTGAGATTTCCAATGTAAGTATTGTCCAGTAAAGGTAGTTTTTCTATACACACTAATTTTGAAATTAAAGCTTCCATTAGTCTTGATATAAATGTTAAAATGGCCATTGAAAGTTGCTTTGGTTCTGTTACCACAAGAGTGATCTTTGCATCTAAAGATATGTCACCTGTAGCTTGCAAAGATATTTTACTTACCACACTGAAAAGCTCCATTATCTATGAATATTTATGACAGTTGGTACATAGGGACTGTGACAGTTGGTACATAGGGAAAACAGGATCCATTCAAAATCTCAAATGATGAAATCCCAAAAATTAAAATTCTGAAAGGCAAAGATTGGAATGTTCAAATAAAAAATTTAAAAAGAATAAAAATTTTTATAAAGATATTTATTTGCATGTACAAAGTGCTGAGTGGTTTGATAAGCTGATTAAAGTGTAAACACAAAGACGGCTGGGGCAAACCTACATAAAAAACATTAAACAAAAGTGTTCATTATTTTTTTCTATTTTAAATAAACCTATCCTAGTGGCCCAATGAGGTCCAAGTGCAAAAATATTTTAAAGTCATAACATATATGTAAATATCAATCTTATAATGCATTTATTTGTCACTTAAAATTATAAATCTTAATTGGGGATTATAAACATTCAGCCTTTCGTTATATGAGATTTTGTCATTTGGGATTGTGACCTAAACCCAGGGCAAACATCACAGAGACTACAAGATAGAAGCAAGGAGCATGTTCCTAAATGGCTACAAGAGCAAGCAAACTGCCCTAAACGATTTCAACCTGGTAGATCCTGCAAACAAAAATGTAACAATCCAGATTGTGACTTTGCCATGGGACAACACCTGCTAAAAATTAGCATTGTATAGCACACTATGATGACAAACAATTTAAAATTTTTGCTGTAGCATGCAACTTGTTCCATTTTTGTCTACTTGAGGCAGTGTTTATTAAAATCAGACATCTGGTTTTATGCAGACAAAAGAATTTGTTTACACATTAAACTTTTTAAGTAACCAACATTTTAAGCAACAGTGTTTCTCCTAAGAGATTGACAAATATGCCTTTCTCCTTTCTAAGATTATGCTATGCAGCACCTTTCTCCTAACTGTTGAAACCATAAATACTTTGATTTTCTCTGGCTTGTTCCATTTTGATACAATAGCTATTAATAAAAATGTCACAAAAAGCTTTTGGCTCCTACAAAATCAACTTTGTTTAAGTGATATTAAAATTCTGACAACAAAGAAACTCCAAATCATTTATTGTTTTATGTGCTTTTTTGATTCGTGTTGGTCAAATGCAAAAAGATGGATAAAAAAAGATACATGTGATAAAGGCGCAAAAAAATCAGATTGAAAAGCAATTAGTTCTAAAACCTGTGCCAATTAATTTTACTAACTTGATTATAAAATAATGGAAAAGACACTTGTTTTTGCTGTCAAAGAAGTGATGAAGCCTTTTTCAAAAAACTTGTCTAAAAAAAAAATCAGCAAAAATTTAATTGTTTTGGGGATTGGCTGAAGGATTGAATGACAATACATCAATCAGGAAAACAGTTTATAAGTTGTTTTCGCTTGAACCATTCAAAAAAATACTTTACTGGCAAAACACAGTGGCAGAAAGAATAGTACCACTGTCCCTTAAAACATTAAAGTAAACTTAGATTTAGACTTCCATAATACAATATTTAGTACAATATAGTACCATAGTATGATACGATATTAGTAATACTCCCATATTTAGACTCCCGTATTAATACTAACTATGTCCATAATTTTACAAAGATATGACTTTAAGCAGATATAACACACTAAAACAGGCATGTCAAACTGGTGCTCTGCAGAGTGAATTGTTGCAGCCTGTGCAACTGTCATTTTTTATGAGTTTTTTTTCTTTTAAAATATCTTGCAAAACCTGTAAGACAATGCTAGATTTCAACAGAACTAAGCAATTTTGCATATTTTTCTTAATTCGAAAAACTTCAGAAAAGTAAATCTATCAATTCAGAAATGTATACCCATTTTATTTAAACCTTTTTAGAAAAATTCAAAGATTTTTTGATTTTTATTAATTGAAGACCAATTTGTGTCATTTTTATTTGCATTTGGTTATAATCATATCTGTACAAAGTAGGGGGACAAGAACGACCATTATCCCTGCATGACACAAAAAATCTGAGCAAAATCAAATTTTTTTAGGCATGAAACATACATTGTTTAGAAAAAAAATTATCTTATGCCTACTTTTAAGGCAGAATTATTTTGTCCATTTTTAAAAAATAATTCAATGTTAATTATAAAATGATAATTTTTTTTGGTCAAAATTTTTTTTGCAAAACCAATCTATTTCAATTTTTAATTATTGAAATCTGCTCCAATTTAAAATTAAAAATCAGGTGAAGACCAAAAAGGTATTCGCATTTAGATCTTTGTTTTTAGGCATTTACAGTCAAACCTTGGTTTACAAACACAATTCGTTCTGGAAAGCTGTTCAAAAACCAAATTGTTTGAAAACCGAATCATATTTTCCCATTATAAATAATTTAAAAAAGATTAATTTAAAATATAATATATAAATATAAATAATGTAAAAGTTGTTCGAGAACCAAATTTTTGTTCAAATACTGGGTCATTTTTAACTCAAAATTTCTGTTCGAAAACCGAATTGTTCAAATTCCAAGACGTTTGTAAACTGAGGTTTGACTGTATTGCATAAAATTCAGGCAAAATTGCTTCTCCTCCTTTAAAATGCTTTGGTTTGGTATGCCTATGCATATGATGCTGCCCAAGCTAATTATTATAATCAAATAAAACTTCTAAAAATTGAGCCTAGTTCTGTTTTAAAAGTAAAGTATAATGAAGTTGAAATATCCATGTTTTATTTATATCAACAAACAACCAAGATTGCAAGAAAATTTGCAAATTAGCAGAGGTGACCATTTTTCCTTACTTTAGAAAAGCACAGCACAATTTGCACTTTAGCAAAGGTGGCTATTTCCTTACTTTAGGAAAAAACAGTGCAATTTGCACATTGCATTTTTAAGACTATGTAAAGCACAGACAATAAGTGCAATGACTTTTGAAATTTATGCAAAGCACAGCACAACAAGTGTAATGTGATTTTGAAAATCATGTAAACCACAATGCAGACTATTTTAAAACTATATTAAGGATGGCACAATGGGATTTTTAAATCAATTAAAACATAATGCGCTTTTTGAAATCATAAGTGCAGCCTCATTGGTTTTCCAATTTCCTACATAGAAAAACAACCAAATTAGATAAAGTGCAACTAATCCTTTTATTTTTTGGTGTGAAGTGCAATTAAGTGTAGCTTATAATTCTCTAACCAAAAGCATAACACAACATGCACAACACTTTTTAAAAAAGTATAAAAGCACAAGGCAAGTTGTGCTTCAAGTTGCACTCTGCCCACCTTTGCAAATCAGCATTAAAAATCATGGAGTTGTTTGGGACAAATTACGTTTAAAAACAATCATTTAAAAAAATTTTTTTTAATACTAATTAGCAAAGCAGGTTAACTAATTCTTATCTATTTTTGCTAGTCAAAGTTAGGATTGCAAATACTTTTTAACCCACCATTAAAAGCCTAAATAAGCAGAAAAATTATGTAAAGGATGGGAACAGAATATTTGTACATAATCAACTGTCAAATACCAAGTAAACAATTCTTAATGTTTGTTTGTGACCAAGTGGATTTTGATTTGTAAACATTTTAACTTTAAAACTATTTTTAAAAATTTATTTTGGTTTAAAAAAATTTATTACTGCAAAGGAAACTTTTCAGTAGTCTAGTTTCAATGCTGTAATAAATGTTAGACACTTGATTACACCAAATATCAAAAAAGGTTTGGGGTTTCCTGATTTGCAGCCCACAACCAGATTCATGCCATGAACACACCTTGCATAAGCTCACAAGTTTGACATGCCTGCCATAGAATACGATAGCTTGTTTGAAAGTAGTGATCTATAAATGACTAATGCAAAATGCCATGAAAACATGTGAAATGATGTCTTCATTTTTGAATGGCCACATTGGCCTGTATGCTGCTTTCTGTTTTTGTTGAGTCACCATTGTAAATAAGCAGCATGAAATTTATCATGAAATGCCTTTCCTAACAAAACAACATATAACACTCAAGTAGACTGAAGAGTATAAAATTTGCGTCCTTCTGCTTAGAAGTCAGAGTGTTATTTTTTGAGCTATTCTGTTGACACTATACACAGTGCCTACAATTTCTGCTAAATACAGTAGAATTGGTATAAATTGTTATTGATTAATTTGGAAAATTTGTTCAATTTGTCCCATTTTTTCTGGTCCCAACAAAATTTTTGTTATGTGCACATTCCAATTAGTCTAAGTTACTAAGTCAAATTTCCTTTATTAGTCACCTTTTATAGCCCTGAAGAATTTTTGGTTTAGATCAGGGGTTTTCAACCTATGGGCCATGGCCCAGTAGTGGGCCACAGTGGTTTTTTTAGTGGGCCATGGAGCATAAATCAAAATGAAAGCAATATGTATAATATATATGTATAATTAGGCTTGCCATCCGTCCCATTTTTTAGGCATTTTTCTGTCGTCCTGTGCAGTCAACCACATGAAGACCTTTTTTTTTTAGAGAACACTATGATTTTGGGACAAAAATAGGGAAAATTGACAGCAATTCCAAGTAAAGACCTTTTTTTTTTTTTAGAGAACACTATGATTTTGGGATGGGAATTTAATTTTGTTGATCAAAGTGGGCCATGAAGTTAACTTGGGTTGAAAAATAGGCCACGGTACAGAAAAGGTTGAAAACCACTGGTTTAGATAATATGTAATTTGCAGATTTAATTCAAATGTTTAAATGATATTTACAGCTTTGTTGATCAACATGGACAGATTTATGCAGTTTCAGTAGTTAATTTAAAACATGTGAGATCCCAAACAAAAAACAGTTATTATCAAATTAATGTCTATGCCAGGGAGTGTGCAATCTTTAATGCTGTTTGGCCAAATGTGTGCAACAAAATCAAACTGTGAGCCAGTCTTACTCATGAACAATTTGTTTTTTATTGAGTAAAAAAAGCTATTCGTATTTGTCAATCACTCTATGTAGATTCAGGAAGTAGAGCTGTGAGGTCACAAAACTATTAAACAGACAGGCAAGAGCAATTGTTTTACTTAAAAACTAATTTTGCCTTGTATGGGCCACAGGTTACATACTGTTAGTCTACTCAAAAATCTTGCTTCAGCAGCATAAATGAGAATCATTCTAACTTCTTGTTGAAAGAGAATAAAAAAATTTTGAAGTTTATTACATTTTAACTGGAAGAATCAAGAAATAATACAATAATATTGAGTTTAAGCTTTAAAAAAGCTTCCTCAATTAATGATTCAAATGGAAGTTATGTCTTTTGGTGTTTTATTTCAAAATTATTGTCATAGCCATGAACAAAGTTACAAAAATATCAAATGTTAATAAATGCATATGCTAATCTGTTAAAACAAAATACTAAATTGAAAACAAAAAAAATATTAATGAGCCAAGATAACAAAGGACTTCAATGTCTTTAAGAATTAGACTTCAAATAATCTATTCAAAGAGAATAAGAAAATAAAAAAGACATTTTATAATACTAAATTTGTTGCACAGTTTTTATTCTGTACTACTTGTTATTACAATAGACTCTGCTTTACTGGCTCACAGATAATTGAATCATTCAGTTAGGTGGATCATTTTTTAAGTCATGAATCAAATGTGCATTTTTTTTGTTAACGTACGCCACTTATCTAGATCACTATTTCAGATAACTGGATCCTTTTTGCACCAAAACTTACATTAAAATCTTTTAAATTCAGGGAATTTTGTAAAATTAACCCTTAAAGCACTGGAGCTTTTTTTTGCACATCAATATTGGAATAAAGATTCTTTAAATTTGCATATTTTCCTACACTTACTGCACACTTTGCCCACGGCACATGTTCCAGTCATTTGTTGATAAAGATGAAAAAAGCATGAAAAAGTCAAATACTTACAGCAGACTTGGAACAGACTACTATATTTGAGTTTTTTTCAGCAGAAATAATTTTTTTTTTTACAATCAAATAACTTTTTTTTATGACTTAATAAGCTAGATTTTTTTTTACATTCCTTTTTGGCTAACTGGACCAAAAGCTCTCTGCCCAAAGTGATCCAGTTAAGCGGAGTCTAGTGTATCACTAATCTTCTTGAGATGACAAATTAGACAAATTCTACAGTATTTAAACAAAAAAAAAAATTCAACACTAGCAACAGGCCAACATTGCGAACCAAGCTAATTCGATATTTGAACAAACTTTTAACCACTACCATGCCTTCAAACATATCTGAATTTTGAATAAAAAATTTAATGAATATCTTATTTTTTTAAACTTTGTTCACCAGCATGTCTGTGCATTCCAGCTTTCTTCTAGACAAGTAAAGCAAATTTTTAAAGCATGTTCAATCATATGACTACACAAAGCAAAGTTTTCTTACAACATATTAGAACAAAGCTGTTCTGCCTTTTTGAATCAAGGGCCATTTTGGCTTAATAAAAATATTCACCAGCCAATAATATTACATTGATATTCAAGTGAAGATCAAAAACAAGGTCATCACTCTTATGTAAGAGTTTTTTTAAGCAACTTGCAGCTCAAAATAATTTTATCAGATAAACTTATATGGCAACTAGTGTTCCGTCTTTAAATTTGATTAAAATCTTTTTTGTCTTTACTTCACATAAAATAAAATAAATTAATAACCCTATTCAAATAACCTCATATTTTGCAGACCACTCAAAATCTTTATATGGGTTGGATGTTTACACGTAACACATTTTCAATACCAACAAGCAATTGTTTGAGTTAAAAAACATGTTTTGTTAGTTGGGCTGCAATGTAGCAATTGATGTATTTAATTGCATGATTTGCATTGACCTTAACTGATTTGAAAAAATCTTTTTGCATTATTGCCAGTGACAAATATTCAAAGTTAGGGGCCCGAGGCAAGGATTCCCAAAAACTGGTGTTCTCTAAAAAGAAAGAATGACTTTGATCTCATATTTCCTTTTTTTTGTCCCAAAATCATCATGATCTTAAAAAAAAAAGGTCTTCACCTCAAATCGATCTCCTATTTCGGTATCTTTCTCCCATAATCATGGTGATCTCTAAAAAAGATCTTCACTTTGAATCAATCTCAAATTTCCCACTTTTTGTCCCAACTTCACAACGATCTCTAAAAAAACATATACTGCAAAATGAAACTATAGCGGTATTTTAAAGGGGGGGCTAAAAACGAGGGGGCCCAAGGTAATTGCCTCACTTGCCTCACCCAATATCTGCCATTGATTATTGCCCTATGTTTTCTAATTTAATATAAAATGCCAACATTTAATTAAAATGAACAGAAATAAGGACAGCTATTTATAAAAGCAATAAATCTACTTTTGGTCAATGAAGAGGCAACAAAAAGGCTATTAAGTCATTACAGTCACCTACCACCATACTAAACAAGCTTAAATTTTTGATGTAATCACAGGTTAGAGTGAGATAATGCACATTTATCTCATCAGCTAGTTGAAAATCAGAGGAAAGCCAGAATAAATAGATTTAAACAAATTATTTTTTAGGAGTATTTAAAATGACTTTTATATACATAAAAAGGTTACATAAAAAGGTTCTTTGGGGCCATGTGTTCATTCATAGTAGGATTACACTCAATTTACTCTAAGTTATACTGAAACCAATAAACTGAAAGCAATACTACAACTAATAAAATCAAAGCTATACTACATTGAATATTAGGATGGTTATGCCCATGGGCCTAGTTAATCAAAGCCCTATAATTTAATGATTTTATTCTGCCTATCAGAGCAGGCTACAGACCTTGCAGCAGACGCAGCATAAAAGACGTGCATGCATATGGGATATCTATGCGGACAACGGAGCGAAGTCAGCAAATCCAGCAAAAGATACGGATCTTAATTTTAGGTTTTTAAAAAAAAGAAAAAACCGGAGTAGGTCTCAATTTTTTTTACCAACCATCCAAAAGTCAACAGAAACTTTTTTTGGATCAACAACCAAAAATGCTAAAACAATATTATTAGAATTTTTTCTCTGTTTTCCACCTGTCTCGCAGGAAAATATTGTAGGCATTAAAATTAGGTGCCCGTCAAACAATTACTCCAACCTCTTTTTGAAGATTGAAAATATTGTTGTCCGTTAGATTTATATATTCAGTTTTGTTTCTTTTATTTAGAAATATGACTGAAATTTAGAGCTGTTTGCTAAAAACCGTTAAGCATAGGAAAGTGCCGAAAAGAGTTCTTTCTACTGTAAGAACACAATAAAATGATGAGAGCAGGTTTTGAATCGAGACTGAGTAAATAGCAAGCGCCATTAGACAGCCCTCCTATTTTATCCGTCACTTTGCCATAACTCTATATAGCCACAAGACTATGATATATGTAGCTTATTGCTTATATATTATTACCTAAAGCTCATATACTGTATATGTGTAATAGAATATTGGTTCAAATACGCCTAAATTTATTTGCGAGCCACGCAAATTCTTTAAAGAAAACCCCAACTGCCTGTTTCGTTATTTTACAGCTGGTTTAGAGGTAGAAAGTTTTTAATTAATTGCTGATTAAAGAAGTAATCTAATACCACGGTTAACCAAAGAGAGTGTCGCTCTTAGCCGGCGAAATTCGTTGCCATAGATTTCCTGAGAAAATTGATTAATGGCTTAATTTTTGAAGTGAAACGCAATCGCAGACATCCAGTGACAATGCGCAAGAGGTCATTCAGAACATTGCCAATGAGGCAGGGGGTTGAACTGTTTAAAATAATCTTCCAGTTCCGGTTAAGGTTTGGCAAATTTACTTTTTACTAGTTCTGTTCTGGTTCAGGTTCTCCAAATTTTGTTTCTAAAGGTTTAGTTCTAGTTTGGCTCTGGTTTGCGTTCAAAGAAAATCATTAGCGGCTCATACAAATTTTTAATTCATGTTTGGTTCAATCCCTAATTTTATAAAAAAATTTTATGTCCATTTTTGCAAGCGTATAAAGCAAGGACATATAGCTCATAGATTGTAACCATCGGACCAAAGGATTCGGAAAAAGGGATGAAAACATTTTGCTTGAATCATGGCTCTATGCGTTGAGAATTTTTATGCGTCAAAATAATCAATCTTACCCCAAAAAAAGACAATTGTATGATTTAATCATGGTATATAGCACATTGAAACAAACTATTATTTAGACGTAAAACAACTTCTATTCTTTCAAGAAGCATTTTTATTTCTCGAAAAATGTAGGCCTACTCATTACGCAAAAAATGAGATTGTTTCCGGATTTTTTGTGGGTAAACAGATTAAGATGGCAACGATGCCCCTATTTTTTCCCTAATTTGTAAAGCTATGTTTGTAGTCAAATGATATTTCATGGCCCTCATTGACATGTTTCTTGGAGGAAATAATTGCATACCTAAAATTTTTAAAGGGGAGATATTTCTAATAAGCATTTAGATTTTAAAAAGTTAAACATTAATTCTATTTACCGGCAAGCTATTTAGTTCTGAATTGCCAAACCAACTTTGTATATTTTAGCAAAGTTGAATGAATGTATAATAATGAGTTTGCACCCAAGGGTGCAAGCGAAAACTTCTTGTAATTTTATTGTTTTATATCACGTTTTTTAGACTATTTCACATTAACGACAAACAAGGGGATTACCGGCTAGAGAGCCAGGGAGCTGAAGACTTCCCTGGCAAAATGTTTGCCCCTAGAAAAATTTCTGCCTCCTTTAGCCAGCTTTTTTAATTTTTTTGCTATAATCGATTGAAATTTTGTATATTTAGCCAGGAGAAAGTTTCCTAGAGTGTTATTCCGAATACGCAATTACATCAGGCATCGTTATCTCAGTGATCCCACAACCGCAATCTTGTCCAAAATAGCAGATGCTGATGAGGCATTGGTAAGCCGCTAAGAAGCGTTTGTAGCTATGTTAACACGTTGATAGTTGTAAAATGAAGCAAGAGAAGGGGGGATCTAGGGAGCTTTTCCCTGAATGACGTTGTGCAGGCGTATCAAGTCAGTTTTTTATAGGTTTGTGTAAGCAACGACATACACACCATGATGAGAAACTCTTTTCTCTCAGTTTGTTTCTTTATTAAGAGAACGCCGACAGGAGCGTTGGCACTCGTACGCTTGACTGCATGCTCCTTTGGACGACTGAGTCGTCAAAAAATACATTGATTTATATATTGAACTACATAAAAGTTTGGTTTGTTTTTGCAAAAGCGTGAACAAAAATTGGTCAGGTTGTTAATGATGCAATTATTGAAAATAACAAACTTTTTAAATTAAATTGTAAGGCGTGATAGAGTAAAGTTTTCATTAAATTTTAGCTTAATAAATTAATAGTTATGCCAAGTTAGTGAAATTAAATTGAACTACATAAAAGTTTGTTTTGTTTTTGCAAAAGCGTGAACAAAAATTGGTCAGATTGTTGATGTAGCTATTTTTGAAAAATGACAAACTTTATAAATTAAATTATAAGTTATGATAGAGAGTAAGTTTTGAATAAATTATAGAATAAAAACTATAGCCAATATATGAGTACGTACGATCACAACCATGAAAAGTTATAAAGAAGCACGACCACGTAAAATTATAAAGAACTTTACGCAGTTGATAATGGAATGAGTAATAATTCCAAAACGTCCTTAATAAACTTTTTTTTATTAAATAATTTTATTTTGTATCTATATAATATATATCCTTAATATTAGAAATTTTTCAAAATTTTTTGGTCGGTGCTCATCAGGAAAGTGCTCAATGACGTCGAGTCAGAGCGGTTAGATAATTAACTTACAGACCACAAAATTTTTTTTAATTTAACATTAATTTTATTTGCCCCAACAGACTGTTTCGCCTGCCTGGGCTCTTATTTGAATATTTGAATAAGATTTTTAACCGCCCCCTGATGAGCCCAGGCAGGCGAAACAGTCTGTTGGGGCAAATAAAATTAATGTTAAATTAAAAAAAATTTTGTGGTCTGTAAGTTAATTATCCTTAATATTATATTTATATACTTAATATATATCTTTAATATAAAATATAATATATATCCTTAATATGAAATTATTTTAATATAGATAAGTTTATGACGTAAGATTGAGGCAAATAAAAAGTTTAAATCATCTAATTTTCACTACCGTACTTTAGGTGTTATAGCAGTGCTTCTCAACCTTTTTTTGTGGCGACCCAAATGTTAAGCGGAAATCGAGAGTAAAGTTTTGGCGACCCAATATTTTTTAAAGGCGTTATTGCAAGCATAATAAGGGAACTAAACTTATGACCTCTGAGGCTGGTCACGCAATTGACATGCAATACTTTGTGGGTAGGACAAAAAATTGTGTGGGGTTCTAATACGTAGAGCAATTTTTGTTTCCAAATCAAGGTGTTTTCTAAAAAAAAGGTCTTTCTTTGAATTCAGTCTCGGATTTCTGATTTTTCGTCTCAAAATCAAAGTGTTCTCCAAAAAAAAGTCGTTACTTGAATAGTCTCAGATTTCTCATTTTTTTTCCCAAATTTTCGTTCTTTATAAAGTAAAAATTTTGGGTCAATCCTAGGTCGCGACCCAAAAGTAGGTACAAATTGACACAAAAGAACGAAAAGGGTTTAATTGTTACACAACTAGCCTACACTTGTCGGAGACCCAATCAAACTAAACGGCGACCCAGGGGTTGAGAAGCACTATGTTATAGAGATTTTTTTTAAGAGAATATTTTTGTTTTGGGATGAAAATCAAGTAATCCGAGACTAATTAAAAGTTTTTCGGATGAAAACCAACAAATCGGAAACTGATACAAAGTGAAAACTTTTTTCTTTTAGAGAACACTAGTTTTTAGGTACGAATTTTTTTCTATTAACTAGTGTTCTGGTTTGCCGCTCCCAAAATAATAAAATTGGGGGGCGAAACAATCTCTTCTGGAATTTTATGCGACGAGTGCCCAAAAAAAAATTATGGGCTTCCACTTTTTTAAAAACTAAATCGGTTTTTTCACAATAAAATGAAAGTAATTCTACTCAAAAAATACGTACAAAAAAATTTCTTTCATCCCAAATAACGCATGCTCAATGCTGGAAAAATTGTGAAATTGCCAATGATGCGTCTCGGTGTGCCAATTGCGACCCTTGCCCTCCAGCTTGGTATGGCTATGATTATATGTTATGTTTATGTTAATTATTTATAGGCTATGCTAACATAACCATTTACGTCTATTATATGTCAAAACATTTCAACATTCTGTGGATGTGAGAATAAACTACATCCGGTTGTGAGCTTATCTTTGATATGTTGGGAGGAATGAGTATACGCTATCACAACTTCTTCCAGGTCACCCTTGAGAAAGGTGTAGCACCTATGAGCCTCCCTAAACATGGGTTACTAAAATTTAATTTCCTCATAATAGACTTTAACTGATAGAATTTCAGGGTAAAAAGTATAAAATTTGAGAGTAATTGAAAGTGAAGACCTTTTTTTTTTAGGGAACGCTACAATTTTGGGACAAAAATCCGTTTAGAACATCATGATATTAGGACTAAAAATTTGAATTTCACAAACAATTTTTTTTTATCCGTAAAATATTGCATGTCTTGGTCTACAACGCCACGATCTTAAGACTAAAAATTAGAATCTCACACAGAATTTTTTCGTACCCGTAAAATATTGCATGTCTTACTCACTAACTACCCATAAAATACCCGACTGCATGATCAGATTTTGGCATGGCAATTGCATGACCGGTCTCAGAGGTCATTGCACGCCACTGTCAACCACATATGTGAGTTTTAATATAAATATCTGCTGTGTAGTGGACGAAAAAAATAAAATCTTGCTTGATTGATTGATTGAACCGTTGATTGAACATAGGCAACGTTGGCTAAATACATTAGTGAGATTTAAATTTTTTTAAATAAATCTAAATGGAATCTAATCGATGGGCTTTTTGCATCAATCTGAATAACTTGAAAGAATTTGATTTGTTTGAAAACAAGGAAAAAACAATGTCACAAACTGGAACCGATTATAATAATTTTTTTCCCAAGTATGAAAATATTTCTTCCGATACCATAAAAATTTGGTGGCGACAAGTCGGTGGCTCACTACAAAATTTAAATAAAACTGCTTTAGATTATTACACAAAACCTTTTAACAATTACCTTTAAATAAAAAAATTTAACAAACTTTAAATAAATTAAACCAAAAAAAAAAAATTATTTTGAAAAAAAAGCAAGTTATTTATTTAGTATAATGAGAATGCAGAACAGCTATTTAGACTTAAAGTTTTTATCAAAAGTTATTTTTAAAAAATGTATCAAATTATTTTAAATGTAAAAAGAATACAATTGAATTCAATTGAATAAATATAGTCAATTAGCTTATTAACTCTTTATTTTCATTAAATTTTTTTTGTAAATATTTTAGTTTATTAATAAATTCCTCACATTTTATATTTTTTATTTTTTATTTCATTAATTAATTGAATTATTAATTCAAAAAGTGTATAAAGCTGTTTGGCTAAACTGGATCAGACTGAATTTAGGTTCGTGCATTCAAGCGTTCAACGGACGATACAAAATCAGGTCACGTGATGTGAGTTTCCAATCATGGAGTGTATGTCATTGGTGTCAGCATGCATTAAATTCTTTTTAGACTAGCAACTTACTTGCACATATGACAAATAAGGTGTAATATATCAACCGTGCTAGTTTTTATTAACTATTTAGCCTATTTCGTAAGCCTAAAACATAATTTTATTGACTTACCATAACTCACTAGCGACCGCAACCTAAAATTAACTCTGCAATGCTGCCGGCAACAACAAAAAAGTTATGCATGTTGAATGAACTATGATATTTAACAAAGTTAAAAATGTAAAGAGCTTCTTTGTGGTACAGAATTTTAATATCGCTTTAAACAAAATCGATTTTATCGGAGCCATAAGCTTTTCGTGACGCTCTTATCAGTGGCAATGGCGTCAAAATGGGACGAACCAGAGAAAATCAAGGTATTTATAGTCTCAACAGTTGGGAGAAAGGTGCTTTAGTCTGGAGTAGAGTTTAAGTTCAACGACATCATGTACAAGCAAACTGATGGGGTTGCAATGGGTTCACCACTAGGCTCAGCCTTAGCTAACATCTTTGCTGGATTTTATGAAGAAAAACTCTTCTCTCAAAAATCAAAACCTTTCACATATTTTAGGTACGTTGATGATACATTTGCTATGTTTCGCAATGAAGAAGAGTCGGAAAACTTTTTCAAACAACTAAACTGTCTCCATCCTTCTTTCAAATTTACCTTTGAGAAAGAGAAAAATAATTGTTTACCGTTTCTCAACGTTAACGTGGAACGAACAGTTACCGGTTTTGAAACTACTGTGTATAGAAAACCTACCTTCACTGGACAGCAGGGATGAGGTAATTACATGACAAATGTAATCGATTATGATTACGATTACTTAATTATTTCATGATTACGATTACGATTACGATTACTCAAAACGATCTTGTGTTTTTTAAATAACCTACTATACAACTTAAATTCTGAAAAGCATTGATAAAATACAATTGTTTTTAATCAGTAAAACAATCAGCAATTAAAATGTTTATTACATTTTATAAACATGAGATTTTCAAATCGTTTATCTGAAAGACGACATCTATCTGGCTTAAATACTTGTCTAACATATGATGTCACAAAGGCAATTGACGCACTGGAATGTAGCTCCATGTAATCGATTGCATTTAAGTTTTTTTCAATATATAATCGATTACGATTACAATTACATCTAAGTTTTTGTCAATGTAATCGATTACTGATTACGATTACCCCATGTCTGGTACCCACCCATGGAGCAGGTAGGTACGGACCGATGTGCTTATTCCTCGTGCACATACAGAACTCTAGGCTGCATAAAAAATGTTTCCTGCAATGATTTTTTCATTGTTTGTTTTTGCCTGTGCTATTCAGATATTTTACTTCCTGTTTCGACATTAGTTTTTTTTGCCACTTGAGGAAATTTTTTTTTAATCACAATTTTTTAATTGTAATGCTGACAACTGCTTTCAAAATAGTTTAAAGTTGAATTTTTGTCGGGTGGTTTTATTGTTGCGACTATAAATCAAATATTGATAAATAATTTAATGTAAATTTAATGTAAAATCAATTCGGGATCTTACTTTACGGTGTGAATTTAAGAACACTCCTTTAAAATCTTTTTTCTTCCTGGAACATAGACGTACCAGCCAAAAAAATTTGGGGGCAATGAAGTTTTTCCCAAATTTTGTGACGCTTGCACAAATCATGATTTTCTAGTACTTACGCATAGGACAAAATTATTTTCCGAGATTCTCGGACGAAGACCAAATTTTGTCCTAAAATCATGGTGATCTCTAAAAAAAAGGTCTTCACTTGGAATCAGTTTCGTATTTCTCAATTTTTGTCCCAAAATCAAGGTGTTCTCTAAAAAAAGGTCTTTATTTAAATTTAGTAACTATTTTTTCTAGTTGATCATTGTCACTGCCCTAAAATTCTTGACTTTGCCCAAATTTTTCATATCGCTGCCCGAAAAATTTGAATTTTGCCCAAATCTTGGAAATTTGGGGGAAATTACCCCCTGCCCCCGGCAGGTACGGCTATGTCCTGGAGGTTATATGAATCCAGACTGCACAAAGTGCAACCAGTGTTTCAATTATGATGCAGTTTACGAAAAGAAAAAAACACAATATTAAAACAATCCAAAACTTTCATTAAAACAAATACTCCCAATTTTGTGAGAACTCCAGGCGAAAGACAAGAGTTTTAAATTTTCAATTAATTTATAAATTGTCATGTTTTTATTTTATGACCTTTTTCTTCTCATTTTATCTAAGACGCGCGAATTGTTTACATCGGTTTAAGCAAATTTAATTACTTTTTTATAAAAAGGGAGCGCGCTTACATATAATGGTTTTTATTTTCATAATAGGACCTTTTTAGGTTATTTCGCTTTTACGCTATTTTTTGAAAGCTTTCGCGACTCCTAGAAAAAATCCAAACAACCCCCGCGGGGGTCGCGAACTCCGAGTTTAAACCCACTGATTTAGGCCTTTATAAGATTATAATCAATAAGTTGAATTGGATTCGTTTAAAATAAAGTTTTGGTTCAGGTTCAGGTTTGGAAAATTTAGTTTTTGTGGGTTCAGCTCCGGTTCAAGTTTAGCAAACTGTATTTTTTGGGTTCAGTTTTGGTTTAGATTCAAAAAATAAGAGCGGTTAATATCGGAATACGAATCAGGTTCGGGTTCGGTGCAGGGGCGGATTAGCAAATTCAACCGGTCCGGGAACTTTGAAATAAAACCGGCCCATTTTTGACAACTAATTGCAAATCTTACTAAAACGTTACACGGTACACCAGATTTGAACTGAGTAAATGCTTGCTTCTCTAACCGAGTTTGAAATTTCTTCTTTCATTAGCTTAGATATAATAGCAATGATAGAGTTAGCAGTAGTTTTGGAGATAAATGTATTTCTGTTTGCATGGTTATGCTTGTGCTTGTCGGGTTTGTTTTGCAAACATTTTTTAATAACATTTTCCAAACGACACTTTTAAATGTTATCGTACTTCGCAAGAAGAAGTACAGTCTCTAAAAATGTTCCGCGATCAATTTTTTCATCACATAAAGTAGACACCGCTTCCGAACTCCCTGTTCCCTATAGCTCGTTTCCCGTTTTCCAATCATTTTCACAATGGAGATGACTCTGTCGAGAATTTGCCGTCTTTGCATGAACTGTTTATTGTGTAATGATGTTTGACTGACAATAAGTAGGTCTACCACTGTCTTATTACTGCTGAATCGTATGTGAGCTTCAACACATGCCGTGTGTTTTTGAGAACTTTCGTGTTCATCAATTCGTTGGTAAACGTATTTCAAAAAATATTCGTTCAAAATATATTCGCCTAATATTAGTCAAACAGAATCTTATCCAAATAGAATTAACAAAGCCTTATTCAAATAGAGTAACAAAACGTATCAGAACATTTAAACACAAGCGAAATTTAAATCTTTACAAACTAGCTACTCAAAAACCTTTTTGCTTTTAAATTCAATTATAAGCTTTTACATGCGAGTTTTCAAATTACCTCGTGCCGCAAAAAAGGAAGGAAAAAATCAAACAACGGGAATTGTGATTTAACTACGAAGTACGCATATGAAATTAACTTGATTCGTGAAAAATAAAAAGGCAAAACGAAAAACGAAACGTATTAAGCTTAAAATCTTACAGTCCCATTCCATAGAGCTACATCGCATGTTTATTTTTAGACACTGGGAAGTTCCATTCTATGGAGCTTGTATAGTAGAAACGTACTTAAACTTCTGCAGAGCCGATGAGAACATAAAAATTTTGCAGCCATTTCAAACAGTTCCGAATCTGAAGATGCAACTCCTTTGAAAAGAAAGAAGTACGTATGACAATCACTTTAAGCTGGAAGTTGTTGCGTAGGCTGAGAAATACAATAAATCTCAAATGCTGCAAAAGACAAGAAGGTTCCTCGTTCATGTGTCAAAGATTGGGCGAAACAGAAAGCACAGCTCGAGGCTCAGTTGAAGGCGTCTTCGTCATGTTCCGTCTCTTCAAACTTGCGACTCCAAGGTGCCGGACGTCCTTTGAAGGACAAGAATTTCGACGACAAGCTCATCAACTGTGTTTGTCAGCAACGTCAAAAGAAGCTCCGTGTCAGCCGCACAATGATCCAGAAAGAGGCGCTCATTTTGTCGATCGACGAAAATTTTAAGGCAATGGCTGGTTGGAAAAGTTTTTGTTTTGTCACAATTTGGTCTCACGCCTCCCAACGACGACCGTACATCCTACTGAAGAACAAGCGACCAATTAAGGAGATTGTCACCAAATTCAAGAATACGCTCTATCTTTGCTGGGCCGGTCGCTCCTTCTTCAACGACGACCTGACTTCTGAGTTTCTGGAGAAGATCGTCGGCTCTTCTATGTTTGGCAAGCGCCTTCTTGCCTGGGACTCATACCGATGTCACATCAGCGATGCCACAAAGAAGCAACTAAAGAAGCTCTAGATTGATATGGCCGTGATTCCAGGAGGCTGCACCAAGTTTATACAGGCCCCGACGTCTACTAGAACGCCCCATTTAATGCTAAAGCCCGACAGTTCACGAGAATTAGATGTTGCACGGCGAGAAAAGCTACACCAAATCCGGAAACATGCGAGCACCATCAATGGAAGTTTATTTGATTAAGTGGATAGGCGATGCTTGGGATCAACTGCTGAAGGATCTGATCATCAAGTCGTTTAAGGGATGTGGACTGAACAACACTCTAGACGGCTCTGAGGATTGCAAGATCCACTGTTTCGGGTCAGACGGCCCGATCCCGACTGGACAGGAATTTCTCCAGCAAGCGCGGGCCAATGCCGAAATTACCGGTAAACGTGAACTTATTCAGCAACTCGACGTTGATGCAGAATGTGTTGACAATGACCAGGACAGCTACAACAGCGACGTGTCACTTGATTTTTACCAATAAATTTGTGATTATTTACCGGTAATCACCCTGTATTCGTGTCTTTTGCTAATATTAGAAATGTGTTAGTTGTTTTTTCTTTTCATTCATAAAATTTATCTTTTGGAAATTCTGACCAGCTAGTCGAAAAATAGAGCGCCACCCTCTAATTGAACGTCACCTCTAATAGAACACCACTATGGGAAAAGGATTGAAAAATAGAGCACCATGGCGTTAAAATAGAGGTTGTGCAGTAGGCTATACAAAAATACTGTTACTGAAAAATAATTGCGAAATCATTATGTATGGAACTGGTTCATATTCTTGATCATTTTTTAGCTTCTTAAAGTTAGTTTTGAGGAAGCCCAGTGAATCGTTGGACCGGCCCACAGTCGAGCGGCCCACCGGGAAACTCCCGAATTCCCGCCGGGCTAATCCGCCCCTGGTTCGGTGCGACACCCAGGTAAAAATTATAAATCCCTTTCCACTACAAGCGTGGAATGGAGCATTTTTTGTTTGTTTATTGATATTTTTTACTTCTTCCCGCACGTAAGCGCTAAGCGAAGCAAAAAATCAATAAAAGAAACAAAAAAAACTCCATTTCACGCTCGTAGTGGAAACAAGCCTTTACTTTTGAATGCGGCTGGCAACAACAAGAAAGTTGTGGATCTCTGTACTAAGATATTTCACAAAGTTAGAAATAAACATCATAAATTTATAAGATCTGATTTTTGTATATGAGTTTGTTTTGTTGTTTTTTGTACGTCTTTGTTTCAATAAATCTTTCACTTTACTGCTTTAACATACCATCTATTTGAAACTCCGCTTTTTTTATTTAGCCCTTCTGATCAATTTTTGCTTTAACTTATCGCCAAGAACATCGTTTATGACGTTTTTGCTTTACCACATAGGAAGCAAGTGACCAAACAAGTGCCAAAAGTACCAAACCAAACATAAAAAGTAAAAATTTATGACTTTTTCTTTAACCGTCAACTTTTAACGCATTCGATATTTTATCTGTACAATATTAAAAGTTGATATTTTGGTCTTTGATATTTCGTAAGTTGATATTTTGACCGAATTTATTTTTTTATTTATTTTATCTTTATATTTAGCCTCCTGACTCGCAGGAAAGCAACGGAGGCGCTAATACATAGGGTAGGCAATTACCCCGACCTGCTTCCGGAGACGCCAAGATATTGCTGTCCACTTGTAATTTAATAGAGATATGACTGTAATTTAGAACTGCTTGCCAAGACCATCAAGCAGGGAAATGTGCCGTAAAGTGTCTTTCCCAAGGACACAACAGAATGGCGCGAGTGGGTTTTGAACCGAGACCGTGTTGGTCACGAGTCCGGCGCTTTAACCACTCGATCACGCTGCCGAAAAATACGGCTGACGAATACCGGCTGTTTAACACAAGAACGACCAGGAGCGTGAATAGACGCATTTTGAACATTCAACCGTACGTATTTTTGGCAAAAATTGCTCTATTCTCATTAAAATTTTTGACAATTATTTTTTGACAAAATACGTAAAAAAATAATTATAAAAAAAGTTTCGACCCGACCGCAATATTTTGGCATCTCCTAAAGTAAGCGAGTGTAGTCGTTTGACAATTGCCTTGCCTCCTACGTTGTCCGTGTTTATACTTTTAGGATTGTGTGTCATTTTATTGTGCCGTGCTAAACAGATTGACTAACTTGATAGTTAAAATGGTTATTCGCGAATTAAAATTTTAAAACTAACAAAAAGCTGGAGTAAATTTAATGCTTCTTTTATTTTTGTTTATTTTGCACTTAACATTACCAATAAACGAAAGTGAGTTAGCTGATAAATAGTTCTGTTTTAAGTGTTATTTCACTACTTTACTAAAGCAGTTTTACAAAAAAAATAAAACAATATTATACTGTTGTACTTTAATGTTTTTTTTCTTGAATCTAGTTGTGATGTGAACTTATAAACCATATTTTTTAGCATAACGATATATAAAATACATCTGTAATTAGATTTTTTTCCAGTGTTGAATAAAAATATTATGGATGATTTTGAAAGAGTTTTGCTTGTTAAGTCAGAATGTTTTGTTTATCGATTACCACCTAGACCTTCTAATAGAGCTTATAGAGCAGCTGATTGGGGTTTAGACAAACCTTCTTGGACTGGAAGAATGAGAATTACTGTGATTAATAATTTGCTTGAAGTTAAATTAGAAGATAAAATTAATGGTGAATTGTTTGCAAAAGCACCAATTGAAGAATATCCAGGATTAGCTGTTGAATCTGTAAGTGATTCTTCTCGTTATTTTGTACTTAGAATTCGTGATGACAGTGGAAGAACTGCATTTATTGGTGTTGGATTTGCAGATCGAGGTGATGCATTTGATTTTAATGTTACTTTACAAGATCATTTCAAAAGAGTTAAAACAGAAGAAAAAGTTGAAACAGTTGAAAATATTCAACCTAGTTTAAATTTAGGCTTAAAAGAAGGTCAAACTTTTACGATTAAATTAGGAGGATCTAGTACAAAACCAAAACCACAAACTAAAACTAAATTATCTACTGGTGGTGTGTTTCTTCCTCCACCACCCACTGGTGTATCAAAAGCAAAGGAAGAAAAAAGTGCAAATGCATCCAGTTCAGACTGGGGACAGTTTGCATCAAGTGGATCCACAAACAATGATTGGATTCAGTTTTAAATTACTTTGTTTTGTATTTGTGCAATCATATGAATTTTTAGTATCTGTTTTCATTGTCATTAAATATATACAGTATGTATTTTTTCCAATTAAACTAATATAAGTAATACATTTCATCTGATATATATTAGACATCAATGATTTAATTTTTCATGCTAAGAATTTGTTTAGTAAAATACAAAGCTTACTTTTGTGACCCTATAAATGTTTTATTTTTAAAAATTAGTTGTAAGAACATTAAATTGTTTTAAATGTATTCTGGGATACAAATTTTGTTTCATTGTTTGAGTAATCTACTTATTGTATTTAATATATTTTTGAGACTATTTTTCAGTTCTATGTGTATTTTTTTACATTTATTTTATCAAAGCATATTTTTCAGCCTTTTTCATCCTGTAAAGAAATCATTAGGGCATCTATGATGCACAAAAGATAAAATGTAAAATCAATAATTTATTTATTTTACATATTTATATTTTGTATTCTATATTTTGTACATTATAAATTCCTAACAATAATTGAAACATGATAAAATAGCTGTAGGAATGTGTTTTGATAAAATAAATCTTAAATTTATTTTTGCTCTAAATTTCAGTTGATGACTCTTCAAAGCATGTCTATTAGTTTTTCTGATTATATGTGTATATAATTTTCTAAGCTAAAATTGGTATTAAAGTAATAATAGGTTTGTTACTTCAATTAAACAGACCACAAATTTGCTTTGATCTATTGATTTAATCAAGCTTGATAATTAAACTATCAAAAAGTTTCATTCCAAATTGGTTCTAATTAGTGATACTGTTAAGTTATAACTAACCTTGTATAAATTGTTAAGTTTTTTTTTATTTTTGATAAACTTTTATTAATTGCTAGCTGTAGTTTTTTAGTTTGAACTGTTTTGGTTTTTTCATTAATCAATTTCAAACAGAATTATAAATCTTTATCTGAAAAATCTATAATGACTGATGAATAATGAAGTTCAATTATATTTGACCAAAAACTTTCAAGTCTGAATATTTTAAAAACCTTTTTGTTTCCTAGCAATCACAACAAGAAAAAAACTTTTTGGATTGTTTTTGGTTATTATTTGTTAAATATTTAATTTTAGGTGCTATAAAGTGAATCAAAAAATAGACAAAAAAATATACTTGTTGATATATAAACATTTAAAAAAAAGTTAATTCAAATAGGTTTTTTATGCCATCACTGCATTTTTTGATTGATGTCTTTTTTGTCTCTTTACAGGAGTTTAAAAATTAAATCATTTCCCTTTGTTGTGTTTAATTTGTACCAAGTTGTTAATAATTTTGAAGCTGCTTTTTATTCTAACAATCTTTTTCATGCATTCTTTTTTTGTTTGAATTTAACAAAATTTCATAGCATTAAATTTATTTTATCTTTCCTTCTTGTGAGTTAATGTTAGTAACAAACGTTAAAAAAACTTAAAGATTTTTTTCAAAAAAACTCAAGTTGAATGAGAAGGCTTTTTTTTGGTCTTCACTTTATACACAGGAAATTATTAAACTTGTTGAATTGAAAATGGTGAACTTGAACTCAGTTAAAAATGCATTAAGTTTGCAGCTTGGGTTAGTAGTCCTTACTCTAGTGGAGTCTAGAATCTAGATGGATACATTGTTAGTAAAAATTTCATGATTAATCAATGCTGCAAATAATTTACTGTACTAAATTTTAAATAGAATATTTTTATTTGGGCCTGTTTAATTTTTGTACTTGGTCCGTGAGCTGCTAAACTTATTCCTAAAAGTAGTTTAACCAATTTTGAATAAGATAATTTAAATTTTTTATTGTTGAAACAAAATATTAATTAAAAGAAAAACAGTAAATTGTTTATTGGTTGAATAATTTTTTTTTTCAAGTTTATTATTCCTCATTATTTGTTTTCATTAATTTATCAATTTTCAAAATCTGTTTTTAAAGTACCGTAGTAAGCTTCAAAAAGAGTCAGTTTTACTAAGATTGCATTTGTCCAAAAATTGTTGATGTAATAGATTTGCTTAGCTATCAAAAAGCATAGAATGCATCACATGTTTACGAATCTTTATATTTTTATTAAACAGTCTGCATGCTTTGTTATTCTTTGAATAGGTTTGCTTTGCAATGCTTGAACTATGAGATTACACCTTCTAATCGATGTATACTTGATTTATGAGCTGTACTAGGTCTAATTGAACGTCTATTTATGTAATGAATTGGAAAAAATTAACTACTTTTAGCGTTTGCAAATCGCATGTGTCTCTATCTAATGTTGTCCGATTTTACTTTAGGTTAAAATTTACCACAGCGGCGAAACTTTTACTATATCTAAAATATATATTCACACAACTAATAAAGCTTGCTTAATTTTAATAAGTTTTTTAATAAAGAAACATTAAATGGCTCAAAAAGTAGACCTTATAAAACATTTCAAACTCATTTTTTATATAAGCGTCCTAAAATTGTTGAGCTTGTAATTACAATAATATGAAAATATAAAGCTTAATGTAAAAACTGACCAAAAAAATTGCCAATCGTTCACACCACAATCGGCAAGGAAGTGTTATGGTTAGTTTCTGACAGTTACAAAAGTCTGGGTCCGCCAAATCTGAAACAGTGTCGCCTCTTGCTACGCAGGTCCGTTTTATACCAAGTTCTATTCCATGCTTGTCCAAAGATGTCGAGATTGCATCGCAAATTCTTGAAATACTTAGAGCAGTGGTTCCCAACCTTTTTTATATGGCGGCACACTATTAGGCTATTTAAATTTTCGCGGCACACCTATTATATTGGTTGATAATAAAAAGATGTTCACTGAAAATTTGTCCACGATTTCTCAACTTTCGTTCCAAAATCATGGTGATCTCTGCAAAAAAAAGGTTTTCAATAAAAATTCAATGATTTCTCAATTTTCGTCAAAATCATGATGATCTCAAAAAAAAAGCTTCCGCCTGAACTCACGCTCATTCTTTCCCTCCGAATCTCAAGTACAAAAACCGCAAAATTCGACGTCCCTAAATAATTTTTTCCGAAATCTTTCGCGGCACACCTGGAGGACACACCGGTTGGGAACCACTGACTTAGAGCAAGTGTTTCCAGCCTCTCTCATTCCGCGACGCAATTTCCAAACCAAGGTAATTTAACGACCCCTTTGGTAAACAAAATTTAATTTGAACAAAATGATGATAATCTCTAAAAAAAGTTCCTCATCTTGAATCTGATTTTCGTCCCTAAAAAGTATTGTTTTCGTAAAAAAAAAAGTCTTCACTTGGGTTCCATCTCTGATTTCTCCATTTTCGTCGCAAAATTCTGGTAAGCTCTAATAATAATAAAAAAAGTTTCACTTTAAATCCGTCTTGGACTATTTGATTTTCGTCCCTAAAAACTAATGTTCTCTAAAAAAAAAGGTCTTCATTTAGAATCTCACTGATTTCTCGTGTTCTCAAAAAAAGTCTTTACTTCAAATTAGGGCTGTGAAATTTAAAGATTAATTAATCGTTAATTTATTTTACAGATTAAATTTTTGTTCAAGTATTAATCAAATTCAAATTTTATTTTTAACCCATCTGGATAAATGTATTAACATCCAGAAAAATAATAGTGATAACAGTAAAATGACAACAGAGAAGAAATGATTTATTAAATATTAACCTGTATCAGGTAAATTATAAGAACATTTTGGATTTAAATTGTTGGGTGAGGCGAATAGGCAGTTGCCTCGGGCCCCCCTCGAAAATAGCACATATAGTTTCATTTCGCTGCAGATGTTTTTGAGAGATTATTAAGTCAGGAAGAAAAGTGGGAAATACGAGATCGATTCGAGGTGAAGACCTTTTTTTTTTAAAGATCACCATAATTTTGACTTTTTTTTTTTAGAGATCATCATGATTTTTGGAGAAAAAAGTTAAACACGAAATCAAAGCCCTTTTTCTTTTCTAGAGGACATCAGTTTTTGGAAATCTGTGCCTCGGGCCCCTAAATTTGAATATCCACCACTGGTTGGCTGACCATAATATCAAAAATGCTGGCCAAGCGTATTGCATTCTTAGTGATAAATCGTTTGCATACCATGAATCTAACAGGTCGCGAACTTACCACCTTAAAAAAAACACTCGCTGCAATATTCAAAATTTCAGCTTGCAAAATCAGCTTCATTTATTCAGTTAATAAATGCACTGCAGAAAATTTGATTTAATCGAAATTAAATATTAATTAATCGTTAATTTCCTAAAAGTTAACTATTAAAAATAAATTAATCGTTACCAGCCCTACTTTAAATAAAAAAATTCTGTTCATTAAACGCTTCCGCGACCATAAGAAAATAGCCAAACGATGCCCAGGTTGAAAAACAGTGACTTAAAGTATTAAGCAAATGCGCCTACTTTGAAAAGTTTTATTACATCAGTTCTAATCAAAATCACAACATTGATAACATACGGAATAGCCTATCTCTCTTCCGCTGTTGTGTGGTCCCTTAAATTTTGTTTAATTCATTAACATTGTCGTATCGACTTAGTATCTATTCGACATGCAAGACTACGCGTAAGTGTTAAAAAGAGCAAAAAATTAATCTAACAAGCTTTCGGAGTTGATGAGGAAGTAATTTGGAGTTGCTTGTTATGGCAGCCCCGTCGAAGAGGTTACTTTAAAACGTGTTTCTTGAGACCGCAACAACATGAATTGGATAGAAGTTGAACCGAGGTCATATCTATTACAATGATCATCATAACGGCGCTCTGCCCCCGTTAATGATGTGCTTGATTCCGGGTGTGATGTCCTTAAAACCTGATGACTTGTTTGTTATTATTATTTAGACTGCATCAAATCGAATCCCCACACATTTCCCAGTAATGCAAAAGTAACCTAGGCTAATGTGCTGTTTGTTCATTTTCTACTTTCATCTACTGGGCAAAAAAATATTTTATGACCAAAAAAAAGAATCAGCTCGTAGGCCTACTCTTAGCCTTTCCGACACAGGCGATTGGTTCCTAAATATTAAGCAATGTAAAAAAAAGACCTTAACCAACTTTGCTTTTGTCACCAGAGGTCAGAATTGAGCTTCTGTCAAGCAAGCTCAATAAATTTAAACATTTCTAAACCATGCAGTCTCGATATTCGGAAATTTGGGGATCTCGCTGGTATAAAGTCAATATGCTTACATTACTGAGTGATTTGATTATGAATACAGTTTTTTGCAATCTTAAACGCTCATTTGAAATAGTAGTCCACTTAATAATTTTAAAATTAGTTGCGATGTTATTTATTTGGTTTGCATCAATACGAAATGTAATGCAGTTGATTTCACTCTTTGTTCAACATTGCCTGTAGGTTCCAAAAATTCTCGTCTGTGAATCTACCATAAATAAAATCCTACTTTTGTTGCAGTAATAAAAGTTAGAAGTCTTACAGATAACATGCTTAAGCAGTGATTTAGGCAGAAATTTTTGAGTAAAAAGAATGAGGGCTTAAAGTACAAACAAGAGGCAAGAAATGAGGCGGGGCCAACCTTTTACACAAACACGGTCAGAATTTCACAAACTTTTTCTTTGAAATTCTTGTATAACGAAAAATTTTCTCTTCACACCAAATGACAAAAAACTTTAATTCTTAAAGATTGAATAAAGAGTCAAAAATTATCCGATTTAAATCTAAAGGCAAAAGCCACTTAAGTGCTCAAAAAAGTCATCTGATAAAAAACTAATAAAACATTTATTAGACAAGTCTTCGAGCACGAGCCATGGTATTATGATATGGTTTGGTTTTTGCGTGAAATTGTTTTATTTCAGATGTTTCATGTAGGCTGAAATAGCTATTTTATTCAACTTTTATGATTTAGAAACAAAATCAAAACATAGATTTAATGCGAGAATCAGTCAATTTATGATATGTTCGTGATACATTTCTTTTTTGTGATTTTGACATGTAGAACGCAATTTTATTTGCTCCATGGTTAACGTCGTTAATGAGTGCAAACTAAAAATCTTTTGAATAAGAAATTTTCAAAAAAGAGAATGTGATAAAAATACAAGTTTTAACCCGTATCGAGGGTTTAAAATCTTATTTCGTTGTGATTTTTAAAGAATACAAATATTCCACGTGAGCAAAACGAGAAACAAATAATCACGTTTAATTTAATCGCGGGCACAACGTAAATGTGCTCTGCCAACAATTGGACCGCGAGATCTTTTAGTAAAAAGCTTCCGATGTTTCTTCACCCTTTCTGTATAATGCCGAACGTCAAGCAGAGAAAATATGAAAATGAATTTTCAACTTTTTCATTACAGCAGATTTAGAATCAAGCTCAAGTTTACCGCTTCAGAGTGGAACGTTTAGCAGACAAACAGATTGACATGAGCGAAACAAACTCAATGCTTTGCTTAATGCTTAGTAGGAGTGCAGTGATATGAACTCGCGCTAGAGCAGGCTTCTGTTTTTTTAAAGTTCGACCAATAATAAAACAACACAACCACGTCAGGTTTGCATACGTGTTGTTGAGCTCTGGTACTTGTCATAGATTAGTTGAAACAAGCAATTGTGTAACTGGTGAAACTAGGCAGTTAGAATTTTTATAATTAATATGAAAATTTTCTTAGTCGTACTTTTTGTTTCGATTGTTCTTTTTTCTGGAGTTTTAGGAAATGATGAACCCGTCGTAACTGATGCAGAGCTCTATCCACAAAAAGACGGTTTCGTGCAACTCGATCGACACAATTTCTTAGCAGCTTTGCATCGTTTCCAATTTGTTTTCGTTTTTTACTGTGAGTTTTTAGTGGGTTATTTGTCTTTCTATCTGTACTAATTTATTGAGTTTAAACATTTCTCATAATGTAGACTTTCAATTGCGTAGTTATTTTTGTCAAACAGTATACTGAAACTTACTAATCTAGTTAGTACAGTTTCTCAGCGGGATGATATTTAAAAAGCTCATATAAGATAACGTATAATCGTCATTTTCTACCAGATACTTGTAAAATAAAATATTTTTTTATGTTTAAAATTACAAAATCTGCTTTTATGTTGTTAACATACTCGTATATATCTTTAGTTGGAACTAATTTTTTCAGCTTTTTACGTTTTATTTTGACGTGAACTATATTTTTATGATTGCTACAGCATCACAATTATAATATACATGGGTATGGGTATGATGACACCATTTAGGATGATAACATTTATCCATTTGATTCTACGAAAACAGCTAAGAGTTATACTGAGAGCAAACGTTAGACACATTTCCCCCAGTCTTTTTGCAGAAGCTAAGATATATTTGTTCGATTAAAATTTTTTATTAGGGATTTCACGTGAAATGTAAGAAATCGAAGCTGCTTGTTAAGATCGCCATAAAGTGGAAATCGGCGTAAGTTATTCTTTCAAAAGTTCTACAACATGAACAAGACAGGAGTTAAACAAAAGCATATTCATCATTGGTCGGTGGTCCAGAACTCTCGGACATCAAAGTTTTTTTTGATTTATTAGTTAAACTATACATAACCTTGAATTGCACCAAAATTATTTTTAATATATATTTAGATGGAAATGACCGAGAAAGCAAAAAAGCGGAGCCAGAACTTCATAAAGTTTTCGAACGTTTAAAAAGTATTCGTTCTGTAATCCATTTGGCGAAAATCGATGCTGATAAAGAGCACTATCTTCTTCATGAATTTCCAATCCATGCTACTCCGACCTTGCGTCTTTTTAAAAATGGAAAAAGATACGATTATTTTGGTAAGTAATATGTCTCTGCCTTTTTGAAAAAATGAGACAAACTTATACTTTTAAAATATCGAGTTCAAAAAGTTTGTTTAACTTTGCTGCGTTCCACGTAAACTGTATCATATAATTCGTTTCTATAAACCTATGAAAGAATGCCATGTCCAGTACGCTTTTTTTGTATAAATTGTGAAACTAGATCAGTTGAATACAATACAATTATAAGAGCAATGTAATTAATTACATTCATCCGGCCTCCACAGTAATAATTTCTGTCTACGACGTAAAATTTACATCATTTATTTGAAATGAAATCTTCATTATTAAACTATTGACTACTCAACATGAGCTTTAAATATTCAAAATAAAGTTTGAGAATTTGTACAGTCGGTGATGGCCTTACAAAAAAGGGGGCCGGGGCAAAAAAAGGAGGGGCGCTTTTTAGTGTGCAAGTTTTTTTTGTCCCAAAAATATGGTGATCTTTAAAAAAAGATCATCACTTTCTAATTATGTCTACAATCTCCATTTTCGTCCCAAAAACAAATAATGTGACATTGCGTTTTTGTTTTGTGATGTAGTTAAATTAAATGGCACACAAGACAGAACCAAAAGACCTTGCAACACATTTTATTGTGATAAAATAACCGCGAAATATTTGTTAAAACCAAATGATATTTTGTTATTTTTCAATCCATGATAATAACCTTTATGAATTAATATATCTCGTTCCGGTAAAGAAATTAATATAGTAGAGTACTGACAAACATTTCTACCTTTTTTGTGCATAAAAATCAAAGTTTTTAAAATTTATTTCACGGAATGTTTAAAGGAAAAAGTTTTAAATGATGTTATTAAGCTTTTTTTATTTGGTATAAGGCTAATATTTCATTTTTTAACAAACTAATAAGGGATTTTAAACTGCGCTTTGAATTGAGGTAAAGCTATTTTTTTCCCGATCTTTAATGTACATTCGTGAGACAGATGTAGATCAAGTTCATCCCAGCTTGGTTGAGGTTTCCCAAAACTAGAATTGCCCCCTTTTTTAAAAAATATTGTCCTGGTTAGGAAAACACATTCAAGCTGTGAAAACTTTTTTTTAGTCTCGACTCACCGGGTTTTATGGTAAAGTTTGCTTCTGTTGAAAGTGGATTCAACCCATATAGAGCGTTTTTTTTCCAAGCGCTTGTTTGGGACCCTCTGAACAACCCAAATTTGTCTTTTGGAGGGTGTAACACCAACCCTGAATAAACTGCATGGTTAGCTTCCATTTATCTCTTCTCTCGTTTTGAAAAACTAGAGTTAGAATCAAAATTACATTTCCGTTTTGATTTCAATTAAAAAATAATCTTTATTGATTACTTTCAACAGGAAAAATAGAATCAGAAAAGATCTTAACTTGGCTGGATTTGGCGATGAACGTTCCGTTGCAGATCAACACTTCCCACGAGCTCGAATCATTGATCAAATCAACCAGCGTGGTTCTTGGATGTTTCCCCGCGGTGAGCATTGCTGTTAAATTTATCTTTAAATTTTGTTATTAGTTGATGCTTCTTCAGTAGTTTGAAAAAAAGCAATTATCCCGACCAGCTTTCAGAGAGGCCAAGACATGGCTGTCGGGTTGAATGTTTTTATTATTATCGCTTTCCAGTGCATGGTATAGTGGAATTTGAATCAGATTGCTAAAACTACCAAGCAGAGGAAAGCGCCCTAAAGTGTAGTTCTCAAAGACGCATGTCGAGAGTATTAGGAGTTAAATGGAGATCCTGATGATCGAATAACTCCCAAAACTCGAAATTTCAAAATATATACAGGTGAACAAAAAATCACTCCAAACTGTGCTAATTAGGAATGTGCCGAAATTCGGCTTCGGTAAGCAATTTTCCATTATTATAAGATCCTTACACCTGATAGCTGATATAATTCATTTATTATATCAAATACAAAGCTTACTACAAAATCACACGCTATTGCTACTGTGATGTGTCATTTATCTGTTTTAAAACATTAAAACCCCTAAGACGCCTGACCTTTAGATTGATAGTAATGTGTGCTATGTTATCACTGTCTGAACCTTCAATTTGTAACTTTCTATAGTTTTAATAAAAAATTAAAAAACTTCTCATGTGTCTGAGTGCTCGATAAACGTGTGTTGTAAATAATGTCGTTTTATAATTATTCAGTAGCTAATTAATTATATTGCTAAAGTATATACTGTATTATATAATTGTTATAAACAATTGCATCTTTTTAAGCGTATAAATATCATCATGTTGATCATTGATGTTTCAGATTTTAGCATTAACGATATGGAGAACTAAGCTAATCATTATTCATATTGCCTAAAAAAGGTAAAAATGCTTTAAGGGATTACTTCAAAATAAGCAATGAAAATGTTAGCAAAGCCGTCTGCATACTTTACAAAAAAAATTATCGAGAGGTAGCAAGGACCGTCACAAAATGACAAGCAAAAACCGGCACATATCCCTAGTGCTAATACCAAAAAAATGTCACAAAAATCAAAAATTGATATTCAAAAAATATCACAAAAAAAGAAAATGCTTTTAAAAAAGATAATTTGATTACTCATTATTGAGATTTTCATGCAAAAGTGTGAAGACTCATACGTAAAGCAAGTTTTTGAAATTGTTTGCAACTTTTTTTACAGTTTCCGACGGCTCCCTACATAAATGCTCAAAATATATGTGGTACCATGTTTTAAGCTGCTTTTAGAGATTTTATATAACATTTTTTTCTTTTTACAGTACATGTAACATTTTCTGCAACTTTTATCAAGTATTCCGCAAAATGTAAAACAGATGAAAACCTCGAGACCGGTCCGAAATTTGAAAATTTTCACGGTCTCGGTCTCGGTCTTTTGCTGGCGGTCTCGGTCTTGGTCTCGTAATAACCTGGTCTCGGTCTCTTACTTTTTAAATTGGTCTCGAAACCGGATATTTTTGTTATTTGATGTGGTTATGATGATTTACTGCTTTCTTCACCATAAACAATTCTCCTTGCAAAATGGAATTGAAAGCCTTTTATTGCCTCGTAAAATTTTTGAATAAACATAGTCAATAAATTGTTTAGTTCAATGGTTCCACGCCTCCCCTGGGGGGCGTACGTAAATTTTCAAGGGGGCGCGATTGTTAACGTGTTTTACAACACATTCTTTATTAATTTTGATAATCAAAATGACAGGAAACTTGACCTCAGCAAGAATCAAATTGAACAACGGAATCTAGCAAGCTTTTTTTAATTAGATTTTGCTCTCGCAAACGATAACTTTGAGTTAAAAATTTAATTAAATAAAATTCTCCTATAGATGAGAAGCAAGAAACATATTACAGTGCGAAATAGGAACATTTTTGATGAAGCATAAGAACAGTTTCTCGAGTTAAAACTTATCTCAGCAGCCAAGGAAGAATTTAAACTGCTGGACCTTGAGGCGTTTTGGGCCAAATACCTTCCAGTTTACTATCTTATTTCTGTGAGTCACCGACAATTTCCTGTGAGTCAGGGAGTCAGGAGAATAAAAATAAAGATACATAATAATATCAAGAATAAATAAATAATTTTAACTGTTTTTTTTAAGTGAATATTTGAAAGTGTCTCCTTTTTTTTTTGTTACTTCAAGGCTTCCTTTTGTAAAAAACATTACGAATTATGATGATTGTGTTTTCGGCTCTCAACCGCCCCCATAACAAATTTCTGCAAACGCCATTGTATAAATCTAATTGCTTAAAACAAATTACCAAATTGCTAATAAGACGAAGTAGAAAAGAAAAAAAATAACTAAAAATTACTTTGATTAACCTACCCAAAGATGGAGAAAATAAATAGGGGTAATACAAAAAAACTAACGAATTGTTTGGCAGCTTTTACTGGTTTGTATAATTTGTCCTTATTTCTAATATTTTTTAGGAGATTAATTAGACTAATTCTATTCTATGTAAATCAAACATAGCCAACAAATCCAACAAATACAATACACCAACACAGATAACCAAGCTAATCAAATATCTGAATGAAGTTTTGGTTCTAGGTGTATTTTATTGCGGTAAGTTCCACTACGACACAGTTCACCGCGGCAAATTCCACCGCTGTAGTTTATATTTTATCACTGTATATTCCACCACGATATCACACCATGTTGATTGCTCATTTTATTTGTAGATTGTTGTTGATTTATCACGCCATAAGCTGCCAAGACAGAGTACAGTAGTTCCAAGCACATTTATTTTCCTAACTCTACTAACCCTAACCCCTAATTCTAACTGTAACCTTAACACCTAACCCTAACTCTAACCCTAACCCTCTAAACCTAACAAATTTTCTTGGTAGAATATACTGCGTTAGAATTTAACTATGATGGAATATACCGGGATGGAATTTACCGGTCACCCAAGTTTCAACCATTTTCGTGATTAGCTTGCCTTCAGCATTTTTGGGTTTTGAAAAAATTTTTAATGATTTTTTTTTAAACGTTTTTCAACATTGTTTACCGCCGTGCCTTGTATATTTCGGCTTTCTTTTCTCTAGTTGAAAGGGTCTTTAAAGCGGGTTGTTCTATGGTGCAATCACACTTGAGCAAAGCTCTTTTCAACATAATTGAGATGCTTATTTAATTAAAAAGTAATCTTAGATTGCTATTTAGAAAATAGAAATTTATGGTTTTTGAAATAATTAAACGGACTATATTTTCGTAAAATTTTTCGGTCTCGATCTCGGTCTCGGTCTCGATTATTTCTGGTCTCGGTCTCGAACCTTAAATCTCGAAATTTGCCGGTCTCGATCTCGGTCTTGGTCTCAGAAAAATTATCGGGCCTCGGTCTCGGTCTCGGTCTCGGTCTCGGTCTCGACTACATCACTGATGTAAAAGAGTGACTTGAAAAACATGACGCTATAAAGCTATTCTATTTTCTTTGATTTGCATACGAAGAACTATGTGATGGATTAGCTGCGTCTCAATGTTATCAGAGAGCCCAAAACATAACGTTGCTAAAGCCTATGAAAGAGGTGATACATTAGAGTTAGACGCATTACACTTTGGCAGCGACCCAGCTCAAATGAATTTGTGTTTAGATCACCGATTCGAGCTGAATAGTGAAGTAAAAGTAATTGTAGAAATGACTCGAACAAACATCAGTTCAGAACTGTGTGCCAGATTGTTGAATTGCCAAGACCATCATGCGCTGCGGAGCGAAGTTTTAGCTTGCTACGTAAATCGTCATTAAAAAATCGCCTTTTATTCAAATAATGCTTGGAAATATTTAGCATTAGATCTATACGTAAATTAATCGCTTGAGTAAATCACCGTCATTTAAAATGCTTACACATAAATGCAACTTTTTACTGCGACAAAAATTTGTCCGACACATTAGATTTCGACCAAGGTTTAACCAACATCCAATATCACATGGGTACTTTGCTGTTTTGGGCTGTATTGCGCTAATTTTTAACAACTAGGATAATTAAAGGCGAAAATCCACGGGTTACAATGTCAATACTAATCCACTGTAATTTAAAAAAAGATTAGTCATCACTAGTCAAAAAAAATACCTTATGGAGATTTAAATCCAAAAATAAAGAAAAACGATACTATTCTGAGAAATAAAACTTTTGCTTAGACAATTGTTTCGATTTTAGAAGTTCAACAAAACTGTTTATTTTCCAACAAATAAAACAGCTTAAAACTGTAGAAATGTAAGGTTTAAAAGAATTCCTGTTTAAACTATTTCGAAAAATTTAAACATTTAATTGTTACATATGCATGAATTATATTAAATAGAAGAATTTGGCCTAAAACTTTAAAACATAATTAAAAAGACCAAATTAAAATAAAGAAGAAAGTTGAGCTTTATATTCCGTCGACATAACAAAGGGCTCGTTTCCACTACGAGCGTAGAATGGAATATTCCTTGTTTGTTTCATTGATTTTTTTGCTTCGCTTAGCTCTCGTTTAGCGCTCGCTTAGATTTTAACCGCCAAAAGATCAATAAAAAAAGAAAGAATGCTCCATTTAACGCTCGTTGTGCAAACGAGCCTCAAATCCAAGTAGCATCGAAATCTTTTGCAATTTTATTAGGGTGCCAAATTTATTCTTACTTATGCTTTCGCATTAACATTTCTAAATTTAGATCCTTACTTTTGGGTGTTTTATATATTTCATTTTATTCTTTTTATTTTCATATATTTCCTTAATTGCTTTGTTTGTTTTTTAGAAATCTCCAAAAGATGTTTTTGAAACTTTTTATAAAGTCAGTGAACATTTTGTTTGCGAACCTCACATGCCACTTCCCCGGTTTGCAGTTATTACTTCAGCACAGTTAGCCAGACAAATAGGCGTAGTCAGCGGATCTATTTCTGTTTATAAGCTGGTAAGAACTTGAAAACTTTTTTTTGTTTATCGATCTTCTTTTTTTCATGTTTCATTTATTTGCTTATATCTTTTGTTTGAGTATAAGTCAAAAACATTTTTTAAGTTTTATTGTGTAAAAAAATTATATTTTAGTTTGTAGTTCAAACTCGCTTGATTTTTCGTTTAATTTGAAACAATAATGTTGTCTCATCCTCTGTTCTGTCAGTCAAACTATATTTTAAAGTAGTTTATGTGCCCCTATATTAGATGGTTATATCAATATATAAAAATAATAAAATTGCCAGCCAAGCAGCCATATCTCAGAAATTGCATCCGAGTAGTCGCTTGATAGTTGCTCATAAATCGCAGTGGTCCAAACCGTGGCCCACAGTTTGCTAAACATTTTCAAAAATTTTTAATCTCGTTCATAACCACATCAAGCAATTTAAGACAGCTTGCTTAGTGATCTTTTTATAGTTATCGGTTGAGAAATGCACTGCAAAGCTACAGTGTGCAAGTGTGTGTGTGTGTATTTATATGTATGCTTGCATATTTTTAAGGGTTTTAATATTAACTACCGATTGATTTTTAGTTTGAGGAAGGAGCCAAAGTGACTTACAACGGTGACCATAAAGACTTTTCGAAAGTTTTAAAATTTGCCGAAGAAGAAACTTTTCCTCTAGTGTTTAAAATGCACATTGAAGAAGTAAGTAGGAATGGTCAGTCTATTCGGCATCTCGTACACTCTTAAAAATTTCTGTACAACTTTTAAAAATTGGTATCTTTTGGTAGGTAAAATACACGTGAAGAAAAATAATTGGACAAACATGGACGTTTCGTGTTCGTATTAATGGATCATAAACGTATCATAAACGTACTATTTCGAGGCCTTTGGGTATCGTAATAATTTAGATCTACTACATCCTAGTTCACAAATGCATAAAAAAACCTAAAAATCTGTATAATACTGCGTGTGTTTCTTTTTGTATAAGCCTACAACCAGTGATAGCCTTACAAAAAGGGGGGCCCGGTGCAAGAAAAATAAAGGGGGCCATTATTTAGTGTCCCAAAAAAAGGAAGCTGAAGCAGTTTTTAGTATATGAAAGCAAAGTGATCGCTAAAAAAAGGTCTTTGCTTCAAATCCATCTCAGGCTTCCCAACAATTTTTCTCCAAAAATTATGGTGTTCTCTAAAAAAAAGGTCTTCACTTCAAATTCATCTCAGCTTTCCCGATTTTCCTCCAACAATCATGGTGTTCTCTAAAAAAAAAGTCTTCGATTTTGTAGCAGCAGTAGTACATAATGTACTTTTACTTCGAATTGTAGTAGTATATAGCGTACAAAATGTTGTCAATTACGGAGGCATTTTTTCAAAATTTTTTTTTTATTTTTGACCTGTCATCGATGTCCTAGTGCTCCTTTGTAAAAATAGAGCAATTTCTTGTGTAAAGGGGGCTACTTTTTGATCTATTTTAGGGGGTCCCGGTGCGACCGCACCGCTCGCACCCTTTTAAAGCCATTACTGCCTACGACCAATAATTTATATTAGCAGATGCCACGAGAGAGCTTGCAGTCAAGCTTTCAAATTAAATAACTTTTCCACTTTAAATTAAATTAAAGACTTTTTTCTATATATGGATGTATGCTTTTCCCTCTCTGGTGCGTAAAAATATCTCACCTTGAACATTTTTTCAATTTCACCAAAACATAGAAATGTTGCAGGTTTATTTAGAAAAAAACTGTGATTGTAGTTGAACCGTAACAACCTCATTGAAGGTGCAGATTAGCTTGTTGCTGTGTAATTTTAAAAGTTAAATTTTTATTCCAGATTTGTTCTACACAAATTGAGTTGAGGTTTTCCACAAAAACTTTGATGTATTTAAATAAACTTCTGTCTTTTTTGTTTGGTTCATTCTAAAAAGGCTCATAAAAGTGATTTACCAAGCATATAAGTAAACTTTGGACAAAGTTTTCTCTTTTAAATAGGTGTCTAGATATAGCCTATTGCAGAGGTGGAAAACCTTTTTGTTACTGGAGGCCATATATTTTAAAATTTTAAAGAAAGAGGCCGCATAAGTTAAAATATCAAAGAAAATTGTGTAATCACTTTGAATCTGTCGCAATTTCTTTGATTTTGTCCCCCAAAAGAAATGATCTCTAAAAAAAGGTTTTCTTTAATGAGCAGTACTCATTCTCATATAATTCCATTGTCATAGAGGCCGCAATGTCCTGGGGCCGAAAAAAACTCATAATGGCCGTAGATTCCCCACCTCTAACCTATTGTATTATACGAGGTTACTATATGTAAACGAAAGTTAACAAATAATAATAACAGTGCGATCAATGACACTCATGATATCCCAGTAAGAGCAAATAAAGAATGTTAAGATTTTTTTTTCTATGTATGGCCGTATTGGCTTGCGTGCTGCTTATATTGAAGTTACCATTGTGAGTAAGCAGCGTGACCTCAATAAGGAATTTGTCATGAATTGCGCCTTTCCTAAGGGCACAATAAAAATCATTGGGTTTACCTGAGCATCGAATTCGCATTTTTCTGCTTGCAAGTCAGAGGGTTATCATACTTGCGCTAATCTGCAATATTTGCACATCACATGTTATCACAATGACTATGTAAATGACTGTAATCACAATGAGCTATATCTGCAAATTATCATAAGGATGGGATAGGTAGTTAGATAATTCAAAACAATGCAGAATCAAAAATCTGTTTAATGTAAAAAAGACATGAATTATACAAAATCTTAAAGATTTCAATTTTATAAATTTGCACATGCTTGCTTTATTTGGACCAAATTTTTTAAGAACTTTTAAAAATATTTATTTTTAGTTGGTTGTATCTTTTTTTTAACAGTACATGCGCAAGATGCACGAAAAAACCCACGAATACCAGCATATTCTCTTTATGAACAGCGCTGATCGAAATTATCCTGACACTTTCAAGAATTTTAAAGAAACGGCGAAAAACTACGTCAATCGAACAGAGGTAATTAAAACAGATTCAATGGCTACTTTCTTCTGTAGTCTGTAGCCGAACAATTATTACTTTTAAATTATTACGATACATAAATTTATTAATAAAATCGGACAAGTTTCAACGAGCCAAATATTTAATATAGAAAATAAAAGTTAAAAATTTAAACCAACTAAATCATCACGAAAAATCGATTTCGACCTATAAAGGTCATCATCAGTTTCTTATTCAAATAGATTCTATTTGAATAAAAAACTGATGATCAAATAGAAACTGATGTTCAAATAGAATCTATTTGAATAAAAAACTGATGTTGACCTTTATAGGTCGAAATCGGTTTTTCGTGATGAGTTAGTTGGTTTAAAATTTTAAATTTTTATTTTCTATATTAAATATTCGGCTCATTGAAATTTGACCGATTTTATTAATAAATTTTTGAATCGCAATTTGATCAGTTAAATAAAATCATCAATGTGACTTTACTGGAAAAAGGATAATAGATTTCTGTTGAAAGACTTTTTAATATTTTAAATTATTATGCCAAACTTAAATGTATGCTGCGTTGGCGATTCAAACCATTGACGAGACAACTAAATGTTTTTCATTTTTTGGTTAACCAAATGATGGAAATTCCATAAAAGCGTTCGTCACTTCTACTGAAACAACTATAATGTGAAAAAAAGTCGGAACTTTTTTGTTTGTTTATGAAGTCGATGAAGAAAATAAAAATTGGCTGAGTTTAGTTTTCACCACGTAATTCATTAAACTTTTTGTGCGCGATAAAACCATTGTATTGTAGAGGCTGTTTGCCACTTGAAGCTTATTGCATGTCCCAATGATCATTTACACATTACGAAACCTGGACAGCGCTGCCACTTAAGGCTCATTTCCACTACGAGCGTGGCATGGAGTATTCTTTGTTTGTTTTATTGATTTTTTTGCTTCGCTTAGCGCTCGCTTAGATTTTAAGGGCGGAAAGATCATTAAAAGAAACAAAAAATTCTTTATTGAACGCTCGTAGTGAAAACGTGCCTTTACGTGGTACTTTTGTAACAATAGCGAGCGACTGGCAACACTGCGTTCAATTTGTCCCGACCAAGGAATCGAAACCTTGACCTCCGGCGTCTAGCTCAAGAAGTAATAAGCAGTGCATAAACCAAGCGTCTCTGATTTAAACCGAATGCAGTTGTGAAAAGCAATATGTTTATAAAGCTGTTCAATATAATACCGTTTGTATTTTTACAAATTTAATAAAATTGTTAAAACTCAACTCATATCATCTTAATGACGAAACAGTGACTGCAAAAACAGATATTGATTCATTTATCAAAAATATAATTTTAACATTACAATATGATTTTTTGTTTTTTATAAATCGGAACACAGGTCTGTCTTCTAAACTAAAATAGCTTTTTAAAATTTGTCTATACTGCTAACTGCAGTCAACTTAAACCCTACTATGAGGTCTAAATTAAATGGAAACTCAAAAAACTTTATAAAAAAACAGCCTTTTTGCTGTTGCGCTAAGCAGGGGGACAATATAATTTTATGTCAAGAAAACGCACTTTATTTTTTTTTGCTTTGTATTTCAGGGCTGTACAAATGAAGTTACGTTCATTCACGTTGACATGAAGTACACTAAGCACACTGAGATAGTCGAGTATTATCATGTCGACGTCAAAAAAGATCTTCCTTGCAATCGAATTTCGCGCTTCGACAAATATCACTCCAGATATATTCCACGTCGCCAAGACTTCACTTACAAAGGATTTAAACAGTTTACTGATGACGTTCTTAAAGGCTCGATAAAGGCAATCTGTTTTTATTAATTATTAGCTTAAATCTACAATACTGACTCCAATTTTCCTCATAGAGAAATATGAGAAGTGAAACACAGCCCTCTGACTGGAATGCATACGATGTAAAAATCCTCGTCGGAAAGACTTTTGATAATTTTGTTAGAGACAAAGACAGAACGGTTGTTGTGCTGTACCGTAAGTAACGTTAAATTTTGCGTTGCAAAATTTATTTTTAGAAACTCAAGTTTTTTAATTATTTTAGATGTAAAACAAGCAGAAAAACTCATATTATAATTTTTTAGATATTCCAAACGATGGGCCATCAGAAACGGCTTTACCTATTTTTAATGAGATTGCTAAAGAATATAAATCAAATAGAACTATCATTTTTGGACGGATGAATATTGCTAAAAATGATGCAGAACTTGGTGACGTTGAAAAAACACCTTGTGTTAAAATGTTTTTCACCAATGGAAAGGTGTGATTGCTTTTGTTCTTGTAAAAATTACATTTTTTATAATATAAGAAAGTTGTAATCGCATTTTGTAGTCAACTGTTACATAAAAATCTCCAATTTGTTTCATAAATTAGTGATTTAAATCGGGATCATTACAAATTTCTTTGGCGTAAAATTTATATTTCAGGCGTTTAAGGATTATTATGAATAGCTCCCGCAAACAATTGTAAAACGATACCCCAACTTATTCTCGAGAACATCAACAATTACACTCCTATTTATTTCTTTTTTTAAAGTTTTTTTAGTTTAAACTTTACGAGTATCTTTGCAATACTATTTCAAAAACATTATATTGTACGTCGAAAGCGTTTTAAACGCGTTTCCGACCCATGATGAAGCAATAGCAAATTTAATTCCATAGCTCCGGATCCGTAACAATATGCGCATTTGATGCATTAAGAATTTGCGCATTACAGACATGTTTTCGCGGCTTTGTTCATTAAATTTTGTCTTTCAGTCGGTCATACTCAAACAAGAAGTAACTGCTGAAAACTTGAAACTTTTCATTGAGTCGTCTGGAACAAACCAGCCTTCAGTAAGTAGCAAAAATCTTAAACAAAGTTGTAATGACTAAAGTCCGATTCGACTCCTTTCTTAAAAATGTCAGGTTGTAAGGAGGGCTTCGACTTGATTCGAGTCCTTAAATCAACCCAGCTGAGAAATGACTTAAATTCATAAGTTAGTTTTTTTATTTGATAAATCCGGGAATACACTCACGCTTGGTAGAAGACAAAACAGTCGCGATTAAAATGACTATAAAACAATTTTTACCAGCAAACTTTGTGCGAAATTGGACAGACAACACTCAATAGTTGTAACATTTATAGCATCGTACTTTAGGCGTACTCACGCCGAACCTCAGCTCATTTTTTGACCAAGTGGTTTTGGTTTTTGATTTACATATTAGAAACAGTCAGCTTGCTCTTAGCTTTGTTTCTAAATCTGATTATATTAGAAGAGAAGTATTCAAGATTTGTGGCTGCACTATAAGTTATTAACTGCGGCATTGTGCGCACACCGTAAATATTATGCTAGTCTTTAGTGCAGTCCTTGCTAAATAAAAATTGTGGAATTAAGTAAAATTAAGCAAAGTTTTTGTAATTTTGAGCTTTTATGGATCCGGACGGCAGTTTTACTTCATCGTAATTCCAAAAAAGTCAAACTCGGTTTGAACTCAAAAGTTGAAAGACGCAATTTGACTATAGAAACCTCTAAGTGTTGAACCTTTACGACTCTCATTCAAAGTTTCTTACATTAGTCTAAGCAACATTAAAAAGAATGTTATTTGGCATAAATAGTTTTAGGAAGCACTGTTTGTAAAGACCTTTAGTATTCTGTACAATGATGGCCTTACAAAAGGGAGGGGAGTGGTGCAAGAAAAAAAGGGGGGCACTTTTTTTAATTTATTTTGTAATGATAATAAAAAAGGTAGCCTAGTACATTTTTTTCGTCTCAAAAAATTAGGTGATTTCTAAAAAAAGATTTTATCGCTTTCAATTGACCACATGTTCCATACTTTCATACTAAAGTTAAGGCCAGGGGTGTCACTGTCATGAGCAGTATTTTGGTTAGAGGGCGCCCAGTGCGGCTGCTCCGTACTAATGCCATCACTGATTGTATAATTATTCTTTAATATCTAAAGTCTGTTTCAAGGCACGTCAAAACGTTAAGTGAAAAAACTAAGATTGGCATTGCATAATTTTTTTTTAATTTTGCTTACTTATTAACAAAAATATTTTCATAACTTGCTGTAGAAATAAAGCTCAATGACTTTAAATTTCCAATTGCTTTAGTTTTCCGAATTCCGCTTCATTGAAGCATAAAAGTTATTTATTTCGAACAGCAGAAATTCATAGTTTGCTGTTAATTAGGCCTACTCTATATCAATTTAAGTTTTAAATGTTTACCACTCAATTTTGCGTAGGAATCAAATCCAAGTGATGACGTTGATATTTCCAAATATGTCGACCTTCAACATCCAATGGAATCTGTCGAAGAAGAAGAAAGACGTAAACAGGAGTGGGAAGAAGAAGAAAAGAAGTACTTAGAATCAGCTGTTACACATGAAATAGGTAGCCTAATACATAAAATAATAATCTCAAACATATCCTAAAGAAAAAAATTAGAAGAAAAAAAAAAACCTTTATTAACTGGGTTAAAATAGCTCCACATAATTACTTTATCAGTTGTTCGACCAACTGAAGTAGCTTGCTTAGTTTTTAATTCTATTTTAAAAGACACCTTGCTTGAAGGTGTTAGAGTTGCTTTCAAGAACTTTGATTTGTTTGTTGGATTGTAAAAACAGAAATTTTAAAACCAAAAATTATTAATAATCAGTAGTTGAAAACACTGTCAATTTTTTACTGTGTTTGAATTGCTACAAGAGTTTAGTAAGTAAAATTTTTAAAATCCAACTTTTAGGCGCAGAACCTCATGACGATCCCAATCACAAGGACACTCATCCTCTCAGTCACTTGCCACTTGAAGAGAGAGATCCAAAACACATGGATCCGCAGAAGCATGCCGACTTTGCGACCATGCACGCTCACTCGCATGACGAGACACACAGCGACGAACTTTAGATAAATTAGATAGCCGGTTTTTTCCGTTTCTGATGCCTTTTAATATTCACGTGTCTTTTGAGTTTAGTAGTTCAAAAGTTGTAATAAAAGAAATCAATTAAAGGCCTACCGCATCGCCGCTATAAATGCGCAACATGATCTTATCATCTATTTATTTCTTCTCCAGACTTGCACGATAACGTCGAAAGCGTTGAGCTTGGAGCAGTGGTTCTTAATTTTATCTGCATTTTTTACTTATGAAGTACATTAATTGTAAATGTAATCTCTGAATCCAAAATGACAAACGGATAATTTTATAGGGTGACCATATTTTGACGCCCAAAAGGAGGAAACAGCATAAGGTAAAAATCAACCAAAGTAAAATGAGTAAAAACAATATTCACAAGCAAAATTTGGCTCATTTGGAAAGCATCATTGCAATGCATCAAAAGTTTCACAAAAACACAGAATGCGAGATCTGAATTTTTTCGTCCATTTCAAAACAATTTTAAACTCGCCCACCTATATTTTGCAGTACCCTTTATTTTTTTTCAATAATTCAGGATTAGATTAATGTAAAATAAAGTATTTACTTTTTTTATTAAACCATCAACTTAAGTTATAAATCTTAATAACCGTCCTTCAGTATTTGATCAAAACATGGCTAGCGTGTTATTACGATTTTTCTTGCTGTCGAGTTTTTTGCAAAGCTGCAGTCATGAGCACTGCCATTTTGAAAACCTGGAGACGAATTAACACTTATTGGAAAAATTAGCGCTATAAACAGTTGCGATTGCTAAATGCTCATTTTACCCAGAGAGAAAATAAAAACTGCTGACAAAAATTCTTGTTTAATTCTTTGTTTAAATTTAAAAAGGAGGGCAGTCCTCGAAGGACACCACACACACAAGACGAAATCCTTCAAAAAGAGAATATTTGGTCACCCTATAATTTGAGTACACTACTCTGCTGTTAATTTAGCAGCATGTCTTGTCATTGTTTACTTAACAAATTTTCTATTCGAAGATAATGGGCAAAAATAAACTTAGAAAGTAAACTGGACTTGAGTATTTTTGCAGCTGCTTTAAATGGTTTACCCCTAAGAATTACAAAATTTACTAGTGAAAAATGACGCCATAAAGAAATCAAAGTTTTTACAAAGCTACTTTGAATAAAGCTCTTCGTGTTCCTGGACAGAGTCTATCAAAGGTAGTATTATCTTTAAGTTTATTGATTTTATAAAAATTGCATTTTGCACTTAAGTGATGTTGATAGAAAAAATTCTGACAGAGATAACTCGAAAAAACGTGTATTTGGCCAGAAAAAACAATTGTTGTCTTGTAAGTGTGATCAGCTATCACGACCGAGCAAAGGCAATAAAATTTTACAGAAGTCACTATTGTGATAATGATCATCGCTTACACTAACTATTCCTGCTCTTGCACGGAAATGATATTGAACGGACTCGATTTTCGGGCAAGCCAAATGAGTTTTGTTCCTTTCCACCATTGCGATAATAGTACATATGTAGCTGTATTGCCTGAAGGCAATGTTGCAAGAAGGCCATTACGAATACGTGATATCCTGTGACTTGTTGAGGAAATTCGAAGATTCTACTTGGATTGGAATATGCTCAACAATTGAAAAGAATTGCAGATGAACAAGAACGATTTTTGTTCTTTAGTAACTTTTAATTAAGAGTACACAATTAACGGCGTTAATGTAATTGCAAGAAAAACCGAAGACAAATCAGTTAACAACTCTCTTAAGATGTGATGAAGACGAAGCTTGTTTTGAAAAATTCGATGCAAAAAGTAGAAAACTTTTACGTTTAATTCTACACTTGAATAACAATATTTCTAATAGCATTTAGAAGTAAAACCATTTGCTAACAGTCAGTTATTTAAAGTCAGATTTTTGCTTACAAACACGAAATTGTAAATTCAAACAGTTAGATTACAAAATTGTTCTAATTTATCTTAATATCATGCGGAGTAAATCTTACGCGCGAAACGGAAGCAACATGTAAATTAACCTGCATTCCCATAAAATATCAAGAAATACAGTGTTTTATTAATTCGTGTAAACTAATGAGACTTCGCGAGATTCTTCCCGAACATTCTATCCGCACACCGACAGCTGATTTGTAGTTTCGGTTACAAAAGTTGATCAAAGCATCAACTGGCAGCAGCTATCTGATTATCATGAGTAATATAGTATGAAAAACCAACAAAAAAACGAGGGCTTTACAATCGCTTTCGATCGGCCAAGACACGAATTATGGTGCCCATTCCACCTTTAGCGACAATTTTTTCGTGCCAGGACAGCAAAGATCCACACTGTTGACCATCAAGTCCAAGCGAAAATCCCTTGTAAATGTATTTCATCAGCGTGTCCAGTTCTTCAATGTTTAGGCTCTGCAAAGCTCCGGCAATTTCGCTCGTCTTCATCGACGAAATAACGCGTACAACCAGTTGGGTCGCGCTTTCTTTAATCGATGAATCCTTTGATTGATAGGGAGGAGTCTGAAGAGAAGCTTTTAAAGCTTGCGTGTTGTTTCCACTCATCAAGTGTTGGTTAACTTCCTGCTCGTCGGGCCCTTTTTCGTCCTGTTCGATTAAATCGTCCTTAAACTTTTCGTCGTCATACTGATCGACGTCAATTCGTCTAAAGGTACTTTTCGACATTATTGATGGTAAATAATAAAACAATAATATTTAGTATGCAAGAAGCTCCTAAAAGACATAATCGTTATAAAAGGTTGCCTGAAATTGTTATATCTGCGGCTATCAATTGTTCTTCGCAATGTTAGCTAGGCTCGAAAAAATTTTGAAATCAGTCGTAAGTATCCTGGTTTTATGATTTAGTATGTGAATTGCTAATAAAGTTTTGAATCGATAAAGGATTCAAACAAAAATATACACTAAAATGACTTTGAACAGAAATCAAAAAAACAAAAACGAAGCAATACTACTGCAGGTAAAAGCAGCAAACAATCGTTACGCCAGGAGTGGCCGACTTATCTGCTCGTAAGTGCGACTTTATATTTTTTTATAACTCGCGATCGACTACTACGGAAATACGATCCTAAAATGAATCCTAAAACTTTTAAAAAATAAGATCTTGACTTTCAATCAGTCTCAGATTTTTAAATTTTCTTCTCTAAATAGGAGTGATCTCTAAAAATAAAAAAAAGATAGTTTTTACTTTGAATTTGTCTCAAAAAAAGTCTTCACTTTAAATCCGTCTCGGATTCTACTGTTTGCTTTACTTAAACTCTTAAGGCCCGTTTCCACTACGAGCGTGGAAAAGAGCATTCTTTGTCTCTTTTATTGATCTTCGATTGAAGCGAGCGGTTAAAATTGAAGCGAGTGCAAAAAAACGCAATAAAACAAACTAAGAATGCTTTTTTCCACGCTCGTACTGGAAACGGGCCTTTAAAGTAAAACATTCTCAGTTAACTCAAAATCAGAAGCGATCGACGTGTTGACCATGCTGTCCGGACAATTCGATCCCGGACAATTTAATGCCTAAAATGAATTATATTTTAATCTTTGACCTCTTTGGCCACTCATTTTACTTAAGATAATTAATTAAGGATAAAGAATGGCAAAGATAGTGCATGTACGTTTAATATGGGTTAGAGTAGGGTTACGGCTAAGGTTATTCTTCGAAAAAATCAATTGTCCTGGTACCGAATGGTCTTAGTAATAAATTGTTCTGGTACCGAATTGTCTTAGTACTAAATTGTTCTGGTACCGAATTGTCCAGGATCAAATTGTCCGAGCACCGTTGACCATCCCTGCTTTACGCAATCATATTGGAATCATGTAGAAACAATGCTATTTTTTATGAAAAAAAAAAAATTGAAAAAGAGAGAAGTGCTTAAAACCGTTTACTTAAAGCTTGTTCTGCTTTTCCACAAAAAACAAAAACAAAATGAAGCTCAAACTGATGCTACACTGAAGAAAGCTAAAAGTTCTGTAAAATCCAAACTGATATACCAAACGAAAAAACATTTTGATTAATAAAATCTTTATAATTTTAATGGTACACTAACATTAAACCTAAAGAAATCAAACTTAAAACCAACACAACTATTTTTTATGCAAAAACTTTGATAAAAAATATTACTAACATAAATTTGAATGCAACAAAACAATATATATTGAAAAAAAAAATTGAAGAAATTAAATATATTTTTTAAAAGGGCAAAATGCAGAATTAATTTTAATGTTGAACTTTATTTTAATACTCCTCATCAAAATTATTTACAAGCAAAAATATCTTTTAATGATACACATTTTGCTCAACTAGCAATAAAACAATATAGTAATCTGAAAACTTCAATAAATACAAAATAATTTCTTTCTCAAAAATCCTAAAATAAACCAGTGGAAATGATCATACGTAGCCTGCCTATTAGACAATACAAAAAATGTTTCATGACATATTATTTTATTGTTTTGACAAAAGAATCCTTTTAAATGGAAAGAAAAGAAATAATTATAATTTTTGTTCAAAAAAATAGGTAGCAACCAGGGTTGCGGAGTCGGAAGATTAAGATCCGACTCCGACTCCCGACTTTAACTTTGACTACGACTCCGACTCTCCAGTGTGGGCAAAGTATTTATCTTAAATTAGATTTAACTAAGCAAAAATCATCCTTTCGAGTTGTTAGTTGCAAAAAATAAGTCAGGTTTTTTAAATACATAAAAAGATATTTACTTTAAAAAATTATGTATATGAGTGTATTAATACAATGCCAGATTTGAGTAATTTTAAAATACAACCTTGACCTACTGTGCTGAAACAAAGAATGATATATAAAGGATGACAAGCATACAGATACAATTGAATACTAGGAATTTTCACACTGAAATAATTTTAGTCTGGATTAATAAATCTTATTCTATGACAAAAGAACTTTTTTAATGAAACACATTGGGTTCTTCAAAGTGTTTTTTGGCTAATCTAACTACATTTTATTGATTTTTAATATCACAAGAAAAATTACACTCTATATCACTAATATCAGGTCTTTCTATAAAGTATATCTTGCCAATAAAAATGATTTTGATAAATTTTGCCAAAATGAACTTTTTCCAAAAATTATGTTTTGCCAATAAAAATGATTTTGATAAATTGTGAGGTCATAATTACAATGTAAGGTTTCAAACCAATAGTTGTGTCATTCTATTTTTTCAAAGCATATACAGTAGACCTCAGTTAATCCAGATTTGGTTAATGAGAAATTTTGCTTAACTCAGATAAAACTGAAAGTATAAATGATTTCCTATGTACTGTAATTCTTAATAAAAAGCTTTGAATTATCTGGATCTTTGCCTAATGCAAATGATTTTGTCTCTCAAATCCAATCTGAATTAACTGAGGTCTACTGTTCAAAAACAGCACATAAAGTTCTGCAAAAAATAGAAACAAGGCCCTAACTTAGACTTAAATAAAGAAAGTTTGTTAAAAGCAGGGATGGGGTGTGGCAAAAAAATATGCTAACAACAATATCAATGTCAACATATTTTTTGCCAACACTGACACATTGTAAAACTTTAATATGTCATTTCATCTATTTTTCTTTCTGGTTTTTTGATTCATTAATAACCATGTGTGTAATAATATTCCTTTCCAACAAAATCCCCATTTCATTGGTCATCATTGTGTCCCCATAAATGAAATCTCATCTTATTTAGCCATAATTGTGCTCCCATAAATGAAACTGCATCTTATTAACCATTGTTAGTGATAATAATTGAAGAAAAAATTTTGCCACTACTGACACCAATACCCTAGCACTGTTAAAAATCAAATATCAGTAGAATGTAGAGCACACTGATGAAGCCCAAAAGCCAAAACATTTAGAAGTTTTGCTGAATTGTTTTTGTTAAAGAAGTAAGAGTAAACATAGGATCTGTTCATTCCATTTTAACTGAAGACTTGTACATGCAGAAAATGTCAGCAAATTCATTCCAGAACTGTTGACAGAGCAAAAGAAACTATGAAAAGAAATTTGTATGGACCTGCTAGATTGTGCAAACAATGACACAGAACTTACAAACACCATCATTATGGTGATGAAACCTGGTTTTATAATTATAATAAAAAAACATGTTTTAATTTTTACAAAGTAAGCATCAGCAATCACAAGAACCAAAAAAACTTAACAAGTTTGTAACAATACAAAAATAATGCAAACCTGTTTTGATTTCTGCAACCTTGTGAAGGTAATAAAAAGATTTCTGTTTTACATTGCCTTGGTAATGGAGTACAAAGAGATTGGCCATAGTTGTCAGCAGAAAAAAAGTAAAAACTTATTATGACAATGCTTTGGTTGATTCTGCCCATGTAACCAATAATTTTTTGGTTAATTGTCAACTATTAACCGAAATTTTTGTGAAATGTCAGAAAAGATTAAAGTTAATTCAGCTAAAATGTCAGAAAAAATACAAACTGTTTTGGAAGCAAATTGAATAAAAAATTTTTTTAAATGACTATAATTTTTGAAGGCATTTTGAACAAATGCATGAATTATCTAAACAAAATTAAACACAATGTAACCCAAGCTTTTTTGGCTAAAAACAATATGACATTTATGCAACTGCCTCAAAACTTTCCCAACTTGGCACCATGCAACTTCTGGCTGTTCTTTAAGTGATAAACTACAAAAGAAAAAAGCAGCTTTACTCACAAGGATTATGAAAAAGTAAATAGTGAAGCTCAGAAGTATTTCAAAAAAGCTCAAAAAGAGTTTCCACAAGTGACAAAAGTATTGAGAGAAAATTTCATGCAACAGATGTATTTTGAAGAAAATTAAAATTTTTATCCTTAATTCTCATTTCCCAATCAAAAACAACAACATAACAAAAAAGTAAAAAAAGCACAAAAATCTTAAGTATTAAAAAAGCAAAATCAAGACATGAAGCAAAACAAATGATGTTTAAGTCTTCAAAAAAAATTTTCAATTATTAATTAAAAGCAAAACAATTTTGTTTTAAAATTGTATATTTATTGAAAACACATTTGGAATATAAATATTGTTCAATTCAAATTATAAAGAAGATATTCCAAAGTAATCATCTTAATTGTTTTACAAATTTTTAGAAAAAAGCAAAAAAACAACTGGGTATTTTCAAGAAGTGACCATGAGCAATTTTTTTTAGCAAAACTAACCCAAAATTCCCCAATGTGGCAACTATCAGTTCTTAAAAAGATTTTTTTCCTTGTTTTTCCTCTTGGTGCCATTGATAGCATTCCCAGTTAATTTCACTGATAAAAAAACAGCTACAGTTAGTTCTTGAAATAAAAAAAACAGAATGAAAATAAGTCTACAATGATAATTAGTGATGCCAACCTTAACAAGAAAAAAAAAAAACAAATATCAAAAAAAGTTTTGAAGCCAGTTGACTTCTAACTTAGATCCACAAAAACTTTATAAATTAGATTTCACTGAAAATTTATCTTAATTTGACACTCTTTTAAACTAAAAAAAATGTTAAAAAACATTAATGAAAAAATGCAGTCACATAAAATTATTGTACAAATTGTATTCACTTCAATTCACTAACAAGAAAAGTTAAGCTAGCTTAACAAAATAAAATGTTGCTGAAATTACTATAGTACAAAGAATTGATCTTATTTATTATCAGTAGGCTTTTTTGATTAACAAAAAATACCAATGAATTTTTATAGATTATGAAATAAGAATACAAGTTTAAAACTCAAAATAACAAAAAAGCTTTGTTTGTTTTGGAGTGGTTAAGAGTGTCGTGTTGTGATCGATTTGGCCTTGGTTCAAAGCCTACTCGCGCCATTCTATTATGTCCTGGGGAAAGACACTTTATGACACTTTCCCGTTTGGCGGCCTTAGCAAGCAGTTTTAAATTTCATTCATATCTCTGTAAAACTAAAAACCAAAATAAAAAAACTATAACCAAACAGCAATATCTTGGCATCTCCGGAAGCAGGTCGGAGTAGTTGCTTGGCCTACGTATAGGACCTCCATAGTTTTCCTGCGAGTCAAAAGGATAAATACAACAATAACATAAAAGATGAAAAGAATTTTTCAACGTTTTTGCAAAGATTTAACTTAGTTTAAACTTAACACTGATTCCAGGTTTTAACAGTTTTTCAGCTATTCAATAAAGTTTTGTTGTGGCACTTCCTTTTTAACAATACGGAAATTAAGATATTCACTAATTGAGCGAATGCTGCCAGTAAAAATTTATAAAATTGTCTGATAGAAATTAAAATTTGACTCAAATAGAACCAGTAGTATCTATTTAAAAATTAGATTTATAAAAATTTCAAACTTCTTATAAAAATGCAGCAAATATGAAGCAAAAATTAAAATTGTTGTATTTAAAATAAAATTTTGTAATATATTTTATTAATTTTTATAGAGTTTGAAATAATATTCCTTTCCAAACGTGCGGTAATTGTAATCAGTAATCGTAATCGATTGTAATCGTTTTATGCAATCGTAATCGATTACATTAAGAAAAGCTTGGATGTAATCGTAATCGATTACTTTCAGAAAAGTTTAGACGTAATCGATTACATTTTAAAACTTATAGTTTCGGTAGAGAGGTTATTTTTTTGTATCACAAAATTGCTATTGAAAGCAGCCATATTGGATTTAACATCTTTTTTAATTGATTTATTTATTTACATTATCAAAAAGAAAAAAAAACAAAGAATTAAACAAATGTTTTTGGCTAACTTCAGTCTTCATCAGGTTTCGTATTAAATATAGTGTTTCCTGACTTTACTTCGATTTAAATAGAGGATCAATTATTTGTAAACGCTGACAAAGTAATTTTATACACGACGAAGACAAATTTTTCAAAACTGTAAACACATTAGCGATAGTTAAATGAAGCAAAAAAAGACAAGCAGATTTTAAAGACTGTAAACACATTGGTGGTAAATTAAATTAAATTACTCGAAACAAAAAATGAAAAATATGAAAAAAAAAATGAAAATAAACAAGCAGATTTTTAAAAAATATTTAGTAAAAATGATGTTCCATTGGCATATAATTAGTGATTTAAATTAGGATTGGACTTTTTTATTGATAGAGCTTCATGCATTCTAGTGTAAAATTCTGATTTACATTTGTGCAATATCGAAAAATTATTTAAACCAAATTAAACGCTCGAACAGGAGTCACATGATAAAATATGATTTTTTACGGCACTCTCTTGAATACTTTTGAAATTCAAATGCTCCCGGACTCTTGTGATTAAATGTCTCGATGACATACCAATGTCTGTATTGTTTCTGTAGCACGAATCTGCGAATTTTAAAACTTATGTTTATGAAAGTAACAAATCTTTTAAATGCTAATTGTGATACTGATTAACGTAAAGATTATTCTACCAATGCGTTTCAGAATTTATGCGTTCAAGATGAATGTGTTTCAAAATTTATTTTGTAGCAATCGAAACACATAATTATTTCTAGTAATCGGAATCGTAAGTGCGAAATGAGTAAGTAATTGTAATCATAATCGATTACTTTCAAATTTTAAGTAATCGTAATCGTAATTGCAGAATGAAAAAGTAATCCTAATCGTAATTGATTACATTTGTTATGTAATCACTCCATCTTTGTTCCTTTCATAATAGGGCTACAAGACTTCAAAACAAACAAAAGTTAAATCAATTTTTAATTAATTTTTGAATTTTTAGTTAATTTTTTTTATGAATTTAAAACTTCTGCTGCTTGTCTTTTATATTTATTTAATTTTTTTTTGAATATTTCCAATAATGAAGACTTCATCTCATCTAAATCAAATGTCTCTCTCATTCAACTACAATCTTTATCTTATTTCTAAATAAATTTGCAATGCGTTTTGGGCTTTTTCTAATTTATTGTTAGGGGAGAGTGGGGTGCAGTCGGACAAAAATTACAATTTTTGCTGTAGTACTTTTTTTACAAGTTATATCCTGACCAAAATTTTTTTGTGTAATTTATACAACTAAATTTATTATATGCAAGTGTCTTTTCACAGATTTAAACTCACAAAAAAATTTACGAGCACATTTAAAAAAATAATTTTTCTGTCCAACTGTGCCCATGTATGGGGCACAATCGGATTAAGCATAGGGCACTATCGGACAATGAAAAAGAAGAATTAAAATAAGCAAAATAACAAAATATTGCAGCGTGGTTTGTACTTGCATTTTTCAAACAACGAAAAAAAACAACCAAAAAGTTTGCTACAGCAGCAGATAACAAAAAAGTGCGCCGAAAATAAAAATGCAAAAGCGTGTCTATGTATTAAAATAGATCAAGATTTTTTTGAAAATAATTTATACATTAGTAACATACATTGAATAATAAGCATGAAAGGTGCTGAGCAGAAAACGTTGTTTAACAAATTGAAGAAAAACGTCATAATTGAATTTAATTGAAAATTTTTGACAACGCGTCGATCCAGATTCCTTGGGTGCAGGCAACACGCCCTAATGTCATTTGGCTTTAATGAAGCCAAATCAGTAACCTCAAGAAAGAAAAACCCTGTAACATTGCGTTTCTGCCGCATGTAAGAAATTTCATAATCGCCTTCAAAATCCTTGTTTTTGGTGATCTGACCAACATAATATTTTCTGGGAAATGTTTTAAATTCAAGTAGCACATAATCACTTATTGCAGGTTCATTAGTGCAATCTGGGACAAGGAGGTTTTTTTCAACATCACAAGGGTCGGAAAAGTTGTCAGATGAATGATCTGACAGAAGAATTTGTATCTCATCAACGTTTGAACTTTCGTTGTTATGCAGACGTTTTCTAGTGTCTTTAGCTTTCCGTTTTGGTGCTTTCTGAACTTTTTTACAACTTTTTAAAAGCTCTTTTTGGGGTGTGTCAGTTAAAATCATGCTTCAACCTTTTTTTCTTCTCTGGTGTCTTTTTTTTCTGGGAGATTTCGGATAACCAATTACTTGTTCTGGAGATAAAAATTATTTTGGAATGTTTCCAGATTTTGGATCTCAACGTCATTAAGCGACCTTAAATCTTTTCGCTGAAAATCAACATTGTGGAAGCTTTCGTTTTCTTTCAAATGTCTGATGCTTGTTGATGCATCATTAGGTTAATCAGTGACCAGATTGGGTAAAAAATCGCATTCATCAAAAATGTGTTCATCTAAGGGGAATATGCCAGTCTTTTTAAACCCAGCTATGGTATTGGTTGGAGTCATAGCTTTTTCTTCGGTAAACATACCAATGGTAAATTTCCTTTGTCTATTTCTTACCATAATTTTCATAAATTATTATAACATAATAAATATTATCAAAACTATGAAAAAATTTTTACAATTTATGGATCATACGAGTGTAACTTAAAAATTGTAGTTATAAACTTTAATAAAATTAGTTATAATTTTAAGCCTAATTACTAGTTGTTAATAAACAGTGGCGGCTCGTACATAGGGGCCACAGGGGCCGGGCCCCACTAAAAATTTGCCTTAATTTTATTTATTTATTTATCTCAGACGCAAAAAACGTCCATAATATGTGAATTTCTAAAGAGAAACCCTATATTAAATATCAAAATGTTTACATGCGTGCCAAGATAACAGTTAACCGAAAAACAACGAGAAATATTTTTAAACATTTTCTGAAGTCTCTTCAAAACGATCCAGTGGGGCCCACATATTCTGGCCCGTTTACTCTTATATATTTACACCTAAAGCCAACCAACTCACGCGCCGCGCTTTGTGAAGATTTTACTATGCAAGTCAATAGCACAAAATTGGGGCCAGCGATGTCTGGCCCAAACAGACGTAACTTATAAGCGGACGTTAGCTGCGCCTGCGCCTGTCCGTGTGCAGCCTTAAGGAATTAGTTATTATTCAGTTGATATTGTGTGATGTTGTGCATTGTTTTGTGAGACAGCAGTTTCTGCTTTTCAGCGCATGTTTTTCACAGCTGTGGTTGTTTATCAATTATGTTCATTTTCATTTATGAATAATATGTTTAGTTTATTTATATTTTGTGTAATTTTCGTATTTCCAGATCAAAATAATTAAACCTGAAACAAGCTATTCCAGTAAATGGTGTCAAATTACTCACTAGCGAATACTACAATATCGATATCGCGATAGTGAATATCGCATTTTTTGCTAAAAATTTATTTACCCCACCTTTAAATTTAGGTAGTCTACGAATGGAACTTTTTGACATTTCAATAATTGTTTTGCTGGCCCCACCATTAATGAAAGCCACGAGCCGCCACTGTTAATAAATCAAACGAAATAAACTATTGTTCAAAATAGATCTATATAATCATCAAAGGGCACAGTCGGATAGTGTCTGGCTGTTCCCCCAAAAAAATGTCCGATTTTGCCCCAACCAGAATTTTTTTTATTTTTTAAGATGGTGGCAAAAACTGAAAAGTTACTTCAAATTATTTTATGGTACAAGATAGCAAATAAACCAAGTTCTAAAATGTATCAACAGTGAGAAGAATTTAAATTAAAGCTAAGCTAAAAACAGGTTCAAATATACCCTTTCCAAAATTACTTACCTACCCTAAAAACCAAAATTCATCTACCATATTTATTGCACAATAATTAGTTTTTTCAAACTAACACGAGTGAATGCTCTGTGATGAAATATATTTATGTCTGCAGTTCGAAGTTTTAGAGTTTCCAACTTTTTTTCAAATTATAATGTCCGACTGTACCCAGTGTCCAGCCGGGCCCCACTCTCCCCTATTCCTTTTTTGTTTCAACTTTTTTTCCCTGTCATAGGCTTATTGATGGAATGGCCTTTTTGACAAAATTTCTTTAAATAAGTTGTTTTTCCTTCCAGGCCTTTTTGTTGACCATTCTTTGTGTGTCTCACGACTATATTTTTCCGCCAACACAACTGCGTTTGTATATGACTTAGATAACGTTTTTAATTACCTACTTTGTATTGAATTTTTTTCTATTTTTTCTCTTAAAAAAATAGATGAATATTTATTTTCAAAAGTTTGTTTCTTATCTTGATCGCTTATCATTTATATTTTTAATTTTAATTTCTACTTTTTAAAAATCTCAAAATTTTTTTCATCCTGTTTTTATCAGGGCTTCAAATCGTTTAAAGTTAGGCTTACCATACGTCCCAATTTTTTTAGCCTTGTCCCGGCGTCCCGCCCAGTTAACCAATATGTCCCGGTATTTCCAATTTTAAGTGACGAATTTTTTTCTTTTAACGAACGTCCCTATATTTACTACTTCGAAAATATGGTATTTAAAGTAATGTTCCGGTTTAAGTTCAGGTTTGGAAAATTTTATTTTTATGGGTTCAGTTTCGATTCAGGTTTAGCAAATTTTATTTTTTTGAGTTAAAGTTCCAATTCTGGTTCAACAATTACGAGGGGTGTATGAAAAGTTTTAAGCATCAGAAAAACTAAAAGAGATAAAAGGTTTATAAACATTTGTTTTTCAACATAGTCCCCCTCAAGGGATGAACACTTGCTCCAAGGCGCTGAAGCGCTTTTATCCCAATGGAGAACTTTTTTGTTTGGGACTAGGACTATGACTATGACCCCTCGGCTGCAACTATGACGTCATCATTACTAGCAAAATGGCGACCATCCAAAGGTTTTTCATCTGAGAAAATGATGGAAGTCGGAGGGGGCCAGGTCTGGCTAATAAGATGGATGGTAAACAAGTTCGAATCCACAATCGTGAATTGTTGCCATGAACCAATAAGATGTGGGCTGGTGCATTGTCTTGGTGGAAAAGGACTTCTTTTGTAAGCATTCCTGGCCTTTTTTCCTTGATTACTTTTCGTAGGCGCTTTAGTTGTTCATAATAATGCTGTCCAGTTACTGTGTGGCCCTTTTGAAGGTATTTGATCAGTATGACATGCTGGGAATCCCAGAAAACAGAGGCCATGACCTTGCCAGCTGAAGGAACGACATTGGCCTTTTTTGAGGTCGGAGATGATGTGTGCTTCCACTGCTTTGGTTGTTCTTTGGTTTCAGGTTGGTAGTAATGAACCCAGGTTTCATCTATAGTGATGGATCGAGCAAGGAAATTGTCGTCATTAGCTTCAAACAGTTCAAGATTGCTCTTGGACACACTGCACCTGGTGCGTTTCTGTTCAGGTGTCAAAAGACGACGGAACCACCTTGCTGGAACGTTTGAGAATCCCAGTTCTTGAGTCAAAATCTTGTCTGCTAGCTCAGTTGATATCCCAAGTCTCTCTGCTATCTGACAACATGATATCCGACAATCTTGCACAACCATCTGCAGAGCTAGATCAATATTTTCCTTGGTTGTTGCTGTTGGGGTCGTCCTAACCTTGGGTTATCTTCAACACTGATTCTACCACGCTTGAATTCTCTGATCCAACGTGTGACTGTCGCATATAAAGGGCACTCTCTGCTAATGTTTTCAACATGTCATCATGAATTTCTGAGGCAGTCATGCCTTTCAAATGTAGGTACTTAATGATTGCACGAATTTCTGTTTTCTCCATTTTTCACTGAATCCTTGACCCTAGCTTATTCAAAACTCTGCAGAAAAAATAATAAACATGTTAGAATCTCAAAATTTGGCAGTAATGCTTACAAAAGGTTGTACTTTCAAAAAATCATAGGTTTGACCATGCATCAACGCTTCTTATATGCTTTTCATACACCCCTCGTACTTTAGTTAATACGGATTTACAAATCCAGTTCGGGTTCAATTTGACGCCATGGTTTTACGGTGGTGCTGAATACTTTAATATTTAGGTATTTTGTGAAAGTGAGTAATTAAAATTTGTCTTGTTAAAAATCATTCATTATTCAACATCTCTATTATTAGCGACAGAAATAAGATGAAGCAACAGAAACTGTGCCAGATGAAAGTTAACACAGTTTCTTATGCAAAAAGCTGATAAATTGTGTGTTTGATTTAGTCTTTAACATTAAATATCTTCAAATGTAGCTGCGACAAGCACTTCAAACAAAGAATTAAATTGTACTGCGGATGGTGCAATGTGGTGACTTGCAGCTAGCTATAGTGTTTCTAAACAAAGTAATGAAGATGAAAAGGTTTTTCATTATTTTTCTGACATATCCCCTCTTATCACTGTGAACTTAACACATAAGAAAGCAAAAACAAAACAGGCTACCCAAATAACCGGGATGGAACAATTTGGCCCAGCCGTTTTGGCGCCAGCCATTGTGGCAATACTTTTGTGTCGTTTTCTTATTCGTAAAATCTTGAAAAGGGTTAGTTTTTAGGGGTTAGGTTAGGGTTAGGGTGATTGATTATACTATTTTATTCAAACCTTCCTACTAATTTCAAATAGACTGGCGCCAAAACGGCCGTGCCAAAACGGCGGCGCCAAAACGGTTTCGCCAAATAGTATCCTAGCCCCAAATAATTGGTTCTTGGTTTAAAAAATCTCGCGCTGTGAGTGGAACAGCATTAAAAAAACTAAAATAAGTCTACATTAAAAAACCTCAAGCAATATTTAAACAATAAAGCAAAATATACCTGTTTGCTTTGCACACAACCTTATGAAGAGCCACCATGTTCGGATTATGCTGGCCAAGGATTTTTGGGTGCAATTTTTGTCGTGTTTAATTTTTTTGACATTACCATGTCCGTATAAAAGAATGTTTTTATTTGATTTTGTTAGTTGCTGCGAAACAGAAGTACTTATATTGATACTTGAAATTTAAAACAAAAATAAAAAAACTATTTTTAATTTTACCTGGAGTAAAACAAACACCCTATGACCGCTTTGCCCCAAGCCCGGGGCAAAACGGATATGGAAGTAAAATATATAGTTTTCTAAAATAAAATTTTTATGCTGTTGCCACGGGTTTTAAATTATATTTGTGAGATAGTAACCTATATTGTCAGAGCAATTATAAAATCTTTTTTTGTTAATTTAAGTCCAGCACTAAAAAAGCTATCCCAATTTAAAATAACTGTGAACGTTTTGCCTCGCCTTCTCCTTAGACAGTGTTTCTCAAACCATGGGTCGCGACCCAAAGGTGAGTCGCTAAAACTATGCGGATGGGTCGCGACCCAAATGTGAGTCGCTAAAACTATGCAGATGGGTCGCGACCCAAATGTGAGTTGCCAAGACTACGCGGATGGGTCGCGACCCAAATGTGAGTTGCCAAGACTACGCGGATGGGTCGCGAAAGCTTGTAAATTACCGCACGTAAAAGAGAAAGATTTGTGCACACAAGATTTCAAAAGTGAAGACCCTTTTTTAAGAGAACGTTACGATTTTAAGACGAAAATCAAGAAATCAGAGTCAGATTCAAGATGAAGATCTTTTTTTTTAGAGATTACTACGTTTTTCAGTCGAAAATCAAGAAATCGAAATAAGTTTGCTCACGAACAAATTTCTGCCCACACATATACAGCTAAGAATTAGACGACCATTGTTGGCTTACATAACAATTGCGTTTTGTTTCAATATGCGCTCACTCAAATTTATTTGGGTCGCAGTCATATTTGTAGATTGTTGTTTTTAGCAATTTTGGATCGCAGAAAAAAAGGTTTGAGAAACGCTGCCCTAAGACAACCGTCTAATCTAACGGTTGTCAAAATTGCTTTCAAAGATGACAAAACAGGCCTATTGCTGTCGGGTTAAAACTTTTATTTGTGTTTTTTTGTTTATTGTTCACTGATATGACTAAAATTTAGAGCTGCCTGCCAAGACTCCTAAGCAGAAGAAGTGTCGGTAAGTGCAGAGGGGCTGCATGGAAGCAGAGGTAGAACAAACCCCGATCTGCAATACTTTTAAAACGAGAAAGCACAGGGAGTATGGAGCCCTTTAAAGTTAGCTGGACAGATTTTTTTTACAATAATATAGGCTTATCACAACCAAATTAAACCTAATAAAGTTTTTAAAATATTAATTTGACAAGAGGTCACTAAACACTTTTTTCGAAAAGAGCCACACAGCAAAGTAAGTCAACAAAGGTGCAAAATTTTGAAAAAAGGTAGGCCTATATACTCTTTTTGGTTAAAAAAGCACTCTCAATAAATGCATATTTTAGAGTAAGCTATTTTTAAAAAAATTTAATGTAGTTCAAAAAAGTCATTACGACAATAAACAAGGATTTACAATTTTACAATTAAAAGTAGAAACTTCGTTTTTTCTCTTTAACTAAATTTAAAGTTAGAATTGTATTTGTCAAGCTGCTAAATTTAGAATTAGACCCATCACTTAGCAAATAAACTGAAGAAAAAAAAAGTCTTAAATGAATGACAAAAGTCATTGTTTTCAAGACTATTGGGGCGAAAATTTCCTGGTTATTATTGTAATAACATTTTTTTCTTTCTTTACTTTGTTTTCTAGGTGATACATACAATTTAGTTGCAGTGGTAGATATTGGGTGAGGCGAATGAGGCAGTTGCCTCGCCCCCCCTTGAAAATACCGCATTTTTATAGAGATCACCATGATTTTGGGAGAAAAATAGCAAAATTAGAGATCAAATCGAAGTGAAAATCTTTTTTTTTTAGAGATCACCATGACTTTGGGAAAAATAAGAAAAATACGAGATCAAAGCCCTTTTTTTTAGAGAACACCAATTTTTGGAAATCCTTGCTTTGGGCCCTAACTTTGAATATCAGTCACTGTTTAGTTGCTCGACGTTTAAAATTACAATATACCAACCTCAAATTTAGTTGAAGACTAAAAGAAATGTTATCATCTAAATAAACTTTCAAATAAACAATCTTTTCTCTTCAACGAAAAAAAGTACCTTTGTTCTAAATTTTGCCCCTCCCGCCCAAAATTCTTGCGATGCCCCTGGTAAAGCGTCTTTGCCAAGGAAACAGAGTGATGCGAGTAAGTTTTGAAACGCCAACGTTATGATAAGGTTCGTCAAATAGACTACTGCGCTCTTACCTAATCCTTCATGTTGCGCACTTCATTTGACTTCACGCCAAAATCGATTTTAATTGTAATGCCGACACAGTTGTGGAAGGTATGATTTTTGGGATAGATTCTATCCCAACCATACGTCCTCTTTTTGGAGGATATGTCCTCCTTTTTAATGAAAAATAATTTGTCCTCCGAGGACGTTAAAAAATGCCCAAATGTCCTCCTTTTCGGCATTTTGAACAATTAAAACATGTCCAATCATTCAGCCTTTTAGTGTATAAATACTCGTATATCATCGGTTAGATCACTAAAAGTAGGCCTATATATCGCGCACGCGCTATAGCTTACGTCTTACCAGGTTACTCTAAGACAGTCGGAGGTGTTTATGATGTAATAAATTTCTCATTCGATAATGAATTATGATGCAATTGTAACGACTTCAATGGTTTACTTGACTTGTTTTTAATCAGCTTCAAAAATGCATCTCATCTTTCTAATGCCAAGCACAAGCAACAAAACAGCACAGCGAGACAAACACGATTATGACGTAACAATCACAATTGTCCTTTGCTACACAATATTATGGCATCCACTGTACTGTAAGTTAAGCTTTGTTAAGACATTCAGATCTAGTTAACAGTGAAACATTTAGCTTGCTAAAAAATAATGCCAAAGAGGAAGTCAGAATTTACAGAAGAGATACAGAAAAAGTATCCGTGTTTTAGAAAGGGACGGAATGATTTTGAAGCGGAATGCATTGTTTGTGGCTACGGTACGTTTATTTCAGTGGCGAATAAAGGTGGACTTAGCTTAGATATGCATGTACAGAGTACAAAGCATAAAAAAGCTATCAGGGGAGAAACTTCATCTGCAAAAGTGACAGATTATTTCTGTAAGCCTGGTACACAAACTGAAGATAATGTTGCCGCTGCTGAAGCCACCATGGCGTTTCATACTGTAAAGCATCACCAGAGTTACAAATCTAATGATTGTACATCACCTTTGATGAGAAAATTATTTCCTGATTCAAACATTTCGAAAAAGTATTCTTGTGCTCGGACTAAAGTTGAAGCTATTGTTAATAACGTTCTTTCTCCCATGAGTGTTAAATACGTGCTGAATGATATACAAGAACATGGTATTATGTATCTCGGAGTGGCAACTGATAGTAGTAATCATCAATCAACCAAACTTTTTCCTATTGTGGTTCAATATTTCGATTGGAAACATGGGGGCCTTCAGTCAAAGTTGCTTGAAGTCAAAAGTACTACAAACGAAACATCTTTAACAATTGCTAATGAAGTAAAAGAAACTCTGACAAAAATGGGCTTATTCGGAAAATGTGTTTCTTTCACTGGTGACAATTGTAACACTAACTTTGGTGGCTTAAGACGTCCAAAGGGTAACAACGTCTTCTCTAGATTGAAAAATGATTTACCAACACTGGTTGGAGTTGGTTGTCCGGCGCATATTTTAAATAACTGTTTGCATCATGGTACGAATCAGATGACTATAGATCAGGGGTTCTTAACCTGGGGTCCATGAACCCCTAAGGGGTCCATGATGGTGCTTTAAGGGGTCCGCAAATCTAAATAAGAATATACCGATCAGAACCTAAAAAAGCAACATCGCATTTGTGATAAATAGGCCTATGTAATCATACACAACGTCTATGTCGTAATAGAATAAATAGATTGAACAAAAAACCGTGCACGTGTATGCTGCAGTGAGTATTATAGAAAGCTGTCAATTTGCTTATGTGTTTTCTACTACAAAGGTTTATAACCTGGAAGGATAAATAAATTAAAAATTTTACCAATTTAAAAAAATGTCGAAGAAGAGAAAGTACAGTGAAAATTATGTAGCTTTTGGTTTTACCTTTGTTACTGATAGTGATGGCAGCCAAAGGCCGCAATGTTTTCTATGTGGTAAAGTCCTTGCCAATGCAAGTTTGAAGCCAGCGAAACTGAAAGAGCACCTCATATCTATTCATCCTAAAAACGCACTGGATAGTGTTGATTCTTTTCGTTCTAAGAAGGCTCGATTTGAGAAATCGGGGACTTTGCCGAAGTTCGGATTCATCAAGACGCAGAAACCTTGCCTTGAAGCATCTTATAAGGTCGCTTACCGCATTGCCAAGGAAAAGAAAGCTCACACTATCGGAGAGACATTGATAAAACCGTGTGCTCTGGAAATGACTGAGCTGGTATGTGGCACAGAACAAAGAAAGAAACTTGAAGCCGTTTCCTTGTCAAACGATACCATCAGCTCCAGAATTATTGACATTTCTAATAATATTCTGAAACAAGTAATGGAGGAACTTAAAGCATCACCATTTCCATTTAGCATGCAACTGGATGAAAGCACAGATGTCTCTCAGTGTGCCCAGCTTCTTGTATATGTTCGTTATATGCACGCTGATACAATTAAAGAAGAATTCCTATTTTGCGAGCCTCTCTCAGAAACTACAAAGGCTGCAGACGTATTAGAGATGGTGAACAATTTCTTTACCAAACAAGATTTCAATTGGAAGAGAAATATTGGTAGTTTGTGTACCGACGGAGCGCCCGCAATGCTTGGGAAAACCTCAGGATTTGCTTCGTTGGTAAAGAAAGAAGCTCCTCACATCATTGTGACTCATTGCTTTCTACATCGACATGCATTGGCATCAAAAACTCTATCACCAGCTTTAAAAGAAATTTTGTCTGTTTCTGTAAAGATCGTCAACTTTGTCAGAGCTCGAGCTTTAAACAATCGTATATTCAAAAGACTTTGCCAAGAAATGGGTGCACAACATGAAGTACTTTTGTACCACACTGAAGTTCGCTGGCTTTCGAGAGGTCAAGTTTTGAAGCGTTTGATGGAACTGAGAAAGGAAGTTTCATTCTTCTTACGAGAAAAACAAAATCCTCTATCAGTGCAATTTGACAGAAAGGAGTTTATTTATGGCTTAGCTTACTTGGCAGATATTTTCGGTCACTTGAATGAAGTAAATCTGTCATTTCAAGGACCAGATGTAACGATTATGGACGTTACAGAAAGACTGCAGGCTTTTCAAGCAAAGCTTCCTTTGTGGAAAAGAAGAATTGAGACAGAAAACTTTGCCAACTTCCCAATGCTGGAGGAAGTGATCTCTCAAAGCCGAATCGATAATACTGAAGGCCTGCTTTCCTCTCTACGTGGAAATATGTGCGAAAATTTAGACAGATTGCAGCAATCTTTTGAAAGTTATTGCTCACATGATCCGAATTTTGAATTGTGGATTCGCAACCCATTTCTTGCAGATCTAAATTCTATTGGTGATGACGATCTTGCCAAAGATGACCTCATTGAGTTGAGGACAATGCAAATGCTAAGGAGCGAATTCAATTCAAAGAACCTTGCAGAATTCTGGTGTTCCTTGGCACAAGCGTATCCTCGCCTGGTGAAGAGAGCCATGGTTGCTCTTATTCCTTTTGCTACTACCTACCTCTGTGAGGCAGGGTTTTCTGCTCTTCTTGCTATCAAAACGAAACAGCGAAATCGGTTGGATGCTAAGGATAACATGCGTGTGGCCCTGGCAAAAACCGTCCCACAATTTCGTGTTCTTGTTGAAGATAAGCAGGAGCAACCTTCGCATTGATTTAAAAAGTTATTTGCGTTAAACTTAGTTTACTAGTGCTTTTCTTTATGGTTCATCTCAAAGCAAACCGCCTGAGTGCGTTCTACTTATTGGTTACTGCACTGCATTTTTTGATTCTTTATGGTTTGTAATTGTTGTATAACTTAATTGACATGGTAATTGATTTATTATTCATTATTATTCGTTGAATTATTAATTTGCTTCTGTTTGGTCTGCAAATTTCTGGACTATACTACTAAGTTGATTAAAAGCTAATTTTGACAATTGCGATGTGTTTCTTCTAAAGGGGTCCAAAGCTTTCATTAGAATGTTTTAGGGGTCCGTGACTAACAAAAGGTTAAGAACCACTGCTATAGATGTTGAAAGTATTATGTACAAAACCTACCAGTATTTTTACATTTATACTGTTCGCACAGAGGAGTTGAAAGATTATTGTAACTTCGTGGATACAGAATACCGGAAACTACGTACTTTCCCACAGTGTAACAAGGTGGCTGTCGCTTTATCCTAGCTTGTCAAGAATGCTTCAAATGTTCCCTGCCTTACAGTCGTATTTCACGTCAATTGACAAGCCACCGATTGTTTTGAAACGGTTTTATGAAGCTCCTTTGAGCGAACTATATTTGAAACACTTGCAATCATTCATCGCTGTTTTCAATGAGCAAGTTCAAAATATTGAACGGTCAAAAGCATCCATTGGTGAAGTTAGATCGTGCCTCGATGCTGTAAAATCAACAATTAAAGAGAGAAAAAAGCACATGTTCATATCAACGCAAATTAAATCAAAGCTGAATAAACTCAGAGAAGAAGGTCAAGATCAAGCTTGTGACTCGTTCATCCGGGATGTTTCTGTGCTGTGCAAATCTTGCGTGGAATACTTGGATAAATGGACTAGTTTGTTTTACGAATTTCAATGCTTTGATTGGATGCTACTGTCGCAAACAACCAAGTGGGAAAATGTTGAACCATGTCTGGAATATTTGCAGCAGAAAAATGTTTCTATTGATGAAGCTAAATTGTTTGACCAATACCACAGGCTATGCAAATTCATTGAAACACAGCTTGGAACAAATGCACTGCCATATCGCAAAATGATGGCGCATGAAAGATGGGCAGCCTATTTTAACACGTGCAGTACTACTGAATTGTTTAGCGAGCTGTTAAAAATTGCACAGTTTTACTTCAGCATTATAGCTCATAACGCTAATGTTGAACGTATTTTTTCCTTGTTACAGCCACAATGGTCAAAAGAAAGAGAGCGATTTCTTTTTGATTCAGTTGCAAGCATCTTGAAGTTGGTGTACAATTTCAATGATGTTACATGCAACCAGTTTTATGATATTGTTAAAGCTGATTCTACACTACTTAAGAAAGTTCAAGAAACAGCCAAATACTCGTGGGCTAAGTCGAAAAATTAAATTTAATAACACTTTGACCTATAGCTAAAATATTGTTGCTTTCGTTTGTCTTTTGCCGTATAGGCGATGCAGAACAACTAGCTGTTAATAAATTTCTTTAAAATAAAAAGTGTCCTCCTTTTTGGTGATGAAAATATGGTAACCCTAGGATAGAATGATTACAATTTTTAGACTTGAATAAAATTTAACTTTCGTATTGTCGATAAAATGCTTATTGAACAAGTATTACAATATAAACACACAACTCTATTTTAAATTAAAAAGTTTTCTGGATCAAATAGATTGTTTTTTTTAATTTTGTCGTGAAAAAGACCAAAAATAATTCTTTACGATGTCCTTTTTTTGTATTTTTTCCAATTGCATAATGTATTTTATTTCTTCCTGTTCGCTCATTCAAATCGATTTAAAATTTAAAAACACGTTGAACAATCGACGCGCAATGAGTCGCGAAAGATAATTGCTTGCATCGCAAATTAAATTTAAAGAACAAATTCGAATCAATACAGATGGACAATGTAAAATCTTAACTTTTTAGGCTTATAATTATGCAAAAATTTAACTTTTCAACGTAACTGAACGAGCAAAGTTAGCTGGGTTATCACAAGCATATTTAAAAATTTAAACATGCTGCTTTAGGATTTAATTTTCTTGCGACTATCCTTTTTTACTAGGTTCATTTGCATTTAAAGTAATAATTTAAGGTTGGATTAAATTTTAAACTTAATTTTAAAGAATTTTGCAATTGAGGTGCACCGTAATTAAGTATTTATGAAAGATTGATGGTTTCAAGTAGGTTAGGTTCTCATAAAAATGACGATGTAGCCTTATAAACAAATGTTGCCCTGATAGTCGCGCCATTAATGTAAAACACTGAAATATTCATATGTTGCTGTTATTAAAATAGCAAATTACAATGCGAGGGGCACAACCTATCAATAAGGTGGTAGCAAGTTGCAGGTTAAAAACGTTTGTAAGTTACCAAGCAGCAATGGTTTTATCAAGCAAACCAAATTCAACTTGTTACTTACAATAGCAACTATACAAAATTAACTAATGCAACCATTGCGCTTTCTTTAGAATAAATTAATTTAAAATCGAAGGTTTGAGTTTGTTTTCGTCTTAATAGCTCAATTTTCTGCTTTGTGCACCACCTGAAGCTACGGCAAGCAAATACAAGTTTAAAAGTGTATGGTTTATTACAAGCTATTCATAATGCAAACAAGAAAAAAACTGCACATATGGTTATTTACAATCAGAAAAATCGGAGACCACAATTGCAAATAACAAAAAAAAAAGAAAACAAGATCGAACAACTTAAACTATGACAAGCCAATCAAGTATACAGGCACCAACCCCGAAACCTTGGCCGATTACAATGAATAAAACCATACATTCGTTATTTATAGAGTAAAGCGTTTATCGTCATAACAAAATTTTTGCAAAGAAACGTTATCAAACCTCGATCTAGTTTATTGAAACGTCAAAAGAAATGGCTAGGCAACTAAGCGTAACGTAATTAATAACCCTGAAGCGAACAAAATATTAGTTTATTTTTAAATTATTTTAGTTGCATTAAGCTTTTCGTAACCCTAAAAAACGGTGGATTTAAATCACTTGCAAACAAGTTAGACCAAAAGCTCAATGGCGCGCTAATTTTTAGATGTCTCAATTAATTACACGCTTCAAGGCAACACAAAACAGTCAAATAGAAACGTTAATCTAATTGGGCGAGTAAAACAAAATTGAACAATTCGTTTTATGATTCGGTGTTAATGTTGAGGTGTAAAGTAATGTTTCGCTTGTGGTCAATCGATGTACTTTCAGTTTTTCGATGTGAGAGCTAGGCAGATTAAAAAGAATAGAGAAATGTAAAAATTCAAAACAAGCTTTTCGAGTGACATGATAAAAAGTTTCAATACAAAAATTCGAGTCCTAAATAACATTTAATACTTTACAATTCAGTTCGACTGATTACCCCCTCTTTCAGTCGTTTCCAAAAACCTCTTTTGAGTTATTAACTAACATCAAAACCGAATATTTTCTACAAAGCTTTCAAACCAACAACAAAGACGTTACTTTAAAAATACGATTATGAGTAGATGTTACAAGCTTGGAATAATGGACATACCAAAACAGACTTTTCACACATTGGCATGGATATCTCTTACAGAGAAAGCGTCGCATAAGAGAAACACAACTTGGCGTACGATCACTAGTGAACCATCTTAGTTCTTATGCACTGTCTAGCCTTAAATTGCATAGAACCTAACACGAGCAATTTAGACAAAATTCAAGAAATAGGTTGCGGTGCTGATTTTGAGCGTTGAAAAATTCAAGAAATAGGGTGCGGTGCTGCTTTTGAGCGTTGAATACACTTTTTTCTAAAGCTCCAAGTCGGGCGTGATTATAACGCAATTGCATTCCTTGCGTGAGGAAACTTAAAAGCGGTGCAAATGCCGCATGACAACGCATAGTTTTGAAATCTTTTACGTGGCACAGTTTCGGTTCAAAAACAACGATTTGTAACAAGCTGACCATGGAAAATCACTCGCTTATATTCGGTACAAAAAAACGCCGATACCGTCGCTCAACGTCGGTTCGAGTGTAAACAGGCAAACGATAAAGTCGACGTCATACGTTCGATTGAAACAGTATCGTCGCGCAAATCCGGAAAAAAAGCTTCGAAAAACACAGTTTGACGAAAGCGAAACGAAATTGTATGCAACTCTATAGAACTACGAGACACTTTAAAATACTTAAGGAAAAAACAAAAAAGACAAATTAAAATAATCTTTATCGAATAGCCGCTGCTTGCGTGATAAAGAAATTAATTGCATTGACAGGTAGCAAGTCAAAAAACAAAGCTGCATGAAAAGCACGCAAATGAGAAAAGCCTAAAACAGAGATCGAATTAAAGAAGCTACTCCTGACCAAAACCTTCGGTCTCTTCAATGGCGAGTGTGAGCTTTTCTTCGAGTTGTTCTTTGCTCTTATACGGAGGCAAGTCGAGCCGGTTGAAACTGAAAAACAAACGAAAACCACACAATCACGTGATGCACTCCAGGGGCATATCAAAATTACGCCGACCAATTAAAATTCAGCAAAAAATAAAAATTCAGGAAATTTTCAAATCAAGCAAAATCAGAACGGTAGGAAAGACAACAATAACCATTAACCATCTTTTAAAGGTAGCAAAGAATCGACACAGCAACATCCACTAGTCTGTGAGAGAACCCCCCTCGCAGGCTGCGAAAGAGCAACAACAACTTAAAAATGCAATTTAGGAAACTGGCAACAAAAAAAATCAAAAAACTTGGAGGGAAGATAAGACTGGGTAAGAGGTGTGACACCATAACTCGAACGATGTAACAATTAATTCACGACTTGCATACCAAGTGTGGCTCCTTGGCAACCAAGTCTCTTTTCCGACTTTTTCAATGCAGAACTTTTGCGGCCCGTTGCTGCCTGCAAATATTAATAGGCGTTAGTATCGATTGTGAAAAAGGGGTCGAAGCATTTGATTTTTTACCTAAAAGCTCGGAGAAACCGCCAACAGGAATCCGACAAGTCCCTGTGACGAACTGAAGCAATCTCGCTTTCTTTTCGTTGTCGATTTCGCGAAGATATTGCCAAAACCAGACAACCTGAAACAAAGAACTGCTTAAAAATACAGTACAATGGGGAAAATCTGAAATTAAGTTCGGAAATATGAACCGAAACATGAAAAAAATTGCCGACAAGCGCTAAAATTCTTTTCATCTAAACTATGATTTGATTACGACCGAAGCACTAAAGTGAGTGTGATCTATAAAAATTGAAGTGTGAATACAAAGCAAACAAAAAAGCGAAATCAATGTACGTATATGATCGTTAACATTTTACATTTTAAATAGCGTTTGACGCGCATGGTTAGTCATAAGTTTTCGACTCCCTGATGATTCTTCAATCTATTTTAAGTTTCGTGCCAAAAAAATAGTTATAAATAATTTTTCTCAGGTGAAACTAACAACTATTTTAATCAAGCGTCTTGCATTATGAAAGTGAGTGAGATAAGAAAACAACGTTTGTTAGAAATGTATATTCTACATGCAACTAAACTCGCATTCCTCTTTCGAATATTTAATTTAAATTAACCAAGCAAGAGTGTTCACGAGAGTGAAAAGTGCAAAAATGCCTGGAGTCTGTTTGCGCAAAGATTTCTTTACTCGATCCATATTCACAATACAGCGATTAAGAATTAAAAGGTCAAATTAAATCGCAATGGTTATAAACAAAACACAACATCCACCAATTCGCACAGGAGAATACGCCCTGTGACGCGACGCTGCATGATGTCGTCATCATCTCACCTGCTTGCTGTTCTTGTTGTACGTCCGGTAGACAGTGTTCCTCATCCAGTCGTCGACGTCGATCTCCTGCATCCCGCACAGCATCAGCTGAAAAAAAACATTCCGTTGGGATAGTAGCCAGGAACAAAAGAAGAAAACATAATCAAGAGGAGAACATTCGTTTTCCGACAAAAAAAAACTGAATAAGTAACATCGAGCAGGGCAAGCGTGACGTTGGCGTTATTCTGTGAAGCCGCGAGTGAAATCTGAATCAGAAAGAAAACGTAGTCATACTTCCAGCTCTCGTTCGTCGAAGTACTGCAGCCACTGAAGAGGAACAACTTCGTTGAAGCCGTCCAGAAAAGCGCGTGTTTGCTGCTCGACGCCGCGAGTGAATCTCCAATCAATCATGAGCCTGCAAACAATTGAGTCGTGAAGCAATCGATTCTGTTCGTGATCAAACCTTTCATAAACGTACTTGAAACCCAAAAATAAGTTTAATATAAATTCCACTCGGAAATACCCGACAAAATTACAACCCCATGAAATATTTTTCCTTAAATTTTTCACACCGCGGGGTGGAAAATTGATGGGGAAATCGATGCTTTATGTTAGAGTTTTAAAATCTCCAAAAAGTGATAGTACCTGATATATTCCTCTTTGTTTTCTTCCGTAACAGCGATATTTGCTCCGTTCTCTTTAAGCTCGATAGTATCGACTTTCCCAAGCACCTCAAAGTCCATTGTAAAGTCCAGTTCAAGGCCACATTCTTCAATGTCGTTGTCACTGAAAAAACACGAAGAACACAAAATAAACAACTCTCGACTTAAGTAGACGAGGATTCACACAAACAATCCAATTTAAAGAGTAAAATAGCCCAAATGCGGTCAATATAAAATTGTTTCGTTTTATAAAGATAATGTTGCAAGCTTTCAATTGCTTTTTCAATGAAAATATAACATTAAAAATCTACTAAACTGTCATCACAACATTAACAATAAGACTTAACAAACTCTACACAGGAAAATGCTGTAACTCAAAATCTTTCTAGAAAACCAAAAAACCTATATATAGATATATATATTTATTAATATAAAGCACTAAAATAGATTAAAAATTAACAATTTAAAATCCACGACAGCCTGTTTCATCCTAAGAATCGTCAGGTAAAAACTTATTCAAATAGAATGAAGATATATATATATATACAGGGTGTTTCATAATTAAGGCAACGGTATTTTGACCATTATTTAAAACCCTGTAAAAACATGTATAGCCATCAAATTTGATATAATTTTGAAGCTTATAACCTTGTCTTTGCAATTCAGGTCTTAAAAGCTAAACATTAGAATTTAGATAATGACAGTAGATAGAAACATTGTTATCAAGTTCCACAAGCAAGGCGAAAGTAATTCATCGATCGCAAAAAGGTTAAAAATGAACCGAACAACTGTTTGGAAAATCGTTAAAAAATTTAATGAGACTGGGACAACATTGGATAAACCAGGACGTGGTCGTAAACGAACTGTTCGTACCCCGAAACTGGTTAAAAACACGCGAGAGAAGCTACGTCGTAATCCGCATCGATCTCATCGAAAACTGGCTGCTGAAGCAAATGTGAGCAATTCGACGATGTATCGAGTGATGAAAGATGATCTTGGTAAGAAACCCTACAAAATGCTTCATCGTCATGAACTTACAGAACACCATAAGAGGATGAGAATGGAAAGAAGTTGTCAAATTCTGGATGAGATCGATCAAGGCACGCTCCCCAACTTGGTGTTCACGGATGAGAAAAAATTTGACATACAGCAGGTTGTTAACCAGCAGAACGACCGGGTTTGGGGTTCTTCTACTTCAGTTGAAGGTAGGATCGTAACAAGACGTCAGAATCCGCAATCGGTAATGATTTGGGCAGCGGTAACTCCGTCTGGAAGATCTCCGCTGGTTTTTGTGCCTTCGGGGGTGAAATTGAACTCGGAACGATACGTTTCCGACATTTTGGAATCCCACTTGCTACCCTGGGCTGATAAACACTTCCAAGGTTTGCCATGGAGTCTCCAACAAGATTCAGCACCATCACATGGCTCCAAAATGACACAGACATGGATTCAAAGGAAAATTCCATCCTTCATTAGCAAAGAATTGTGGCCTGCTAGGAGCCCGGACCTTAATCCTTTGGACTTCTCTATTTGGTCCATTTTGGAGGCAAAGGTTTCAGCTTGTCCTCACTCTTCTCTTGATGCTCTGAAGGTGTCCTCACTCTTCTCTTGATGCTCTGAAGGCAAAACTGAAGAAGGAATGGGACGCAATCCCTCAAGAGCAGATCCGTGCCGCCTGTGATGCATTTGTGGGTAGACTTAAGGCTGTAGTTCGTAACAAGGGTGGTTACATCGAATAAATGGGATAATGTTCGATTTGTATGTTATTTACCTTTGTATTACTACATTCAAAATTGATTTTGCACTTTTCAAATTCCCATTATATTAAAAAAAATCGGTTGCCTTAATTATGAAACACCCTGTATATATATATATATATATATAGGAGTGTCCACTTTTTTCCTTTTTTCTCAAATCGCTTGTTTATAAGATTTTTCGGAGACAAATTAGCCAAAATTTTTCTATAAAATTTTGTCATCTTTAATACTCTGGAGGGCATGAAAAATTTTTTGGGAGCAACAATCAGTAATGCATTATATCTCGAGAAATACCTCACCTAGAGTTACAATTTTTGTACCAATCGATTCAAAAACATTGGTTTTCTATCTGTTTATAATACATTATAGTACTCTAAATCCTATAGTTTTGGAGTTATTTGCAAAAAAGTATAAAACCACTCATTTGATGTTGCTTTTTTGTATAAACACTAAAAAATATCCAAACAGGTCATAAATTAACAACAAACTATTCAAGACAAACTTTGATTTTTAATGTTTGCTATTATGCCAAATTAACCCATATGTTTAACATCCACTTACAGCAGGTACGGCCTTAGCATTCATTACTCTTTTGCCAAGCAGACATTTTATGAGCCCGCCATATCCATTACACGATCGATTGCTGTTATAAGTGGCATTTCAAACTTACTATTCCCAAATATAATACTAAAATGCAAAATTTTACTAAAGAAAATACAAATTATTACTGCAAGGATACTTAACACGTTTAGTGGAAGTTATTTTTATTGTAGCGAGCAAAAAACTCATCTCTAAAGGCCCGTTTCCACTACGAGCGTGGAAAAGATTATTCTTTGTTTGTTTTATTAATTTTTTGCTTTGCTTAGCGCTCGCTTCAATTTTAAACGCTGAAAGATCAATCAAAGAAGCAAAGAATGCTCTTTTCTACGCTCGTAGTAGAAACGGGCCTTGGATAATTGAAAAATCGGCGTCAAAACGCGTAATCAGCGCAAGATCTTCAAGTTATAAACGAACTTAAATTTGGCTTGGATAATTTGATGTTTCTAAAGCAGATATATAAAAAGACAAACGACTAAATGAAAGAATAGTAAATTTTTCATCAGTGTAATTTTTGGCGCACATAGGGTTATCTAAAAGGTGTTGACTAATCGCGGATTCACTAAACATGACTGGGGTTGAAGATTTGTCAAAACTAGTGGAGTTGTTGCGGGAGTTTGGAATTTGGCCGGTTCTAATAAATTTTGGCACGTGTTGACGAATTCTGTCCTATAATCGCTGAGATGTGCGGCCTACGTACCGACTATCACAGTGGCACGAAAAATTATAAACTACATTGCTTAAAAGCGAAGCAGGAAACACGTCTTTTTTGGTTGCAGAAGAAGTTGGCGAGATGTAAAAATAACACGTGGTTCCACTGCAAAGAAGCATTTTTTCAAAATGGCTTTGATTTTACTCTCATGTCTAACCGAAGGAATTCCCAACCAAGGCAGATGAAGATAGACAGGGCATTTCTTTACCGTATTTGAAGTAGGTGATGTAAAATCTTTTAGCTTGCGGGCAATTGCTTTCTCAATTATGTGGTCAGGTTAACCATTCATGAGTAGTATTGAAAAAACTTTTCTAAGTTTAGCTTCCAGTCTAAGTTCTGTACCGATCAATAAGGCTCGATGTATAAAGGTGGAAATTAAACTGATTTTTCTTTTTTCGGGGCCAAAGGATTTCCAGTCCAGTAATTGTCATGTAAGTGTGGGTTTTACGGTAAACAGATGTAATAAGTTTAGAATCGACTTTTTCTACCTGCATATCAACAAAAGGAAAAAATCGATAAACCACTTTTTCAAACGTGAACCGCAAAAAAGGGTCCAAGGAATTTAAAGAATAGAAGAGCAAGGCATAGAAGAAGCTCATCACAGTCAGTTTCGTGTCAAAGATAGCAAATGTATTGTCTAGGTAATTATTCCGTCAATCGCTTATCTAAAAGTCGAGACGATATATTGAGTAGTCCTTAAGCTAACTAAATCGACTGGGCACAGAAAGCTATTTAAAAACATGTCACCGTGTTGCTTCAGTTTTGCATTGCTAATTAAAAAGTTTCTTTAGGATGGAAATTTCAAGTGAAAATAAAAAACTTTCAAAGTTTTGAAATTGTTTGACCAAAGATGTCTTGTGGCTGACTACTGAGGCGTGACCTGAATGACGCGTGATTTGGTAACCTCCGGCCCAAACTGATTGCTGAATCGCTGAAAGTCGTTGACGAAACGTTTTGCGCTTTACTTTGCGTAGCGTTGTCAATTGCGGCCAACTTATGGCATTGAGCAAAATTTCACGCAATGTTAACGTAAATGTTAAACGATTGCGGAACAGAACTGGCTTGTTTATTGCCAATTTATCATCTACAGTATATTGGGTATGGGGCGAATAACAGAAGATTGAAGATGCAGTAGCTGTTGCTACTGTGCAGTTAAAGATTTGTTCAAGCGAAAGCAAGATACCGATGCAACGATAAAAGCGAGCAAAAAATGTACAAACCGAATCCAAACCAACGAATTGTAAAACTCTTCATCAACAGATTCAATGTCTTTTATGGTCAGTTTTCTGTTCAGCATTCGCTTGTAGAACGGCAGGGAAAAACCAGTGTCAATAAACTTGCCATGATAAAGAGCCTGAATTAATAAACAGGAAACGTTAAAAGCTATTTGGAAACGAAATTTAACCCGTTAAATACAGCGGCTTTTCCGTTTGTTAAAGGAACTTCACATTCGAGATAAATACTCAGACTAAAACGCTTTGTTTATGTCGCGTTCAATTCTAAAAAAACAAATAAACAAAAAAACAAGCATTGTTATATAATTTCAGAATCAAATAACAAAGCGCTTCGATGCAAAACAAGCGAGTGACAAAAAAAGTCTAATCGATGTTTCCGCGCTAACAAAGCAAACACTCACGCACCATGGCAATAAATCTGCCAACGAAGCGGAAATAGAGAATGTGGTCGGGGTTGATGGTGGACGCAGGGTTGATCTGCATCGTGTAGTTCGAGCTGCCCGCGTACTCGAACAGACAATACATCGGGTTGAGGACTTCGTGGGAGACGAGGAAGAACCACTCCCTGTCGGAAAGTCGCTGTCGTGAGGATTCTCTTTTTTGTTTTTTTACCGAGCAAGTTGACTTGCAAAAAATCGAAAGCGAAATTGAATTGGCAACGTTGTTTGTTTAGATTTAGAATATAGTCAGGCTTCGTAAACGCGATCAGTCAATGAAAGAATGACGCAACGATTTCACAGCATATACCGACAAAGTAATGCAGAAATAAAGAGAACATCACATTCAACCAATTGGTTGAGTGGATTTATTCGGTGTGTAATAACAAAGGCTGGCGGTAAAAAAACAAAAAGACAAAGGCAATCGACTTGAAAACTGCGTTTAAAAGATGAAATTGCACTAGTTCATTGACTAGTGCAATGCGGTTCAGGTAATTAAAACATATTTTAGAGATTCAAAGAATTAATGCGGTTTACTTTGTAGTACACCCGCAAAAAGTGCAGCCAGAAACCAAAAATCAACAAAACAAGACATTTACTATAAAAAACATTTTGTTGACAAGATTGAAGAAACATTTGAGACAGGTTTCTCGAAAAGTGTCGCCCGCAATAAAAAGTCTGCTGAATATCATACAAGCACATCGCTTGCAAACATAAGCGCATCTCGTTCTTCACCTAACATGTATAGCCGCTTCGTGAAAGTCTCACATGGACCAAAAACAAAGCTGAATCACAATCAGATGACTAGCTTGACGTCATTTATTTTCAGCAGTGACCCTGGCGCAAGCACACGAAAACCATTCGAATATGCATGATCAGAGAACAAAGCAAGAGTTTTCAGTGATTTACAACATGATCTACTTTATTGTTCAACACATTAATCAGTCTCAGTAATAATAAAAGCGTTCACGGCTTCGCTTGCACGTCATTCGCATTGCGCTGTAGTGATGTTTGGCAAGAAACTAATAAAAAGGAGTCAACTTTACGGCGCGCTTTTTCCCGTTAAGTTCCCATAAGCACGACCAAACTGTTTAGTTTCGAATACAACAAACTGATCACCTTGCAACGCCGCCATAATCGAGACCTTCCTCTCCTTTGAATATAATATAGAGCCTTCTTCGAAGATCGTAGGCCTGTAGGTGCATGATTTGATTGAACGAGTCTTCAATGATGCTCTGTCGCGTGACGTTGATTTTCACGTGACTCGGAAGGGAATTGGACTGAAAGAAATTCAAGCTAAGCTTCGGCGATTTCGAAATCGAATGACACGGACCTACCTGACAAAGATAGCGAAATTGTCCGAGCTTCCACTTGAAGCTTCGTTCATACGCCACGGGAACGCCGAACGCACCTGTTCGCCTGAAACAACGAAGAGATGTGTATTGAAGGATTGGCGAGCGGCGTTGCTTTGTTAGAACAATTTTCCGCTTCGCTCGAATTTTGGAAAATATTTTTATCAAAACAAATTTTCAAAACCAGTTTTGTGGAAAGGCAATGTTTCATCCGGTGCAAGGGTGTTGAATGCTTTGAAAGGTTTTTTTGAAAGAGTAACAGTTTTGTAATCGGTCACGGCTAAGAATTTTAACTACAGCTAGTCTTTCCAGATATTCCTCTTTGAGAATATCGATTAAAAAACCAAAAAATTGTGAATAATTAAATGGACCAGAATTATTTTACCAATTAAATGAGCTCAGCAAAATGTTATGTAAAATCATCAAAAAATCCCTAATTAAAACTTTCCTTCAATATATTTGGAGCAAGAATGATTCGAGTCGCTTTGCTGCTACAATTTTACGAAAAGCATTCAAAATGATTTCAGCCAAAAATAATAAAAACAGAATTTACCCCGTCGATTTAGTTCCAGTGCGAGGGTCAACAAAGGTCGTACTTTTGGTGTTGTGGTCAACGAAATACGGGGCTCCTTCGTCTGTGTAGCGCATTTCCCAGCCGGCAGGCAGAGAAGGTTCTTTGTTCAGTCTATTTCAATTATTTACACGGCAATTGTTGAGTGTTAAATCATTTAAGCATCGCTCAACATTAGCAAAATTGAGCTCGATTCTTTGGCCGGGCCCAACCAATCGATTCAAACCCAGCGATAACTGCTCTGATAAATTTACAAGTAAAAAAGTAGAAAGCCATAATAAATAAAACGGTGTACAAACTTTAGCTTGAAAATAGGGCATCTATTAATATTTTCAAGCTAAGTAAAACCATAGATGCGTTCGTTATTTACAGGCTGAGTAATTTGAGAAAAATTTCAATTACACAAAAAAATACCATCAATAAAATCGAGCATATATTTCAGCTGAAATCGAACCGAATGGCACAAATACAGTATTTTAGCTAATTTATTTATATTCATCAAGCATTTTATCAATTACCCCTGAGTACGGGGGTCTTCCCACTGGGTGGTCCTTGTGTTGTGATTGACAAAGTAAGTTCTCCCGTTCGGTTCTTCACGTTTCTCTGCAAGCAATACAGAAGGTTATCTCGGGCATCCAAATTCAAAATCAACAGGATCGCGAAATAGAACTCAAAATTGCCGAAACTTAATAATAAAGTCATTTAGGGAAGAAATGACGTGTCGTTCAAATATATGACGTCAGGAAATAAGGCATCAAATATTCATGTTATTTTTTCGATTTTCATTTATTTTACGATGAGGCAGCTGTTTTGACTTAATTTCTGAAAATCAACGAACGCTACGTCCGCGCGGATGTAAACGCGCGCGCACATTACGCACATGCAGTATGCGTAGCGTGTTCGCAATGGATAGGGACTATTTTTACAAAAGTTTAAAAGTTAGGCGTTTCGCTTATCAACAAAATTAAAATAAAAGAATTTAAATTTTAATATGTACCCAGCAATCAAAACAATTGACCGAATATTGGATAGATATGACTGTTAGATTGTTGCTGTAGCTGCGTATTGGCACTAGAAACTTAAATCTGTGCTTCTGCATATGACATTTTATTTGTAAAGCGATTTTGACAAACAAGTCAATAAAGGCAAACATGGGAGTTTTTCAGCCGCCGAACTTCGGCCAGGCACAAGTTTCGTGGATTAACAATTTGAAAAGTGACAATAAAACCAGCAGTTACTAACTACCAAAGAAGTGAAATGACGGACACATACGACAAATTTTAAGCAGCAACAAAAAAGTAGATAAGTTTTAATAAAAACTTACCCCATCCTTTCGGCAATGGTCCCAATCCATCGTCGTTATTGAAATTTAAAGATGGCGAACTATCGAGAAAACGCTGTCCGTGCAAAGCCTGCAGAAGGTTAACAAAATAATGAAGCTTTTATAAATAGGCTATTCGGCTGAAGTCAACTCAGAAATTTGAAATTAAGATCACAAGTAAATTAACCAAGAGATATTGTAACTGTTTGAATTTTGAAAAATCACTAAGGGAGAGAAAAATTTGTTTTCCAATCTGTTAAAAAGTTTGGCAGAAGAAATTCAGCCTTAACTAAATGTTTGCTTCAGTTGTTTTGTATTATTTAATTTAATCTGACGGTGCACTTTCTCAATTAGATTCTAGCAGGTCACAAAGAAGTCACATTCCATGGGAATTTCGAGCTTAATTCTTTTCATTTTTTAAGTTAAAATTTTTCGTATGAAAAATCAATACAAGATATACACATTTTTTTAAATGAGATTTTGTTTCTAGACAATGAAATATTTAAAATACCGGTACTTAATTCAGATGCGATAAAACGTGATCAAACTGTTTCTTTATATTGATTACACTGAAAAGAAAAAGATTACTTTTCGCAGTTCAAAAAATTTAGCTAGAACGAAACAATTTCAATTAATATGTTTTTTTGATGCTTGAAAGGAAAAAAAAACAATGTAGTGAAACTCTTTAACGGTTAAACGTTGCCACACGGACTGAAAAGTTCAACGTGTTCACTTTTTATTTGCCTTTTTGAATCAATCCTAACAGAAGGTTGAATATCTAGTGCACTAGGCGAATTACAGAATAAAGAAGTTTGAGGCACACTATTGGTATTATGTGAGTAAATGGAAAACTCTTTGGTGTACGAGTCTTAAGACACTAACTAAAACTAATAAGGAAGCGCTAAAAGCAAAACTAACTGACAAACTCGACTAGATTTGCACATGCAGCAGTAGAGCTTTACGTTGATTGAAAAATTAATGCGATCAAACAAAAAACTTCTATAACTTCGCCATACCATCTTTACATCTATAAAATTTCATATATCATATACCAAAACGCAAAAGTTTTGGTTACAGTACGTAAAGGGAGTTTAATTTCTAGGAATTTAGAGACTTGACTCCTTTTTTAAGTCGACCAAGTTATCAGAAAATAACCTAACAAGAAAATTGCATCGCTTTGCCACTTTCGTTATCAGTGTGGTTTTACAAGTAACACAGATCACGCGATTTATTTACAAAATTTCACGTAATGAAATCCTAAATACATTGTGAAACTTAGTTAGTTGGTTTATTTGAGAATCAATAATAACGCGCTAACAAAGATCACCCAGATTACATACACGGCATGTTTAAAAATCAAAGTGGTATTAATAAGAACTGTTAAAGTACAATAAGAATGAACCAAAAATTATAAATTTGAATTTTTATCTTTGCAATCAGCTCAACTATATGAAGCAGATGAAATAAAAGCAAACACTTGACGACCAAAACCTAATAGATCCAAAGGAAAAAAAGCAAAAGCGAAATAGATTCAATTACGATCAATTGATTGAACGACAGAATAAATAGCTGCACCAACGACAAGCCACCTCAACTGGTGCAGTCCCCTTCCCTGCACTGGGGAGGGTCGAAATGGCTTGTCAATTCCCCGAGGGTCTCATCCTCGGGCGATTCTCCCTTGGACAACTCTTCTCATTTTTTATCCCTGCTGTCCAATGCGCGGTCACATGTGGGCAGCACTCTTAAACCCAATTGACCGCCCCCCTACCCCTTCTTTTCTCTCTCGGACATCTCTTCCTCGTCCCTCCTCCCACCCCAAACCTCTTCATTACTCATCCCACTCACCGCTGATTCTTATCTCTATTCTTCTTCTTATCAGCGGTGACATTCACCCCAACCCTGGCCCTATAGACCCCTGCTCTGTCTGCTCCCGTAGAGTCACCTGGGGAAACAGATCGATACAATGTACCGGCTGTTCTCTCTGGGTACACCTCTCCTGCTCTGGTCTTTCTCCCGCTGACTTCCGCAAAATCTCCCCAGGACACTCTTGGACTTGCCCAATGTGTCCATCCTCTTCTCAACCCCCCCCCTCCCTCTCACACTCCAATCCCATATCCTCATTCTTTTCTGCATCTCCATCCTCTCACACTCCAAATCCCCCACCTTCACTCACAATCAACCACAAAACCATATCTTCAAAAACTAAACCCTCACCCAAAACAACCTCGAATAATCCCACCTATCTTCCTAATCACCCCCAACTAATTTATACTTACCCTCCCTCAGCATTGACTACTCCTTCTCCACAAACCCAACAAACCACCTCTCCTCTCACACAATCCTCATTTCATCCTTCCTCTCCCTCTCAAAACAACCTCAGAATCCTACAGTGGAATGCTAATGGGATTCGCCCGCGTCGTACTGAACTCCTACACTTTCTCTCTCATAATCAGTACGATCTCATCTTCATACAAGAGTCACACCTCTCCTCTGACTCCACTTTTCGCATACCAGGCTACAAAACCCTCCAAAAGAACCGTTTTATGACGAGGAGAGGAACTACCAACTCTACGGGAAACCTAGGAGGAGGTGTTCTGATACTTGTCAAAAATGGTCTATCTTACACTTCACTCTCCACACAATCCCTCTCCTCCCTCGACCCCAGCTCCGATTATTTAGCTATTGCAGTTAAAATAAAAGGAGCCGCTCCCATACATCTTTTCAACGTCTATGTCCCTCCTATCCGCTCCTCTTCCTCCGACTCCCGCCCAAAATCCTTCTCACCCTTTCTCCTACCATCATCTCCTACCACTTACATCTTTGGCGACTTTAATAGCCATCATTCATCCTGGGACTCCCACTCACCGGAAGACCATTCAGGCAAAGATTTGTTTGATTGGCTCCTCTCCTCTGATCTTTTACCTCTTAATAACCCCGAACACCACACCCTACTACACCGTGCCTCTGGAAACCGCTCTTCCCCGGACCTTTCCCTAGTTCCTGCCCGATTAGCCTCTAAATGCACATGGCAGACCCTTCCGGACCTCGGCTCAGATCATCTTCCTATCTCCATCACTATTCCCACTTCCTTTATAATTAACTCTTTCCACCGCCCCCCCTCATTTAATTATAATAAAGCTCGCTGGGACAAATACCTTACTTATATTGATACCCACTGCCCCACTCCTTCTAACTTTACAACACTCTCTCTTTCTGAAGCCACCCACACCTTTACCAAACTCCTCAATGATGCTGCCACTTCTGCCATTCCTTTCGGCAGCATCAACCGTCCTGCTAAAGCCTGGTGGTCTCCTGAAGTCGCAGATGCCGTCGCAAAACGCCGAAAGGCATTTGCGAAGGCACACTGTTCCGAAGAAGACCGCCAGCACTATATCGCTACATCCAGATATACCTCCACTGTGATTAATAAGGCTAAAGCCAAGTCATGGCAGAATACTTGCTCTAGCCTTTCTCCTAAAACCCGTCCCAGCGAAGTCTTTTCTCTACTTCGCTCCATCTCTGGTTCCCCCTCCCCAACTACTTCTGACCTTCCCAATTTCTCAAATTGCCATACCCCTGTAGATTGTGCCAACCATCTCTCCTCACACCTACAGTCCCATTTCTCTACCCAAACCCCAAAACCTTTTCGAAGCACCGAGAAAGCCCAAATGAAGCAAATCAGAACTGCACACTGCAACACCCTGCATTCCACTTTCTGTTCACCATTCTCCTCAATTGAACTCTCTACAGCTATCTCTCAACTCTCAACATCAACCTCCTCCGGCCCCGATCAAATTACCTACCCTCTTCTATCCCACCTACCACAATCTGCGTTACATTTTCTTCTATACATCTTCAACCTTTCCTGGTCAACACACACCTTCCCGTCTGCTTGGAAACAATCAACAATCATCCCCATTCTCAAACCCGGAAAACCCTCTGATTCACCTTCTTCATATAGACCCATTTCTCTCACTTCATGTACCTCCAAACTCTTCGAAAGAATGGTTTTAGGACGACTAACCTATTTTCTCGAACTACATGACATTCTCTCACCCGTGCAAGCTGGTTTTAGACCTGGTAGATCGACTGTAGACCAGGTTCTCCTTCTCTCACAGTCAATCGCAGATTCCTTCCACCAATCTAAACCAGGCGCACGTACAGTCCTTGCCACTGTGGATTTTGCGAAAGCTTTTGACTCAGTTTGGCACTCTGCCCTACTCTCTAAACTCCTCTCATTAGATCTTCCTCTTTGCTTTGTCGAATGGATACGATCCTACCTCTCAGATCGCCGTTCGAAAGTCCGTATCTGTAATTCATACAGTCGTCCTTTCCGTCTCCGAAGAGGAGTTCCCCAAGGTTCGGTTCTAGGACCAGTTCTCTTTTCTTTATACATCAATGACCTTCCCACTTTCCTTCCTGCATCTGTTAAGACCTCTCTCTATGCAGATGACCTAGCCATCTGGGCCTCCTCCCCGAGAGTTGAGTGTGCAACCGCTGTAGTACAAGCTGCCCTCAACAGACTGGTGGAATGGTCCTCAAAATGGCGCCTTCCTCTCAACCCCCTCAAATGTGAAACATCCTTCTTCAGCTTAGACCCCTACCAATCACGTATACAACCCTCTCTTCACATTCTTAACACCCCTCTCAAATTCAACCCTCATCCAACCTTTCTCGGTGTAACCTTCGACCGCACTCTCTCTTTCAAATATCACGTCTTATCCTTACGGAAAAAGTTTCACAACCGATTTCGTGCTTTTCGCTCCATTGCCTCTGCCTCTTGGGGCCCATCAAAAGAATCCTTATGTACCCTATACAAAGCCTTCATTCGCCCCATCCTCACCTATGCTTCCCCAGGCTGGTTTCCCTTCTCATCTCCTACTCACATCACCTCCGTGGAGAGGATGCATAGATCTTCCTGTCGAGTAATCACAGGTTGTCTATCGTCCACTCCCATTCCTCTACTTCATATAGAAGCACTTCTACCTCCACTACGAGTCACCCTCACTCACCAATCTCTTTCCTTCTTTGAACGAGCCCTCCGTCTACCTCCCACCTTTCCTATAGCCTCTCTTGCGAACTCTAACCCCCGTACACGTCTCAAAAAGAACTCATGGAGATCTTTCTCCAGATCACATAACCTTACCCCTAACCTACATCTCACCCGTGAACCACTAATCCTCTGCCCTCCTAAACCCCCCTGGTCTGCCCCATCTAATTACACAATCTCACTCCGCCTCTCATCCCCATGCTCTCGCAAAGATCCCCCCTCCCTTCGTAACACTGCAGCTACCTCCCATCTTTCCACTCTATCTCACAGCGATATCTCTGCCTGGACTGACGGTTCGGTACCTGGCGGGTTGGGACAGGGTGGTGCAGGGATACACATCAAGTGTACAAAGTGTGTCACTGCTACCTCGCTTTCCTTCTCGACTGGTCTCTGGACTACCAGTTATAGTGCTGAAACCTTTGCTCTCCTACATGCTCTTGAGTGGTGTATCTCTCACTCCAAGACATGTAATTTCGACTCTATCACCTTCTTTTCCGACTCTTTATCTGTCCTTTCAACTCTCTCTACCCCCCTACCATATTTAACCCCAAAATCCCTATCCAATACCCAATCTCTTCTTAACTCTCTATCTCAATCCAAGGTTGTCCATCTTCAATGGATACCTGGTCACTCTTCCCTCCCAGGCAACGACTTAGCTGACTCTCTAGCTAAAGCCGGTGCCTCTCTCGATCCCTCCAATATATCAGTATCCCTCACACCCCTTATCTCCTCCCAACGGCTATCTCTCTACACCAGTTGGAGACGCAGTGTCCAATCTGGTTTCTTCCAACACCAAATCCCTACAGTATCTCCCGAGGAGCTTACTCTCCCTCGCTCCGCTCGCTGTGCTCTCTCCCGTTTACGATGCAATGGGCACAGCACTCTCCTCAACTCTTATCTCCACAGGGTTAATCGAGCCGAGACTCCTTCTTGCAGCAACTGTGGTTCTGAATCACAGGATCTCTCACATCTCGTGCTCGACTGCCCTGTACTAGACCCTCTGCGTCGGGCCATTTTCGGCCACACCCCTTTTCTTCTGGACCTCTGGTCCCGTCCGTGGGGAGTCGCCCGACTATTGGGATTCCGCGGAATTGATCCGCGCCCCCATCCCTAGGAATGGGTCGGGTAAAACCACCACCACCACCACCACAGAATAAATAGCGTAAGTTTCAATTATATAATATTCAACATACACATTGCATAACTCGATCGAATAGATGGGAGGTTTCCACGGTCAGGCAACGAAAAATATCAAACATGGTTTTAAGCGATAAAAATCGCGATATATATTTGAATCGATGTCTTTTTGATTACATAAATATAAAAAAGTGCTGTCGGAAAAAAGAAAATATGTAAAGGGAAGTCGTGAGTTTCACACCGCGAATATCAAGTTAGCAGAACTTGCGTCGGGGTCACTCAAAAGAACATTACACAATCAGCCAACCATACGAAAAAAGTCAAACCTGTCTTTGATTTTGCATATTGTCGCGCTGATTCCTCCATTCGTTCATGACTTGAATTCTCTGCCGAGTGGGACGCTGCCAGGTGGTGGATCGCGTGTTGTGATCGACGTAGTAAATCCGGTTCCGATTGTCAACTCGCCGTTCCCAGCTGCAAGGTTTTCAGTTAAAGATCCCTTGCATCACACTTTTTTTTTTTCCTTCAAAACCTTCAAAAACTCACCCACGAGGTAACGGCTCTGGTCTTTCCCAGGTCGTTGATTTGGTGTTATGATCAACGAAATAGACACGCCCCATTCTGTCCAACCTCATTTCCCATCTGATAAAAAGTTGCAAAGTGAAGAATTTGGAGAGTTGAACAGTTTACAAGAAAGCAAATGTTTAAAAGCAGGTTTATTAATTTCATTTGTAGTATTATTTTTTGCTGAGATGAAGCAGAGCAGGGCCACATGTCCAATCGAATTTTTCTGAGCAGCAAACCCGCAATATAAACCGTGCTGGTTAAGTACGCAGTCTACTAACAAACTTCTTGTGAAATATCCAGTCTACCATCTTGTTACGTAAATAAGCAGTTTTATAATATTCAAAATAAATGCTATTTAACTTTATTCTTTTTTGTATGATTTATACTAATTCAGAGAGTAGACAGGATAAGGATTGTAGACTGCATACTCAACCAGATGGTGGATCGCATACGCCAGGTAGACTGCATATTTAACCAGTACCAAAAAAAAAAACAATCAAACCTTAAAATAACAACTTATAGGAAGTTTGGTCAAGATCAAAAATCAAAGTTGAAAAAATCAACTCACCCAGTCGGGAGGGGCGTTTGTTGACTTCCTTGTTGATTGGTTGGCTGTGGAGACGGAGAACTAGGTTTTGGTATATTTTGATGGGGATGGGTAACAGGAGTTGAAGAACGATGTCTTATTGGTGGAGTACTACCAGAAATAACAGGAGTAGTTCCTACGTGGGGCATAGGAGCTGGGGGGGCTGGACGAGGAGGACGAAGAGCTTTGAAATAAAAAGACGTCAAGGTAAAAATGCTACATTACTGCATTAGCTTTTGGCAAACACTTGAAAGTAATTTACAAAAAGTTTTATTTTTATTGTTATCAACGTACACTTGGAGAGAAATAATTAGTGGTTTTCCTATTGTACTAAAGGGCTTCATTTCTCATTATTACCCAGTTTAATGTATCAATACATACAATTTGATGTTTTATCAGAAAGACTTTCCATACATGTCAAGATGTATATCATAATTCTAAATATTGACATACTACATTAACTTGATTTCATTTTCATTTCATCTCTATTTATCCTTTTTTGACTCGAGGGAAAGCGACGAAGGTGCTTATACATAGGGCAAAAATTATGCCAAGCTGCTTCCGGAGATGCCACGTGTTCCTGTCCGGTTGGAATTTTTTATTTTACTTTTTTAGTTTTATAGAGATATGACTGAAATTTAGAGCTGCTTGTTAAGATCACCTAGCAGGGAAAAGCACCGTAAAGTGTCTTTTCCAAGGACACAACAGAATGGCATAAACAGGTTTTAAACTGAGACTATTTCGATCACAATCCACGCTGCCGACTGTAGTAATGTAGCAATTTAAATTACAGAATTAAAACAGCTTATTCTTTTCCACAGCAAAAGCTGTTTTACAAGGCCATTATCAATTTTGATTTGACGGTCAGAGGTCCACCTAATCTACTATTAATCATCAAAATGTTTTAAAGAGAATTTAATAAAGTCCACAAACAATCACTTAAAACGGTACCATGATTTTAAACAATAAAGCTAAATAGTAAGTTATTAAATAAATTTGTTCGCGTTTGACCGACACCGTTGTTTATTAAAACTTTCAATACATTATTAGATAATGCATTAGATGCAGTGCGTGTGTGACCCATTGACCAAGTTTTTAAATCTTCCTTATTGAGTGAAGATGTCTAGTCACACAAACATGAGTGCAGCCAAGTTTTTCAGCTAATTCTCTTGTAGTCTGGCGTGGGTCTTCTTTAATCAGTGTTTTCAAATTCTCCTCATTAACCTGTACAGGTCGCCCAGAACGTGGAGAGTCTTCTAGTTCAAAGTTTTCATTTCTGAAACGGACAAACTATTTTTGTGCAATTCTGGCAATAATAAAGCTATCACCGTACACAGCACAAAGGTCATTAGCAGCTTTGGATGCTGTCTGACCTTGATTAAATGCAGAGAAGATGCCGAATATGTTGCTTTTGGTCTACTTAACATTTCATCATAAGGGCTTGATAAGTCCAAAATTTAATTCCACTGAAGATCAGTAATTACTCTACAGAAAGACTAGAACTATTCTGAAAATAACACGTTACAAATACTTCTTCTTTACGGTCATGCGTCAGACAATCAGAAATGCGAACGAACTTTTGTAACAACCTAATACTATTGATGATATCAAGGCAACTGAATCACTTCTAAAGGTGACTGCCCAGAGAAACTGAAGGGTGTCAATCAATAGATTTTTAACGCATCACTACACAAGTTCTATTATCAACTACTCTATTTTTTTCGGAAGCGAGTTGTCGTGTTCTTTAAAGCAATGGTTTTAAAGCTTTCTCGAACCAGGTCCATTTCTTTCTCTAAAAATTTCCGTCTTAATCCTATGACAAAAACAAAAGGCGAAAAAGAACTTTGACTACATGAAACTGAAGATTAAAAAATCAATTCATACTTATCAAAACTTGCTTTTGATAAGTATTTTTCACTCAATTTGAACTAAAATGCTTTACTCTTAATTAGCTCAGTTTTTTTCGAATTAAATCTCCACACCCAATTACCATTTTGTCAGGATCCACGTTGGAAACCACAAATAGACCAATCGTTTTCGACCTTCTTTTCCAGTAAATTTTTTTCATGTGATGGCTTTCTTTATAGCTATTTTTTTTAGTTTCAAATTTTTTTTGGAGAGTAAATGTTGGTAAAATGTTGGTTTTTTGAAGCTTTGTTTTAAATTGAAAACTTTTTCGTGCTTAGATCATTTTAAATTCCAATATTATGCAATATGTATTTGTGTAAAACTATTGTTTTTTTTCGAATAGGTAAAAATCCTATTTATTAATAGTTTTAAAAATCGATTTTCTTTATCAAACACCATAATATTTCATTGTGGACTTCAACTTGTTTATTTTGCTAGTGGAAATTCCATTGAAAGAAAATTTACAAGGATGTGATTAGTGCCAACATAACTTTAGTATTTTCTGCGAACAAGCGTTACGTGCTAAAATGTAACTTGACAAAAAATGTGACGCAAAAAAGCACAATACGATGCCGTTTGTATGGACGCAGGGCTAGGTAAAAAAAGTATTGCAATGGTGATTTTGAAGCAGTGCATAAAAAGCAATTGCAAGTGCTACAGACGAGCAAATAAATCTGTGCTCAAAAATTAAAGTAACAAAATCAATTAGCACACATAAAGAAACACTAAAATAAACAAAAAATGGTCACCTGGAGCGGAAAGAGGCCTAACTGAAGCTGCTTGAGATAACGAAGAATTTGACGGAGTTCTGCCAAAACAATTTAGTTAAAAGAAAACTAAAATATTTCATAAAACGACTCATTAATTTAAGTTTGAAAAGATTTGCTGCCAATATTCGGGGCGTTTTAAGCTTTTGAAGTATTTATTCGTTACGTCGAGACAAGGTGCAATTTGATTAGTATCTTGCCTTTACCCTTGCTTGCTGGTAACTATAGAGCATATAGAATAAAGAATACTTCTCAACAGAGATAACAACTCAAAATGCTTTTAGTAAGAATACGCGACAGTTTCTTATTAGTTATAGATAAAAATCACTGAGCCAACCTGCTGTAAGTAACAGATGATGTCGATGGAGTCGATTGCGAAATGATATTTACAGCTGTATTTGCCAAGGTAGTGGCAGTACTGGTCGGTGACCCTAAAAAATTTGTTTAAAATTGTTTTTATATTTACTTAAATTTTTTGTGTTATCATAAAAGATTAGTTAGAAAGTCAATTCTGTTTCTTTGACCAATGGTTCAACAAAGATGAGTTTAAAATGTTTAATATTTAAAAGCTTTATATTCTACAATCGGTTTTATTGGTTAACACTTAAACTGACAATGTGACAGTTACTTGTGACAATATATTAACAACGCTTCACCTTAAAGTCGATACTTTCCAACCCAACTCTACTTGCGTAAATCAAATTAATGTAAGAAACAAAAAAAATATCAAATTAGATCTGTCAGCAGCGCGGTCGAGTGATTAAACCGCCGTGCTTATGATCAACATGATCTCGGTTCAAAACCTATTCGCGCCATTCTGTTGTGTTCTTGGGAAAGACACTTCACGGCAGTTCCCCTGCTTGGTGGTCTTGGCAAGCAGTTCTAAATTACAGTAATATCTCTGCTAAATTACTAGCGGACAGCAATATCTTGGCATCTCCAGAAGCAGGTCGGGGTAATTGCCTACCCTATGTATTAGCCCCTCCGTCGCCTTCCTGCGAGTCAGGATGATAAATATAGAGATAAAATAAAAATAAGAATGGAATTACAAATTGCATAAAAGAAAATGCTTGTACATGCAAGATGAAAAAACAAATATTGCAAGAAATTTTGAAATATTACAAAAATCGTAGAAGTTTAGCAATGCCAATTGAAGATGTCACACAAAGACACAGAAGAGACTGCAGTACGAGGTCTGTTCAAAAAGTATCCGACTTTTTTGTATAAAGCACACAACACAATAAATTTTGCAAGTTTTATTCAATCTCCTTCAAAATATTCCCCTTGGTGGTTCACACACTTATCCCAGCGCTTCTGCCACTTCTCAAAACACTTCATAAACTCCTCCCCCGGAATGCTCTGAAGCTCCTCCGTCGCTTTTTTCATAATGTCTTCTCTTGACTGAAATCGCCTCCCTTTCAGAGTTGTTTTTAGCTTAGGGAACAGCCAGAAATCACACGGTGCTAAGTCGGGAGAGTAAGGAGCCTGTCTAATAAGTGGCATGCTGTTTTTGGCTAGAAAAGCTTGGACCACATGTGCAGAATGAGCGGGAGCATTGTCGTGGTGAAGCTGAAAATTCTTTGCTGCCCACATGTTTGGCCGCTTTCTTCGCACAGCATCACGAAGGCGACGTAGAATCTCCAGGTAGTACTCTTTGTTGATTGTTTGACCTTCTGGTGCGTATTCATGATGCACGATGCCACGGGAATCAAAAAAACAGGTCAGCATAACTTTCACATTGCTGCGGACTTGCCGAGCTTTTTTTGGGCGTGGTGATTCCGGATGCTTCCATTGTGATGATTGAAACTTGGTTTCTGGGTCATAACCATAAACCCAGGTCTCATCACCAGTGATGATTGTCTTGATAAATTCTGGGTCATGATTTGCAACATCCAGCATGTCCTCCGAAATTTCCTTCCGGAGTTCCTTCTGTTGCTCCGTCAGCAGCTTGGGGACAAATTTACCCGACACTCTCCGCAGGTTCAAATCCTCAGTTAGGATTGAATGAACTGAGCCTGTGCTTATTCCCATTTCTGCAGCAATCTCTCGTACTGTTAAACGACGATCCTCCAACACTTTTTCACGAACCTGATCCATCGCCTCCTCGTTTCGGCTTGTGGATGGCCTTCCTGAGCGAGGATCACTTTCCACTGATGCACGGCCATCTTTAAAGCGTTTAAACCATTGCTTTATCTGAGTTGGGCTTAAGGCCTCATTTTCAAAAGCTTGTTGAATCTTTCGAATTGTTTCAACTTGAGTATCACCAAGTTTTTGACAAAACTTGATGCAATACCTCTGTTCGATGCGTTCTGTCATTGAAATGAAATTTTCTGAAAATCAAAAAACCGATGAACACGTACTACACGCCTGCACTAAATGCTTTACACAGAGAGATACGAATGACGAATCGGCCTGAAACGCTTCACGATTACGCGTGAATGTGTGTGTGTGCAGCCACGCTTTGCACGGGCAGTTTGCTCATACCTTATTGGCGAGAGGGAAAAAGGTCGGATACTTTTTGAACAGACCTCGTATGTTCAAGTCGATGCAATTTATCGAGTTCATTTGCAAAAGAATTTGAAAAGAGAAAAGCTTATTATTACTTGAATGAATGACTGTATTTTTCATAAACTAAAGTACACACAAATCAATGTAAAAAATAAAACCAATAGTTTAAACCTACTTGGATGGGGACGCGGAGGGGGAGGTAAACGAATTGTTGTGCGTGGGGGGACAGGTGGTGGAATGCGTGTATCAACTGAATAAAAGAAAATCAAATAGCATGCCATGCAATGCAAAGAATACAATATTCAGTTAGATTACACAATTACCATCATACGATATTTGAGGTTTACAAATTTTTGGCGTATATGTTGGGTAGATAAAAAAGTAAAAATATTGCAATGAATATTATTTACAACTAGTTTAATAATAAAAGAATTGAAAAAATTTTTTGGTTCAGAATCAAGAAAAATGTGTACTTGGCATATACATGTATTAAATATTGTACAGTATATCCAAAGTTATCTTTTTTGTGGTTCTTTACATGCCAATATAAATACCTCTAAAAGAACATGATAAAACTTTAAATGTTGCAGTTTCCCGTTATAATATTTATATTGGCAACTAGCAATGACTTCAAACCAAAAAAAAATTGAGATAGCACATTACAATGCAAAAAATAATGACATCATGACAACAAAACATGCACAAATATAGAAAAAAAAAGATAAATATATGTGATGATACAAGTAAAACTAGTCATTGCACAAGAAATCATTCAAATAACTTGTCTAAACCTAGTAAAACTCAAGGCAAATGACTAAAAACACTGAAAAATTGTGAATTAAGACAAAAAAATAAACAGTAGCGACGTTGTTCTAAGTGGCTAAATAATTCAGAGTACCTATAATAAAATAATTAAAAGTATATTCAAATAAGCAAATTAAAAAAAATTGCACTTAATATCATTGATTAACAAACAAATATGATATTAAAAAATGTTCTGAAAAATGTAATATGTAAATTCAAAAATGAAATAATTCAAAACAATTTAATGCACAGACGAAATATACCATTGAATCCATTTGCTACAGAGTTTGATTCACGGTTATTGGAAGAAATTTCTAGTCCGTCTAATTGAACTTGCAGTTCTCCAACCACAGATGATGACTTAGATTCACTTGTTAATGGAAGACTGATATCAACTTTTTCCACTAAATTAGATAAAAAGTTTTGCAGATCAAAATTAGCACAATTTCATCACAAAACATCAATAAAATGCTTCTTACATTTTCCATTGTTTTCTTTCAACAGTTTTTCAATTTCACAAGAAGCAGAACCAACGGGCGAGGTTGACTTGGCGGCATTATAGAGTTTAAACGCGATTTTACTTTTTTCATTAACCAATCTAAAAGATCAAAAAAATACTCAAATTAAACAAGAATATGAACAGAAATCAATATTCAACTTACACAGAAAAAGTTTGATCCCAAATTGGATAATTAGAATTAAGAGCAGTACCAGTCTTTTTTGGAACTTGTTTGTCCACACATATGGTGATGTATGAATCAGGTGACTTTGAGGAGAAAAAACGAATTCCAGAAGGTTTTAGATTACCTCTTAAAACTGATAAAAAATAAAATAAAATTACAGACCAAATATCGCAATTAGCCAAGAACAAAAATTCAATATTAGCTATTTGCCGAACTTTACAGCTTACTCATCCAAATTTCATATAAAAGTTTCCACTTTAAAAAAGCAAGGTAGGATTTTTATAAATTAGTAAATTTAAATAGAAGAATTGTTTAAACAACATTGCAATACAGAATTTGATTAAGTTTTAATGGATTACAATTATAATTAATAATAATAATAATAATAATAATCATTGCTCAGTAAATCAAAACTTTGTCCCATGATAAAGGATTAGCAATATCAAGCAAACCACAAAAGCCTTTACATTAAAAGGCTTCCAAAAGCTTTTCACATTTTTTCTACAATGCCAACTGTGAAACATAGAAGCAGTGATTTTATTTCATCTATATATTTATCCTTCTGACTCTCAGAAAAGCGATAGAGGTGCTAAGACATTCCATATCAACTCACACCCCTCTTTTGCCGACCATCTCCAATTTTGCTGAAATTTGGCATGTTTGTAGGTTTGGATAAGAAAATGTCTCACACCAAATTTCAAGTTTCTAATTAAAATAGTTTTTGATATCTGAAGGTTGAAAGTTAGACACAAAATTGCTGCTGAAGTGACCATCAAGCAAAATTGCTGCTTAAGTGACAATCCTGGCTTTATTTTTTGTTTGATTTCAAAGATGTTAATATCATTGGAAAGCTCTTTTTAGCAGCTTTCCTATGATCCCCACTCTAGACAAAAAAATTTTTCAATATTTTTGTTCCTTACATAAAGGACTATAAGCATGCCAAAAATCAAAGGGGGATCCATGGATTTTCAAAATATTTTTTAATTAGAAAAAAATTAAAAAACTTGCGAGAATGATTTATTTGAAAATATTGACAAAGTTGCAAAAATATTTATTGTGTAAATATCAACAATTTGCATCATTAGGCATGCCTGTTCAATAAAATACAAATATCTTAAAAACCCATAGAGATCCCACTTTGATTTTTGGCATGCTGATAGTCCTCTATGTAAGGAACAAAAATATTGAAAAAATTTTTTTGTCTAGAGTGGGGGTTTTGGAATCATGCGAGGTCAAGGTCACACTAACCTTTTGACTACATAACATTCAATAAATTTATAGAATGTATATAGAGCTGATGGACATGTTGGGATTGCAGGAAGCAGCAGATAAACTGGCAAAGGAAAATGGTGTGAGCTGATATGGTCATGTTTTGAGACTACCTAAGAAAGATGTTTTGATGAAGGCAATGGTACATGAAGTGGATGGAAAACATAAACAGGGCCAACTGAGGATGAAATGGACAAAACAAGTTGAAGAAAACACGAGAAGGATTGGTTTAACCCTTAAATGCCTAGGTGGTCACTAGTGACTCAAATGGAAATTTGCAAGCATGTACCTCCCATACTATACACCCAATCACTGCCATATTCTGTGTGTTCCTCAAGCTACTATTTACTATGAATTTTAGAAATGCCATTTTTTTCATTTGCAACTTTACAAGAAATAAGTAAGCTTTTTCTCAAAAATTTATAGGGTTGCTAGTGACCCAAATTAGCAACCCACCAGCACTGAGACCACCCATTCTGGAAAGTGAAAAAGAATAAGATGCTACATTTGCCTGTCAATATTGGATTGAAGACAGCAGAATGCTGTAGCAACTGCAGTGAATCTTGTTGCACTGAGCCCAAAGTTGTCACTGTTACTTGTTCACACTATGTAGAATAAGCAAGCAATTTGTAACTGCTGTTTCTTTCTGTTATTGTTCTTGTTTTGATATTCCTTTTTTCAAGTTTTTAAAAATTGTCAAAAAATTCTTTGTTAAAAATTTCTTTACTAAAAAGTTATAGTTTCATCTTTGTTGACAGGTTTGGTGCATTTATAGCTCAGTTTTAGCATAAGCATGTGTCATGGGTTACTAGTGACCCACTTAAGTAATAGTGATTGGCAAAATACCCAGGCATTTAAGGGTTAAGGAAAGAAGATGAGGCAGATTGGTGTAGTTGAAGAAAAAATGCAAGAATTGCAGAAATAGTGGGATGCATCCATCCTCCTCCATTCACTGGGACACCAGATTAAAATTGGATTGATGATGATGATGATAGAAAAATAATCAATGAAGCATAATAAAAACACCTAAAATTTTATACATTTCAGAGAAGACAACATTGATAAAATAAACCCTTTTACAAAAATAATCTTAAACTTCTACTGCAGCAAAACTCTGTTATTTTTTAATTGCTATTAATGTGCTAAACTGTGGTAATTTTTAGTTAGTGTTTACATATCTGGTTTTGTTTTTTTCCTTAGGCATTGCTGGTAATATAATTTGAGATTGAAACTCATGCAGTAATCATAGAAAATTTGTCATTTGGCTATTCATTGTCATCATTTGGAAGGGCATCTCTTCTGAGTCAGAAACAAACAGGACTGAAGCCAAGGGTTTATCTTTATACTACCCAGACTACTGTACTGCCTGGATCAGATACTGGTAGTGATGGTGTTGAGCCAGCATTGGGTTTTATCATCCAAAACCATCAAACCTTGTGCTCCATTGGAGCTCAATGGATGGGGTCTGTAGTGTTCAGGGGCATTGCATTCACAATCTGATGAAGGAGCAAGACCCCATTTTTGCATGGAAAATAAAATTCCCCAATACCAGTTCAAAGGTAATTGAGCCTAACTTAAGCTGTTTGGCATAAGCTCATTCCAACAGGCCTGGTATTGGTCATGGGTATGAAAGCATAGAACCAGGATGTATTCTCACAGTATTCCATGTTCCATTTATAATTTATCTATAAACTGTATTCCATTAGGCTATTGATTTAGCCACAGTCGAGACATCAAGAAAATTTTACATAAGTTTTAATAATTTTGGTTTTTATTTTTTTGATTGATTTTATCTTAGATAAAACAAATGTTTTGTTTTGATTGTGATACCAAAGGCAAGACTTGTGGGTTTTCCCAAGGTTACCCTACATTGCAATTCCATAACAATAAATTTGTACCTATGATTTCAAAAATACTTTTTAAAGAAAAATAATTAAAGCTTTTGACACAATTAAAAAAGTTTTTTCAAAATGATATAAAGAGAACCCACATAATATCATAACAAAATTATTTGAAAAAACACTACATTAATACACTAGACATATTTACATGATGTTTTAAGACTTTTTATGAGATTGTCTTGATTTTTGACAAGTGACAATTTAAAAAATAAAAATAACTTTCAACAACAACTTACTTAAAATTTGTAAATGTGATAGAGCAGAATTTGAAGTTTCTGCCATTTCATTCTCTCAATTTTAATCTTAATGTTTTTATAACATACACAAGATCACCTTAAAAAATTAGTATGAAAACAATTAGTACGAAAATAATTAATTGACACAGTCATAGTTCAAGCCTACTGTGCCTAGTCATTCTGTCGTATTTTTGGAAATGACACTTTACCAAATGTTCTTCTACTTGCAAGTCTTAGCAACCAGCTCTAAACATCTCAAAAAAAACCAAAAGTTTAATCAGATAGCAATATTTTGGCATCTCCAAGCTGAGAGTAAATGCTTGACATTTCACTTAAATTTAACACCTCTGAAGCTGTAAAGTTGGTAAATAACTTATCAGGACCCAGCATAAAAAACAACTTAATAATCTGTGTTAACCGAGAGTTAACAAAAATTGCACCTAGAAAAAACATTATAAAGTGCACATGATTTCATTTAAGCAAATGAATAGTTAAATTGGCTCAGTCAAAAAAATTGTCAAGTTGACAATACAAAGCTGGATTTTAAAGTAAGTTGTTATTCTTTTTGGAAGAACATTTTAATAATTATTAATTAGCAGTAAAATTACTATCTTCATTAGAATATCTTCTTTCAACAAAATAAATATATTTAACAAAACAATTTGTATAGGTGCATTTGCTAAACACCATGCTTAAGTACCTCTGAAAAGTATTGATTAATAAAATATTTGTAACAAAAAATGACACCAACAAAGGCTAAAATTTTGACCATTATTACAGTCATAGTAGAAATGAAGTGGTAAACAAAATATTAATCTGTGATTCTGAATATGTACAAAAAAACTGTTAGGATTCCATATTAAAAAAATTATCAGATTAAATCTAAAAAACCAACCAACCTGATTAAGATTTCTTCCAACACAAAAAACTTATAATAATAATAATGTAGTGACTACAGTATTTGCTGAAATTTGTGATGTTAATAGCAGAAGTACACCTTTGAATAAGAAACCTTGTTCAATACTTAGGCTGATCAAATCTAATACAGTGCTGCAATTAACTTGTCACAGTTTTGATGATCTAAAAAATGTGATTGTACTCAGGCACATTTTTACATATTTTTATAAAGAAAAAAGTTTTCACTGAAATAAAGAAATATCTTAAAATCTCTGAAATCAGATTAGGGCAACTGCCACATCTGGCTAGTCAAAAGAAAAACTATGAAAGATAATGATTTTACTAGCTAAGTTAAACCTGTATTGACCTTGGAATGTGACTGGAATACTACAAATAGTTGGAAAAATTTTTCATACTTTACAAAGGTTTGCAACTATTATGATGCAATATTATCAAGGGTAAGTATGTACAACACACACTATATTTACACACATCATTTATTTTTTGTACATGAAAAATTTGTTCTAAATACCTTGATGCACTTAGTTTCTATACACATGCTTTTACTTTAATGACCTCTTTTACCTAATTACAGTTTAAAGTCAGGCTGAGCACCTTTTTTTAAATTCATACTTATAAAGTTGGAATATAAAAAACTTAAAACTAAAAATTTGTAAGATTTCTATCTGCCTATAAAATTTACTAAACTGTATTTTGGTTCCAAAAAAGCTTTCTATTCTTATTTGTTATTGCTAAGCTTTTTAAATGATTTTTCAAAATTAAAAAGTCTTTATTACATTGGTGTGGGAAAAGTTGCTACAAATAGGCTATATGAATATTTGAAAATATTAACCAACTGTTTCTATTAATGATGTTCATTTATTTTAGTGATACTATTTTTTAAATTTCAAATTGCTTTTAGAATCCAAAAAAATCTATATACTTATAATTTAATAACATGTCATTAAGACTACTAGTTCTCAACCTTTTTTTATTCATGGTTCATTTTTGTTGCATAGAAGTTCTATGGCTCATTAACTTTTTTATGCAAGTTACAAACTACAAAATAGGTGTAAAAAACAGAAACCTGTTATACAATGGCACATTAGTGAGAATCTTGGTGTTAATATTATTGACCAAAATGTTTATTCTTGAGACATTGAAGAAACTATACAAAGCATAACATCTTCCAGATTGAGGTAGTTTTAAGTCTTTGTTTTTACTTACATCAAAGTGGAGCAAACCCTGATTCACATAAATAAATACAGCTAAAACATCAGATAGTTGAGGAAAGTACATCAGAAATTCTTTTCAGAGATTGATAAGATTTGTCAATACTGCAGATGATAAAAAAATGGGGCCTCTTTAAGTCACCATAAGAATTTTTTTTTGGTGATAACTTGAAATCCCCTCCAGAACACTAGGATGAAATAGAAAAGAAACCAAGAGAAAAGAGATTTCTTGAAAAGTAATAGTAACCAAAGAGGATCCAGGTTAGTTTCATAAACAAAAGTTGCTTACGTTGACTTCTTGAAGAGACCTGATTAATGATATTGCTACTGTCAATCACATATAAAAACAGATGAAACATTGGAATCTATGTACACATTACTTTTTAATGATCAATTCCAAGCTAATCCAGTATAACAGTTCCAAGCCTGACAGTTCAGTTCATTAATTTTATAGGTGATAAACCATCAATACAGAAAAATGCAATATAATAAAAAGAGGATTTAGATCAGTTTAATAACACTCCAAGGATGGCAGCACAAGACTAGAAGGTTACTAGAGTCAGCCCCAATCCTTTTTTTTATTATGCTACCTACATCTACATTAAAACAACTGTATATTATAATCAAAAAAATGGCATTAACACAAAAACAAAGAAACAAAAAAACAATTATACCAAAATCTACAATTTCTCACCTTATTTTATATTATAAAAATCAAAAATTATATCTAAAAGACCATTCAAGTTTAGAGATATAGACACTTTAATTAATTGGATGTCATGGTAAAATTAAAATTTGTTTTTGAGAAAAATTTTGCTTTTAAATTCAAACAAATACGACATTTTAAATTTTGATGAAATTTTATTCCATATTTTTATGTTATTAAAACAAGTCATTTTTTCCATAGTTAGTTCTCATATCAAGCAGAAATTGATTGTGTTTAACAAGACTTGTTAAAAAAGATTTAAAAAATAATTGTTTAAATGCTTGAGGTAGCACATAGGGGGTCAAGAAATTTCTGTGTCAAGACTTTTTCATTTGGCAAATGAAATTTTGGTGACCAGGTTTCAGCATGCACTAAGTTTGGCAATGTACAATTTCGGTGGGTGAAAGTGAGGCTCTTGATTTTTATTTGTTTACTGATTTACTTAAGCCAATGTTCTATTTTCTATAATTGCACAGACCAAGATATAATGTGGTGTTATGCTCTAAAAAAATAATATGCGAACACATGTTATCCAAACCGTAATATCAGTATAATTTGTTGGAAATATATATATATAAACAATTTAAAAACTCCACCAAATATATTTCATATTGGATTAATAAATTTAAATCAAACCAATTCCTGAACACTGATCATCGTTTTTCAGTTTTAGGTTCACACTTAGGCTGTATCACACTAAACTAGAATATACTTATACAAACTTATAATACAACTAGCAACTTTTTATATACCAGTAGCAAAAATATAAAAATGTTAATGAAAAAAAAGTCTTCGAATTTTACCAAACAACACAGCAAAATTTCTTCAACATTAAAGTTAATTAAAAATTTAAAATACTACAGCAAGATGAAACTAAGCAGAGTGATTGCTAATTTGATGAGCATGACATCTTGACAAACAAAAGATCATTATTAGATAAACTTTGTCTGATCATAAAAAATAAAACACCACTTCTCTAAAAACAGTTGAATAGTTGTAAGGAGCTGCAAGCAGCTCTTGCTAATTTTAAAAAAGGAACTCTTTTGCTCATTGATATCAACATAAATTCTTGAAGCATGGCAGTTTAAGTTGAAGACAAAAAAATATGTTCTTTGATTTTAAAAAATTTTAAAAACAAGAATGCCTGTTGTTTTAAATGATGAGTTTTTTTTTGATCTTTCAATTCAAATTACCCAAGAAAGGTAAGGCTAAAGTTTCACATCAACTTAAAGACTAAAAAAAATGTTGCCACTTTGATGAACAGGTATTTTACTAAATTATTGAGGTCAATCATAAAATGCTGACATATCAAATCAAATATGTGTCTATTTTGTTGCAAGCAAATTATTATATCAAACCTACAGTAAAACAATGTGCACAGGAGACTTACAAGGAGACAGCAAAAAAACCATGCTGCTATTGAGTCAACTGCCACCTTAAATCTTGTATAATATAATATCCTGAAAGTAAGTTTACTCATTTTAACACATTTGTGCAATAAATAAACACAATGAAACTAAAATGTCAGTAGTAAGCAGGGTTGCAAACTTAAACTCAAACTTGAAGAACTTGGTCTTTTTTGCTGAAGTTAAACTCAAACTTGAACTCAAAAAATATATAATTAAGTTTAAATTGATTAATTGAAAAGTTTTGAAAAGAGATTAAATAGAGATGTACTGGAATTCTGTTCCAGCCAGATTTAAAGATTCAATTCCAGTTCTGGTACCAACCAGAATCAATTCCATTCCAGCTGGAACTGAAGTGATTGTGGCCAATAGGACTAATTTATTTGGAAACATACATGCTTAGTTTACTTGGTAAAATTGATGTAGGCTGTTATTTGCTCAAAGATTGAACCCACTAAATTGCACTTACACACCTCTCAGTAATGAAAAATCAGTCAAAGTTGCTTTGCTGCTTTAATTTGAAAAGTTAATAAGAAGAAAATTGTCACAGAAATTACAGCATTGACGTATCAATATATATTAAATATATTAAGTCAACCTTAAATGAGCTACAATGTACTACGACTAAATACATAAATAAATTTATACACAAGAATGTCAAATGAGTAAAAGCCATCAGCATAAATTGGAACTAATTCATTGTAGGAACTAAGGTCAGATGATAAGGGTGCTTAACTCTATTGATCTGGCAACAACTTCAAAGCACAAGTCCACCTAGTTATGAACATTAATACCACAGGCAAAACTTAACCTTACAGCAAATCATTGGCAACATTTTATTGCAGTTTGATCAATCTAGCATCAGTCTTATCTACTAGCCTTTTCAAGTAAAGTGATCACTCTATTCTACTTCCTACAAAGATAAAATTCATAAAATAGCTGAACAGCCACAATATTATAAAAATGAATTTTTTCACTGTACAACTTAAATAAATGTGACTATAATATTTTTGGTCATTATATTTCAAATATTCAGTGCTCAAAAAGCAGTGCTCAAATAAATTGCTTTAATATATACTTAAAACAAAACTGACTGCAAACTTTCTACTTTAGTATTTTAGAAGTGATCAATCATCTGCACTTGTAATATAACACATGTATTTAAGCAGTTTCATGTATTATCAAGGTTAATACTACATTTCTAAATAGTTGCAGCTATGGCCAGACTTCCGATTCCGGCCAGAATTGATTATTTGAATTCCAGCACATCTCTAAGAATAACATTTTGGATTTTACTTTTGACATTAAATTGTTAAATTCAAATGCAACTGAGTTGAATTTGACATAGGAAATATTTGGAAAAAGTCAGAATTTTTTTGGTAGCAACAAGAAAATATTTGGGCCACAAAAAATTTTTAGACCTTAGAAAACAAACTACTTTTGCAGAATGAAGTCTTCAAATTTAGAAAAAAAAGATTACAATTTGAGATGCAAATTTTGTTTAGAGACCAATTCTTTTTTGGAATAAAAAATGAGAAATCTGAGACAGATTCCAAGTTAAGATCTTTTTTTTTGGTCTTCACTCTAAATTTGAGACAAAATTTAAAGATTATGATTCAAACACACTCATAAAATTTGGGAAAAACTGTATTGCCACCCCTCAAACATTTTTTGGCTGGTATGCCTATATAATGGCCTGTTTTATTATTTCCTTTATTTTGTTTATCTCCTTGTGGTAGCCTTCCAATTTTTTTAAATTTATTTTATCGATAGGCTTAATAAAGCTTTCAATTTTTACAGCATTGAATAGAACTCAAACTTGAACTCAAAAAATTAAAAATTAAAAAACTCAAACTTGGACTTTCAAATTTTTTTTTAACTTGAACTCAAATAAAAATCTATTGAGTTTGCAACCCTAATAGTAACAAAAGAAAGCACATGCAAAATGAAAAAAAACATTATAAGAAACAAAGTATTTTCTGTTTTTTGATAATATTGGTCTACTTTTGTAAATTATTGTACTTACTGTGCTAAGTTGAAAATGTATTTAATAAACATTTTTTGTACTTTGCTGTACATTCGGTCCTTTAATTTGCATTTGTTTCTTTCCTAGTTCCATTTGGGCTCTATTCATGAAGTAGTTATTTTATAATGATAATTGCATTTCATATTTATATAATTTTAAAGTTTGTTTCTAGTTGCTACATTAAGTTAAATTCTGATTTGATTGAACTCTGTGCATGTATTTTCCAACCTCATGTTTATAAATGTTAAATATACTTGATAAATTTAGATTTTTGAAAAGTGGCTGTGTAAGAGCATTATATTTGCTGAAAGTCATTGAGCAAACTATTTTTTTTGCATAATTACTAAAGGATCTAATACTTTTGCTGATGCTTCTTTATAACTAGTAATGCAGTATTGTATGTGAAGATACATCAAACTATAATACATAATTAATAAAGTGTTATTATTAACAAAATGATGTATATAGGTAATAACCAAGAACTTTCTTGATAATTTTGAATATGAATTTTCATTATGATTTTTCCATTGTAGTTAATCATCAATTAAAATATCTAAATATTTTACAGAATTTTTTTTTATTAATAGTTTATTCCATTTATTTTGACATCAAAGCTCTTGATTTTCTTTTAGATAACTAACACAAATTCCATTTTATTATAGTTCATAATTAATTTATTGATTTTCATCCAGTTATCAGTTTTTAATAATTGTGAATTGACTTCATTTTATAATAATTCAGGATTTTTGCCAGAAAGAGTTAAATTTGTGTCACAAGTAAAAAGGTTTGTTTTAAAAAAGGATTCAACTGGTGAATCATTTATATAAATGATAATAATTATATAGATAATAATAGATAGTGGGCCTGGAGTAGAGCTTTGAAGAATACCACAAGTGATACTTTTAGTGATGATTGTATATTGTTATAAACAGTATATTGTTTGCAATTGCTTAATTAACTTTTAAATAGTAGAAGAGGCATTCTTCAAATTCCCTATTTTTCTAATTTGTGTATTAAAATTTTGTGACTTAATGAATCAAATGCTTTGGCAAGATTTTAAAATATTGAGCAAGTTATCAATTTGTTGTTAAGATTACTATAAATTCCTTACATATACTCAGCATAGCATCAGTTGTTGATTGTCTATGCTGAAAACCGTATTGCGTTGTCATTAGATTATATTTATCAAAAAAATTATTTAATTTATTCTACCAGCATTTTTCAAATAGTTTAAAAATAGTAGATAGAAGTGAAATGGCCCTATAGTTGCTACCAGATTCAACTAATCTATTTTTAAATATAATTTCAATAGTTTTTCGAATATCAGGGTAGGTAGATTGGCAAATACATTGATTAAATAGTCTGGTAAGTGCCAGTGAAATTATGCATCAAGCGACTAATATAAATTTTATAGGAATATTGTGGTTGTTAATGCATTTATTTGGATCAAGTTGGTATATGCAATTTACCACTTGTTTGTTAATAAGTTCAAGAAACACTGTATTCAGGTTGTTTTTGATAAGGTATGAGTTAATGGTTCATTTTGCAACAGTGCAGGTATGTGGGAAGCCATTTTACTGCTAAAGTTAACAAAAAATTACTGAAAGCATTTGCAATACACATATTATCATAGAAAGCTTCATTGTTGTCATTGGTAACTTTTACGTATAAGGTTGTTTGATTTGTAAGGTGTTTTATATTCTATTACCTGATTGATGGTTTTCCATAATTTGCTTGCATTGTTTTTACAGCTATTAAATAAAGTCAAGTAATAATTCTTTTTTTGATATGCTTCGTACACAGTTTCTAATTCAGAAGTTTTTATCTTAATTTTTTTGCCATCTAATTTTTTTTTGCTTAATTGATAACAAGATTCCTTTGGTTATCCAAGGTTTTTGTTTTCTTTCTTTACATGTAATATTTCTTAATGGTGCATGCATTTGCAATGTTGCTTCAAATATTTTTGTAAATTCATTCATAGATAAATTTTTATTTCATTTTATTTTTTTTATTTTTATCTCTGTATTTATCCTCCTGACTTGCAGGAAAGCAACAGAGGCACTAATACATAAGGTAGGCAATTACCCCGACCTGCTTCTGGAGATACCAAGATATTGCTGTCCGCTTGCAATATAATAGAGTTATGAATGTAATTTAAAACTGCTTGCCAAGACCACCAAGCAGGGGAAAGTGCTGTAAAGTGTCTTTCCCAAAGACACAACAGAATGGTGCGAGTGAGTTTTGAACCGAGACCATGTTGGTCACAAGCCCGGTGCTTTAACCACTTGACCATGTTGCCATTTGAATTGAATTGAATTGAATGAAGTTTGTTTAATTAATACACTGCCGTTTGAATTGAATTGAATGAAGTTTGTTTAATATCGGGCAATTTAGCCATATTTTCTTATTATTAAAAATTTATACTTGTTAAAACAAATATGGGTAGATGATCACTACTATCTGTAATTAGTAAATAACATTACTATTACTTAGAATCTAAGCCACTTAAACAAGAGCACCAGACTTGAGTTTCTAAGTAATTATCTAAATCTTCATACTAACAACTAACTATTACTACATGAATATTCAGTTCTGTATATATGGTCGATTAGTGTTGAGCTTTGTGAAGTAATTTGGATTGGCTTTGTTACAAGTGTTGAACTACCCAAAGAGGTTAATAACTTGTAAAATTTTTGAAAAAATATTTGAAAAAAACTAGCTTATGTAAATAAATAAACATATAAAGACTGAGTGCAAAAATTTCTACATTGTTAAATTCCATAAGTGCTAAAACCTGAGCATTAAAATCTTGTTTGCTTTTGATTCATAATAGATGTAAATTAAACTAGCTCTATAATGATCTAAGTCACCCTGGTTGATGGTAGCTATAATTTTTCTTTTCATTTATATATCTATCCTCTTGACTCACATGAAAGCAACAAAGGCATTATACATAAACCAAAAAATTACCAGATCTGCTTCTGGAAATACCAAGATTTTACTGTCTGGTTAAAATTTTTATTTTGGTTTATATATTTTAGAAATATATGACTAAAATTTAGAACTGCTCACTAAGATTGCCAGGCAAAAGAAAGTGTGGTAAACTATATTTCCAAAAACAAAACAGAATGGTTTGAGTATGTTTTAAACCAAGAGCATGTCAATCACAATCATGGTATTCTTAACCATGTAACTACATTGCTGACTCAACCATGTTGCTGACAATTAAGTAAATCCTGTGCAATATCATTTAACATATATTTCCATGTTACCAGTGAGTTACACAAGATTATTTTTTCTTTGATTTTTTAAATTTTTAGTTTGATTACAAAATATCATAAAACTGGTTAACTTTGATCAATATTGGAGGTTTCTAGCTTCTAATTACTTGACACTGCCAATAAGAAAACTTTTTCCAGTTAATTGTAGCACTATAACTCTGAGCCATTGAATAAAATATTTTGATCACGTTATAACATTATATAGCTTCATGGCTGAACATTTTCAACCAAACTGCTAAACAAAATTACCCCATACCTTGGGGTAACTTTCATCATGCAAAAAAACCAACATAAGAACAAAGTGAATAAAATTTGGGGTAACTTTGATCACTGTTTATATTTTCAAAATAGTGTAAAGGTTCAAAAATATAATATTTGATTTTTGAGAGGATAGAAATTGCAGATAAGGTCCTTTCTTTCACAAGACCTCTGGAGGTGGATGGTCTTTGCAATTGATCTAAGACTTTATTGTGTTTAACAGTTGGTGATAAATTATATCAAAGTTACCCTGTTTTACAATATATTGGTTGTAATATCACAATTCTTGTTAAGACATTATAAATCTCATAGCGTGCAAAAAGGAGTTTATTTATTAGCCATTCCAACTTTTAAAAAAACTCCATTGCCTTTTTATCCTTTTAAAAATGCTCAGCAGTTTATATTGTTTTATTATGGTTTTTGTACATAAAACAAGTCTCCTCAAGAAGTCACCGTAAGCAATTTCTGTTTGTGAAACTAACCTGGATCCCCCTTGTAAGATTCTATTCCTCTTGGTTTCTTTTTTATTCCATATTGGTGTCATAGGGGTGGAATCTGGGTTAGTTTCACCAAAAAAAATCGCTTACAGTGACTTCTTAAAGAGACCCCAAAACGGCTATTATATTGTTTAAGCACATAAGCAAATTGATATTAAAAATTATTGAATTCTGCTTCAATAACTGAATAAAAAATAAACAAAATTACCATCTAGACTAACTTCAATTCCTATTAAACAAACAATCATCTAAAACTAATGACATTTGCTGAACTAAAAGAAGCAACAAGCCATTTTTAAACAATTTGTTCACCTTGTAAGATACAGGTACTAATAACAAATTTACTTTTTATATATAAGAGCAGTAGTACTTAATAGTTACTTCCTAATCTAATCATTGTTAAACAAAACTTGAGTTAATATAATTTGTACTTTACCAACTAACGTAGATTTTTATTAATCGAAAATTTGTTGAACGGCCAAAATAATGTATACCGGTATACAGTACATGTATATTTGTTGATGAAATTGCTGAATCAATTTCAATCAGTTTTCGGATTTAGATAAGATCTGAAATAGGAACAAAATTCAGTCCCAATCCGTTTTCCAAAAAAGTCAGTTTATCCCTATTTTTTTTCTACATTCGGTGCTTGAGCATTCGACCCACAGTGGACACTAATAGATAAACCACAAATTCGTACAGAAAAACTGAACTTCCAGTTTAATCCAGTTTTTTTAAATAGACTTTGAACTCGAGTTCATTGAAAAAAATTTGGAAGGACTTGGACTTGAAAATAGCTCAATCATAACGCTGTGTATTCAATTGTGCAAATTACTGTAGGACACGTCAGAATGCGATGTATGAAGTTTGTTTAGGAGTGCTACAATTGCACTTAGACAAAAGTACGAAAACCTATCGAAAATGAAACATCAACAACATATTAGACTGTAGGCAAGCGTTTGCCAAACTGCGTTTTGCGAGTTTACAGGACTCCACTGAATAACGAACGGACAATTTGCTAGTACGTCATATTGAGCTTGCTAACCTTTATATATATTTGAAAAAATTTCATATTCTTGTTTCATATGTTACGTTCTGTAAACTTCTTGCCGTGTCTTCTTGTCTTGTCTTTTTATTGTAACTACCGGTAACTAAACCAAATTTTTTAAATGCAAACTTTAAATATTTTTTATTTTTATCTCTATATTTATCCTCCTGACTCGCATGAAAGCAACGAGGCGATAATGCGTAGGGTAAGCAATTACCCTGAGATGCTTTTGAAAATGCCAAGATATTATTGTCCGATTGAAATTTTTTATTTTGTTTTTTTAGTTTTATATAGATATGACTGAAAACTACAAACTTTGTCGGCAGCGTGGTCGAGTGGTTAAAGCACCGGACTGATGATCAGCATGATCTAGGTTCAAAACCCACTTACGCCATTCTGTTGTGTCCTTGGGAAAGACACTTTACGGCACTTTCCCCTGCTTGGTGGTCTTGACAAGCAGTACTAAATTGCAGTAATATCTCTACTAACTTACTAGCGGACAGCAATATCTTGGCATCTCCGGAAGCAGGTCGGGGTAATTGCTTACCCTATGTATAGCGCCTCCGTCGCTTTCCTGCGAGTCAGGAGGATAAATATAGAGATTAAAATAAAAAAAAAAAAATAAATAAATAAAAAACTGCAAGCAATAGCCAAGACCACTAAGCAAGAGAAAGTGTCGCAAATTGTCTTTCCCAAGGACACAAATCTTTCCAAGTCTTTCCATGTCTTTTATCATTTGGAATAAATGCTTTAAATTAATTAGTTGCATCACCAGTCACCAGATACAGGGAACAGCAGGAAAGACTAGGTTCGATAAAGGCCTATTTGAGCCTTTTCAGCGCAGATTAATTTAAGTAATCTGTCTATTTTTTTATCCCTGTTTATTCTTATTGATTCTTTTTATCATTAATTTAATAATTAATACGTTTAATTTAATAATATTAATTTGGTATATATATTTAAAGATATGACTGAAATTTAAAACCGCTAAATGCTAAGGCCGGCAAACAAAAAGAAGTGTCGCAAAGTGTCTTTCCCAAGGACACAACAGAATAACGCGAGTAGGTTTCGAACCGTAATCATATTGGTTCACTCTTAATCACTCGACCACGTTGCCGACAGCTTAAACGGGGCTTAGTGAACAACTAATAACGCTGAATATTCAGAAAATTTATCTATTGGCCCTACATTTTGCGATTTTATTTTTAAAACCAATATATTTCATATAGCTTTTTGAAAAAAGCTTGTCAAGGGCAGCATCAGTCTAGTTTATATCCCTTAAAACTGGTGTTGAGTGTTTCTATTTGTCCATACATAGCCTATAAACTATAAAGACTGATGACTTTACAAAAGGGGTGCGTAGTGCAAAATAAGAGACGCCACTTTTTAAAATTTATTTAATAATTAAAAATTATCTTAGTTCAATTTTTACTTTACATTTTCGGGCTTTTTCTTTCAAGGTAGGCGGTGGAAAAATTTAAAATTAGCGCTTGAGGCAAAATTGTAATCAGGGTCGTTTAAAAATGATGCAGCAAGAATTCGACCATCGTTTTAACCATCATGTAACTGAAGATATCAAATATTGAAAAAAAATTATTGCCGCTATCTCATTTGAAATTACTTACATTCATTTTTCCCTTGTAAATATCTTGTGAACTCGATTAAAATTTATCATTACAAATAATAAGGATTGAACTCGAGTTTTCAAACAACTTACGACTTGAAAATTATTTTGGTATCCTTTAACTTTTTCTTGGTATAATATGCAATGTATAAAAACGTCTTGGGCCTATGATTTTCTACCGTGAATTCAAGATTTGGTGTACTCGGATACAAGCTTCGATGGGTTTAGACTAGGGTTCCGCAAACTGGGGTCTGTGATGACTGAACAAAAAGTCTGAGATGATACAACAAAATTTGTCAAACACATATGCTTATTTGGTAAAATAATCCATAGCCTACCATGAAATTTGTGACAGATTCGAAGTGAAGACCTTTTTTTTAGAAAATACTTTCTTTTAGGGACGAAACTTCGAGCGTCCCGGCTTGCTCCTGAGAAAATATGGTAGGCTAATGCCTATTTATAACAATTGATTTTTTTAACGCATTTGTGTGCTATTATTTTTTGAGTTTGTATTATCTTTCCTCGTTGGTTGGGCATAAAATTGATGTAACATAAGATTGAGGTTCATCCATAAAAAAAAAATTCGCCAATAAGGGTCCTTGGCACAAAAGTTTGGGAAACACTGGTTTAAAGTACAAACGCTAAATTTTTAGTAGATTTGTACTCGGCTCAAATCTGAAAGTAATAATCGAATTCAGCTGTAAATGACAATGTCATCATCTAAACCAGGGGTGACGAACTTATTGATTGTCGCGGCCCGCTTGTCAGTTCGAGCTGAGTAAGCGGGCGGCACAAGTTTTTAGTCATATTATAGTTTAAAAAGCAAAAACGGCCCTTATAGGTTATGTCAAAAGCAGGGATGCAAACTCAAACTTGAAGAACTCTGTCTTTTTTGCCGAACTTGAAGTTGAACTGGAAAATAAAATCGGTAAACTTGAACCTGAGCTTGAATTAAAAAATATATGATCGAATTAAATTGTTAAATTTTAAGGAAGCTAACTGATTTGTACCTTTATATTTGATTGACAACTGAATGTCAATTTGTATTGGTTCACTGTTCAACTTGAGCCCATTAAATGACTTTGTTTTATTTCATTAATTACAGCAATTTTTATTATTTCTTCTATTTCATTTATTTTCTATTTTTTTTGTAGTAACCTTTCAATTTTTTAAAAAAGTTTAAGTTATTATGTAGATAGGTTTAACCGAGCTAACGATTTTTGCAGCATAAAACGAACTCAAACTCGAATAAAAATCTATCGAGTTTGCAGCACTGGTTAAAATTAATAACGCATGAGATAAATTAAAACAAACTTAATAAAAATCTTTAGGGCTGTTGTTTTCAACCTTTCATGGTTCGTGACCCCTTTCCAGAGACTCTCCATATCCGTGGGTCCCGGCTTAGACTATTGTCTAAAAAACTAATGAAAATTAAAAAAAGGTCTTCAGCGAAGGCTTGTGCTCGTGGCCCCCAGGAAAACGCCTTGTGGCTTCCTTGGAGTTGGTCTCGTGCCCTCTTGTAACACAAAATTATAAACCTTTTAGAAACAAAAAAAATAAATTGTTCTTGTTCATATGGAATATATGTATTCAGATGTTTGAGCAGTTATTAATCCGCCAGGCCACTGTCTCTTTATCAACTGATTTCAGACCAAGCTCCTACTTGAATGATGGAAAATGGGGTAGGATGTTATGATATGCCAGTCACCGGTTTGCTCCTCTGCGCCACACTTGCAGGCTGCTGTGGGAGCCATACCCCATCTGTGCACTGTGGAACGGAATAAACCAACGCTAGTGCGGAGGCGGTTAAAACTAACCCGATTCCCAATGATTTGAGGTTGAAGTCGGAGATAAAAATGCTTTTTTTAGTCTTTACTGTACTTTTTTGAGACAACATTCTAAGCGGGAACCCACGAAATTGAGAGTCTCTGGAAAGAGGCCACGAACCATGAAAGGATGAGAACTAGTGTGCTAAAGTTTTTGTTAAGCTTATTTTGTTGTATCTTACGCCTTATTAATTTTAACCAGTGCTGTGAATTCGAAAGATTTTTATTCGAGTTCAAGCTCGAGTCGTTGACCTCCTCGCGGTGAGTCCTGGTAACTGAAATGATGAAATCCTTCAGGTGAATAATTACGATATTGGAGACCTTCCGGGATGGTAAAAAGATAGACCCTAGGCTCCTGAAGCAAAAAAGAAATTGTTTAACAACAGTAAAACAAAATACAAAAATAATAAAAACCCATTTTCACTACCAGCGTTCGAGGGAGTATTTTTTGTTTGTTTTTTTGCTTTTCTTAGCGCTTAAGCATGGAAAAAAGTGAAAAAATTAATAAATAAAGAATAATTCCGCCAGCACTTGTAGTTGAAACGGGCCTTTAATCCTTTGGAGACCAAGCGGTATAAAAAATTTTGTTCTTTATATTACTCAAAATTCGGCCAAAAATTAAACTTTTTATTTGAAGGTCTTAATAAATTTACTAAATATATTTATTAAACTCTACACTTTACAAATACATTAGTTGAAACCACAACAGTCTGTTTCATCTTATCGAATTGTTACGTGGTTACTTATTTAAATAGAATCAGATTCCAACTGATTACAAAATCAGTTAAATTGATACAGAGCATGGTATCAATGCTGATCAATATTCATTTATTATCTCTATATATGCTCCGGGCTCAGGAAACCGTCGGAAAGTTTTACTAGGGCGTCCCAATTTTTTTTTGTTGATACCAAATATGGTTCACCGGTTGGATTTTTTTAAATTTTTTGCAAGAGTTATAGCTGAAATTTAGAGCTTTCTATCGCTAATACCATCAATTAGAGGAACGTGCCCTAAAGTGTCTTTTCCCAAGACATAACAGATTGACAAAAGCATGTCTTGAACCGTAAAATGTGTCGATCGTGTCCGATATTAATACGGCGCTCGGCCTATTCGGTTCCGTTGCCGATACATTGAAGCGTAAAACGAATATGTTGCTTTACAAAGGTTTGGATTAATAAGCATAAACATTGCGTATTTTTAGTCATAAGGTTAAAGCAAAACTTAATGTCCAACTTAAAAAAATTCTTACAAAAACTTTAAATTTACTCTGCATAAATCAGCAATTTTATTTCACCATTTGTTTTAACTTATTTTTGCAAAAATCAAATCGATTAATAAAAACCAACTAATACAAAAGGCTACAAATAGAATAAAAAAAAATGCTTTTAATGGTTGACATGGAAAAGTACATGAACATGTTTGCTTTTTATTAAGTTCTAAATAAACGGTACGAACGAAGCATTTTATCTTTTTCGAGCTAAATAGAATGTAGCCTGGAGCCAACTAACGCTAAAGACGATCAACATTGGTCGAAAAAAAGAACAATCATGGCGCGAAAACAGAAAATATTTTAAGTGATAAGAATCAAAAAATAAAATAAAATGCGCACAGTATATTTTTCAGGGCGTCGAACCGTTTAAAATAACGTTCCGGTTCAGGTTTGGCTGACTTTCTTTTTAGGGGTTCTGTTCCGGTTCAAGACCTTTAAATTACATTTCAACCGGTTCAGGTCAAAGAACAATAACGGTTGCACGGGTTTTCGGCTTCAGTTCGACGCCCTGATATTTTCAGGCACCAACAAAGCTTAGTTGAAAAACTGAATGAGTTAAAAACAAAGTCGAAAAAATGCTATTTATTTTTTGTGGCGAAATCAGACAATCTAATTTTCTATTCAAGTAGTCGAATGGTTTTGCACCCACTCATCTCTGATTTAGGCCTATAACAATCAAGCGCATCAAAGAAAACTTATAGTTACTGTGTTTAAAACACTACGTACTTGAAAACAACGTTATATCGCTTGAGGGATAATCGAAAATAAAACAGCGTGAGGGATTATTCGCATTGAAATATAAAAGATTCGTAACTTTCTTCAAAAGAGCATTTACCCAGCTGGTCATCTACTGATTACGAGTCTGTCTTAGCCATAAAAACAAATTAAAAGAATAACTGTTTTATTTAAAAAATTCAACAACTACGGTTAAAACAAGATGCATTTTTGCTAGGCACGTTTGCGAACAAGTAAAAAACAACGTCATTGATAACATAAAGAGGGTTGATTTAGTAGTCTAGCTATTAAAAAATATGGAATTTAGCACATCAATTAAAAAGTTACTGCAATAAATCCAGATTAGCATAAAAAATGACTCTTAAAATAGGCACATTTTTATAACTTTAAAAGATTTAATTTAATTTTTTCGCGCGACAAAAGGTGCCGACGATACTTAAATTACTTAGATTGCCGCGCTCAACCAAAAAACAACCAAGTTTAAATTGGATAACAAAAACGTTTCCGATATAAAAAAAAAACAAATATTTAATGGACAGCAATATCTTGATACTTCAGGAAGCATGTCGTAGTAATTGCTTGACGGTTGGTTTAAGTTTAAGATTTCGGGCGTTGTTCTGCAAGTTAGGACAAGTAGATTAATTAACTTGATTAACGACAACTTTTGTGAAGAGAAATATATTGAGCAGAGGTTTTAAACTGGGCGACCGCTGTCCATGAAGATATTTTATGCTTTTAGAAATCAAATAAAGTGCATTTTCTCGTAGAACCTTTTATCAGCACCTTAGTCGTATCGAGATCTGTTTAATTTTAAGTGTAAATGCAATATTAGCTGCGAAAGGTATCGTCGCTAATTATTAAGCCAATTTTTGAATTTTAGATGAAGGTCTACGGAATGAAATGAGTAGAATGCCAGACGACACAACTTTGGTGAACGAAAAGAAATAAAGCAAGTTAACAAAAAAATATTTTATCTTGTACCTTACAAAGAAGTAAATACTGGGCCCCTCGACATGAGCTCCTCTACTTACAAAAAATTCGAGACACGATATGTCTTTCTAGAGGCATCTTGTGTCTCGAATTTCTTCTAAATAGAGTATGAGACACGAGATGCTCCCGCAAGATGGCCGAGTGGTCATTTCATTTTTTATTTTTTTCGGCTTTTCGAGATACGAGAAACTGAAGATACGAGCTCGATCCGGAAACGAATTATTCTCGTATGTCAAAGGGGCCACCGTGGTAATAACCTACTTATACAATGCATAAGACTCAGTAATATATTTTGTCCACTTAACTTATTTTATCAACAAAATAAAACGAAAGCAGAAAATTGTTCGTTAATAGAGGTACCGCCTTAATTATTAACTTCAGTCATGTATATCGATGATTAGCCGATGAGATCATTTCATTCTTTTTTTTTTATTAAGCAAATCATTAGACAACAGGTATAATGTAACCGTCCACTTACTTCCCAAAAAAAAACTTACGGCTAAGCTTAAGTTTATTTTCTATAAACTTTGTTTTTGGGCTTGCAAAAAATTTTCATTGATCAGTTGCCGCGCCAAAAAATCTCCAGCGCGTATCAAAGAGACGAAAGAAACAAGAAGTTTTTTCTATCAGCACAATAACGTAGGTACCTATGCAAACAATGTGGCAATTTAAAAGAAAACGCCGCATTTGTACATATAAAACATTCTTAATTATATATAACATAAGGAGTATTTTGTAACAAATCATTGAACGAAGAAAAAATATTTTACGCCACACAATTCATTCAACGAATTAGAAGCATCTCTTGGTATTTTTAATGCACTGCAAGAGTAGCGCTTGTTTGAGAGCGAAAGAAAAAAAACAATAATAATACGTTGTCTTCTGATCAACAACAAACAATACAAAACTACAAATTTTGAATGCTGCTATATTCACATAAAACTTTTTGCAAATTTAGGCGTTGAAATAGTATTTACATACAGGACTTAATATAGTATAAATCTAGAAAAAAAACATGGGCCACAACGCTAATAATTTCTGTTATACATAAACAAACCATTCAGCAAAAATCAATAACAAATTCTAAAATGTTGCAATGATCAAATGGATTTTTTTTTCTTTAAAAATCCCCTCAATGAAAAAGACACTAAGACAGTGAAAATGGTTATACGTTGTCTGAGCATTTTGTTATGTAAGAGATAAACTCTTTTTAATTCAAACCATTTTAACAAAGCTATACAATGACTATTTAAAATTTTTAGCTTAAATAAGTACACCTTTGAAATAACAGTACAGTGACTTGAATACTATTGTATAACAAGCATACAAGTGTGTTTCAAGAAAATTGATAAACGAAAGATTTTCTGCCAAAAAAAGGTGACCCGGATACAACATCAAGCTACATTTAATTAAATTAATCTGAAGACTAGAAGCTCTAAGTCCAGAAAGAAACTTTGCACTTTTGCGACGTTTATAATAAATAAATAAATGCAAAATAAAACTAAGTTTTTTTCTGAATATTTTAAAGTGTCAATTTCAAGCTTGCTAATAAACTTTCATAAAATTATAAAATACGTATAAACAAAACGTTTATTTCATTTAAAGTTTATAAACAAGGTTTAAAAGTAAAGTTTAAAAAGTTTTAATGCTTGTAAAGAAGCATGTTTACAATTTATAGAAACAAAAATAAACACTCATAAGGCGGGTTTTCTTGCTATTTGGGGATATTTTGTATAGTACCATACTTGAGTCAGAATTGCTACATCAAGGCAAACTTGTAAAATACCGCAAATCCAAAATTGAACTGGAGCTTGGTTTATTATGAAATAGACAGTTTTAAAAATATCTCCACTAGTCCACATAAGAACCATTGAAACACTGCAATAAATTATTCATTAAAACAATAACAACAAAATTTGATTGGAAGTTTTAACAACTAAATTAAAAAATTATAACTCAAACTTCATTTTTTATACCGTAATTGACCTGAGTATTTATATGAGAAGAGATGTTGCCTGGATTGCACTGTATATATTAGGTTGAGGAATATGTTCGTAGCGTTTTTATCAAAGATTTTTATTTAAACAAAAATGAAAAATTATGGCTATTAATGTATTCTCCGTTGCTGTTTACGTTACGATCTCCTCCCACCTCTCGACCAATTTGTCGATGCCGTTCCGCCAAAAATCCCTGGGTCTGGTATCGAAGAATTTGTTGAGCCAGTTTTAAAGGTCCTCTTCATTGTCGAAGGTAACGCCCCTCATATGGTTCGACAAAGAGCGGAAAAGATAGTAATCCGTGGGTGCAAGGTCCGGAGAATACGGCGGATGCTGAAGGACATCCCATTCGAGCTCTTGGAGTGCGGCTTTGACGACTTGTGCAACATGAGGCCTGGCGTTGTCGTGAAGTATGGTTTGGCCTTGTCGATGGGTCTTTTCAGTCAAATAGCCTCATTCACGCGATGTAGCTGGGCTATGTAAAGCTCCTTGTTGACCATGCCTTTCGAGCATTTTCCAATGTACCATGCCCTCCCAGTCCCACCAAACGCAGATCATGATCTTTCTTGGATGGAGGTCAGGCTTAACTCTCGGCTTTGGCGTAGCCTATCTCCAGGAGCCACCCATTCCTTTCTTTGCTTCATATTTATATATAGGCACCATTTCTCATCTCCCGTGACGATTCGGTACAAAAAGCACTGTTTGTGACCGCGTGTTGCTCGATGGCGGGCGAGATGTTGAGAAGCAATTTGAAGGCGATTTTCTTTGTTGTTTTCGCTAAGCTCATGAGGCACCCAGACTCCCAATTTTTCGGCAAATCCCATTGAATGAAGATGATTGAGAATTGTTTTTTGATCGCATTTCATTTTTTCGGCCAATTTAGGACTTGTTTGGCAACTTTCCTCCTTCAAAAGTGCTTTGAGATGGTGTTCGTCAAATTCAGAAGATCTTCCGCTGCAGGGCATGTTGTCGATGTCAGAATTGCCATTTTTGAACTTCGCAAACCATTTTCTTGCCATAGATTTGCCTTATGACACCTTCCCTGTATACCATGCAAATGTTCCAGGCTGCTTCAGCAGCTTTTTGGCCTTTATGAAAAGCTAAGAATAGCAGGTGTCGAAAATGTTGCTTTTTACCCCCTGGATATTCCATATGTAAGCCTCACAAATAATAAAATCTCAAAATACTGAAAAAGACGATCAGCACAGTTTTTTACAGTAGAAAAAGCTCTATCGAACGAATAATAATGAATACAGGGTGTACATAAAAGTGAAATGATGAGATATAGCAATGAGAGTTGTTTTATGTTAATCAGTATTTCATAAAGTTTTTATTGACACTAAAATTTATTGTTTCAGATAAAATTTCTTATGTTTAATGATTGAGTTATATGAACTGAACCCCCATAAAATGACTACTCCTCAAGAAAAAGCGCAATGTGTATCCTGGTTTATTGAGATAAAATCAGATGTTCAGACCCTTCTTACTTCTTACTGATCCCCGAATTCTTACATTGTGTTTGTTTAACTTTTCTGAGACATGAAAAGTTGCCTCATCACTAAAACAAACTTGCTTGAGGAATGCGTCATCCTCAGAAATTCGTTGCAGCATGTTCACTGCAAATTCTTTTTGTCTTGGCATGTTGTTTGGCTGAAGTGCCTGTAACATTTGCCCTTTGTAAGCATACAATCTTAAATTCTTGTTAGGACTTCGTGCACTGTTGAACGTGGTAGTTCCAATTGTCTGGCAGCAGTACAGATAGACTTCATAGGAGAACGTTGAAAGGCTTGCCTTACACTCTCAATGTTTTCTTCAGATGTTCTTGGTTGCCCACTCCTCCTTGTATCGAACACTGTCCCTGTCTCCATAAATTTTTTGTGCCATAAATGAATTGAAGGATGTGATGGTGGGTCTCTTCCATACTTACTTCTGTAGTTTTGCTGGGTCTGAACATCAGATTTTGTCTAAATGAACCAGGATACACATTGTGCTTTTTCTTGAGGAGTAGTCATTTTATGGGGGTTTAGTTCATATAATTCAATCATTAAACATAAGAAATTTTAATTAAGAAATTTTATCTGAAACAATAAATTTTAGTGTCAATAAAAACTTTATGAAATACTGATTAACATAAAACAACTCTCATTGCGATATCTCATCATTTCACTTTGTAATAACTTTTTAAATTGTAAAGAGACTTTATGGATATCCTGTACATTTTGCCAAGTAGTAAAAAAATCATTGTGAAAATATAAAAACGCTACAAACATATTTCTCAACTCAATAGTACAGAGTTAAGTGATACAGTAGAGTAAAAAAATTATTGTAAATCATATACAGAGGTAGATCCAGGATGGGAGTGCTAAGAAGGCTGAGGCCTGCCACTTATTGCAATATTTATTCAGTCTAAAGGCAAAACAGCAGTATCAAGTAAGAACCAAAAACAAAAGTGTTTTTTTAACTTAAGCAACAAGTGAAGACCTTTTTGACAAAGGAAAAATTTTTCCTTAATATTAGTAAAGAGCAAAAAAAGGTCTTCACTTCTCCCCCAAGTTTCAATCTCAGACTGACTGTGCACTTAGCTCACCCTAAAATAACTTTAGATCTACCATTGATATATAAACATTTTGTATGTGTCAAAACTAAATCATTCCACCACTTTTCAGAAACTTGATCAATTTTGTGAAACAAGTAAGCGTATAATGCAATAAAATTACTTTTATTATAATTTATTATACTTCTATTATAAAAAGTGAAAAAATACGATTATTTTCCAATAATACATTAAGATTTAATGACAACTTGTGTAAGATAAAAAATGTGTTAACTAATTTAGACACTTATTCTCAAGCAAGCAACACCAGTACTGAATAATAAATTAAAAACATTTAAAAAATCTTTTTACACAATTTTTAAAAACATAAAAGATTTTATTAAAACTTAATTGTAAAGTGAATTGTAAAGTGAACTTAATACTTAAGTGAATAAGTTATGAATTGTAAAATGTATAATGTTATGAATTGTAAAATGACTTAATTGTAAAATGTACAATTAAAAAAAGAAAAAAGAATAAATATTTAAAAAGTATTTGTTTGGTTCTCATGCCCAAAAAACCTTCAAGCAAATAAAAGTCTATATCTATCCTTTTGCATAAAAAAAAAGTTTACCAATGCTTTTCGCATTTAATTAGTTACTCACGAAAGGTTTTTGTAGGCAAAAAAACAAATGGTGTTATTTATAGAAACAATTTTGATTGAATTGTTCTCAATTGATAAAAAAAACTTCAAGAAACATTCAGTACTATAGTATATTAATGACAAAAAAAATATCAATTTCAACTTTAACAAAAATATAACATACCTCATACCAGTTGTTGATTTATTTTGAAAATTTTTATAAAACTGAGGAGCTCCAAGCATTGCTTCAGTAAATACTGCCAAAAATCCAATAGTTTCAACAAAGTAATATGAATCAAGTAAAAGATAAGTAAGGTAGCTTCCAACAGTTGCAAATAGCAAAACTGCTTGAACATAATCAAAAAAGCGATTCCATTTCCAGAAATATCTCATATCAAAATCTATTTAAAAAATTTAGTAAAAGGTTTTTAATTACATAAGTATCACTTTCTGACAGAACATAACAGCTAAAATAACTAAATTAAAAATAATTATTACATCATATAAAAAATTAGCACATGAAGTTACATGCTGCATCATGTTTGCTATTGCACATCAATGCCCATGAAAAAAGATTTGAAAAAGGCTTAAGCAAACAACAAAGCCTTTTTTTACAGAATTCCAAATTCAGGTAAACAGTAACTAATAGCATATATTATGAGAACACATACAATTCTATATCTCAATTCAAATGCAGTGGTGTGTGTATAAAAGTATAATTTTATTAAAATTTGATCAAAGTGGTGTTCTTTACAATTCATATACAACTATGATATATAACTACCAAAGTCAAATTAATTGCAATTGAATTTTTTAATTACAATTTTTGCAATAAATTGATTTGCAAAATATTTTTATCAAATTACTGTTACACTGAAACAGCTTTTCAGATTGCAGTAGTTGCCTACATCTTAACTTTTAGCATTGGTTAAAGAAATGCAGTTGTATCATGCTTATGAATGGGTGGATGTGAATATTTTGTGGTGTTTTTAAGTTCTTTTCTTATTGATCAAACACATGCTTTGTGTGAAAAAGCTTTTTTAAAACATTCTTTATTGTAATTTGCAATTATAGTAGACTTCAGTCAATCTGGATTCAGCTAATGCAGTGATTTGCTTAACTTAGATAGAACTGAAAGTACAAATAATTTACTATCTAATTCTTATTAAAAAGCTTTGGATTATCCAAATTAATTTGGATCTTTGCCTATTTTGAAAAAAAATGCTTCTTTTTTATTTTTGATTTGGATTTTCCTGCTTTACCATTGACATAGAATCTTTCTTGTTACATCACAATCATTATTTATAATTGTTTTTTCAATGTCTCAATTTTGGCTAGAAGTTGCAAAAGGTATTTATTCACTAACACTAAGCTTTGAATACATTCTTTTTTTTTTATAGTTTTCTTTTTTTTTTATAGTTTTCACCTTTAATTTGAAACAAAAAAAGAGATTTCAGACACTGATTAAAGAAGCCATAATAAAACCACAAATAAAAGATTCAAATGCAGTCTTCAGTTTTAAATTTTTCCATAATTACAATTTTGTGGCTCGCAAACATTATTAGTTTATTGAATAAAGCATGCATAAAAACCTTGGCCACACCTGGTGTATTGTTTGGTTATTCTGCATAAAAAATTTGTTTTTTTCAAAATAATTCAAATATTCAATCATTACAAGTTTAATTAAGGGGATTTTTATCAATATTTTACAACTCTGGATAATTAAAGGACAGAACTCCATGTGGTGCCCGATGTATAGGGCACGCTGTTAGTACATGGTCTGTGGTTTGCTGAGGCACCACACTTGCAATTTGGTGAAGGAGCGAGACCCCATTTGTGCATGGACAAATGGAATCGCTTAACACCAGTCCGCAGGCGGTTGAGCTTAACCCAAACTGCTTGGGGTAAGCCCATCCCAACAGGCCTGGCACCAGTCTCGGGCACAAAAGCACGGAGCCTGGAAGCATTTTCACAGTACTCCGTTTTCCATTTGTGATTTGTCCATTCAGAGGCACAGATGCCAAGTCTGGCAAAATTGTCCAAGAGATTCTGCGCACGTGGCACAAATGGGCATCTGGATCTTAGTCTCACTTGGCGAGTATCTGAGGAACCACTTAAAAGACCATAAAAGATATGATCGGGGTCCAGAGATCCATGATAAGCCAAGCAGAGTGTCGCTCCCATTCAGCAAAGCTCAGCTGGCTGGATGCCTGAGAGTACAGGTAGGTGGTCCATTGGAGTGGGACACAGGCATCCAGTAACCATGCACAAGGCATCGTTCAAGACACTATCAATGAGGCGAGTGTGAGCACTGCGACACCAGACTGGCACACAGTACTCAGCTGCTGAGTACACTAGAGACAAGCAAGATGAACATTCTAATCTGGATAATTTTGTCTGACAAATCGAATCTGGATTAACCAAGGTCTACTGTAAATATAAATGTAAAAGTTAATGCAATTTAATTATTTAAATTAATGTCATCATAATCATAATTAAATTAAATTAATGTAATTGATTCAACTTGGCTAGCCACTTTCCATCTGATTTTTGAGCACCCAGATTTTTACAAACGAGAGGCAGCATTTGAAAAGAATGTTTAAGTCTTAGGAACACAATTTATATCCAACAGTAGCTGTTCCACAATTGTGACATCAAATGACATCACAAAAACATTTTTGTGATAACATCATTTCTACCACAATTTTGACTGGATGATATTGTTAATATAAATCTGCAATGTTATTTTACAATAAGATACAATCCTTGGAGAATCAAGTGCAGCTTCTACTATTGTCTTTATGTCTTGACAGTCAGAAAATAATTACATAAATATATATAAACTAAACAAACCAATAAAAGCACGTCGTCTCGAGCTTAATTCATGCAAGCTGTGAATTCTTACGCAAAGTTCTAGCATTCCTAGCATTGTGATAATCATCACAACACTTTGAAGTAAAAGAGGAAGTTCAAAGTGTCGACCAAACCTAAACATAAAAACTATATGTCAAAAAAGTTGTTTTAATGCTGATGTCAATGCACAGTTTATGCCTTTTTATTTAAAGTAATCTTGTAATATAAAGCAAATAAATTTTATTGTGGTTATGCTGTGGCAATAAACTATATAAAATAAAATAAAGCATAGCTAGACCAAACAATAATCTAATATTTTGCATTTAAGCATAATTATAAAATATTAATAAAATTTGCTTATCAAAATTAAAATGTTATTATGGGGAGGTGCCGGCACTTGGCAAAATAGTTATGTGTCCAAAAATCTATTTTTTACATAGAAAAAAATAATTCTAATTTGAGAGTTACATGTTATGAGGTAGTTCTTGAACTGGGGTAATCTGAGTTAGTTTAGATTAGGGGTTTTAGATATCAGGATGTACAACTCCATTTTGGATCCATTTTTTGGTGTACATTAAAAGGGTGAAATTTTTAAATCAAAACTGTTGCATAATTTCATGTTAGTGAATAAAAAAATTTTATATAGTATTTGTCAAAATGGTTATCTGTCCATAAATCTATTTTTTACATTGAAAAAAATAATTCTAATTTGAGAGTTACACGTTATAAGGTAGTTCTTGAAATGGGGTGATCCGAGTGAGTTTAGATTAGGGGTTTTAGATATCAGGATGTACAACTCCATTTTGGATCAATTATGCAACAGTTTTTAAATCAAAACTGTTGCATAATTTCATGTTAGTGAATAAAAAAATGTTATGTAGTATTTGTTGATGAATAAAGACAAAATTTTTTTTTAATAAGAATTTTTTCTACTTAATAGTTATTGTCAATATTTATTCAAAAAATTAGTAAAGAGAGTTTACTTGGCAGTTACCCAAATCAACCAATTAAAATTATACACTTGGAGCAGTTTGATTAGAACAAAAAAAATACTTAACCTGTTAACCGTTCTGGGTGTGTATTTACACTTTGCCTATGTTCACTCAAAATGACAGCGGTGTATATTTACACTTGTTTATTTGCACACTAAACCACGAATGCTTTCGATGTAATTTTACACCCATTTCATTATAGCAAGTAATTAGCAGTACTTGGCATCGAATAAGCTTCCAAATTGAATGCAGTCGCTACTCACTAGATCATCACTGACAAATTTAGTGTTCAATAATAATTGATGAGTCGTGGTACTGCGGGTTCACACTCTGGATGCCATTTCACCTGAACGTTGCATCATTTACATACATATTTTTAGCCCTTCAGAATGAGTGCTAAAAAAAAGCAAAAGCTGAGTAATAGTTGTATAGCTGATCTTGTAATTGCAAGTGATTCTGATAATAGTTTTTGTTCAGATATTAGTGAAAATGAATTATCTGAAAGCAGTGTAAAATCATTCAATGAAAGTGATGACGACCAAATTGCTCTGCCAAGTGACTGGACAAATACAGAGTGTGCATGCTTGCCATTTGCATTTCAAAACAATAGTGGTGTTCAATTAAAAAAATAATAGAATTGCATTATGTACATAAAATAATACACTCTACATAGTTTAAAATATTTGATATCTTGGAAAAAAAACCTGTCATTTTGAGTTGCCCATAGGCTTGCAAAACTGATGTTTAACAGGTTAATGATGAAAATTTATATGCTTTATATTTCCTGTAAATTCCAAGCTTTGTAATAAATGGTTTAAAGCTATCCCAAAGCAAAACTGGAAAGTATCCAAGTTTTATAAAGTTTGTGTAAAGCACTTTCATGAAAGTGATTTTAAAACTACTTCAACTAATACTTATAATATTCAGCATAAATCTACAAAGACCCTAAAATTGAAAGAGTGCATCTGAAACCTAATGCTATTCTGAAAATTTTTCCTTGTTTGCCAAAATAGTTTTCATTATTTTTACCAACAATGCATAAAATCTCCTCTTCCAGACATAAAAAAGATAACATCATTCTACAAAAACAAAAGAGTGATTTTCTCATTTAAAACTCTTTTTCTGACTTTTCATTATCCTTCATAGGCAAAATGAAAAATGCAGTTCTTCCCTTTAGAAAATGTTTATTCAGCTTTGCCCGTCAGTTCTATTTTGTCAAAATTGATGAAAATTATAAAAAAGGTTTAGAACTTGCAGTATCTGTACTAATTTCAAGTCAGCTGCAAATCAAAGCTTGTGATTTTTCCTACTTAATACCAAAAGATCAATATACCGTATATCCCGGTGTATAAGACAACCCTTGAAGTCAAAAAACATCTTATACAATCAAATGAGTTGTCTTATACAACCGATATAGAAGTCTTTATGGTATATAAAACCGATATAATTTTGTACCTCGTCTTATCTGACGGTCGCCTTATACGCCGAAAACTGATATAATTTTGTACCTCGTCTTATATGCTGGGATATACGGTATATTAGGTCTACCGGAAAGTTCTGTCTGTTTTTGGAATGAAAATACAAATTTTTATAACTGTCAATAAACTTTATTAAATAATATAATTGCCATCTCCAGCCTCTTTTCTTGGACTTCTGTCTTTAAATCATCCAGTTGCTGACAGTACTTCTCCGAATTGAGTTTTCGCTCAATTTTAAAAGTTCGTAATGTATTGGACCTTGAATGTCCCACCATATACACAACATTATCTTATTCAGAGTCAAATTTGGTTTAGAGGTGGAGGGGCTAGGTTTTCTGGGTTCACAATATGCTCTTTTCCTTATTATATTTTCGTAGGTAATCCACTTTTCATCATCAGTTATCATCCTGTTCAAGATGGGCTCGATTTTGTTCCGATCAAACAGAGATGTGCATATGACTACTCGATCATTCAAATTCTTCTGACTTAATTCATGTGGCACCCATCTTGAATATTTCCACACCAATCCATCTTTCAAATATGGTCCAAAATGGTTTGCTGAGCTGAATTAAGCCTTTCTGCGATCTCTGATGTTGTCAGAAAAGAATCTTGCTCCAACATGGTCTCAACAACATTATCATTGATCAAAGATGGCCACCCCATATCAGAAAGGTTGAAGTCACCTGTTTCAAATTTTTTGAACTATCTTCTGTATGTCCTATCAGAGACTATATCTTCACCAAATACTTTCAATAAATTTCTACATGCTTCTGTAGCATTTCTTCCTTGTTGAAATTCGTATAAAATACAGTGGCGTAAATGAACTTTAACAGTAGCCATGGGTACAATAATGCTTAACACTTAAAACTAACATGAATCAACTTTGTTTTAGCTAATTTGCTATGTCTGTATATATACATTAAACGATAAAAATAGAGAACAGAATGCATGCAAAATAAACATGTGCTTATGTGTCGAAAATTGTTGTCAAAAAACAGACAGAACTTTCTGGTAGACCTAATACATGTACATTTGCTTTCATGTGGTTTTCTACAGACAGTAATAGAAGTGTCTAATATTCTTGCTTGGTGTAAAGCTTTAGCAGACATGTATAGTTTTGTTTTAAGCTATCAAAAATTAGCACTAAAATTAGCACTAAAATTAGCTATATCTTTGCTAAAAAGTTACATTTCTGATAAAGCAGTTGTTACAGATTTATCCTAATCCAGATTATCACAATCTGGTGGTATATCTTTAGTTTCTTGGCTGGTATTTCCAAATGAATTGTAACAATTATTTCATGTGCTTCAAAGCAACTGATACAATCAGAAAAAAAATCTATGTTCATATTTAATGCTGCAGCATGTTTTTGTATCTGGTTCTTGTTTTAAAGAATTCGATGCTCTTTCTCAGCTGAAACAAGTGTTGATAAGGGACCTAAAAAAAGTGATGTGTTTTGGCTTAATGATGTATTCATTGGTGTTTTTTAAATGATATATCAACCAATGTAATATGCTACATGAGTGGCTATGTTGCCAGAAGCATATCTCGTCACTGCAAATGCTCTTTGTGCAAGGAGTTGCTCATTGCAGGTGATGATTCCTCTTCAATTTATGACTATCTGCCAGATGAATACAAACAGTTGTTTAAAAATGTAAATAGCAGGGGCTTGTTGCAACTATCCAAATTTATTTACACTGTGATGGCGCTAGCAGAGCTATGGCAATATGGTCATTTAAGCTACTGGAGAACTGATGGAAACCAAGTTTTATCCATGTAACCCACAATTTGTTTTTCTTAATGCATTAATTATCACTGTTGCATCAACTAAAACACTCAATAATTTATTGTTTTACGAATATTCTGTTGGTCACTGAAATTTTTAATAATTTTAAATGTACTTTCAATTGTTTTGCAAAGAATGAACTCAAAAGGATAATCACATTTAAAGTTGAATCACCAAAAATATCAGCTTAAAAATTGTGAAAAGCAACTTAAAAAAGCTTCCAGTTTTAATTCCTGTATATTAATTTTTTATATTTTAATAGTTTTGTTGTTTCTTTCATGTGTTTTAAGCTTAATACTTACTTTGACCTTGGTGTGCTTTTCTTTCTTGATAGGCTATTTTTAGTTTTATTGCATGTAATATTGTTTTTTGTTTTAGTTTTTTTGCATGTACAATTTAATTTTTGTTTTTTCTTTAAATAACTGTAATCAGTATATATTCAGTATTTTAAAAACTAATATTGCTTAAAGCCTTTTCAAAATGCAGATTTTAATTTCTTTCAATGAATAAGCATCAGAAAACTTCAAAATCATAACTAAAATACTTTTAATCTTCAAACAAACTTAAAGCCTTTTCAAAATGCAGATTTCAATTTCTTTCAATGAATAAGCATCAGAAATCTTTAAATAATAACTAAAATACTTTTAATCTTCAAACAAAATATTTTGAAGCTTCATATGACTTTTTAAACTATTTTCACATTTAGTCCTTTTAGTGTGAATACTTAAAATGAGCTGTTAATCCCAGTGATCTAACATTCCTAGTTTAGATGATACACAAAGCATTATGACAAACTAACCACCAAATAATCACTTAACTTTCAGGCTTATAAACTTATTAAATTTTTATGATAGCTAATTTTAGCAAGCTAGCCAAAAATATCAGTTGTAAGATTTTTATTTTTATCTTTAAAAGTATTTATAAAACAATTAAAGTTTCTAAAAAACCTACTTCAAAATACACATTTAGTTTTACAAAAAAGAACTTTGCTTATGATTGAACTTCAGAAAAATTAATTTTCTATGTAAATACTCTTTAACACAGCCTTTTATTGAAAGCGGGATACTTAAAACTTAGTAATATAAATTTGCTCGAGTGTTGAACTTGAAGACCAGCCCAGAACATTGTTTTAATAATGTTTTTGGAGGTCAGCTTTATTACTAAGTAAACGGTAAGAGTTGGTTTCCAATTGTAGATACCAAAATAAATTCAAATTACCAAGTTTTAAAAGGTGTCTTTAAGCAATTTTTGTTTGTGAAACTAACCCAGATCCTCCCTGTGGTTATTATTACTTCTTAATTAAAAAGATTTTTGGTTTTTTTTTTTTCTTTTATTCCATCCTGGTGCAGTGGGGATTCCAGGTTAGTTCCACCCAAAAAAATTGCTTACAGTGACTTATTAAAAAGACTCATTTTAAATATACTGTATTTAATTTCTTTATGCCTTGCCTTTTCTTGTTTTTCCTGACTAACCAAAAGCACAATTCATTTCTACTATAGGTTCATTAAGATATCATATAGCTTAAATTATGTGCAGTAAAAAAATTGTTTTAATTTTTATTTTTTAAATTTTTAATTATTTTACTGACTTTTACTTAGCTTGTATAAATTGTGTTATTTGTATTTGTTTTTCAGTTATTTAATGATACCCTAACAAGTTTAAATAGGCAAAACAGATGATTGGAGATTATAAATTAATGTTAATACAATCAATAACTGCTTTAAATTCACAATTATTGATTACTTTTTGGATGAGCAGTCACAAGAAAAAAGTTGTTCTAAAACAACAAATACACTAAAGTTAACATACCAAAAAAATATTCTAAGTAGATTGGCTACTAATAAAACAAGGCAAACATATGTAGAAAATCCTTCTGCATTTTCAGTTCTTTTGATTGCTTTGTATTGTGGAATATATGGAATTACTCCACCAATAACCATTGCACTTGATGAAATCCATTTTATAGCAGATCCAAACAATGTTAAAACACCATCCCAATATGCCAGAGAAATTGACATATTATCTAATTATGCTTTCATATAACTAAAACTTTAAACAAATCTAAGTTCCATTGGCAAATTTATTCTATGAACATAAATATTAATATCATTATGGGTGAAAATTTTATTTATCTTAATGAAGTATTACTATTATTATTCTTTTACAGGGTGTACACAATAAATTGGGATTACTCTATCAGACATGTTCAATCATATTTTATAAATACAAAATAAAACAAAAGAAAATTTTGAAGCATAATTTATTAAACAATGAATTGAACAATATGTTTATTCTATGTGCAAGCCTTCAGCATCAATAACCTGTTGTATACGCCCCCTGAAAGAGTGACAGGCATTGATGACATGCTCCCTGCGAAGTGATTGAAGTGCTCACTGAATATCTGACTTTAATGATTCAACCGTGTTGTGAGGTTTATTATTACACATCTTTTCAACTTCGCTCTATAGCCAATAGTCACACGGATTTAGATCTGGCATGCTAGATGGCCAAACATCCTTTGGTACAAACAAGAGCAGTTGTTTCTTGAGGAACTCTTGAATAGTTTTGGCTCCAAGTGCAGGTGCCGAGTCTTGAACAAACATGACTTGTTTGGATCTTAAACAAACATAGTTCTCCATAATCCAAGGTAACACAACCCTCTCGAAATTTTCATGTATTGCACTGTATTGATTTTTGAACCAACTTTAATAAAATGAGGGCGCACGACGTTACCATCACTTGCAATGCCTCCAAAAACCATGATGGAAGCTGAATTTTTACTTTGCATGATAGGTGGAACTTAAGATAGATTCAAGGTAATTACTCTAGTTTCTCCAATTAGCCACCTCATCAACAAAAATTTTTTCTTGTCAATGAAGAAGTAAATGACTTCTCCATGATTCTTCACATGATTAAGCAGAAAAGCACTTCTTTTCTAATTTCTTTCAAATGAGCTGTTAGGATGTTTCAACGCCTTCTGACATAAGAATTCATATTCAAGTTAATTCTGATTGCTTTGAATATGGTCATTTTGTTAACATTATGGCTTTTTGCCAATGAAGCTATTGACTTCAACAGATTGGCCTTGATGGAATGCTTCAGACCTGCAAGAAAGCAAGGAGTGCATTTAATGTCATTTCTTGAATTATCAGGTTTGTGTTCTACTCCTTTTCCAAACTTCAAGCACAAAACAATATGGTAAATGGTACTTTTAGCATATCCAGTGGCTTTAATGATCTCTGTTGCACCATTACCAGCGCGGTATAATTCAGCAATAACATTTCTATGATTGAATTCTTCACCTTTAGCCATTTTTGAGGTTTATTTATTGTTTGCTAAGTTATTGTTTTTCACTATGTTATGATCAATGGAGATCAAGTGAAGGTTGTGAAATCATTTGTTGATTTCATTAAAACAAAAGGTAAAACTGCTGAAAATATTGCCACTGTGGTTTTGAAAAATTAGAAAATGATGGAATTGATATTAAAAATTGCAGAAGTCAGGCATATGATAATGCTGCAGTAATGGCTAGTCAACATTCTGGTGTTCAAAAGCGTATTAAGGAAATTAATCCAAAAGCAGAATTTGTTGCTTGTACAAATCATTCACTGAATTTGGGAAGTGTTTTTGCAGCCTCTGTTGCTGTAAATTCTGTTACCTTTTTTTGGAACCGTGGAACGTGTTTTCACATTTTTTTCATCATCAACCCATCATTTGGATGCTCTAAATTCTGTTAGCAGTCAAAGTGCAAAACACATATAGTCAAACTGGGCAATGCGCAGCTACCCATTTTTTACCGCCTTATGCGCAGAAGCTTTTTACTAAACAAACAAAAAAAAAACTACTCCAGGATTTATCTTATGTTTTTTAAAAGTGTCAGTATCAAAATCAAGCAAATCCAAGTGTTTTTTGACATTCAACTACGTTCTTCAAACCGATTCATTTTTTTAAACTTTTAACTTTGCCCTTCAACCTGCCCTTCAACCAACAGGCAGTTAAATCTGCTAATGTTTTGTTAAAGTATGTTGCACAATAGCTTAATATGCAATTGCAACATGAAGAGAAAACGATTTAATTTTAATGCACATTATATACAAATCTTTTTTTTGCAAAGAGCCTTTATTTCTTCACTTTCTTACATAAAAATAGGTTTTAACTGTCATATAAGATTAGCAACTAAATCACAAAACTCATCTTTTGCAGTTTGTACTCATCTACTCAATGGTGCTTCAGCTTTGACATTTTTTCGAGGTATTTTACCAAATGCAACGCGTTAATACTGTGGTGTATGTATTTTAAACTATATTAACGATTTCTAACATGGTGCGAAAATAATTTCTTTATCTTTATTAACACATTTTGTATGACTCCAAATTTAAATTGGCTTTTGTTAAATCAATTGAACTAAGTTTAGCTTATTTTTAATTTTTTTTTGTGATATCTAGACTACTTGAAGTCTTTACACTTTGTTATAACTATGCTAAGAATAATATTATAGTACTTTTTAATGCTCTACTAAATTTTAATTTATGTAGTAGCATAGATGTAGCATTTAAAAGTGTAAAGATATTGAGACACCACCAGAAAGACTTTGAAAAACTCATTTTCAAAAAATACTTGCTACAGAGTACTTTTTAGTTAAATGAAGGGTAAACTTTGTTTTTACAGGCGTAAAATCGAATTATTCCGAATCTCACATTATTCCGTTATTCACTATCGCTTTTTCAAGAGGTCCTTTCCTCTTGGTTTCTTTTTTTTCTATCCTAATACTGCAGAGGGGATTCCGGGTTAGTTTCACCAAAAAAAAATTGGATAAACGTTGTTTTTACAGGCGTAAAATTTGGAATAATTTGCAGTTAGATAACGGAATGTGAGATCCGGAATAATTCGATTTTACGCCTGTAAAAACAAGGTTTACTAAATTAAGAAATATCTACAAGTTGCTAAAATTAATTAATGAAATCTAATTACTTATTCATGGTTGGCAACTTTATTTCTGCATTGAGAAAATTTTCTAAAACTCATTCTACAGTCCTAGGGATTTTAGATATCGGGATGTACAACTCCGTTTTGGATCCAGTTTTTGGTTTACGCTAGTGGGGTCAAGCTTTCAAATCAAAATTAAAGCAAAGCTTCATGTTAGTCATTATTAGAGTGAATAAAAAAATTTTTATGTAATATTCATTAATGGATAAAGATAAAACAGTTTTAAAGAATTATGTCCTTTTTTTATACTTAATAGTTGTCGTCAAGATTTATTCAAAAAATTATTGAAAAACAGGTTACTTGGCAGTTACTCAAATTACCAAATTAAAATCATAAATTTTAAGTAAATTGATTAGAACAAAAAATAATAATAATAATGGAAATTTATCTAGCTATAAAAACTAATGAAATTAAGTAATTTTAAGTGACTTGGTTACCTACTCTGATATTTCTAATAAAACAGTTATTTTAAAAAAATTTAAGTATTATAGTCAAAAATTAATTTTAGCAAAAGTTAAGTTTTTATTTAGTTGATCTAATAACAAAAGTTTTGAAATATAAAAAATTTAGTAATATGAGTTGTTTAGGCAGTCATTAAAATAATTAACAAAATAATAAATTAAAAACCTGAATTTCCAGCATTTTAATTAAAAAAAAACTTTTCATTATTATTTTTATCAAATTTTAAGTGACTAGGTTGATTACTCAAAAAGACATTTATTTTTTAAATAAAGTATGGTAGTTAAAAAAATAATTAAAAAAAATTTTTGTGTTTAATTAATAGATCAAAGTGAAAAAGTTTTTTTTTTATTTAAAATGGCATGGTGAGAAAATTGCCAATTCTACAAAATTTTCAAGTTAGTTATAATATGTTTTAAAATTTAAAGTGTGTAGTTAACAATTTGGTTATTCAAAAGTGATTTTTTTGATTAATAAAAGATTAGTGTTGTGAAATATTTATAATTATTGTACAATTTAATTTTTTGTGTAATTACTCATATTTTCCATGGTATGCTATTGAGTGTAATATGGTATTGAACAATTCAAATATTTATTTTTATATTTCATATAAGTATAAAAAATTTTTACTTTCACTGTCAGTGTTTTTCTTAAATAAATTCTATGGTTTTAAAAATACTAAATTTTTATGTAAAATTAAATGTTATTAAATTTGCTGCATTTTTTAGTTTAGGTAATTGAATTTTGAGTAACCTACTACAGAAAGTTTTTAACAATGGTGAACACTTGCTGTGTGCCAGCTTGCAATTCTGGCTATAGGTCCAATAAGAATGGAAAAAAAGTTGCATTATTTCAATTTCCTATAAATTCTGAGCTTCGTGATAAATGGTATAGGGCTATCCCAAGGCAAAACTGGAAAGTATCAAAGTCTCATAAAGTTTGTGCACAGCACTTTCATGAAAGTGATTTTAAAACCATCTCAACTGATACTTGTAGTACCAGACGTAAATCTAGAAGTACTCTAAAACTGCAAAGAGTGCATCTGAAACCTGATGTTGTTCCTAAAATTTTTCCTTCTTTGCCAAAATACCTTTCATCACCTTTACCAACAATGCGTGCAACCTCCTCTACCAGTTCCTCTTTTAGACGTGAAAAAGATAACATCATTTTACAAAAGCAAAATGCTGATTTTCTCATTCAAGACTCTTTTTCGGATTTTTCATCCTTTAGAAGCAAAATGAAAAATGCAGTTCTTCCCTTTGGATATACTAGTGTTTATTCAGCTTCATCTGCTCAATTCTATTTTGTTAAAAATGATGATAGTTATAAAGTTGCTCCAGAACTTGTAGTGTCTGTGATAATTTCAAGTGAGCTACAAATCAAAGCTTTTGTTTTTTCTAATTTGATACCAAAAGATCAATATATGCATTTGCTTTCATGTGGTTCTCTGCAGACAGTAACTGAAGTATCTAATATTCTTGCCTGGTGTAAAGCTTTAGCAGACATGTCTAATTTTGTTTCTAACAATCAAAAATCAGCATTAAAATTAGCTATATCTTTGCTAAAAAGTTACCTTTCTGATGAAGCAGTTGTAGCAGATTTATCACAATCTAGCATGTCTTTAGTTTGTTTTATAATAGAACAATTGAATTTGCTTCAAGTTTCCAAACATGGCAGACGTTATTCTACAGCAACCATTATTTCTTCATATATGTGGCAGTTGACAAGCACTGCATTGTACAAAAAGCTGCAAGAATTTTTTATTCTGCCATCAATAAACAGGCTTCGACAGCTGTCTGTTGGAACTACTGTAGAAACTGGTGAAATTACATTGAACTATCTTCATCAAAGAACTGTAAATTTAACATCTGAACAAAAAATTGTTACTTTACTTGTTGATGAAGTTTACACTGCGCAAAGAGTAGAATACAGTAATGGTTCCTTTGTCGGATTGACTGCAGATGGTGCCCCAGCAAAAACTGCATTAACTTTTATGGTAAATTCTACATGCAGTAATTATAAGGATGTGGTTTGCATAATTCCCGTCAATAAATTGAATACCAAAATTTTGTGTTCATGGTTTAAAAGAGTCATGTTTGCTTTGGACAAATTTTTTTTGGTTATTGCCGTTTCTGTCGACAATCATATATGCAACAGGTGTGTTTTTGTCAGTTATTTCTTTGGTAATTTTCTTAATTTCATAAATATAGTTCTACATTTAAACGTAAATTCTCTGTTGTTTTTAATCCTTTTTTTAACTTATTTTGCAGAAAGATGTACATAGAACTTGGGGGTGGTCAGTTGAAACACTGCATTGTGCATCCTACTCGATCTGATGAAAAGCTGTTTCTGTTGTTTGACACGACCCATAATTTTAAAAACATTTTTAACAATTTCATCAACAAGGGTAGATTTAATATTCCTACACATGCGAATGAAGACATTCTTGGAAAAACATGTTCACCCTGCTTCTCACATCTAAAACACGTGTACGCGATTGAGGAGCACAAACCTTTAAAAATCGCACATGCTTTAAAAAAAGTATCTTTAAATCCCAGTGGCATTGCACGGACTTCACCACAACATGCATTTGGTAAGTTTTACTTACTTTTAGATAGCATTTTAAATTATTATATCAAACCTAATATTTTCGGTAACTTTTGAAAAAAAATTGGCTTTTAAATTGTATTGAATATACAGTAGTGTGTAGTACTCAACCACAATCAAGTACGAGATATTTTAAATTGATTGCTTGTACTGTATTCAGGTGTTTTTCATGAATCAACGGTGCAAGCATTAGAGTTTTATAGTAAAGAGCATCCAGGATTTCTAGAAACTTCTCGGTTTTTAAAATTCATCAACACAATTTGGAAAATTTTACGGGTTAAAACACCGTTTGAAGGTAATTTTTTGTACATAGACAAAACGTGTATCACACTACCTGCGTTTAGATTAATCTCCAAAATTAGTTGATTTTATTGTTTTACCCATAGCATGATATAATAGACATTGATATATTATATTTTTATAGAGTTAAATGCCAAGCTTGTAATCACTATCTTACGTTCAATGTATTTTTTCAGAGATTAGAAAAAATGATGAATTGTGTGCACCTATACGAGTTGATGAAGTAAATTTGAAATACCTTGAAGCAGCTTCAAATATATTTATTCGGTGGAAACAATCAGGAAATGCTGGTTTGACTCACCAAACCTTTTGTGCGTGTATACAATCAATGAGTGCTATTCCAGAACTTGCTGAACACTTGAAAAAAAAACATGGTTTTGTTTACATACTTCCTGGAAAATTTACTTCGGATCCAGTTGAAGGTCGTTTTGGCTGGTATCGCCAAATGAATGGTGGCAATTATTTCATGTCGTTAAAACAGCTGATGCAATCAGAAAAAAAAATCCGTGTATTATCCTTAATGCAGCAGCATGCTCTTTTATCTGGCTCTTGTCTAAAGGAATTTGATGCTCTTCCTTTATTAGAAACAAGTTTTGATATTGGAGCTGAAGAAAATGATGTGCTTTGGCTTAATGATGTTTTTGCTCGTGTTTCTTTGGATGATATAACATGTGCTGATGCCAATATAACATACTATGTAAGTGGCTATGTTGGCAGAAGCATATCTCGCCGGCGCAAGTGCTCATCCTGCAAAGAGTTGCTCATTGCAGGTGATGATTCCTTTTCAATTCACCACTATCTTCCAGATGAGTACAAACAGTTGTTTGAAAATGTAAATCGCGGGGGCTTGTCGCAACCATCCGAATTTATTTACACTGTGACAGCGCTGGCAGTGCAACATTATATGGCCATTCTATCCACTGGAGAACCGACAAAAACCAAGTTTTTCTCCATGAGCAACCCACGATCTGTTTTTCTAAAAGCATTAATTAACATTGCCGCAGCAACTAAAACTCTCAGTAACCTATTGTCCCAGCAATGTTCTGCCGGTCATTTGAATTTCAAAGAAGTGGTTAAATCTACTTTTAATTGCTTTGCAAAGAATGAACTTAAACGGATAAATGCATTTAAAGTTGAAATGCCAGAAATATCAGTCAAAAAACTGCGAAAATTAACTTCAAAAAGCTCCCAGTTTTAATTGTATAATAGTTTGTTTTTTGTTATTTTGATAGTTTTGTTGCTTCTTGTTGCATTTTAAGCTTAATACTTGTTTATTTTTCTTTCTTGGCAAGCTATTTTTAGTTTTATTGCATGCTATATTGTTAGTTAGTTTTACTCTTTTCGCATGTACTAGTTTATTTTTGTTTTCCTTAAATAACTTTAGCCAATATATATTTAGTATTCTTAATGTGATATTGCTTAATGCCTTTATCGAAATAAAGATTTCAATTTCTTTGAACAAATAACCGTCAAGAAATCTTTAAACCATAACTAAAATACATTTAACCTTCAAACAAAAGATTTCGAAGCTTCGTATGACTTTTGACGCTATTTTCGCAGTAGCCCTTCTAACGTAAATAGCCAAAATGAGTTGTTGATCCCGGTGTTCTAATATCCCTACTCTCAACTCTTTCAAATGTAAAACATCCTTCTTCAGCTTAGACCCCTACCAATCATGTATACAACCCTCTCTGTACATTTTTAACACCCCACTTAAATTTAAACCTCATCCAACTTTTCTCGGTGTAACCTTCGACCGCACTATGTCTTTCAAACATTATGTCCTATCCTTACGGAAAAAGTTTTACACCCGATTGCTTGCTTTCCACTCTATCGCTTCTGCCTCATGGGGCCCATCAAAGGAATCCTTATGATTCTATTTGAATAAGGTTGATGGAATAAGGGTTTGTGTTTTTGTGCTAGTTAATATTATTTAATAAAATTTTATTGTAAATCATTTTCATTCTGAAAAAAAGAAAATCTTAAAACTAATGGAAGATTTTAAAAAGATAGCTGAAGAAATGGAAACAATAAAGGTACGTTTAGACAAATATCAGAATGATTTTATAAATGGTTCAGATGGTAGTTGCTCTGTTTCTGCTGCTGTGCCTTCTTCTTTAGGTAACCCAAACCATAAGGAAACCCAAAGAAAAGACCTGGATTCTATGCAGCTGGCTTTTACCAAGCTGAAAAATCTTGTTTATTCAGCAATGGTAAGGTTGGCATCTGCTGAGAAAAAAATAGATGATCTTGAGCAATATGGCAGATTAAACTGCCTTATTGTTCATGGATGCAAAGAAGTGCCTAAATCAGGGAAGTATTTAGAAACTGAAAATTATATATGTAAGACTTTAAATACCCACCTCAGTTTGGATAATCCTTTGCAGGTCAAGGACTTAGATGTCGCCCATGCCCTTCCTGCAAAAAAAGGCACCCCCATAATAGTAAAATTTCTTAGAAGGTACCAAAGAAATGAAATCTATGCAAAAAAAAGATCTTTGAAAAACAGTGGACTGGTCATCACGGAATCATTAACAAAACGCCGTCTGCAGCTACTTGAAGCTGCAAGAACAGCTTTTGGCTTACGTTCAACATGGACACTAAAAGGTGAGGTGTATGCATTCTTTAACAATAAAAAGCTTCATATTAATGACTTTAAGGACATAGCTAAATTTAAAAATCTATCCACATATGCAGCTGTTGCAAATAGCAAAGTATAAAAAGTTCTAAAAATTAAAAAATCTAATTCATAAATAGCATAACTGGCACAGTTAGTTGAATTGAAACCCAGCTTAAACTTTAAGAGCTAATTTTGGCCATAGAGCTTTCTATTTGTTTATTTTTTGTTTATTAGCTTTTTTGCATTTACTTTTTTATTTTTTATTTTATTTTTATTTTATCTTCTTAATTTAGTTTAACTTAAATACTGAAGTGTTCTTTTCATAATTTGCAATGTCCAAAACAAAAATAATAATCTGTTCTATATGCAATTTAAAAATTTCTGCTAAGCTGCCATATCTTACTTCCTCTTGTTGCAATTTATATCATCATCCAAGTTGTGTAAATATTGATATTAACTCAAATGCCTTTATAAATTTTTATTCTAAACAGTGGATGTGTCATTCTTGTGTAAATTCTGTCTTTCCTTTTTATTCTATTGATAATGAAGAGTTTTCTGATTTATTTAAAAATTGTTATTTAAAAAATTTTTCTTCTGATGAGCTGAATGCAATTTTTCATGATGACAGCCTGGATATTTCCTCAAATGATTTTGAAAATCAGAAAATTTTTCAACAGCCATTAAAGGATTTATATTTCACTTCTCATGAGCTGGATCAGTTAACACAAAATCACAATAATTATTTTTCAACTATGTGTATAAATGTTAGATCATTGGTAAATTCTCGCAATTTTAACAAATTTGAAAGCCTAATTACTGTCCTAGCTAACAAACCAGATATAATAGCAATAAATGAAACTTGGGAAAAACATGATTTATTTGGAGAATATAGAAACCTAAGTGGATATACTTATATTTCCAATCCTCGATTAAAAAGTAAAGGAGGTGGAGTTGGTTTATATATAAAAGACAAGCTAGTTTTTTCCCTCAATTCTGATTTAACAATAATGAACGAAAAATACTTTGAATCTATTTTCATTACTACACAGTTTAAAAACAAGTCAATCATTTGTGGAACAATTTACAGATCCCCTCAAAATGATAAACTCTCTTTTGATATTTTTAATAATTATCTTCTTCAGATTTTAAACGCAACTAACAAGACCAAACATAAATGTTTTATTATGGGTGATTTTAATATTGATTTATTAAACTTAACTGATCAACAAACAGAATTGTTCACCAACACCATGTTCAGTTTCAACTATTATCCACTCATAAATAAACCGACGCGATTGGGTGAAACCAGCTCCACCGCCATTGACCACATTTGGACAAACATTACTAATACCGAAGTAAAAAGTGGTATTATTGTTCACAATATTGCAGATCATTTTCCTGTTGTTCAATGCTCTGCATTAGGAGACCCAATCCTTCAAAAGCAACATGCTTCAAGATATTTTACACCTAATTCTCTTGAAAAATTTCATTCAACTCTAAAAAAGGTTGACTTATCACCCGTTTTGCAAGAACTTGATTTAGAAAAATCTTATGCAACTTTTAATGAACTATTACATAATCAATTTGAAATATTTTTTCCGTTAAAGCCACCTAAAAAAAAAGCGCCTGGTTCTAAATGGTTCAGCAAGGAGCTCCGCTCTTTGCTTCCCAAAAAAGACAGACTACACAAAAAATTTATGGCTACTGGATGTACAGAGATTAAATCAAAGTATCAAAAAGCAAGAAATCTATATTTCCATCTGGTAAACCTTAAAAAAACTGAATATTATCAGTCAAAATTTCATCAATATAAATGGAATATCAAAAAAACTTGGCAATGCATAAATTATTTACTTGGAAAATCCCAAACTTCAAAATCTAACTCGTTTAATATCAATTACAATAAAAAATTAGTAAATGATCCTGTTGAGATTTCTAACATATTCAATGATTACTTTTCCAACATTTCATCATCCTTAGTAAAATTGCTTCCTTCAGCCAGCACTAAATTTTCTGATTATTTAAACTCTGCAAATCCCTCCTCAATGTTCTTTTTTCCTACTACACCCTATGAAATCTCACTTATTATCTCTAAAACTATTTCTAAATTCAGTGCTGGTTGGGATAATATTCCTTCGTTTGTCTTGAAATACTTGCCTTCTAATTTTTTGTCAGCTCTCAGTTACATCTTTAATTTATCTTTATCTCAGGGAAAATTTCCTTCATATTTCAAACACTCTAGAGTTATTCCTCTTTTTAAAAAAAAAGGTAGTACCAACAATATTTCGAACTATCGTCCCATTAGCCTACTCTCCAACCTTTCAAAAATTCTTGAAAAAATTGTGTACAATCGAGTTTACTCTTTTTTTACACGCTTTAACCTATTTTCAGATCACCAATTCGGTTTTAGACAGGGTCATTCAACTTCACATGTAATTACTTTGTTAATTGAAAATATTATTGCTGCTTTTGAGAAAAAACAATCAACTTTGGGTATTTTCCTAGATTTATCCAAAGCTTTTGATACCATCGATCATAATATCTTATTAAGCAAACTTGAACATTAAGGTGTTCGAGGCAATGTTTTAAAATAGTTTGAAACTTACCTTATTGGAAGGACTCAGCAGACCGAGTGTTGTAGTGCTAGATCAACTACCATAAACAAATAAACTTCTGGTGTTCCTCAAGGCTCTGTACTCGGCCCACTTCTCTTTATTATCTATGTGAACGATTTTCCTCGTTGCTTAAATCAGAGCTCTTGCCTGTCCTTTGCAGATGATACCACTATCCTACTGTCTGACAAAAATACTAAATGCTTATTTAAAAAGGGTAGCAACGAACTCCTGAACATTGATAATTGGCTAATTGCCAATAAACTTTTTCTAAATTCTGACAAGACCAAATATATATTGTTCAGAACGCCAAACTCAAAAACACCTCCAATTAACCTATTTTTAACCTTTAGAGGATGCAATATAGAAAAAGTATCATCAATAAAACTTTTAGGCGTTATTGTTAATGAACATTTGTCGTGGAAAGAACACATCATGTTAATATACAAAAAATTAAGACAAATTTTTTGCATAATAGTAAAAATAAAACCTAATCTAAATGAAAAAACATTGCTAATGCTCTATCATTCTCTCTTCATGACCCACATACGCTACTGTATATCAAGTTGGTGCTTTGGAAATGAAACATTAATTGACAAATTACAAAGACTGTGCAACAAATTCATAAGAATAATTTTTAATCTTTCTCACAGGGAAAATGTTAGTCACATGATGTCAGAACACAACTTAATTACTATAAAACATATGTATAAAGCGGAAATTGGTATTCTTATGTTCAAATATCATAAAAACCTACTGCCTCGATCTTTCAACAAAATATTCATCCAAAAATCGTTTCATATGAAAACCAGAAGCAGCAGTAATGTTGTTACCAGCTTTTGCCGATCTACTGTTATTCAACAATCATTAAAATTTATTGGACCAAAAGTTTGGAATAATATTCCTCTTATGATTAGAGACTCTAAAACAAACAATGTTTTTAAAAAAAAATTAAACCAATTCCTCTTAAATTCTTAACATTTTTAATCAATTTTCTTATATTTTATAAACTTAAAAATTCTCGCTTCTGGTGCTTGCTTTTGTTGCTTTTTTTTTTCAGAAAATTCGTACCCTATAAGATGACGCACCCACTTCTACTTTCTTTGTATTACGATGAATAGAAGACATTATCACAAAGCAGATTCAAATATCGCTTTCATTTTATTATAAACTTTGTATTATTTCTAAAATATTTGTGCATTGCATCTTGTGTTTTCCTTTTATTTGTTTGTTTTTGTTTTTTTTTGGTGTGTGTGTTTTTGTAATTCTTAATCTTAAATTTTTTTTTTCCTTGTCATATAAGTGAAATGGTCTTTTTGACCCGCGACAGGATTTCTTTGGGTGGGTTTCTTTGCATGTCAGGCCTTTTTTTGCCAGCGACCTGTTGTGTATCCCACCACATTTTCCGCCGACACAACAGCGTCTACATATGACTCGGATTACGCTTTTTTTCTTTTTATTTTCTTTCTTTCTTTTCATTTCTTTTTTTATTTTTTATTTTTTTTTTGTTTCTCTTGAAAGGTGCTGCAACCATGCACACTTGTTCTTAAAAATCTCTTCTTATCTTGATTGCATGCCACAACATTTATCGTTTTGTTGCCTCTTCCTTTTTCTGTTCTGCTTTTTAGACTTACAAATTTCCTATTTCACTATGTTTTTTATGGCGGAACTGAAATAAAAGATACTGATACTGATACAGGTGTAGCGGGATACTATCCCGCTACACCTGTGATTACTCTACAAGATAAAATGTATAAAATGAAAATGAGCTTTGGTTCTTTCTCTTTTTGGGAAATAATGTGATGAGATAGATATCATCAAAGTTAATAAAATATGAAGTTGATTTAATTTGTGGGCAATGTTAGTCTATTATTGATGAGCTTAGAAGACTTCACTAACAACGTCTACAACTGTTGACCCTGACTAACAACCCCGACGAATTAATAAAAAAGCCTACAACCCGACGAATTTGAAGTACTATTTTTCTTTATATGTTTGTATATGTTTATACTTATATGATTTTATGAGTACATCTTTTAATCGTTATTTTTTGCGTTCTGTCATAGAACAATCGACACAAAGTAATAGTGATGTTAATATTGCCAACAGCATAAACCTAGAATCACCCAGAACTACTGCATCTAAGGTCCTTTTTCAAACCACTCCAGTTAAAAAAGATATTGATGCTGCTGCCAAATTTATTGGTGCTGGTGCTGGTGCTGGTGCTGCTACTGTTACAGAGGCTGGCTCTGGAGCAGGAATTGGGTCTGTGTTTGGAAGTTTTATCTTGGCTTTGCTTTGTCAGAAGCTGTCAGACTATTTTGTCTTATGATGGCTTTTGTCATTTTATTTGCTTTGTAAAAACATCTTTTAAAAACATATATTGAGCTACATATGGCATTGTTGATTATTTGTTTAACTGGTTCTAACAGTCAATGAAATAAGATTAGTAATCAAATTGGAGTAATCGTTTGTCCACGAGCGACTGAGATACACGCTTTTGGACCAATCTGCACCAACATTGGAGATCGAGTGGTTGTGTGTGGACGTTGATGGCTATAAAATAGTCAACGTCTACAAACCACCGCCAACGCGATTGCGAACCTTGGATCTCCCAGTGTTTCCTCACCCCTGTCTTTACGCTGGCGATTTTAACTGTCGTCATGCTGACTGGGGTTACGACGACAACAGTCCGGACGGTGAGTGCTTGGCTGGATGGGCAAATACTAATTGTCTTCTTCTCCTATATAATGCCAAGGACGCTGCCAGTTTTTATTCCGGCCGCTGGAACACTGGCACCAATCCAGATCTAGCTTTCGCTAGCGTAGGTCCAAACAGTCGCTTACCGGATAGACGTGTCCTTAACAAGTTCCCCAGGTCACAACATCGACCCTCGCTTATTACACCACCAAGGTTTGCTATGGCAGTGCCGAGCATGCCTGTTAAGCGATGGAACTTTCGCAAGGCCAATTGGAGTCACTACATTGCTTTGACGAATAAATTCGCAGACTTTGTTGCCGCCTGATTCACTTGACGTGGATGCGGCTTACCAGGACTTCTGTAACACCATTAAGAAAGCAGCCAAAAAGATTATCCCACGCGGGTATCGAAATAACTATATTCCGTGTTGGGATGCAGAGTGTGAATCCCTCTATAAAATCTTTCTGCAGTCTCCTCAGTGAGACGACTCAAGTTTGGCTGCTACAGCTCTGCTTGCCAAGCTTGACAGAAAGCGGAGGGACCGATGGTCCGAGGAAGTTCGGAGCATTGACTTCTCACACTCTAGTCGAAAAGTGTGGAGTATTTTGAACAACCTTACTGGTAGGTCACGACACTCTTCTCGTCACTGTCCCGTTTCAGCCAATGCTATTGCATCTCAGCTGATTAGAAATGGGAAATACGAGGCTGTTGACCCCAAGTCATCTCGACTTGTCTTTCAAGAAGTGTCTGACCTTTGGAGGGCCACAACACCAGACGCAGTAAATATCTCTGACAGTTTTTTACAGAGAGAATTTGCTGCTGCCCTTCAACTTTTAAAACCAGGTAAAGCTCGGGGACCTGATTCCATCTGCCCAGAGCTTATACTCCGTGCCGGAGCTGCTTTGAAGTCCTGGTTGCGTGACTTCCTTTCTTCCTGTTTGCGCCGACTCAAAATTCCCAAAATCTGGAGAAGAGCGCTTGTGGTCGCGATCCCAAAACCAGGAAAGCCCGTGGGAGACCCAAAGAGTTATCGATCGATATCTCTGCTCTGTGTTCCCTACAAAATCCTCGAGAGGCTTATTCACGCGCGCATTGAACCATTAATCGACCCACTGCTCCCTAAAGAGCAGGCTGGGTTCCGACGCGGGAAGTCAAGTTGTTCTGCTAACCCAGAACATTGAGGATTCTTTCGAGGCTAAAAAGAAGGCCGGTGCCGTATTTATCGATCTGACAGCTGCTTATGACACTGTCTGGCACCGTGGCCTTACCTGCAAGCTGCTGAGACTACTTTCGGATAAGCAAATGGTCAAAATGATCATGGAGCTTGTCCGAAATCGAAGTTTCACCCTTACTACCGGTGACAGCAAGCAAAGCAGGCTACGCCGTCTTAAAAACGGCGTTCCTCAGGGATCGATCTTGGCTCCCCTCCTATTTAACATCTATACGTATGATCTTCCTTCCACGATTTCCAGAAAGTTTTCTTATGCTGATGATCTAGCATTGCTGCATTCTTCTGGAAACTGGAAGGACTTGGAGGAGACTCTAAGTCAAGACATGTCCACACTTTCAGCGTATCTCCAGACTTGGAGGTTGAAGCTCAGTCACACTAAAACGGTGACGGCAGCCTTTCATTTAAATAACCGAGAGGCCAAACGTGAGCTAAAGGTCTACAACAATGGTAGACTTTTACCGTTCTGTCCAACCCCTACTTACCTTGGGGTAAAACTGGACAGATCGCTCACGTTTCGTCACCATTTAGTGGCATTGCGCAAAAAACTATCCTCGCGCGTCACACTGCTGAGGCTTGGGATGGGGTGCTGGTGCTAAAACACTACGCATAGCCACCTTGTCTCTAGTCTACTCAACAGCTGAGTACTGTGCGCCAGTCTGGTGTCGCAGTGCTCACACTCGCCTCATTGACAGTGTCTTGAATGACGCCTTGCGCATAGTCACTGGATGCCTGCGTCCCACTCCAACGGACCACCTACCTGTACTCTCAGGCATCCAGCCAGCTGAGCTTCGCCGAATGGGAGCGACACTCTCCTTGGCTTATCGTGGATCTCTGGAACCCGATCATATCTTTTATGGTCTTTTAAGTGGTTCCTCAGATACTGGCCAAGTGAGACTAAGATCCAGACGCCCGTTTGTGCCAGGTGCGCGGAATCTCTATGACAACCTTGCCAAACTTGGCATCCGCGCCTCTGAATATACAAATAACAAATGGAACGCGGAGTACTGTGAAAATGCTTCCAGGCTCCGTGCTTTTGTGCCCGAGACCGGTGCCAGGCCTGTTGGGATGGGCCTACTCCGAGCAGCTTGGGTTAAGCTCAACCGCCTGCGGACTGGTGTTAAGCGATTCCATTCGTCCATGCAAAAATGGGGTCTCGCTCCTTCACCGAATTGCGAGTGCGGCGCCTCTGAGCAAACCGCAGACCATGTACTAACAGCGTGCCCTATACATCGGGCACCACATGGAGCACGAGGTCTGACGGTTTTGGATGACGAAACTCGATGCTGGCTTAATGACATCACTGCCAGGATCTGATTCAGACAGTGCAGCAGCCTGGGGTAGTAAAAGGATAAACCCTCGGCCCCAGTCCTGTTTGTGTCTGACCTGGAGTGGATACCCTTCAAACGACGACGAGTAATTGTTGATTCCTTAAATTAAGGCACAATTGCAATAGAATAAAAAAAATAAAAAAATTAAAAAAATTGAAGTTTTTACCTTCAATATCTGTTATAAAATCTTGTGCTTAAAGTTTTTTTACGACTAAAATGTATCATGTTGTATTATGTCTATTAAAATATTTGTGTCATTCTTGACATTACAGATCTATCAATTGACCCTGTAGACTTAAAGATTATATAGTTTGACCAGATTAACTTGTTATTTTCTTTACTCTATTTTCTGTGCATCATCATCGTAAACTGACATGACTACATTATTAATAAACTGTCAATTAAGGACTATGTGATTATATTTGTGCTATGCACCTTTGTCATTTGCTTTTATTGTTTATTTTGTTATCCTTATTTTGTATTCCTTGCATCACCATCAAGAAATAATTGACTATTTAGTGGTATCGACTGCAACTGCTTATGTGCTACACCATTTTTAATACATAGTCAACTTGCTTTGCTTATTTTAAGTTTTTGTACTTTATGTACCTCCTTCATTTTGGTTGAAGGACTATTATAATAATCTTCATAGTCATTTTGTAAATTATCATGCATATGTTCTCATGTCCTTTTCCAGTTTGCTGTGCATATTACAGAGTAAAAAATTTTGCTAAAGTGTTTTAATATCTCAAATAATTTTCAAAAAACCACCTTATTGTGTTAATCATATTGCTTTGTTATATATGATAAATATGTCTACAGTCATGCAAATTGATATTTTTTGGTACATTGAATGTTGCATAAATTTGGTCGATGGGGAAATCTGTAGCGGGATAGTACCTAGAACCTTTCCCCTAGCCTCTCTAGCAAATTCTAACCCCCGCACGCGACTCAAGAAAGGTTCATGGAGATCCTTCTCCCGATCGCATAACCTTACCTTTAATCCTCTGCCTTCCTAAACCCCCCTGGTCTACCCCTTCTACTTACACAATTTCACTCCACCTCTCATCCCCATGCTCTCGTAAAGACCCCCTTTTTGCAATACCACAGCTACCTATCTTTCCTCCCTATCTGACAGTGATATTAGCGCCTTGACTGACGGTTCAGTACCTGGCGGGCTAGGACAGGGTAATACAAGGATTCATATCAAATGTACAAAATGTGTGTCACTACTACCTCCCTCTCTTTAGCTGGTCTCTGGGCTACCAGTTACAGTGCGAAACTTTCGCCATCCTACATGCCCTTGAATGGTATATCTCGCACTCCAAGACATGTAACTTTAAATCCATCACCTTATTTTCTGATTCTTCATCTGTCTTGTCATCCATATTCCTCATCTCTGCTCCTTTACCATATTTAACCCCCAAATCGCTATCCGATACACAATCTCTTCTCAATAGTTTATCCAAATCCAAGACAGTCCACTTGCAATGGATACCTGGTTACTCTTCCCTTCCAGGTAACGACTTAGCTGATTCTCTTGATCCCTACAAAATATCAGTGCCCCTCTCACCCCTTATTTCCTCACAAAGACTATCTCTCTACACCAGTTGGAGACGCAGTATCCAATCTGGCCTCTTTCAACATCGAATTCTTCCAGTATCTCCCGAGGAGCTTACTCTCCCTTGCTCCGCTTGCTGTGCTCTTTCGCGTTTACGCTGCAACGGGCACAGCACTCTCCTTGGCACGTATCTCCACAGGGTTGGTCAAGCCGAGACTCCTTCAAAGCAGCAACTGTGGTTCTGAATCGCAGGACATTTCTCATCTCGTGCAGGACTGCCCTGTACTGGAATATCTACGTCGGGCCATATTCAGCCATTCCCTCTCCATTTTGGACCTCTGGTCCCGTCCGTGGGGAATTGCCCGATTACTGGGACTCCGCGGAGTTGATCCGCGCCCCCATCCCCAGGAGTGGGTCGGGTAAACCCACCACCACCAGGCCGTACTTTAAGTAGGCAATAACTTAGGACAAAGCACTGCACATCTATAAAAAAAAACATTTGCATTTATGTAGCCAATTAAACTTGCATACAGTAATCCTAATTTTTATCGGAAAGGAAATAATTTTTTTTTTGTTTTTTTTTCATTTTTTCATTTTATTTATTTTCGATCATTAGTAAACAGTTTAACAAAAGAATTATAAATATTAAACAGATCAAGAAAAGGAAGAAGCAGCACAACTTCAGACGTTAAAACATGCATAAGATAATCATAAAGTGAAAGTACAAAACAGTAGAAAGCATTGCCACAACACCTTTATCAGATAAAAATATAAGAAATGAGAAAGAAAAAAATATATACATGTATAGTAATAATATTATCAAACAAATTGAATTGAATCGAATTGGTTATGTAAACAATTAATTAACTAGGCTACTGTGTTATTAATAAGCTAAAATAAAAACAAATTAAAGTTTTGCAAGCCATTCTCTATTTTTAAAATAGTAATTAAAATATTTTTTTATCCATATATTTTTACACTTAGTGTCTGTTATAAAATATAACGTAACAATCGCCTCTAGGCCTTTTTCCTTTTCTTTATAAGCAAACTACGCTGTAAATTAAAGTGCTTTTACAGTTAACAAAGCTTCGTTTATTGCGTGCGCTATTCGTTTTGTTGTTGTATTAACTATGCTTGTTTTATATAGGTTGTAGTGTTGTGTTTTATAAATTGTGTTCCGTTCCTAAAAATCGCCCAAATTATGTAGATTCACAATCTCATAAAAAACCTCTTTGATTTCGCTTTGGTCCGGCTCAAATAGCCGAAGAAATAACAGTTTTATAAGTAATTTAAATATTTATATTTATTTACAAGAAAAAATGGCAACACTACTTAATTTCACGAACTTTAAAGTAATTTCTAGAACTATCCGATTGACCTGTTTTGATTATGACGTAATAGTTGTTGTTGTTGTTGTTGTTGCTTTGGAGAATGTCAGAACATTTGAGTAACCTTATTGAATGGTATAAATACGGTTCGCTGAAAAGCAGCAATATAATTCGATGTTTCGTTGTGGTAACTTAAAATTGGAAAATTTTTAACTGTGTGAAGTCATAGTTTATTGGCCGCAAGTTTTTGGTGGTCTACGTGATTGTGAAGAATAAGCTATTGAATTTATTTGCTGTTATACTATTCGGGCTCCTAAGTGGATTGGAGCATATTTCTTAATAAAGAAGATATTGTGGTAGTCTGAGCTGTGATTTAGCTAGACTATATTTTTTGCTGTCGCTGGTTCGAAGGTCAGATCCAGCAAGAAGATTAAGAATTTTATCGTTCAGTAGACACCGAGATTGTGTTATTGGCGAGGCCTTCTTTACAGGCGCCAAAAAAGGTAGACGATTAAATAACGTACTAAGTTACCAAATAAATTTGCTACAAAATTTCAAAAACTTTCCAAAATTTAGAAAACTAAACTTTGTGGAAGTAATAAAATTCCAAAAACTTTTTAACATCGGAACAAATTGATTAAAGCCATATAAACAGTTATGGTAATTAACTATCTTGGACTAAAGGACAATCACAACAGTGTCAATAAAAAAATGTTAAAGTTTATTTAGTAAACATAATATAAACATAATATAAATAAAAAAATAATAAGGATATAGCCTATAGATATATTATATTTTATATTAAAGATATACTAGTATATATAAATATTAAGGATATATATTATTTATACAAAATAAAATAATATAATGTAAAAAAAGTTTATTATTCGGAAATTATTATTCATTCCATAATCAACTGCGTAAAATTCTTTATAATTTTACGTGGTCTGCTTTAAATTTTTCATGGTCGTGATCGTACGTCCTTATTTATTCTAAAATTTATTCAAAACTTACTCTATATCACATCTTATAATTTAATTTATAAAGTTTGTTATTTTTCAAAAATAGCTACATCAACAATCTGACCAATTTTTGTTCACGCTTTTGCAAAAACAAAGCAAACTTTTATTACTGTAGTTCATTCATTCATTTCATTTTACTCTCAATCATTATTAAACAGTTTGACACAAAAATTATAAATATTGAAAAGATCAAGAAAAGGAAGAAGCAGCACAACGTCAGACGTTAAAACATGCATAAGATAATTAGAAAGTGAAAGTACAAAACAGTAGAAAGCATGGCCGCAACATCTTATTCAAATAGAATCTAAGAAATGAGAAAGAAAAAAGAAAATATAATAATAATATTTTCAAACAAATTGAGAAATTGAATAACCAGTGCATGACTAGTCTGCGTAATGATGATGGGTGGCACAGCTAGCCAAGATGGAAATTTACTCAACTGAGGAAGGTGAGTAAAGAAAAATTACCCATAAAAAAAAACCTCACCAGGTCCGGAAACCTTTTTTGAATGCATCTGGTGACATACAAAAAATAATATGAATGAATACATACAAAAAGAAATTACAAATTTATAAATCAAATAATAAGCAGATAATAACGATATCAAAAATAACGTAACGTAACATAAAAAAAAAACTAATATGCTAGTCGAAGTTGATGGATAAAAAAAAATTCGGTATGATTAACATATCAAATATAAATAAAATTTAAAAAAAATTATTATTATTATTTTTTTTAAACACTAAATTTTTACAGACCAGCATAATAGCAAAATAAACAAATTAAACAAAGTCAATAGCATAAAGTAACGGCATAGATATTTATATAACAATTTTAAAAATGAAAAATTATTACTAAAATAAAATAGTACACCACTGCCAAAAAGGAATTTTAATTAAAGAGCGTAGATAATGGTGAAAAATAACTAATTTGATTTAGTGATTGATTTGAATCATGCAGACAGACAAGAGTTAAGAAAAGAGTTCTTTATATCTTTGTGATAAGACCAGTTACCGTAAAACCTCTATTTGAGCGCCATGGCGCTCTATTTTTCAACCCTTCCCCTATAGTGGCGTTCTATTAGAGGTGGTGTTCAATTAGAGAATGGCGCTCTATTTTTCGACTAGCTGGTCAGAATTTTGGGAAGATAGATTTAATTAACGAAAAGAAAAAACATCTAACTCAGTTAACATCTAACATCTAAAGAAGAAGAAAAAACATCTACCGTAACACAGTTACTGGTAAGTAATCAAAAATTCACTGGTGAAAATCAAGTGACACGTCGCTTTTGTAGCCGTCCTCGTCATTTTCAACACCTTCCGCATCAACGTCGAGTTGTTGAATAATTCATGTTTACCGGTAATGTCGGCATTGGCCCGCGCTTGCTGGAGAAGTTCCTGTCCAGTCTTAATCGGGCCGTCTGACCTGAAATAGTGGATCTTGCAATCCTCAGAGCCGTCTAGAGTGTTGGTCAATCCGCATCCCTTGAACGACTTGATGATCAGATCCTTCGGCAGCTGATCCCAAGCATCGACTATTCACTTTAAATAAACTTCCATTGATGGGGCTCGCATGTTTCCGGATTTGGTGTAGCTCTTCTCGCCGTGCAACACCCAACTCTCGTAAAACTGTCGGACGTTACTCTTAAATGGGGCGTTCCAGTAGACGTCGGGGGCCTGTATGAACTTGGTGCAGCCTCCTGGAATCACGGTTGTATCAATCTGGAGCTTCTTCAATTGCTTCTTTGTGGCATCGCTGATGTGACATCGGTATAAGTCCCAGGCAAGAAGGCGCTTTCCAAACATAGAAGAGTCGATGATCTTCTGCAGAAACTCAGAAGCCAGGTCATTGTTGAAGAAGGAGCGGCCGGTCCAGCAAAGATGGAGGGTATTCTTGAACTTGGTGACGATCTCCTTAATTGGTTGCTTGTTCTTGAGTAGGATGTACGATCGGCATTTAAATCTGTCAGATCGAGCGGTCAGCATGACAGTAACGTGTAACTTGTCGTGACCGCTAGTCTTCACGGGGACCTCTTGGACTCCCTTATTTTCAACGGTTAGACTGCTCGAGTAATCCAAGTAGACGGCTGTCTCGTCGGCAGCATAGATGGTATGTATAGTTAAAAGTGCGACGCTTCTGCTCGAACAATAAGTAATCAACGATCTTCTCAGCGTACTCCTCCGGCTCCTTCTGACAAGTCGTCGTTGGGCGGCGTGAGACCAAGTTGTGACGAAGCAAAAACTTTTCCAACCAGCCATTGCTTACCTTGAAATTTTCGTCGATCGACAAAGTAAGCGCCTCTCTCTGAATCATCGTGCGGCTGACACGGAGTTTCTTCTGACGTTGCTGACGAACCCATTTGATTAGCTTCTCGTCGAAATCCTTGTCCTTCAAAGGACGTCCGGCACCTTGGAGCTTGCTTGAAGAGATGAAATATGACAGAGACGCTTTCAACTGAGCTTCGAGCTGTACTTTCTGTTTCGTCCAACCTTTGACACATGAACGAGGAATTAACGTTCTTGACTTTTGCAGCCTTTGATTTATTGTATTTCTCAGCGTACGCCACAACTTCCTGCTTAAAGTGCAGGTCGCACTTCTTTTGTTTCAAAGGAGTCGCATCTTCAGATTCGGAACTGCTTGACATGGCTGCCAAATTTTTTTATTTTCTCATCGGGCTCTGTTTAAAGTTTAACGAATGAATCTACGTTTTGATTGAGTGCCAAGTTCTCAATCTCTGCAATCGCATAATCAATGCGTGTTTGCCACGTGTTTGATGCGTGATCAAATATATACGGGTAAATTATTATTGGACAATTATTATTTTGTGATGTAGGAAACCTTTAATTACTAATTAGCGTAATAAATGTCAAAGTGGCGGTCTATTAGAGGTGGTGTTCAATTAGAGGGTGCGCTCTATTTTTCAATCCTTCATTTATAGTGGCATTCTATTAGAGGTGGCGCTCAAATAGAGGTGGCGTTCAAATAGAGGTTTTACGGTATCTTGATCGTTTGAGTTTTTCTTCCAAGGATTGAATTCAAAAGTTTTTGTACCATTTTCATTGTCTTTTTTCCAGAAACGTGTAACTAAAAACATACAGGGCAGTATCATGTTTTAACACTACAATTAAATATTATTCTCATTACTTAAAAGATATTTATAAATGTTAACAGTAAAAGATCGAACACTTTGTTTCTTATTTCTTAAGTCGAAAGGAATGCAATTCCAACATGCTGGACCACGGTGTGAAATAGCTTGCTGACATAGTCTACTGTGCTAGAATAGCTTGCTGTAGCTTGCTTGGTGTAAAATAGCTTGCTGACATTTCTTATTCTTTGAAATAAAAATAGATTTGTTTCTAGTATTGTATTTAGATTTGTTTTTAGTAAAAATATCTTTAAATGCAATTGGGTTTTTACCATTTTTTCGCTTAAACATAAACACAATTAGTTCTTTAGTTAAAAGTTGATCTATTGTTAACAATTTATTTTCTTTCATAATAGCACAAACAGTTGAGCTACTGCTGATACTAAGCACTAATTCAACAAGTTTATAGCATAGTCTTTGCAATCTTTTAACAAGATTTTATTGCCATAGCACCAGTTTAAAATGCAATAAAAACGCTGAATGTTTAGAGAGTTCAACTTCACCAACTTAGAATAACTATTAATTTATTAAGCTAAATGTTAATAAAAACTTACATTCTATCACGCCTTACAATTTAATTTAAAGAGTTTGTTATTTTTCGAAAATAGCATCATTAACAATCTGACAAATTTTTGTTCACGCTTTTTGCAATTACAAACAAAATTTTATGTAGTTCAATATATAAATCAATGTAATTTTTGACGACCCATTCGTCCAAAGGAGCATGCATTCAACCGTACGAGTGCCGACGCTCTTGTCTCTTAATAAAGAATCAAACTGAAAAAAAGAGTTTCCTATCATGGTATGTATATCGTTGGATGAACGAAGGCAGAAGATGGTTTTCGTGAAATAGGCACAATATTTGCTAAATTATCACAATTATCAAATGTAACCGGGATGTTACAAATACCCATTTCTGCAATAAATTCATCTTGAAAAAGAATTTATTTATGCATTGTGTTGTACAATTTGGTACAACACTTCTGTACAACACTTTGGTACAACACAAAATCTATTGCAGTTCTATCTTCTTTTGAAAAGCTGTTTAGTACTTTAAAATTTTCATCACCATATTTGTCAGTTATGATTTGAAGTAAAGCTTTTGAAATCATTTTTAATAGTTAGTGGTGTGAACAGATATCCACATAATAACAATTGGAGGTACACATCGTTGAGAAACACCTCGCCCAATAACGCTTCTAGGATAAACATTACTCGTATCTTCTAAAGGCTCTATAGATTACATGAAAACCTTGAGTGGTTCGCATATGACAGCACTTAAGGCAAAAATATATCATACCCGCGTAAGAACCGCACAACTTCCGCTTCTACAAAGCTCATCAAAACTCGGTGTTATTATGCGACTATCTTTTATTAAATCTTCATAGTCGTTTAAGTTCATGTTGTAGAAATTGCTATTTTCTAGGATAGGGGTCACCAACACGGTGCTCGCGGGCGACTGGATGCCCGCAGGCTTGTTATAAAAATAGCATAACTCCCAAGTGAGCTGCGTCTAAAATGTATTTTTTTCTGCCGATTTTTTTTTAATCACACTTGTATTTATATAGATTTAAAATCATAGATGCGTTTTAGGGCCGAATTAACACTAAAACTTTTACCGGAATTATGGCAACAAAAAGAAACAGTAAAATTTCAATTGAGATAATTTCCAATCTTTTTGTTGTTCCTTGGTCATGGAACCGATACAAGGTCCACCTTTTGCAGTTTCAGCCTTCTATACAGTTTATTTTACATGTATTTTTGCATTCGGTGCAAGGGTAATGCATTATTAACAAATGGATGCTTCTATAAAATTACAAGATAATATGGTAAATTAAATGAGCCAAAAAACTTACAATAAAAAGAATTAGTTGTACACAAAAATAGAACCATTTTTAACTTTAGCTTGTGTTGTAATTTTTGATTTCATCTGGTGGTGTGTATTTTCCTCAACTTTTGTGTTTTGAATTGTGCTCAGTGATAAGCAAGAGTTGTAAAACTTAATTATTGTTCAGTGCTTTGAAGTTCAAAAGATTTCTCTCGCCTGCTCACCAATAACTACTTAGTTAATTAACTTTTGTATTATTTATTTATCATATATAACATACCTTAACAACACATTAGCAGATTTAACTTTGAAAAGTCTATTTAGCTGCAATTGTTAGTTTGGTAGTATTATTTTAAAATAAAATGAATTGAATAAAAATTGATCTTAACTGAACTTATTAATGGTTTAATTTATTTGTATCTAATTTTTCGTGATTTACTTTCAGAATGTAATTTTTAATGGTAGTTAACTATGCCTTAAATTGAACGTACTTATTAAATATAGTTTAATAAAGATTATTTGTGAGGATTTGATATACTGTTATAGATGTAAGAAATATCTTAGCATGACAACAATTATTGCTTTGACCACAAATGCATATTAAGGGTTTTGGTAAGGTTTTATGGTTAAAAAAACTAATTAATTTATGAAACATGTTTGAGTGGTTACTTTTTCAAATTCCAAGCAAAAAACATTAAAAAAGATAAACTTGATAGTGAGCAAGATTTGTGTTTGAAAAAATTGAGATAATTATAGTTTCTTTATTTATCTTTTTAATTTGCAGGAAAACATTGAGGGCATTATAATAAGAGCAACTATCTTGCGATTAGCTTTATCAGCTTTTGAAAATGCCAAGGTACTGCTGTTGGGTTAAAATTTTTTATTTGTTTTTTTTAGCTCTAGAGATATTACTGAATTAAGGCTGCTTGCTGGGATGCCAAGCAGAGTAATGTGCTTAAAGTGCTTCCAATGATATAACAAGTTATGCCAATAGCTATTAAATTGCTGAATCTGAAATATAAAGGGTTTACTTTAATGACTACAACAGTGAGTATTGCTTGAACAAACACCTTTTTAAAAAGAGAAAAAGAAGTCTAAAAATTTTTTATTTAAATATATGATTTGCATTGCAACGCAGTGCAGTGTAAATTTTTTGGTATCAATTTTGAAGTACAGCACAATGTGGTGTCAGAAAAAAAATACTTGCTGGCTGCAAACAAAATTTTGTATCCACAACATCATTAGTACAGACTTTTTAGAGATTGCAATGTCTTGAGGCACTATAAAGTGCCTCTACATGTTTTGGATCACCCAATATTGGCCCCCCCCTAAATTGAAGACCTTTTTTTTTATTAGAGATCACTTTGCTTTCATATATTGAAAATGGCTTCAGCTACCTTTTTTTAATTCACTAAATAGTGGCTCCCTTACATTTCTTGCACCAAACCCCCTTTTTGTAAGGCCATCACTGGAAATTCTGTTTATTAAGGTTAAATTGTTTTTATATTTCATAGCAGAATTGCATATGAGCAATATAGTTTTATAAAGCAGAAAAAGTTTTTACTTGGTATATGAAATTTTATTACTGATTTTTATAATTGTATAAGAAGCTAACATTAATCAATTTTTAACTTAAACGATCAATCTAAAAATTAAATTAATTTATACAGTTTGGTTTTGATTTGTGTTACTAATCACAATGCTCAAAGTTAATAAAAAAAGTTGTGCATCAATTTGAAGAATCTATATAGTTGTAAATCTTCACAAAAAAATAAATTTAAAAATTGCAAAATTTAGTTGACTGAGTGTTGCTATGTCACATTGTTATATTCTAGCACGTAGTAACAATACAAGAAAACAGTCCCTGCCAAAATTTCTAAGTTTGTTATTTTAAGATTAGATTTCGGAAAAAACCAAATGAAGAAAAGTTTATTTGGAGACTTTATTCAAATTTAAGCCTATGTTACAAATGAAAGATTTGAGCAAAATGGACAAAATTAAACTAATGTTACCTAAGTAATCTGCTCATACAAGAAAGAAAAATTTTAATATTGATGACATAATTTTTGAAAAATTCTGAAAATTTTTGGGAATAAAAGCAATTTCCAGTAAAGCTTAACTAAGGTTTAAAATATTATGATGTGCTTAAGCGTTTTTAAAAAGGATGATCAATCCTAACCTTTCAATATTTTTCAAAAATCTTGGCACCTATTTATGTAATGGAAAAAACTGGGCCTCTTCAAGAAGTCTGTAAGTGATTTTTGTTTATTAAACTAATTCAGATCCCCCTGCAGTTACTATTGCTTCTTGAAAGATTTTTTTTTTTCGTTTCTTCTTTATTCCATTCTGGTGCTGAGATGTGGGTTCCAGGTTAGTTTTAAAAAAAGAAAATTGCTTTTGGTGACTTCTTGAAGAGACCCAAAAAACTTGTTTTTAAGTAATGGTCACCAAACTACAGCCTGCAATGATTTGTCCAGCTTGCCAAACATAGCAGCAAAATTTGTTTGTTGGACTTCTTTGATAAAACAGTTATTATATTAAAATAAGGACTTTTTTAAAGTTTTTAAATGGTTTTCAAATAAATTTCTGATCTTGAAATTAAGGGAAAGGTTTTTTTTTAAAAAGGAATAAATAATTTTTGATTAGTTAGAAAAATCTGGAATGCAGTGTTGTTAGTCATTAACTGGCCTTTTTTTTTTTTGAAAAAAAAAACCTTGTTATAAAACAGATCCAGATGTTGCTGTAAAAAATGTAATAGTTTTTGTTTGGCAGTTTGGTGGCGTATTTTAAAATTTTGTGTAATCTTGATGACATTGGTGACAAGAAGATCTTACAAAATTTGACACTTGATGCCATAAAATTAACACCAAAAATTTAGTGATATTAGAGTTAGATTAAGATCACTAAAATAAAAGTGACTTTGAAAATCACAATTTGATTTTGAAGTTCAAAAATGTTTATATCTATGATTATATTGGTTCTCGTTCACTATTTGCTGTGTTTACTTATAAACTTTTTAACTTTGGGAAATCTTTAAAGCCATTAAGGTTAGTAATACCAAAAGCTGAATGAGACTCATTATAGCTAACTATAATATTTAAAAAATAACAAAGTGGCTGAGTGGTTGAACTGATAATTAAAAAGTCAGCAGTGTGGCTGAGTGGTTAAGAACACTATCTTCATAATTGACATGTTCTTATTTCAAAACATGCTTGCATCATTCTGTTGTGTCTTTGGGAAAGATAATTGTACAACACTTTTTCATATTTGACTGTTCTTAATTTCTATCATATTTCTTTAGAAAAATAAAAAAAAACTATTAAAAAATCTTAAATCAAACTGCATTCTTTTGGTATTTTTCAAAAGCAGTTGGAGTAATTGTTTGACAGTTGCCTTGCCATGTGCCTCCATTGCTTTTGAGGTCAAGAAAATAAATACAGATAAAAATTTTAAAAAGAAATGAAAAGTTTTTAATGATTGATATAATTAAAAAAAATTATTAAGAATATATGGAATATAAAAACAAATATTTAAAGTTTAAAAGGTTTATTTCAATAGATTAGAAAAAACAAAGATATAAAATAAGAAAAAAATTATGTTTTTAAAACTAATTTGTTAACATCATCAAGCAATAAAGAACAAAATACTTTGTTGATTGGAATGTGGAACTCTGGAAAATTCTTAGTCAAAATATATCATTGAAATTTAAGTTCAAGATTTGCCAACAGTAAATTATGGTAATTGTATATATAAAAATTAAAAAAAAAGATGCTTGTTTATTTAAAGAGTTACCAGATTATTATACAGCGTCATCAATATTTACCATGAAATTCTTTGTAAAATTCAATTATTTAAATTAATTTACATTTTATTAACCATTTGCATGGTAGCAATGATTCTCTATTGTTTCAAGATTTTATATATATAATCATGGCTAAAGATTTAAACAAAAAAATTGCCATTGCAAAGCTGTTTAGGGCTGGCTAGTCTCTTAAGGATATTTTCAGAAATTTATAGTGTTGTATCTTTCCACAAATACACAGGTTTATTAAAAAAACAATAATTAAAATTCACAAAAGTACTTAGCCAAAAACAACCGTATTGAAATAGAATGCTTTTAGTTCGTTTGCTGTAGTAGCTTGATAACTTTGAACTGACTGAAGAACCGAAGTAAAGGCGCATATTTAACTGGTAACAATTATGCTTGGAGATGCGCGTGTCCAATAATTGTTTGATCAGAAGGCGCTGATTAAGATTAGAGCGTTTAAGAAAACACTACGTCATCTATTGCACAATATCACAACACCTCCCCAAATAAACTACGACAAAAAATATATATACATATTAGCAATAATATTTTTTTGGAGGTCTCTTGGTTCTCGCTGATCGTCGTAGATTGTGTCGCCCGTACTCGTCTCCGGTTGGTAGTCTCGGATTGTTGCGTTGGTTCATCGAAGAAGAACTAGATGCGTGGTCAGTCCCAGCTGGAAGTGTTTCTGTAGACAAAACGCTCGTTGGGATTTCACAGGGATCATCATCTTGATCCGAACCGTATCGAGGTCGAAGTTGATCAAGATGTCTTCTCCAAGTTGGTCCTCGAGGAATGACTCTTACATTGACGCTTCGTGTACCATGGACTTTCGTAACTATCGCAGGCACCCATCGTGGGTCACGATCTCTTCTAGGGCCGAAGTACAGTGCGTAACAAGGGTCTCCTAGTGAGTAATGATGTTCGACTTTCGAAACCACTTCCGAGTCTTCAGCATTTGAATGTCTTGACTGTCTTCCCTGCAGGAGATGCGGAATGGATGGAACCAAAGTGTCAATTTTGGTGCGAATTCTTCTTCCATTCAACAATTCGCTTGGTGACAGTCCCGATGCAAAAGGAATTCTTCTATATTGCATTAGAAATTCTTGCAAAGCTTCCTTTGGAGGTAACGAGGATTTTCTCAATGCCTGTTTGAACGATTGTATCAAATGCTCGGCAGCACCGTTTGTTGCTGGATGATAAGGTGCTCCGGTGAGATGTACAATGCCTCGTTGTTTGCACCAAGCTTGGAACTCTTGAGACATGAATGTTGTGGCATTATCGGTCACCAATGTGTGGGGATATCCGAAATGAGCAAATTCTTGTTCAAGTATAGCAGTAGTACTTTTCGAAGACGTTGAGGTTGTTGGATGAATGCAAGGATATTTTGAATAAGCGTCTACAAGGACTAACCAGTTTCTTCCCAGAAAGTTGATCGCATGGTCTAAGTGGAGTCTTGACCATGGTTTTTCTGGCATCATCCACGGATGGATTGAAGGTTTATCCGGCTTATTTTGAAATTGGCCACAGGAAGTGCATTTGCGACATAAATCCTCAATGTCAAAGTCAATTCTTGGCCAATAGACAGTTGACCTGGCAAGTTGTTTCATCCGTTGCATGCCGAAATGTCCAAGGTGTAATAATTTAAGAATATGATTATGTAGGGTTGAAGGAATTATTACCCGTAAGCCGTAAAAAACGCAACCATTCTCTGTTGACAATGAATTTTCCAACTTTTTGAAGTCTTTAAGCTCTTCCGAAAATGCATGCGGCCATCCCTCCTTCACAAATCGCATTACTTGGGAAAGGATTGGATCCTTGGCAGTCTCTCTGACCACAAGCAATGGATTGTCAGGATTGATTTGACGACTGATTGTTCGAACTAAACAAACGCTATCGACATCATCTTCCATCTCCTCCCCATCAAAACTTGTGTCAGCTAAGTGATCAGTTAAGTTGGTGAGTTTCAACTTCATCATCGCCAGACGACCTAGTAAATTTAGATTGGGCACCTTAGTGACAATTACAGGAAAGGTCACGTCAGGTGATTTTCCATCAATACTTGGCAGTTGATTGGAATTGTCCCACGACGGGTAGCGGGCTACCTTCAGCAACTTGATATTGAACTGATACAGGTTGTAGAATGGGTTTACCCAGCGTTTGCCACGTCGCTTCACAGCAAAATGTGTCACTGGCTCCGCTATCAATTTCAAACTTAATTCTGTGGTCATTAAGTCTAATAGTTTGATAGATGGGTGAAACAGAACATTGGACTTTGTGCACCAATTTCATCTGTTGTTTCACAAGCTTGCTGTTATCTCTGAGTCGAGACATGCATACAGATTGCAGATGACCTGTTTTCTTGCAGAAGCTGCAAATAGCTTTAATGTGGGGACAAGCTTTGCTAAAATGTCCAGAATTTCCACACCTGAAGCAGGCGGTTTTCTTTTCTTGCGTTTTGGAAGTTTTGGACTTTGCGTGATAAACTTTCTGCACCGACGTAGAAGGTTGACCGTGTACGGTTTCCTTTGCTACCTTGGCTGCTTCTTCCACTTCTTGAGCCACTCTGATGGCGTTGCTAAACTTCAGTTCATCGTCCTTGAGCTTGAAGAGTGTCTTCAAAACTGCTTCGTTGTCGACTGAACAGATGAATTTAGTTCGCAAGGCTTCATCTAAAGGATCTTTAATGGATTGAAAATCACATGTAGCTGCATCTTGTCGTATTCTGCTTGCCAGTTCAGGAATAGTTTCGCCAGGTTTGCGTTTCATGTCAGACCAGAACTTGAAACGTTCTCTGACAACAAATCGTTTTGGGTCAAACTGCTCTGCCATAAACGTCTGAATATCATTCATCGTTAGCTCATGTATGCTTTTGACAGGTTGTTGCTGAGCCGCTAAGTTGCTAAGCATTTTGTAAACCGAGTTAGATTGGTTGGTAAGAAAAATTTGTGCTTGCTTGTTGTCGGGAATAGAGTTAGCAATGACGAATGTTCGGAACCTTGCCAAATAATCAGTCCATAACTCAGATGTGGAATCGAATGGTTGAAAACTTGCCATCGGTGTTGGAACATTTTCTCGCGGTTTGTTCAAGCTGCTTTGTAAAATTTTCAGCTGCTCTTGAAGCATTGTCATTTGCTCTTGGTGTTGCTTGTTCTGCTCTTGGTGTTGCTTATTTAACAACAAAATCAGTTCAGAAATTTCACTCATTGTCGACAATTCAAGCTGTAATGCAAAATCAACAGATTTTCTTTTTTCTTTCTTGACGCAGTTGAGTTCCTTGAATCCTCGTCGCCACTTTTGCCTGTTGTATCTTTCCACAAATACACAGGTTTATTAAAAAAACAATAATTAAAATTCACAAAAGTACTTAGCCAAAAACAACCGTATTGAAATAGAATGCTTTTAGTTCGTTTGCTGTAGTAGCTTGATAACTTTGAACTGACTGAAGAACCAAAGTAAAGGCGCATATTTAACTGGTAACAATTATGCTTGGAGATGCGCGTGTCCAATAATTGTTTGATCAGAAGGCGCTGATTAAGATTAGAGCGTTTAAGAAAACACTACGTCATCTATTGCACAATATCACAACATATAGCTAAACAAAATATTTGTCTGGAGGAATCTCAAAAGGTTTGAAAAGACTAGAAAAATGAAAAATCAACCAGGGCAAGGTTGCCCCAAACTGTCAGGACTTTAAAATTGGTTAAAGCCATCAGATAAAACCTGCAGAAAAATCTTACAAGATCTATCCAAAGTCTTGCTAAATATGCAAGTGTCTAATATGGTACCATGTTTACTCTTCATCATAAAGATCTGAATATGTCTGCATATGAACACATGAAAAACAGTTACTGTAGACAAATCCAAATAATTGCATAATTCACTTTATTGCATAAGGATCAGCAATCCCAGACCAAAACCAATCATTTGCTAAGAAAATATTCCAGCTAATGGCATATCAGTTTATTGCATATTCCAGTTAATTAAATAGAAATTCAAAGCTATTTATTCAATTAACTAAATATCCTGCACATCAATGAAAGTAACTATCTGTTGAAAATGATGCTCATCTTGTGAATTCATGAGTAGACAGTTGCTCAAGCGCTACTGTGCATTCTTAAAACATCTTTCATCGTCTAATTAAAAAAAGAGTTTCAACGTTCCTTGAAAACAAAATGTGCACTTGTTTTTTTTTTTCATTTTACATCACTTGCTTGTATCATAAAAATAGAAGAAATAGAGTGTAACAACTTTGTGCCAAGAAATGCAGAACTTAAGGATCATTTTCACTACAAACGTGAAATGGAGCGTTCTTTGTTTCTTTTATTGATCTTTTTGTATTTAAAATCTTAGTGGAGCACTAAGCAAAGCAAAAAAATCAATAACTTGTAGTGGAATCTGTTTTTTCTTTTGATCTTTCCACACTTAAAAACTAAGTGAATGCTAAGCAAAGTAATAAAAAATCAATAAAACAAACAATACTTAGTCCTATGCTTGTAGTGGAAACAAGACCTTATGTAAGCAACAAGACACTAGCTTGCTTTTCAAAGCAATGAAGAAACCAAGTGTAATGTTACTGGGACTTACAGATGTTATGGATATAAATTTCTATAATTTTCTTGTAATGCTATAACAAGTTCATTCTAGTAAAATGCTTGTCATGAATTGGTACACATCCTGACATAATAAAAGAGGGTATTTTTATACTTCTAGATATGTGCATAATGCTGTTAATCACATAACAAAGCTTGGCAAATTGGTTATGCATTTTACCAAATTTGTCTATACTTATGAAAATTAGGGAGAAATGCCTTGTCAGAGCCCAAATTTTTTTTTTGTATTAAGAGAAGCAACCTGCTCAATTTTTGTCTTTAGTGACATTTACAGCAGTACTAAGTGCAAAACCGTGACCCAGCAGTTGATTGAACGACACTTGATTGAAACAACATTTGATTGAAATGACATTTGATCAAAGCAACATTTGGTCAAAATGACACTTGATTGAAATGACATTTGATCAAAATGATGCTTGATTGAATAATAAAAGAGAAAATTTACAACTTCAAATATGTTTTGGTTTTGTCAATTTTTTGTCCCAAAAACATAGTAATCTTTAGAAAAAGGTGTTCACTTTGAATCTGTCCCAGTTTTGTCAATTTTTTATCCCTAAAACATCAATCTCCAAAAGAAGGTCTTCCCTTTGAATCTGTCTTTGATTTCTTCAAGGGGTCTCCAAGGGTGGGGCCTTGGCAAAATGCCCCCTCTGAATAACTGGGTACAATGCAAGAAGAATGCGAAAAGTGGCTGCAATTGGCATCTTACAAAACATAACCATGGCTAGAGATCTACTTGTTGCCCCCTTAAAAATACTTTGCTCAGGAACCTTGTTAAAAAACCTTGACCACGTTATTGGAAAAAAGTTTTATAAAATAATGGGTTGAGGAATATGTTTGTAGCATTTTTATATTTTCTTTTATTTTACAATGATTTTTTACTACTTGGCAAAATGTATATATTTATTTGATAGAGCTCTTTCTACTGTAAAAAACTGTGCTGATTGTCTTATTGAGTATTTTGAGATCTTATTATTTGTGAGGCTTACATATGGAATATTCAGGGGGTAAAGAGCAACATTTTCGACACCTGCTATTCTTTGTTTTTTATTGAGGCCAAAAAAAGCTGCAAAAGCAGCCTGAAACATTTGTATGGTATACGGGAAAGGTGTCATAAGGCAAATCTATGGCAAGAAAATGGTTTGCAAAGTTCAAAAATGGCAATTCTGACATCGACGACATGCCCCACAGCAGAAGACCTTCTGAATTTGACAAAGACCATTTCACAGCACTTTTGAAGGAGGAAAGTCACTAAACAAGTCGTGAATTGGCCGAAAAAATGAACTGCGATCAAAAAACGATTCTCAATCATCTTCATTCAATGGGATTTGCCAAAAAATTGGGAGTCTGGGTGCCTCATGAGCTTAGTGAAAACAACAAAGAAAATCACCTTCAAATTGCTTCTCAACATCTTGCTCGCCATTGAGCAACAAACAGTCACAAACAGCACTTTTTGTACCGAATCGTCATGGGAGATGAGAAATGGTGCCTATATATAAATATGAAGCAAAGAAAGGAATGGGTGGCTCCTGGAGATACGCCAAAACCAAAAGTTAAGCCTGACCTCCATCCAAGAAAGACCATGATCTGTGTTTGGTGGGACTGGGAGGGCATGGTGCACTGGAAAATCCTCGAAAGGAATGCCACGGTCAACAAAGAGCTCTACATAGCCCAGCTACATCGCGTGAATGAGGCTATTTGACTGAAAAGACCCCATCAACAAGGCCAAACCATACTTCTTCACGACAATGCCAGGCCTCATGTTGCACAAGTTGTCAAAGCTGCACTCCAAGAGCTCAAATGAGAAGTCCTTCAGCATCCGCCATATTCTCCAGACCTTGAATCAATGAATTACTATCTTTTCCGCTCTTTGTCAAACCATATGAGGGGCATTATCTTTGACAATGAAGAGGACCTTAAAAACTGGCTCAACAAATTCTTCAATACCAGACCCAGGGATTTTTGGCAGAACAGCATCGACACATTGGTCGAAAGGTGGGAGGGGGTCGTAAGTAGCAACAACAGAGAATACATAATTTATTAATTTATAGCCATGACTTTTCATTTTTGTTTAAATAAAAATCTTTGATAAAAATGCTATGAACATATTCCTCAACCTAATAAAAACAAACTGTCTTCCTACTGATGGTCTTTGCTTCTTGTCAATCTATTTTACAGTAATAAAAAGATTGTTTAATTGCAAAAATATACAAAAGTTAAATCTTTTTTTATCAACTGTCATTTTGATCAAGTGTCATTTCAATCAAATTTTGTTTCGATCAAGTGTTGTTTTGATCAAATGTCTTTTTGATCAACTGTCATTCCAATCAAATGTTGTTTTGATCAAGTGTTGTTTCAATTAAGTGTCATTTGATCAAGTGTGGCTTGATCAACTGTTGTAGTATTGTCCAAAATGATCAAATTTGGCTTGAAAATGGTGAAGTCAAATTCTTAAGTAGTTATCTGAAGACAGGGAGCTACTTTACTTAAGATGTGGGCTCCAAATCTGGTACAAGCCTATTGGTTTTTGTGGACCAGGAGGTAAAACTTTACCACGAAAATTCCCAAAATATTGTTCTTGAAGCATCTTTGTTACCCTGGGCTAAACAACACTTCAAAAAAATCAATAGTTTTTTAAACAAGATTTGGCACCCTCACTCAAGGCTAAGAAAATGCAAGAGTGGTTATCAACCAATGATCCTAATTTATATCCAAGAAGAAATAGCCTTTCTTATTACCTGATTTTAATGACTTTTGTATCTAGTCTATTCTTGAGACCAAGGTTTTGGCAATCCATCACTAAAGTTTGAATGCTTTGAAGACTAATCTCTAAGAAAAATAATCCAAAATACCCCAAAACATAATTTGTGACTCTTAAAGATCATTCTTCAAGCAACTCTAGGTTGTAATCAAGACCACTTGCACAAATATTGAGTAAATATTAGTTATTTACAACTGTTAGACACTTGACAGCAATATTATTTTTGTATTATTTCAATATTGTATTTATTTAAATATTGAAATTATTTAAATAAATGTGGCATAAAAAGTTTCTAACAATAATTACTGGTAACCTTGTACAATTTTTATTACAGTATGTAACTCTGTAACTTATCTCAAAAATTTCTGTTTCTGTTGAAGATTATAGGCCTATATCATAATTTAGTTCTTGACATTTCAAGTAATGTTTGTTGTGTGAAAATAAACATAATTTTACTTTGTTTTTTAGAATGAGATTAGTTCAGAAACTTCTGACAAACATTTATCACAAAAACTGGCTTTTGGTAAGTGTATATATCAATTTTTAGTGTCAAGAGTAAAATATCTAATTAAAGTGTATGATAACTTTCACTAATCTTTTGAACAATTAATTTTTGATGTTATTACCAAAGCTTATTACATATAAGTTTTTGCTGTAAGTAGTCTATAGTTTATAGTAGTGTATAGTTTCAGACTGTGTTCTTTTGTACATTGTTTTAATTTGTGTGTGCACAGTCAGAGCGTGTTTATTTGGACTACTTGATTTTGTCAGAAAGCAGGTTTAGCGAGGTATCCATATAATTGGAAGTGATGTAATCATAAGATTTTTTATGAAAAGACTGCTAGTTACATTAAGAATTGTAACTATATACTACACATTACAAATTTGAACAGAAAAAAATGCTGATCTGATAGTTAAAAGCATTTGAAAAGAGACAAAAGATTGCATTTCATCACAAATAAAAGCTATTAAATTGTAGTGTCTTTTAAAGTGTTAAAAGTTCAATAAAATTATAATGTTGCCACTGGTTGTGGTTAAAACAACAATACAATCATACCAGTAAACAGTTTATTTGAAAAGAATATATATTTATTTTGTTTTATATTTAAATAGTTTTCATTTGTTTGGCACATTTGTCAGTAAATTGTGTCAAAGTTGGACAGTGAGGTTTTCAGGTTAAAAAAATAAAATGCCTTAAAGTACTTAGTCACTGATTAATTTGTTTTAGTAACTGGGGAATTTAATTGATTGGAGTTCAACTAAACAAAGTTTGACTGTGTTAGAATATATACATAATATTTTTAAAAAATTCTGGCTACCATAACTTCATTTAAAGTGTATTGCAGACTGCAGTTCTATACCACCAACAAGTTCTTTATATATAATAACAATATGTTTTGACAAAATTATAGATTTTGATCAAGACGTAACTATTGTTGGAACCATCAATGCTGAAGTCATGTCTCATTTTCGATCAGATTGTCCAGTGCATGTTTATATGTGGGTAATATTGTCATTATGATTTTTTCAGTGCAATTGCATGTTGATATTTGAAATAGTTTATTTTAACACCATACAAGTGACTGCTAAAGTGATGTACATTATAACTCTAATCTTTTATACTTGTTATGACACAAGTCATTATTGTGATGTTAAAAATTAAACCCTTATTTCTTGTTTTTATACAAACCACCTTGCCAAGAGTTTTATTAAAACTCCACTTTGCTTTATACAATAAAGAATTGTTGTCTTTTGACCCAAAAGCAACTGCACTTTATTGTCATTAACCCTTTCAAGGCTTCCAAGACATATACAGAGTGTCCAAAAAGTTTCGCCCGATTATATATTAATAACAATTGTAAGTTTTAAATAAATTTTATTGTATGATAAATGAGAACTACAAGCACAATAATAATAACTAGTATTATATAAACAATCATTTAATACAAGTGCTAAATATCACTTATCTGTTTACCAGTTAAGTGTGTGTTAAAGTTATTTTTAATTTTTTGTCCAGGAATATGGCTTTTAGACTTAATCAAAATCAAAGAATTGCTGCAATTTGACATTATTATCAATATGGCTCAAATGCAACTGAAGCAAGTTGTTACCTTAGTGAAGAATTTAATATTCATGCAGTTCAAGGCAGAACATCAAATCATTCATCAACAAATTTAAAATAACTGATTCTGTGAATGATGCACCTAGATCTGGACGCCCAATCATAGCAATATCCAATTAAAACAGGAGAGCAATTATTTGCTAGTCTAATCAACAGTTTCCAAAAATCTGTTTAACGCTTATCTCGTGAACTTGAAATCAGTTGCCAGAGTGTCTATAATTTACTACATAAAAGGAATTTGAAACCCTATATTCCTCGTTTGTTTCATGCTCTGCATGATGGAGATGCTGATTGAAGAGTTGAATTTTCAGAGGTCTTGACTTGATGTGCAATGATGAAAATTTTCAAGATAAGATTTGGTGGTCAGGTGAAGCTTGTTTTAAATTAAATGGCCACATCAATCGTCATAGCTGCACATATTGGAGCCAGGAAAATCCACATGTAATTTTGGAGAGAGAAGTTAACGTTTCTGGAATAACCGTCTGGGCTGTGATGTCTAGCACTGGAATTATTCACCCATTCTTTTTTGATGCATCTGTCACTGGCAAACAGTACCTCAACATGTTTCAAACCTATTTCTTTCCTCAAGTACAGGAACAAAAAGATATTTACTTTTAACAGGATGGGGATCCAGCACACTATGCACATTGTGTTTGTGAATGGCTTGACATCAACTTTAATGACAAATGGATTGGTTGATGTGGGCCATTTGAATGGCCAGCATGTTCACCTGATTTATCTCCAATAGACTTTTTCGTATGGGGTGTTCTTAAGGCATGGTGTAAAAAGAGAAACCACATACTATTCCTGACATTTGCTGAGTTATTGCTGACAAAATTGCCACAACTGAAGTGGAACTATGCTAAAAGGTTTGTTGCAGTGTTGTTGCATGATAGGTTTCCTTTATTTAACACAACGGGAACAATTTGGACTTTTCCATTAGTATTTATCATTGTTATAACCTTACTTCTTTCCTTTTGATTATTGCTTTGTCTTTGTTTTATTCATAGTTATTATTGTGCTTGTAGTTCTCATTTATTATACAATAAAATTTATTTAAAACTTACAATTGTTATTACTATAAAATCGAGCAAAACTTTTTGGACACCCTGTATGTCCTGCTGGACAGGAAATGCCGTCTTGAAAGGGTTAAAAGAGTCAACATCAGGACATAGAATATTGGTTTTGGCTGGGCAGCTGCATATATAAGCACCATTTTGCTGGCAATTGTGATGGTATGGTAATTGGCAATGGTTTTTACCATTGTTATTTTATTTAAAAAGACACTATATACAGGGTGTCAAGAAAGTTCCCGATCCTAAACAAAATTATATAGGGCTAATGACAGAAGGTTAAATCAACAAAAGGTTTATTGTGGTGATAGAACAAAGCTCCATGAACATAAAAAAATCTGGTTTATTCAAAATGACCCCCATCTGTATCAATAACACGTTGGAGCCTCTGTCAGAAATTCTGACAAGCAGCACGAAGGGCATCTTGAGGAATTTTCTCCCATGCTTGTTTCAGGGAAGCTCGAAGATCCTCCAGATTGTTATGGGGTGAAGAACAGGCTTCTTTTTCCAGAATACCCCACACACAGAAATCCATAGGATTGAGATCGGGCAAAGATGGTGGCCACAAATCTTTGGTCCAGAATGAAGGAAAGGGATCATTTAAAAAATACACCCCCAGGGGTGTATTTTTTACATGTGTAATTTTGGGGGTGTATTTTTTACAAGTGTAATTTTTACTTTATAATTTTTGAAAAGTTTTTTAAGGATTTTGGGTAGGTTTTCTAAATTTAATTTATTTTAAAAAAAATTTTCCATGTCAGGTACCTTTTATGAACAAAGGTTAGGGTTAGGGTTATCTTCTCTTCTCTTGTTTTTACATCAAAAAACAAGAGAAGATGCAAAAACATGAAAGGAATAAAAAGAGAATTTCTGCAAGACTACTTAAATGAATACATGTGGCGAGATAACATTGTAGAAGATTGTTTTGAGAAAACATTGGAACTAATAAGAGATTTTTATGAATAAAAATATCTTTGTGTTATAATTTATTAAGTTTATTCTGGGGGTGTAGTTTTTACATGTGTAATTTTAGGGGTGTAGTTTTTACATGTGTAATTTTGGGGGTGTATTGTTTACATGATCCAAGGAAAGTGCTCTTCGCACCACTTCTGCATCTTCTTTGATGTGTGAGAAGGCGCGCCATCTTGTTGGAAGGTGAAGGACTTATTTTTGAACTTTTCCTTCATTGATGCGAGGGCAGGGGTTAAAATATCATTGACATACGAATCTGTATTCACTTTGACCCCCTCTTTAACAAAAATGAGGGGAGATTTCCAAGATTTGGATATCGCACCCCATACCATCACAGACGAGGGTTTCTGTCGGCATGAAACGAATCGAAGATGATCAGGGAGGTCCTTGGGCGACTTTCCGAGAATCCTGTCATTCTGGGTGTTGAACTTCACCTCCACTGAGAAGAGTTTTTTGTCTGAAAAAATGATTTCGCCTTTCTCCGTGCCTCCCTTCAGACGGTTCAGCAGAATTTTGGCCCTCTCCTTTCTTTTTTGCTTCTGGAGGTCAGTTAGGAGTTGTCTTGTCCTGATTTTGTACGGGGACATTTTGAGATCCTGTTCAACAATTGTTCTGACAGACTCATGGCTGATATTCATGTCTTTAGCCGTTTTCCTCAAGGATCGTTTGGGGTTCCTCCGAATTCTCTCCCTGAGGGCCTTGATCTTCGCTGGAGTGCAAGCGGATCGAGGTCGTCCACTCCTATCCCGATCCTCCATGGTTCCAAGTTCTTGGAAGCACAAGATTGTATCGCAAACAGTCGATTTTGGTGCTTTTAGCAACTTCATAATTTTAGAATTTGAATGTCCCGCACGATGAAGTTGAATGATTGCAGCTCTTTTACTCATTTTATTATTATTTTAGCCAAAAAAATTTGAAAAGTGTATCTGAAACATTGAAAAGGAGGATTAAGTGGAAAAATGACGTACAGAACTTATCATAATTCATTGAAGTTTTTGAATTACATTAAATTTAAAAATCGATCGGGAACTTTTTTGACACCCTGTATATATATATATCTTATTGTGATCTGCATAAAAGTCTTGACAAGCAGCTGTAAATTACAGTCATACTACATTACTGATAACTGGAGAATTATAGCTGGGTATCTCAAAAAGCAGATTGTGCACTTTTTTAAAGGTTATTCTTAAGTTTAATGCCTCCAAATTTTGTGTTGCAATTTAGGAGAATGCATAGTTAATATGATATGATGAAGCAGATAGTATTACCATTATTTTAATCTTTTTAAGCCTATATAACTATGGGATCAAATTAACTGAGTAAGTGCAAAGTATTTTGAAGCAAATAATTAGCAATTTTCATTTTAATGAATTAGATTATATTGTTTATTTTAATAAAAACAACTTTACAATGCAGAAAAATTGAAAAAGTTGATAAAATGCCACATAAGAAGAATAAAAAGTTTTGCTCAAAATGTTTCTGCTACATCTGTGACAAATTAGCTTTTGATGTAAGTAAAGCAAAAAAATAAAGTGTTTTTTTACAACAATTTTTTAGTTTTTATTGTTTGCATTTACATACCTAAACTGTAAATAACTGTGTTGTATAGTTTGTACAGGATGACCCAAAAAAAACAGACCCATAAAAATTTTATTAAATCCTATCAACATCAATAGAATTTTAAGAAACTTAGTTGACTTAAATATCAATCTTTGTACCATCATTCCTTAAAGTTTCAGTTATTTTGGTTGCTTTGCATTAAAGTTATGTACTGTTTAAAATATGCTCTGTATGGGCACAATTGGAGGGAAACATTATTGGGTGCAACAATATTGCAGATGTCACGCAAAATTGTCACTCACTCAAACTGAGCTTTTGAGATTTCTCAAATTTTTTGCTGTATTTAATGCCAAAAGTTTAAGCATTGATGAACTAAAGGCATTAAATACAGCAAAAATTTGAGAAATCCTAAAAGGGAAATGTGTTGGAATGATTGACAATTTTGAGTGACATCTGCAAGTTTGCCTCCAATGCTGTTGTGCCCATTTGAAGCATATTTTAAACAATACATAACTTTAATGTAAAGCAACCAAAATAACTGAAACTTTGAGGAATGATGGTACAAACATTGATATTTAAGTCAATGAAGTTTCTTGAAATTCTATTGATGTTGATAAGATTTTATAAAATTTGTATGGGTTCTGTTTTTTTGGGTCACCCTGTATTTGGTTTTCATTAAAAGTGTATGAATTTTGTCTGGTCTAAACTTGTTATTTAGTTTCAGTTGTGGCCAAAACTGTCCAAAATTTCAGCCTAAAGTAATTTACTGGAATTTCTAAACAATTTACTTAAAAGTTTTAAACAATTCTTGCTTTTAAGGTCAAATCTTACACAGTGTTGTCAAAAGCTTGTCATTATTGTGTTAATTACCTCATTAGTTGTTCTGCTGCCCAGACACAATGTTGTACATATTGGTACAATGTTGTATATTTTATGTTAAAAACACTTTTGTATATAAAGCTAGTATATCTGATTAAAAATTTGGTTTAGTTTGTTGTTAACATTTATTTTATTTAAGGCTTTACTTACCACAAGACAATTGCATTGTAAACAATAAAAATTTTGGTTTTTGTTTTAATTTATAAAATGGTATCATAAAAATTCTGCTTCCAGCTAGAACCACAATTTGTAGTTTTGGTTACCTATAGCAGAATTTTCCATGCTTTCTGGGCTATGGAACCCTATTTGCAAATCTTGTTTTTCATGTCCCAAACAAACCCAAAACAAGATGTTTCCTAAAAAAAAAAGATCTCCACTTTAACCAGTCTCGGGTTTCATGGTATGGGTTACTTTCCAAATATATATGTTTGACAAATTTAGTCATGTCATTGCTGATTCTAGTTTGGGAAACTCTGACCTATAGTTTCTTACAAAAGTTATTTTAAAGTTTTTGATTTTTTTTAGCATTTGCTTTTAACTCTAGTATCTTAAATTTCTAGAAATTTGTCATAAGGCTGCCGAAAACATAGCTTTGATAATATAAATGCTTCAAATTATAAATTTATCTTTTATGTTTTTCAAACTATGAACATCAAATTTTACTGCTCTTCTTAAATTTATAAAGACTTTAAAAATTTTTCAGATATATAATATGGTGCAATTGTTAAAAGTATAATGCTAGTCAAGTATTGAATAATTGTGTTGTAATTGAAATCTGAAAACCATTTCTAAAGTATACTCTACTACACAGAGGCGCAATTAGGGTGCTGGTTTGGAGATCATGTCAGCTCCCTTTTCCTGATGTCAGCTCCCTTGTGTGTTGATATGCAACAAGATAAATTTTTTGCACTGATAAGTAAAGTGACATTTTGTACCAACCTAGCTAAACAATTGCTTTTCGTTTTTCTTTCCTTAAAGGTAGAGACAAGCCTGTTCCTTTGGTGTTTTTATAGATACTGTGCTCTTTTCAGACATTGTCCAAGTTTTTAGCAAAATGTCTGAAAATTTTGAGCAATTTCAACAGCCCCCAAAAAAATTTAATTGGTTTGTACAAAATTTTGATGTATAATTGCATTTGCCATTTTGAGTACGTACTACATTCCACAAATATTTCATGTGATGCTTTAACATGATAAGCCTTGCAAAACACAGTGAATGAGTTTTATTGCCAAAACGAATGCAAAAACAGTTGCTTACATTTTACTGCATTTAAAAGGAAACTTGAAATTCTGGAACTTTTGTCAAATTTGCTGCTTGCATTTTGGATGTGGCACCCAATGCCCATTGCTAAAGCCCTGCCAATTGTCATTTTATTCCGAGTTTTTTTTATCTATGAAATATCTAGTTTAACATAATTTTTATTTTGACATCATAGACATATTACCTTACAACCTTAAAATAGTCAACTTAGAAACTTTTAGTATATACTGTAGTTTTTTTCTTATTATAACAATTTTTATGACATAATAATTTGACTAGTAAATTCTTCAAATTCTGATTGCCTTATATAATTTTGATTTTACAATTAATTTAGTAAAACCTGAGCATGTAAAAACTGAGATTTTACAATTAATTCAATTATGGTAGAAAAAGAAAAAAATTATTCCAGTGTTATTGTAATATTGAGCTTAATGTTATTACAAAAACAAAAAGATTGGCGGCATTACTTTGCTTTTTAATATTGAGCTACATGCTGCAGAAAAAAATTGCCACCAATGAGACACATAATGCCATTATGCAATGTTAAAAAATGTGATGGAACCCTTGCCACGGCAAAAAGCTTCTGTTGCTCCTGCGGAGCTCACTAAAGTAGGTGGTTGCTTGTAAAATTGCTAGAGGTTGGGGGCCTTTGCTTCCCATGCTTGAAAATATGTTGGAATTGTAATATCTCCCTTTTTTAAGGTTGGTTGCGCCCCTGGTACTACATAAAGTAGTTTATTTTATATTGCTTTCTGATTAATTTTTATTCTGTTTCTGTAAGTGTGAAAAATGGACCGACAAATTATTACCACACTGCAATGCAAACACCAAGTCAAGTTGTTGGAAGGCACGAAGAAATTTGACTAAAAGCCCTTTAATGAATGAGTTAGATGCAGAAGACATTTCACCAGAAATACAGGCAGCAGGTAAAACAAAACAGTTATTTTATGATATGCAAGCAAAAATTTTAAAAATAGAAAAAATTTTGAGAATATGGCCCCTATGAAACACATAGAGCTGGACAGAGGTGCACCCAGGGGGTTGATTTGGAAGTCATGTCAGCCTCTTTTTAAATATTTTTGTCAGCCCCCTTTTCACCTGATGTCAGTCCCCTTTGCGCGCTAATATGCAACTGATAAAACTTTTGTGGATAAGTGACATTTTATGCCAACTTAACTATAATAAGTGGTTTCCATTTTTCTTTAATAGTAACTTGAAGGATAGACACAAGCATGTTTTTTGCTATACTCCTTCAGTGTTTTTATAGACACGTCACACATATGCTGTGTTAAATGCAAAAAAAACTTGTTTTTTTGAATTGTCTCATGCTATCTATCTACATATTTTTGTTGCATCACAATACTAAATTTTTGCCACTTGCAGACTTGTTTGCTGCAACACAATCATTAATGTTTAAGTTTAGATAAAATTGCCAAGATCCTCAATGTACTTTTGATGATTTTTGTAACATTTTGCTTGAGATCCTAAAAGAGCCTAATCGACAGCTGTGGTTAAAAACCCATGGTCTATTTATTGTAGCAATTGATGAAAGCGCTTCACAAAACACACGTATTGAGGTTTAATCATAAATGTAATAAAAATATTGTCTAATTTTCTTGCGATTTTAAACTTTTGTACCACCAATCATCTGTTGAAATGAAGGTATTTATTCTAAGTAAACAATCAAGTCATTTATCTATTGACTTTAACCCAGTTCTTAATCATTAAACAGTGCAGATTAAAAAAGTTTGAAAATAACTGTTGTTGCCCAATAGGGGGTCTTCTTTCATTTCGGAAAAAATGATTGCACTGAAAAAAAAGGCAGTGGCTTTTTTGATCATTTTCATTTGATGCTTTTGATGTGTTTTGAAATATATCAAAATTACTTCGATTTTACAGCAGGTTTTTTTACAGTGCAGCATTGCTGTGGAATGCTTTAAAGGCACAAAATTCATGCTGTAACAGGAGTTTAAGAAAAAAAAAGGGAAAATGAAAACATTAACCAGACAGTGGAGAGAAGCAAGGCACCAGAAAATATTACATGCATGTTGTAAATCTGTATGATTATTCTTCACGATCACATAGTTTTATTAAAAAGAATGACATTTGGGCAATTTTGAATGACTTCGGAAGACTGATCGATTTTTATATAGGAAAGAGGACGTATATTCTCCTGAGCTTATAGTTGTTTGATGTTGCTCCTACCTAGAACTCATTGTGGGAAATAAAATAAAAAATAAAGCTAATGAAAAAAACACGACTTACTTGTTTTACTTATCTTTTTTTAAAAAACACTTAAATGATTTGCAGCACTACTTGGCTTTTGGTATTAAGCTTAAACCTGCAGAAAAGAATTGCTGCTAATGGGACAAATGACACCATCATGCAATGTCAAAAGACGCAATGGCACTAAGCATCGCACTTGTGTGCAAAATTTAGTAATAGCCTAGGCAGTTTGCAGAAAAAAAGATGTGAGAGGGTTGCTCCCCCACATTTGAAAAGATGTTGGAATTGTGTCAGCTCTCTTTTTTTGAGGCCGGGTGTGCCCCTGGAGTTGGATCTACTTTTCAAAACATATAACTGTGCTTATTTTTTCAGTCAATAAAATTATGTTAAACTTATAAAGTAATTTCTAATTTGACAGTATACAATAAGAGTGAAAATTAGGGATGCAAAAAAATTCAATAAAAAATTAATGACAAGGTAAGCATGCTTTTATTTTTATTGCTGTTTCGGCAAAAAAATAATTTATATTGTTTACTTAAAAAAACACAATCAAGTGGTAATTGTTGGCCAACATAGTATGAACTTGCCAGAAGAAATTGAAAAGCAATTATGCAACATTGTGCATTACATATTTGACTTCTATCTGACTGCCTGACCATGACTTCAGGTTTTAAACCTTGTTTGATTGATACAGAATGTTATATAAAAGACCCACTTAGTAAATTGGGGTTTCTGCAAGAAGTCACTGTAAGTGATTTTTGTTCATGAATCTAACCCGGACTCCCTGTGGTGCATATTGGTTCTTGAAGCAATCCTTTTTCACTTGTTTTTTTTATTTCATCCTGGTGCTATTGAAAGGGATTCCAGGTTAGTTTCACCAAAAAAAATTGTTTATGGTGACTTCTTGAAGAGACCTGTAAATTGACAAATTATAAATTTGCCACTTATTAAGTTTACAAAAAGTTTTAGCATTAAAAAGCAAAATGCCACTTTATTAATTCCATGTTTGATCCTGCTATCCATTCTATTTCTAATATTTGTTTTTGAACTGCTTGAAATTTTTAAAATGATAGTAAAGCAGTTCAAAAGAACAAAATTGCTTGCATAAAAAGTTCAACAGACAATATTTTTATTTGCAAATAAATTGCCTACTAGCATTTTCTAAAAAAAGGCATGAAGTAAGGTGTAAACAAAGCATTTCATACTTTTTAATTTGGAAGAGACAATAAGAGTATTGTTGTATTTAGTAAACAAACTGCATTTTTTGTTAAGCTTAATTTTCGTTGTGCCAATTATAAAATCAGATGCTTATTAAACTAAAAAATGTTTGATATGGAAGTGGATTTATAAAGCAGAGTCTGCTGTATGATAAAAATTTTTGCATCACCTATCTTTAATGTTTCATACTTTAATTTGTGTTGTTTAATGGAGAATAAAGGTAAAATTTTGTATTTTTAATATTTCTATGTATAGTTGCAGATTGTAGGTCACTTTTCCCTTGATTAATACCCCCAAAGTAATAACTCTACATCCACTCTGTGTCACCTCTTGTATTAAAGCATTTAAGAATAACAACAATTGTTGCATGCTATGATAATAGACCATTTGATGTCTTATAATATTTGCATATAATATTTGTATGTAATTTTATTGCCGGTATTCAATATGACTATCATAGAATGCCTTGGTTTGTTTGATACTATGCTGTGCTAAGATATTCAGATATTCAAACTATCAATTAGCTGACATGGTTATATGGGAAAGTAAATATTTTTATGTATGACCTTCAAGTGTATGTATGATCAAAAGATAAACTGTCTGATACCATGTTGCAATAATTCACTTAGCAATCAAGATTTATTGAACAGATTTTGGGGTTTATAAAAAATGTTTTTATCTTGTGGCTGAATTTTAAAAACCAGTAGAAATTAATTAATTTTTGGGTTTAGGTTTACTTGCTACAAAATTTATTGTTGCCATTCGTGAAGCATATCTTGTGTACAGAAAAGGAACTCCTTGTGAATTTTGTTTTGTTCCATGCCAGTGTTTTTGTCACAGCAATACACAATCAGCGGATTTTTGTCCTGACTGCAAAGCTATTCATGATAAAAAGAAGAAATTCAAGTATGTTTAACATAGAATCCATAATAAAGCAAAAAAAATTAAGATTGGCCATAAATATTTAAAAGCTACCTAGAATTTAGTTATCAAATAAAAAGTTTTTGATGATCTGAATTGCTTGAAGATTTTTTGGAAAGAACTCTGAGAGGTTTACTTATTATTTCCCATGCACTAAAATCAGGAAGCAATAGTACATGCCAAGAACATGGTTTTCAGATTATGAAAACCATGTTCTTGGCATGTACTAGTTGTAAATATGTTATTGAGATTTTTAAAAATGCTTTATAACAAATAATTATTTGTTAAAGTTTTGTCATCTGGTGGCTGTGTGACTAAGTAGAAGAATCTTGAAAGCAAATGTAGTAAAGAGAGGATGCCAAGAATTAGAGAGATATGAGAAATGAGCAGCTATAAATAAGAGAGGTTGCTGTTTCATTCATTTTGTTGGTGTTCTTGAAAAGCACTTTATGGCACTTCTTTTTGCTTGGCAATGCTAGCAAGCAGCTCCAAATTTCAGTTATATTACATATCATATATATTACAGTTATGTCCATATAAAAATTATAAAACCAAACAATAAAAAATTTTAACCTAACAACAATATGAGCAATATGTTGGGAACCCTTAAAAGTAAATTCTGGTAATTAATGTTTGCTCTAAGTTTAATAGTTCCAACATTCTTCAAGTCTGGAGGATAAGTACAAGACTATGGTGGTGATAAAAAAGAAAAAGAATTTTAGTTTATAGTAAAATTTAATTGCAAGCTTGTTTTGAAAATAGACGTACTAAAAATTTGATGTGCTTTTATATTAAAGTTAAAAATGTGAATAAAACTCTTGGCTATAAACCAAAATTGATTAATAGTGTTTAAGCTATTGAGTTAGCAATGGTTTTCACTAAGAGCCATAAAATAACTTTTTAATTAGATGATAAAGTTTTTAATTAGATGTTATTATAAGCAAGGTTGTGGATTCAAAGCTGCCAAAGTTGCATGTCTTAGGTAGAGGAGGAGTTGGAGTTTGTTTTTTTTTAATTTGGCAGAGTTGAAGTTATTTTTTTAGACTTGGTCGAATCGATAGCAAGATTGGCTTTTTAGATGTGCTGGGGTTGAGTTATTTTTGGAGACTTTATTTTACACTAAATTGGGTTTTGAGTTGGAGTCTTATGTTTTAAAGTAGAGTCAGAGTCATTTTTTTAGACATGCTAAAGTCAGGAGTTGGAGTCATTTTTTTAGATGTTCTGGAGCGGAATTTTTAATGGCTGGAAAAAATTTTTCCACCTCCCCAACTCTGATTATAAGTAACTATGAACTGATACAAAAAGCAAAGACACTATTAAATTTTTTTTATTTTATTGCAGCTATGCACCAGTTGAAAAAATAATAATTGATTTATTCCATCAAGTTCAAGTGGAATACAAAAATGATCCATATTCTGCTTTAGTCCTTTATGAAGCAATTTTGTCTGAGATCTGCACTCACTGCCCTGCTGATTTTAATCATGTCTTGTAAGTTTTGACAGTCTGAAGAGTTGTGCATCATGTGATGGTTATATTGATGTGTAAATTAACTTTTAAATTAAAATTAAATTCTTTATTTTCAGATCAAACTGCTCGTTGTGCTCAATTGAAAAAATACTTGAAAATGCGTTTTTTTACTCCATTTTTTGAAATAACAAAAACCTGTTTGTTAAGGATTTCTTTAGTTTTGTTACCCTGCATTACAGTCGACTGACATTGTTTCAAATTATATATTTTTCATGTTAGAAAAGAATAAAATGTGATAATTGTTAGTTTCAATGACTTCATTCAGTGTTTCCAACTTTTTTTCTGCAACCCAAATTTTAATAGTAAACTTATTTAACATATCTCCAAAGTTAAAAACATTTTTTGTTGGTTTTGAACAAAAGCAACTTTCACGGTCTATAGCAGTGGTTCTCAACATTTTTAAGCTTGCAGACCAGTAATATTTAAAAAAAATTTTGCAGCTCCTAATCTTTTTAAATGTTTGACAAGATTGTAATAAACACAATAAATCGATAAAAAATTTTCATTAAAACAAAAGTAAACATTTAGCATTCAAAGAACTCTCTTTAATGTAAATTTTTTTGCTGTTTTTTTGATAAAATAAATGTAGTAAACATGGATCTATTGAAGTTTTTCAATGGCAAAGCCAAGGGCACCAAAAGTGGGGAGGGGACACACTGCCAATGAGGCAGTAATTTACAAGAAGGTACATGATTATAATAATGTAATAATGACAATTATAATAATAAGGTATGTGCTTTTAATAATAATAATAATGATAATTTACAAGAAGGCACACTTTTGCATGAAAGATGAGATGGTGGTTTTGCACAGCCATACTCACACACAGTGCCTCAAAAAGCGTTAAATGAAATACTCGGTCACAAATATAATAATTGATAATCTTTACTGTTTTGATCGTAACGCCATTTAATTCAGATGACAGTTTCTGGGCAGCCAACTGTTTGCAGTGAATTATGCAATGTATAGGCAGCAGAATTTTGTTGGCAACTTTTCTTATTTTTGCAGTTGCACTTGAATGACAACCAACCATGCTGGCAGCTCCTTCTGTACACAATCCTACACATTTTCCCCAATCTATGCCTTAATCTTGCATTTAATTATTAGTATACACTTCTACTTCTGAATTGTAGGGTCTCCTTAAAGTATAAAATTGGAATACATTGTTGTGAATTGGCAGAAAAGCTAATACAAACCAATATTGGTTTGTGAATCAGTGGTTGAAAACTACTGGCCTGTAGCATCATCAAAGCATGGTATTTAGTTTTACAAAGCTTTCTGAGCTGCTGTAATTGTCATCACAAAAAAATTAAAACGTTTGAGTTGCAACTGAGAGATCAAGAAAGCATTAAGTTTAATGCACCTGTTTTTTCCATTATGTAATAATTTGTTGCCTTGCACATATCAATGTATTTGATAATACCATTAAAATTTTTTTGATTTATTTATTCAAACAGAAAGGAGCAGAATGGTCAGTGACTGACCAAATGCTCTTATTCTACTATTATAATATTGTATCAAGCAGTTTGAGTTGCTGTCAGGGCTTTGGAGCTAGAGCTAGGACCTGGGAGTGTTAAAGTCAGGCTTTTTTAGAGGAGCTGGAGCCAATTGTATAAAAAAAATAGCTATAGCTCCAATTTATTTCATGAAAGTAGCATACACAGTCACAGCTTTGCCATCGTCACAAGTTGGTGTGAAGAGGCTATTCTCTGCACTGTGCATTATATGCTTGAAACTGAGAACTTCAATGAAAGAAGACCTATTAGAGGCAATCTTTCTCTTTTGCACCATTGGTTGTGGAAAACTTTATGCTTAAGACTGCATCCTGTTCAAGAAATAAATGGTTTGAATTCATTGCATTGAATTTTGCAGTAGTGCAATTAAATGAGTGAAAATTATAAAATTTTAAATTGCACAAACATGCTTAAACTTAATTTTTTTAAAATGGAGCTGGAACCATGATCATCGTCATCAATCCAGTTTTAATGTGGTTTAATCCTTAGTGACTGAAGGTGGCTGGATGCATCCCACTACTTCTGCAACCTTTCTTACACCTTCTCTCCACCTACATCAATCTGCCACATCTTTCCTTAAACCAATTCTTATGTTTCTTCAACTTGTTTCCTCCATTTCATCTTCAGTCGGCCCTGTTTACATTATCCATCCACTTTATATTTTCATTTCCTTCATCAAAACATCTTCCTCAGGTCTTCTCAAAACATGACCATACCACCTCATACCATTCACCCTTGCCAACTTATCTGCTGCTTCCTTCAATGCCAACATATCCATTAGCTCCTCTGTATTCCTCTTGTTCACCAACTTTATTCTGCACATTTCCCTCACCATAGATCTTTCTGCTCTTCTCAAAATAGCTACCTCATTTTCTCTCAAACACCACGTTTCTCTTCCATATAACATAACTGATTTTACAAAGCTTTTATATATCTTTTTTTTTCATCCACAAAAAGAATCTTTTTCTAAAGAATATCTCACCACACTTTCTGAATTTCTTGGTATCAAAGAGCTCCAAAGCTGGAGCTGGAGCTACATTGGGATAAAAGAGAACTATGGAGGTGGAGCTGAACCTTTGATTTTTCTGACTGGATTTAAAATGAATACAGACAATTCCAATTAATTGCAAAGCCAACTTTTTTAGCTTTTCATGTAAATAACTAGAATATGCATCTATTTGTAATTACTAAACAACCAAATAAAAAAATTAGACAGACTGAGAGTTTTAAAAAAGCAACCAAAATTTAATCTAACTTGTAATTTTGCATCCTCATTGGAATCATCAATTTATAAAACTGAACGTTTGTGTTAATGTCCTGGAAACTACATATTTTAAGAACCACAAGTTGACTACAAAAAGTTACTTATATTTTCAAATCTTGTTTTTTATTTACCTGCTAGCTAACCAGCTTTTAAACTTTTTAAATAACAGAAAAATGCCGTCCAATCCCAACTTAGAAAGCCAGTGTAGAACTCCTCGGCTGTTGACCAAATGCTTTGAAATGGAATTCGTAAAACTTTTTACTCGCAATGAAATACATGTTAGCTTCAAAAAAAAATTTATTGCATGCGTCACCGACGCTGTGACTCCTTTACAAATCAACACTTTGCTGAAGAGGTATTTTTATTATTTTGACTTTTTGAATCGCCTGTGTCATCTTGCCAAATTGACGTATCTCTTTTGGTTTTTTAGTTGTTTTATGTTTCAGCATGTTTTACGTAAAATCTAAACTTCTCTAAATCTAAACTGTCGCCGAAATGTCGTCCTTGCATTGTACATGTTTTTTTTGCACTGTGTAGAAAAAAACTTCTTTTCAGTATTTAAAAAAAAAAAAAAAATTAAAGTATACAAAAAAATTTCTAGAAATAAAATAAAACCATATCAAGGAAATGCATAAAGCCTTTTTTCTAGATTCTTTGGATTAAGACATTGGAACGACTTGCTTTTAAGAGCTGTTCTCAGCGGACAAAACACATCTGGGAAAACCAAAGGCGATGTGCTGCAAGAAGACGCGCTCGTCGTGGAAATGCGGGTGAAGAAATTGATGAAAGATAAAAGGTTTTTTCGAGTTTGAGTGCTCGGATGGTCTAGTTTTATATCGCCTTTTTAAGTTTTCTTGGTTTTTTCAAAAAAAAGCTTTTGTTGCCGTCTTGTTACGAATTAAAATCAAATTACCCGAGAATTTAAGCAAAAAAAAGAAAATGTTATCGTTTTCAAATTGAAAGCTTTTAAAACTTCTCTTGGACGAACTTAATATTTTTCAAGAATTTTTCTTTATTTAAAATTGAAATTTTTTTATTTAGCTTAATGAAATGTGTTTATGCAAATAAAAACATCTCGATAAGTCACCGACCCACATTATCTGAGCTTGCTAATTTCGATTGAAATTGTAAATGCATTTAAAAAAAAGTTGGTGGCAGCTTAACATCTTTTATAACAAATCTGTTGTGCGAAGTTTGGCCAGTAGCGACGTTGTAAATGACTTTTAGCATATGCCACTTTAACCAAACAATTTCTTATTTGCCCATGTAAAGTTAGTTCGTCCTTTGTGCGAGTGCGCTCGGCAGCTTTGAATGCCGCGATCGCGTCCACTTTGTTGCTTCTCATGGAAGATGTTTGTAGATTTCTAGCCGTAGCTCGTTATCTCAATGTCGTTAAACTTAGCAAAGCGGGACACCACAAATTTATGGATGGAATTCCTTTTAAGTGAGTGATTACAAAAGTTTTTATTTCAAGCTGACCTACTTTGGAAATTTATCGTTTTCTCTGTGAAAACCTCCACAGTTCACAAACTCGCGTCATACGTACTGAATCTTGTTTCTCGGCGGACGGTTTGATAAGTGTGCTGATTACTTGCATTTCAACTTGTTATGATTTTATGGTTCTTTACGCCCGAAAGTCACGTGGCAGAAATTCGAGCCCTTAAAAAAGTTGGGGGCGAGGAGTTTCCCAGGCAAACTCTGTCGCTCTTCAAATTCATCCGCCCCGACCAACACTCGACTTATTTCCGAAGCAAAGAACAATCGATTGAACAAAAGTTGTTAAAGACTAACACAAATTTGACATAATTTTTTGCTTCCTATATTGATGCGATCTACAGGTTATTTGTATTTGCAGTGTGATATAGGGTTGCCATGTTCGCCTTTTAAAGGCCAAATCTGAGAAATTTGGACTTTTTTAAAGGTGTGTTTAGCTTCCAAATTTAACGTTTGGCCTTTTGGCCTTTTGTATAAAGTAAAATCTCATTCTTAAAAGTGGGAATTTCTGTTTAAATATTTCAAGTTTGTAACCAGAAGTGTTAGAATTTGTATTGTTGACTAAATCTTTAATCGTTTTCACCTTAAATTTGGGACATAAATAAAAATTTTGGACTCTGATTAAAACTGATGACCTTTTTTTAGTCTTCACCTTACATTTCGGATAAAAATAAAGGTTTTGGATGCTGATAGAAATTGATGATCTTTTTTTAATCTTCACTTTAAATTTGGGTCGTTAATAGAGAAAAAACACTTAGGCCTTTTTTGACAGTCTATTTGGCCTTTTTTTAAAGAAATTGGTCTGGCAACCCTGGTGTGACAAGGAAAGTCGTAAACATCTTAAAGTATAACTAAATGAACTAATTTATGAAAGTAACCCGAAAGCGACCCCTTTGACTCCCGAGAAATTCGTTAAACTTACGTCGGTTTAATGCTTTTAAATTTTATTGAATCCTGATTACGATGCTTCGTTTCCGACAGTCGATCATTTGCTGAAACAATTTTGTAACACCTTCATCAAAATCAATTCTTGTGTCGACTTGCAAAAAGATTTCGTTCCTGTGCGAAACTTATTAAGCACGTCCAACAAATTTTTCAGTGCTGCCATCGAAAAGTGGATGCTCGAGAGCTTACTGATGCGCGGCAAGTTTCGCGAAGCGTGCGTTCGTTTCCTCAACAAGCTGAACGTCGCTCGATGTTGGACCGCGAGCCACATGCTCGGAATCCTCTCGCTGATGTCAGGCAAGGGTTTGCCTCCTGGAACGACGCTGGTCAACTCGTACAGATCGGACAGTATGCACTTGTTGCAGGCGCGAAAATTTGGACCCAAATAACGCTGCCCTTTCAGTGCCATCGACCTACGAAATCGAGGGCGTCGACAAGACCGTTCTTTTGCATATCTATCTCGTCTTCTACCACATCACCACCCATGCTAAGCTCGATTTCTCTTATCACCTCTGGCTTGCTTCGTACGTGAACAAAGCGAAGGTTGAATACGAGCAGCAATTCGAGCTCGGATGGATTCGACAAAGCGACGCCCTGCTCGCGCTGGCTCGGAGCGCCTACAACAATCCGACATTCGTAGCGACACCCAACACTCTCACTCCGATCTGCCCCCAGGCGGCCGTGGTTCTCTGCACGTCTCTTCTGACCGATTTTTTTTCATTAAATTCTGTTGATTTAAAACTATTATCTGAAGTCGTTCCGCTGTTTAAGGTGAATACGATAAACAAAATTCTGCCGTTTGTAACGTAGCTGGGGTAGTTTGTTGTGCTTCCTTGAGCAACCATTAAATGTCTTTGTTTTTTTATTTTCAGTATAACCAGTGGGGATTGCTATCTTTTTTCTTAAATCCAACTTTACTGAAACGCGGTAAACAGACCGTGTCGAAGTGCCTCTTCGACTGCATGAAACACAGCAAAGCAGCATTATATGAGTTCAATAAATCTTCGATTTTAGGGTAAGAAAATCTACGCGCTTTTGTGAAAAACCACCTCTGTAAAAAGGCTCAGATAAAAAAACCGTCGTTTTTTTCCACTTTCGAGTTCAATCGAGCTTTCGTTAATAGCTTGACCAAACCCTACTTTATTATTTTGCAAAGCGGTTCTGCTTATCAAGCGAGGTTTAATAGTACCCGCTACCAAATTTTGTCATCGCCCAAGATACTAAAGCAAAACCAAGATACTTTTTGTTTTCAGTAACAAGTTAAAATTGGAAAAATAATGAGATTAATGCAGTTCTGTGTTTTCCGCTGCGAGTTCAAAATGGTCCGCTTTCCGCTTGCTTTTTCCGCAAAAATTTTTAATGTAAACCAAGCTAAAATGTTGAAGTATTTCAACTTCAGTAATTTTCCGCTAAGCACGAAGAATTTTGCGCTTTGGCGGCATATTTCCGCTTTTAATGTGAACAGCCTTTCCCTTTTTTCCTTTTTTCGGCCTTCCCGCCACATCCTTTGCTTTTTCGCAAACGCTTTCAATCTCACCAATCTGAAGTTAAGCCTCGAAACAATTTTGGCTAACACGATTAATGTTATTATTTTCATCTATTCTTATTCTTCAGACTCGCAAGAAAGCGTAAGAGACGCTGTACTTGGGGAACCGTCGAGTGACTACCCCAACCTGCTTCAAGATATTTTTATCTGATTAAAGATTTGTATCTGACTTTTCAGTTTTTCGAGATATGACTGAAATTTAGAGCTGCTTGCTAAGAGCACGAAACAGTAGAAGGGCCGTAAAGTGTCTTTTCCAAAGACGCGAGCCATGGCCATCCGTGTCGGTAACGTTTGCCATCGATACGGCGTTCTTGATCATTCGACCACGCTGCCGAGCGAAACGACCCATTGCTTTGAATTCCGCATAACTGGACCGCATTATGAATAACTGGTTCATCCGAAGTTTTGTTCGAAACTTTAGAATTCGTACTCTAATGCAATGTGTATAAGTTTGTTCTAATTGTACATCGAAGGGATAGTTTATGTTAACTTTTTTTGCTTTTTTGTCGGTGTGGATTTTTTGTTTTCCTTCTAGTCTTGATTTGTTCATTTTGTTTAATCGCAAAGTAAATGGCATTCGTTTGTTGATTGACATTTTTTTGTTTCGTAGGTTCTTCGCTGCTGGGTCATTTACAGACATTTGCACGTTTATGAGCCTGTGGGTTTCACCGAGCTGGAAAAAGAAAAGTCGATTTTTTATAGGATATTTTTTACATATCTGTTCCGCTTATGCCGCAAGGTCTTTCTCTTGTTTTTGCTATGCTGAAATCGAAGTTCCTTTACCGATGACGTGTTAATGAATTCGGGACCTTTTGTAGATTAATCGTTGAACTCTTACTAAAACGTCGGTTCCTGGAGAAATTCTGCAACGAATTGTTCCTTGATATCATCCAAGTATTTTCCTTGAAGACTCTTGAGGTAATTTGCAATTTTACTTATGGCTGTGTTTAAATTATTGTTTGATATATCGTATTTATTATGTTGAAGTAAAATACTTTTTTAGTTTTTCGGAGCTCTTTGTTTTTTTGTACCACACGAGTTTAGTCAAAATGCTTAGTTCTTTTTGCTAAATATTTCGTTTTTCTGCTTTTGCAAATCCTTCAATATTTTTACCAAAGAAAGTTCTTATATATTTTAAAATATTAAAAAAGTTTTTCGTAAACTTTCATGGTCAAGCCATTTTAAGTTGAGATTTCTTATCGTTTTTTTTACAATTAGCTTAAAAAGGGAGCGATTGTAGTAACTGATTCTTTTGTAGCACTTTAAATTTAGACGAAATTTAAATTCAAATTGCGTGCAATTATTACTTTTCTATTTTTAATTTTCGCATAAGGCGCAGTAGTGGTCTTTTGTAGCTGAAAAATATCGCCATTCAATTTGCTGTCGTTCAAAGATTTAGCAAAGTACTGCGCATGCGTCAAAAATGAAAGCTCGCATACCAACCAAATAGCCCTGTAGCGCTGCTTTAATATTGGATACCGTGTTCATTTCGCCGGTTTATTTGCTGGGATTTTTGCAAAACGCGATTGCGCATGCAAAGCTGAATTGTATACATCTTGCTCAGTTGCGGTTGGAGTGGATAGAGCACGTTGGAGTCATAGCAAAAGTCTGTTGTATTATCGACATCAACAACATGGACTGGTGCTTCGATGTTGTTCATGATCCTGTTACCAAAGCTGCCCGGGTCGCTGAAGTATTCGGATTTTTCCTTCAAAAATTTAAAACGTAAACAGCTTTTTCGCTTTTTATTCGATGCTGCGCAGCGGCCTAATGAATTTGATCTTTTTTTGTCGAACTTTTTTCTGCTTCAACATGGCATTGATCAAGCTTGCCTGTTTTTATCACGTGTCGTAACACAAAATTAAGTTTCGACTGCCAATGACAAATATGCTATAACCCTCGAGATATATTTGAATAAATTTCTCAAAGCAACATGTTTACTGTATTATTACCGCACAATGCGCCATCAAATCGGGACAACGCCAGAAGCGTTCAACTTGGAGCAACCATCAAGAGTTTACTTTATGGTTTCGGAGATTTTGCGATGTTATTGTCCAGTCTTAAAACGTTTTGACTTTTAATCTAAAATTAACTCGCGCTTCAGTCCGAGCAAGCCGATTAATAGGTTGTTTAAAAACAACTTTAGAAAAACGCTGTCGTCTTCCGAGGTGGCCGGCCTCTTCGAACAAGCAATCAAACATTCAAATGGGCTTGTCATCGATACGATCATCAAGGAGTTCACTTCGACGCACTATTGCTCCAATTTAACTATTCGCTTGCTTATAGACAAGGTATTGTTGTATTTTATTTTAGGCAAATTTTTTATGATGCTATTTTTGTGGATTCTCCTCCAAGGCTGATTTTGGGAGAAGCCATCCTATAATCTTCTTATGCAACCAATCTAGACTCTCACTTTTGGATGACCACGGCCGCTTCGAAGAGGTTCTTCCACAGATTAGTGATGTGGTGTTGTATTTGGTCCTTTAATGTAATTAAAAAATTTATTGGTCTTTTGTGCGAGTGTGCCAAGCAAACTGTGGTAGGCGAGCAGTCTAGAAAAAAAACTGTGAAAAGATGTAAGACATTTTTCATCAAAACTAATGGGTAATTTTCACTCATTTCTTTCCTGTGTGATTTTTGCTGGGGGGAACTTCTTCGTCTGATGGAAAACAAACTTTATGTTGGTTTTCGTTAAATGCTTTAAACTTTAACTGTGTTCCTTTTAAACGTTTTTGAATTTTTCTTGTTTTTTGAAGATACTCGAAATTCTCAATTCATTCGAATTTGATTCGACGATGACGAAACATGACGTAATCGCGATTTGTTCTCAATTAATCGTCAACGACAGTCTCGGCTGGCTTGTATGTTCTGCTTGCTCCCGGAAGGTAACTCATAAGATATTCATATTGCGTAATCTGCAATAAGATCGTTGCGTCACGGAATAGATTTTTTTGTAATTGTGGTGTAAACCGCAAATTTAAAGTTTTTTGGCTATTAAATTTTCAACTCAAACCTACATCAAGCTACAGCGTCGTGATGAGTCATCACGAGGACAAAACAGGCCCGTTGATACTTGCTTGTTGATTGTCATGACCATTGTTACTTGTATACAAAGCAGCATTTTTCCGTTTTATGCTTTATTATCATTAAGGTATAAAAGTTTTAAAAGAGGAACCAAAAAAATAAATAGAAGAAAAGCAAAATTTGAGAAAAAGAAAAAAACAACATCAAACCTAAAACATGAAGATATTTAGAAAAAGAATAAGCAGTATGATAAAGAGCATGGCTGCAACGCCTCATGCGAGTAGAAGTAAGCGGAAAAGTTAAGACTACAGGACATAAATCAACTAGTTGGCGACTAGATAGCTTTAATGATCTAGGCGGCAGTAATGTAGTCGAGACCACATAATTCGAGACCGAGATCGAAACCGGAAAATTTCTAGACATAAGGTTCGAGACCGAGACGAGAAACTACCAAGATCGAGACCAGAATATTTTTTGTAAAAAAAATTAATTTTATTAATGACATTAATTTTTATTTTTCCAAAAATCCAAAGTTACATTTCAAATAAACTAACATCTCCAGCATGTTACAAGAAGGCCGTATGTGGTCGCATGATCAAGCCGCCTGCACTAAAAATCCGCTCAACTGGAGCAGACGAAGCGAGAACGTACAAGGCGTGGTTTGCGACTTTGAAAAGAGCAGAATATTCTTCAAATTTTTCTTTCCAAAAATCCAAAATATTTGAAGGCAACACAGTCATTGTTAAAACTTCTTTCAAGTATTTTTTTAGCTGTACTTTTGGTGTTGGATTTGTGTTATTGATTGTTTCTCGCTTGCAGTGCTGGATATTCAAAATTAGGGGCCCGAGGCAAAGATTTCTAAAACTTGATGTTCTCTAAAAAAAAAAAATATGGCTTTAATCTCGTATTTCCCTTTTTTCTCCCAAAATCATGGTGATCTGTATACTTTTTGCTATTTTTCTCCCAAGTCATGGTGATCTCTAAAAAATAGAAAAAAAAGATCTTCACTTCGAATCGATCTCACTTTTTGCTATTTTTCTCCCAAAATCATGGTGATCTCTAAAAAAAAAAGTTCTTCACTTCGAATCAAACTCCTATTTCAACTTTTCGTCCCAACTTTAAAATGATCCCTAAATTACCATCTACAGCAAAATGAGCCTATATGAGGTATTTTCGAGGGGGCCTCTAAAAAAAGGGGCCCCGAGGCAACTGCCTCATTCGCCTCACTCAATATTCCACCACTGCTCGCTTGTTTATATCTTTTGTAAAAATGTTTGGGACCTCTGGCGGGCAAGAATCACCAACTGTATCCGCTGGAAATTAACTAAACCATTTATTGACTATGTTTACTCAAAACTTTTACGAAGCAATAAAAGGCTTTCAATTTCATTTCACAAGGGGAATTGTTTATGGTGAAGAAAGCAGTAAATCATTATCACCACATCAAATAACAAAAATATCAAAAAATGTCCGGTCTCGAGACCAATTTAAAAAAGTACGAGACCAAGACCCTGAAAATTGGTTTCAAGACCTTCATCACTGCTAGGCGGCCTGGACGTAAAAAAAAAAAATGTTATCAGGCCTGAAAGCCTTTTGTATGTATCTGGTAAGGAGAGCAATCGGGTCGTAGCTAACGGGAAAAAATTGCTTTAAAATTATATGTGCTTAGTAGACTAACAAAAATGGAATAATGTGTCTGTGAAAATTTGAGAAAATAGAATAATTCAATCAGGTATCTTATGAACAAATACATACCTGATACTGAAAAAGATATCTAAATAAAGTACTAATTTGTACACGCATTTATAGGCTAAGTAAAGATATTTTTAAGAAGGTTTATGCAAGCCGAAAAGGGTTTATGTTAAATTTTTTTTTAGAAACATTAGTAACTGCTTAGTAAAGTTTTTTTTTATATAAATGAGAAAGATATGTTTACTGTTATCCTAAATTATATGTTGAAACGTGGCAAAAGAGTCATTTTTTATAGCTTTACTTGTTACTATTTCGTTTGCTGTGTGTCTTTACTAAGTCGCTTGAAATTCTTAGATGTCTTTTCATTGGGAAAACGTTTGGATCGCATTGAATAAAAATGAATTGAAGGATTCACTGATTTACCTCGTCGATCAAACTTTGAATGTTTTCTCTGCAGTAAGTTGAAGAGAAACAAACTTGGTCGTTAACGGAACCGTGTTTGAATGAACATATTGCGACCCACCTTGCTGTGTAAAGATTTTAAATGATTAACCAATAAGCGTAATACTAAAGTCAAAAGCAAAAACTTTTAAGTGTTAATATTTTTATGTTCATATACTTTGTTAAGTTTTGTTGTTGATTTCGAAAGCGACTTAAGGGCCGCCATTATTTGATTACTGATAAATAACAATTTTAGAGGGCTCAAACTGTCATTGCGTTGCTTAGTCTGGCTCATTGCCAAATTGTTGCCCCGCGACAAAAGTAAAATTAAATGAAACAAAGTGCTTATATTACAGGTAAATAGTTTTGAAAATCATTTATATTAACATTTTGCCACGCAACCGACCAAAATAGCGTGTTCCAAGAGAAAAGCTACGAGAAAGCAGATATACTTTGTTTGTTGCCTCAACTGGTTTTGGCCTACGTTATTAAATTCGGTCCAACAAGTAAATGGTGCTTTTCGTGATTTCCACCAACTATTTTGTTTAGTACATGAGGAACAGATGTATTTGTTCTCTGCAATTTTCTGTACCTAATAAAGTTTATTCTCTAAAAATGACATCAATTAAAAAGTATGGAATTGCTCATGCATCAAAATTATTGCTTCAAAAACTTATTTCTCCAGCTTATGTCTGATCTAGCGGTGATCGAAAAGGGCGATATCAACCAGCTAATAAAATCAATGCAAGCCTTCCTGACAAACGTGGTTTTTATGGCGGTGCGTGCTTGTCGATTCGACAACGAGAAGCTGAAGGAACGATTTCTGTCGGTGCGCGACAAAATTCAGAACATCTCACTGTCAGCGTTAGTACTTCGGTGCAGTACGAAGAAGACCACTTAACGATCGAGATTCTGTTTTTTCAGCATTTATCTCGATCTTGTTCAAAAGATGTTTGCACCTTTAAATCAGACAAATGATGATACGGACGCTGCAACCAACTCGTTGCTACTCAACGACGCGAACGCTGATCTGCAGATCGAGTCGTTTTCTAGACCCCCGATTTCACTTGATTTCTGCATTGAGAAAGTAGAAAATCCGATGTGCGATGCCGACACTCCTTTCAAGTTGCCGAACACAGAGTTTCAATTTGCGGCTGCTCATTGCAGCTCAGACGAGAACAGTAGAATTCGTGGATCATCTTTCGCGACTAACAGGAGCCAATTAAAACCAGCTCCGAAAAGTTTAAAAACAAAAAAAGTCTTGAAGCGGAGAAATGCATTGCAGAGTTCGACTAAATCCATCGATAACAAGAAAGCCAAGTCTAGTAAGATTTCTATTGATGAACGCTTGTTGAAAACAAGCGTTCCACCGAAGTCGGAGAACACGCGGTCACACGACAAAAGTCATGTGTGTTCTGCCTGGAACATTCCCTCGTTTATAAAAATACCTTCAGACTTTGACATGCTAATCCCGTGCTACGTTCATTTGAGCTCGATTCCTCAAGTAATGATAGAGAAAATTAACAACTTTCAACCTGATCTAGGTTTAGAAGCACTGTACGTGTAAGCATTTGCAAGTTTATTATTTTTTTTATATTGATTCAGTTTGGATTGTTTTTTCTTCAAAATACAAGCTTTAATACTACCGGCGTCTCGCCGAAAGGCTGTTTTCATTTTAAATTTTCAACAAATCGACCAACACTGTAGTAGTGTTTGTATTCGTGGAGACGAAAATGAAAACAAAAACGGAGAATTGCTTTTTTAAATTTCGCAAAAACAAGTGACGCTAATTTCGTAAAAACAGAAACGAAGTAAAAATCGACCGGTGACGTAAAGGTCGTCGTTGATTTTCAGTCGCCGCGGACATTAGTGTCTAGATCGGGCGTGCAATCTCGTGTTACAGCCACATCACTTTTAAAACCACTAGTTTACAGCCGCGTGCAGACTTCCGTTGTTGAAGGCGATCTGATTGCAACACACCCGTCAGAGAAGGCACCAAAGCTGGGCTCCTGAACGGTTAGGTTGTCCTTTTGCAATATATCTTCATCTCGCCTCAAATTTGTTTCTGCAAACGTAGACCAAAAATAATAAAACGCTGTTTATTTATCATCTTTTAACAATTTCCATTTAACCAAGTTTCTTTTAAAAACGATTTTAAAAGCCTACACATGAAGAAAAAAATAAGTCCAAATGGGACGAATTTTGCAATAAAACGAGTGAAATTAAAGGCGAAGCGGAAGAACTCTTTTCCGGCAGCAGCGATTTTACGCGTATAAAGTTTTTAAATTTAAATTCGGCTGATGAAGGCGTATTTTTTTCATCAAAGCTTGCGGAAAATGTGACAAGTGAACATAACACACTTTTGGCAAGTCCAAATTGTACGGTATTTTAATGTACCTTGGAAGGCCCCAGTTTTGGTTTACGGTGTAATAAGAGGTTTTGCTCTTGGGGCCTGGTTTTCGTCGCTTTGAAATTTCCCACTCTGGCGAGGCCGGACTCTTGGAGGAGTTCTTCGGCTGTTTGAGGAAGGTTTTATTCCGCCCGACCTGTTTCATTCGACTCAGAATCGTTCTCTGCTTTTTGGACATAAGCAATCCTTGATTGACAGGTCGCTTGGTCGGCGGGGCGGAATAGACTGGTTCGCTCTGAACGACTTTCTTCTCTGGCGCGGTCGAGGTCGACTCGACGTCGCTTTTGCGTCGTAACACGAGAGGCGGGATTTGGTGATCGGAATCACTGTCCGAGTCGCTGTCGGATAAAGCGGGTTCGCCTAGGTTCGAAAATATGTTTCGTTCCTGGCGGGGCGGCGGGGGAATCGGAAGTTTTGTGTGGGGTCGCTCTTTTTGTTGTGCCTCTTTCGCTCGCTGATGAGGTTTCGGGGGTTGCGGGGTCAAATCGTCGACCGATATTTTGCTTATGACCGCACGATGGTGCGATTTGGCAGGAATAATTGTTTTAAGTTTATTGCTACGAATTGGCGTTTTTATGACTTCACTCGGTGGCTTGACGCTAAAAGAGTCTTCGACGTTTTTATGAATTACGGTTTTGAGACGAGGACGCTTTATTTCGATATTGTTCTCTTCGACCACGCTCGGCTTCGAACACGCGTCACTTTCATTGTTCTGCTTCGTCGGCTGTTTGATGCTGCTGCTGCTTGTTTGATTAGCGACAACTTTAGGGGAGCTTTCCAGTTTTTTTCGTTTTAGTTTCTTTTTTTTCTTTTCTGACTCAGGCTTTTCGCTCGTTGGTTGCTCAGCCGCTTTCACTTCGCCGGTGGTCAGCACTTCAAGCAGCGAAGTGTAACAAAAGCGGCAACTGTAGCCTTTTAAATCTTGATTCACTTGATTGCAATTGGGACACTGAATGTCAACCGATTTTCTTGAATGACACTTTGAACAACGGAACGACGACGACATCGGATCGCCGCATTGTTTACAGCAAGCTGTAGGAGAGCCAATAGGCGACGAGACATTTTTTTCGGCAGATCCCCTGGCAGGAGTCGTTTCAGTGTTCGTGGAAAGACGAGATCTGTTAATGGTCAGCTTCAGCGGCGCTTGGTTGTTGTCGTTTGGTTTTTCGTTAGCGCGCTCAGGGGTAGGAAGAGAGTTTGAAACGTGAGGCGTTGATTCGGATGTTGAAGCGGAAGACGAGCCGACAGGCGCTGCTCTACTAACGTCAGCGGCGGACGTCGTTTCCGGTCCTGTGGTCGACACAGGTTTTGGTGCTGGCACCGCTAAATCGACAGGTCCCACTAAATCAACAGGTGGCGAGGGGTCGTTACGAACGACAGCCGGGTGTAGTTTACTTGGAGCCGTGAGGTTTTCGGGTTCGTTTTCTCGTTGTTCGATTGGATTGCTGCGGACGCTCTGTTGTTCACGTTGGCTTTGGATGTCGTTGAAAACGGAACGAATAATGTTCACGTAATCTCTGCATAAACAAAATATTAAGAATTCAATTGAAGTTGAATTCCAGTATAAATTATTACAAAAACACCAAAAGGTAAGAAAAAGAGAATTTGGTTGTTTGTAAAGGGTGGTTATTGTATTAAATAAAATAACGTGAATAAAATAAATACAGCCATCAATGCCCATCAATAACTCAACTTTTATTATTATAAAATCACAAGTTTATTGTAAGTGCAAGACATTTGTTTGCGGTAATTAAAAAACTTTTGATCTCTATTTATCCTCCTGACTCGCAGGAAAGCGACGGAGGCGCTATACTTAGGACACGCAATACCCCGACCTACTTGCGGAGATGCCAAGATATTGCTGTTCACTGGAAATTTTTTTCTTGGCTTTTCAGTTTTAAAGAGATATAACTAAAATTTAAAACTGCTTTTAAAAACCAGCAAGTAGGGAAAAGTGTTGTAAATTGTCTTTTCCAAGGACGCAACATAATGGCGCGACTAGGTTTCGAGCCCAGACCGTGTCAATCACAACCACGGTGCTCTAACCACTCGACCACGCTGCCGACTTTATTCAAATCAAATATTTTTTACACTTGTTCTTAACACAAAATACAACAATAAGATCTGTAACTTTTTGTTGTAACGGAAGTAAATTAATCGAAAACTCACTGTTGCAATTGTGGATTGGCGACGTAAGTAGCAGTGTGCAAGATCGTTCTCTTCAATTTCTCAAGGTCAAAGTTGCATTGATTTACCAAAGTGTTGACAATGTTGCTGATAAAAGTGTTTAAACAATGAAGAAGACGCTCAACGTCCGCTTTTTCTTGAACACAAAGTTCTTTCATCCACTAAACAAGAAATGCATTAATCACAAACATGATTAAATTATCACATAATTGAGAAAATTGTAGATTTTAAATGTCTTCGATTCATAGCCTCTTGGCTCTCAAGATCCGTTTCCACTATGAGCGTGGAACAGAGTATTCTTTTTTTGTTTATTTATTTTTTGCTTTAGCGAAGCAAAAAAAGTCAATAAAAGAAACAAAGAATACTCCATTCCACGCTCGTAGTGAAAACAAGCCTTATTCCAAACATGAATTAAGCAGCTTACCAAAGTAAACTGTTGAAGGATGACCTCGACAAGGCTGTACAACTTGCTCGTCATTCGGATATCGCAGAGACACGTCAACACTCCCATCCATTTCTCGGGCATCTGTATTTTAGGCGAAGTGAATGAAACGTCGATGAAAATTTTGCAAAGCAATCCACTCGAAACAAAATTGTAAAGCAGTTGCTGTTTTAACTGCATCGATTTACAAAGTCTTTTCGCTCAAGAGTTTAGAAGCAACGAGTATCAGCTGTCTTCAACAACAAACTCACCTTGCCAGAGCATTTGGCGCAGATTAGCCAGCAAAGGGCCTCGTGCGAAAACAGTCGGGCGTACAGCGCTACGACGTCATCTTTTTTGATCGGCCAATTGTCGTGTTGACAACGAAGAGAATCGATGACCTGCACCATGTACTTCAATTAACACGACCGAGGTTTGGTCATTTGCTTCCAACTTTCTTCCGCTAGATTTATTCGAAGACCAGGCTATATTAAATGGCAATGGCGCCGGCTTTTTGGCTTCTGATATTAACATTTGTGGTGAACAAAAGCATTATTGTTGTTCGTGTGTTTCGGGTTATTGCATCTGATTATTTCTGTACAAAACTCACAGCGATGAATGGCCGTCTATAGTGAAGAAAAATCGAAGTGAACCATCTTTGCCATTCTGTATTTGTAATAGTTTTTTTTGGAGAAGATATTTTGTTGATTGCAGAGTACGTCTGGACTTAAAACTTCGATTAAAAAATAAAGTGCTAAAATCTTACGAGTTATTTGCTTATAAAGGTTTTAAGGATCTTTTTGTCGCAAATTACTCGTAAGATTTTAGCATATCGATAAGAAACAACCAAAATAACCTCGTTCATTATCAAGACGGACGTGGAGTCGGGTTCGGGACACTCGTGCTTGTCTACGTAATGACCGAATATCAATTTGATGGCGATCATGTTCCCTTCCGTGATCGAATATCGCAGGAGCAACGCAACTTCTTCGGGGTTCATTTGGTTTCTAGATAAAAAAAACATTTTGGAAGTTGGTTAGAAAAATGCAAGTTTATTTTATTTTTTTGTATCGATTCCGACAAGCTAACGTGGGCTGGTGATTGGGCCTTCAACGGATATCTAAGCAGGGGAGTTTCCACTTGTTAGAAAATACACTTTGCAACTGCAGGGTGGAAATGGGTTTGTCCAGGCCCAAACTACCGCCTCCCATCATGCTTTCTAGAGATTGAAAAATGAAAAATTCGACTTTACCAATGTTACTTATATTTTTCGTCCTTAAAAAAACGAGAAGATCACAGGCGTCCTATACATAGTTTTAAAATTGTATTTTGTATCAAATTTTTATTGTATTAAGACAACACATATGAATGAAAAAACTTTTAACTTTTTTGCCGAAAACCTGCGGGTTAAATTGTTGCATTGAAAAGCAAGACAAAAAAACAAATCAGCGGCATTCTCAACTTACTTCTGAAACTTTTGCTGATAGAAGCTGAACACGTCGCTGATGCAACTTCGATATAACGTCGACTCGGCGTTGGAGAACATCTTCTTGAAAAGCGGAACGTTCTTGATGTCGATGTAGCAGCAAGCTCGGCCGATTACCTCGCAATATCGAAGCAACTTTGGATCGCGCTGGAGCCGGAAAAGTTTATTTAAAGTTGATTTTAATTGGTGGCGTCGATCACATGATTTTTTAGCATACCTGTACGTTTCGTTCGACGATCTTTTCCAATACAATTTCGCTGAGCCAATCAAGTGCCTGTGCGTAGCTTGCCTTGGTGACTTCTTCAAGAACCCTGATTTTCAATTATCATTCAATGTCAATTTAAATTGTTGAATTGAATTGAATGCGGTCAAAACGTGTTTTTTTTATTCAGGCATCATTAAATATCTGGAAGGAAAGTTTTGAACCGATTTAAGCGGTATAAATAGCTGGATAAAACAATTTTAAAAATTTTGCAATAAAACATTTTCACATTTGTTTTTTTTTGGTTTTCTATGAGTTAAAATGTACAAATTGCTTTCAACTTGGTTCACAAATTAAGTTTAATTTGAATAATTGAATACTTTCATTCAATCCAAATGCTTTCATTCAAATTTTCTGAAAATAAAATGTGCTCTTTGAAAGCATATTACGAATTTGAAAACTAGTCATAAGAATTGCAAAGATGCCCCCAAAAAGTTGTTGTTTTACCGTAATTGATTTAAAAGGCCCCCTTTCTGCAGACGTCACTCTCCCAGTGCGTGTCACAAAGAAAATTTTTATCGGCTTAATCTTTACTCAGGATGGTTTCATTTTCAACATACACCTTTTCGTTCATTGTGCTCTGTCTAGATAACTTACATTCTCATTGTTTCGCGTACTTTATTAAAGATTGGCTAAAAAATGTTACAATTAAAATACTTTAAAAACTCATATTTTTGCCCAAGCGCAGTAGAACGCCGATTATCCAAACTAATTAAAACCAGGGGTTATTCGGATAACTGATTTTTTCGGATAATCGAATAAAATCTTACAATAAAAAGCATCATATACACAATATGGTCATTTATGGTATATTATGAGCAATATAGGGATCACTCATACTTTGTTACTCTTTTCTATGCTGCCAAGTCTCTCATCCTTTTTAGATCGTCGAAGAATTGGAAGGAATAGAATTGGGAAAGCCGTGTCAACTTTTCAAATGAAATGAGAGAAACACAACATTGTGCACTGAAGTTGACATTCCATTGCACCTGACGAAGTAGGCAGTAGCCCACGAAAGCTTGTGCTCAAATAATAAAATAGTCAACTTCAGTGCACAATGTTCTGTTTCTATCCTTTTTAGAAGCAGAGCTGTGTTGAACCACACTCACTCTGTCGTTCACATCATGCTATGGTGTTGTAACCATCTTAGTAGTGTTCGGATAATCGGCGTTCTACTGTATATCTTTTAAACTTGCTCTAAAAATAAAACTTGGTTTTTTCTCTCTCGTAGTTGTACAGTTTTGAAACTACAGTGGTCTAGGCTGTTGTTTCAATATTTTATCAAATCAGTTTATATTAACGTACTTCCATCGCTTTACAAAGTGCCTTTCAGCTGGTGCCTTACAGTAAAGAGCGCCACATCAAATAGCGTCAGAGTTAATTCTAAAGGTTTTTTTTTTAGTAATCTATAAATTGCCAACTTAAAATTACTTAATTGGTCAAATAAAAAGCTTGTTTTGAAAAAATAATTTAAAAAAAATTGCAATTTAAAAAGTAGATAAGATAAAGAGTTGCAGGTTTTTAAACTCGATCTTAAAAAAAACAAAACGAAAAGGCATTAAAATCGGCCATTTACCTTTCAGCGAATTTCGAACAAACGTCTAGAAAGTAAATAATGAAGTTGGGAGGTTGATTGATCCAAACAGGACTGCTCCATTGTTGCATGAACAGGCACACATCCATAAAACTATGGCTTTTAATCAATCTGAAAAAACATAATAGATTCGATTTACATTCCTGAGTGTTGGTGAAACAAATCTCAACCGCTAGATAAACTTTATTTAGCGATGTTGCGTGTAGGAAAAAATCTAAATACACAAAGAATAATTTTTCGTAAAGAAAATAGTAATTTTTCGAAAAAGTAAATTAACTACTTTGAAAAGCAAACCGGGAGAAAACGAATATTAAAAGAAAAAAAAATGGGAAAATTCAAATGCAATATTAAAGTTCTTTGTGCGTCTGGACCGAGCTATGACTCAGCAATGTGTACGGCATTTTTCTCACGTTCAATGCTCATATCAAATCATGCGAACAGTTAATATTTTGAGATAACACGAATATCGGCGTGAGAATAGCTCACCGGCGCGTTCACACACACACTTCGAGCATTTATCGCGACTACGCTACATTTTCGGAAACCGAATTCCGGAAATTGAAGATCAGGAAAGGGTCAAAAGCGTGGACGAAATACCGATGATGATGCGGATGAAATAAAAGCAGGAGCATAGAGATTTGAAGACAAACGTTTCTCTGTTCAATTCATTTATTGATGCATGCAAAACTTTGAATAAAGGCTTTTTGTCAACTACTTTTAAAGGATTTTCAGAATAGTTTAAGAGCAAAAAAAGACAAGCTGCTAGAGCAAACAGGCTTCGCTTTGGAGGTAGATTACTTACAGCCGGAAAGCCTCGTGGCTGAATTGACTGAGAGAAGCAGAAGTCGATTTCATGAAGTTGGTGAGCCACACTATGAGATGATGGTTGCCGCAGCGCAGCAAGGTTGGCTGTGTGAACATGTAGAAGAGAGCCCACTCGTTGTTCTATGCGAAAGACAAGTCAGTTCAGGATTGCCAACTTCGGTACAAAAGAACTTAGTTGATACAAAAAGTCGGAGAACAACAATAAGCCGATAAGAAATCGTTCTCTATATCAACTAAACAGGCAATGATTCTGAAATCGAAATTTAACAAAAAACAAGATGTTAGACCACTCACCCTGTATGCGTCGATTACATCGGGCACGCAGCTCATGTTATTCGGCGATTTGGTCATGAACTGAATAATGAGCCGCGAGCACGTGAAAAGAACCGCTTGCGGCGCCATCGGTTTGCATTGGTGCAGATTCTGGGCGAAGTTCGACGTCAGAATCTTGCGGCTCCAATCAAAAAACTCGCTGCTGCTTTGCATCCACTTGGCGGTGTCGTTTTGACAATATTCAAGCTTCTCCTGATTAACCCACTTGGCAAGCCAAAGAAAACAGGAAATATCGATCTGCGCGTTCGCGTTCGACTCCATAAACACCAGATAGATAAGCAGGAGAACGGTTCGGTCGACTCCCACGATTTCGTATCGCGGCGACGCTGGAGATGCTGAAAGAAACAAAACCTTTGAATTCGTTTCAAGGTCAAAGGTCGGAAAATTCACAAATGGCCAACTGACGCGTGGGATTGAAGGAAGTGAATAATTTCGTTCCGGAAGGAAGGCCGGTTCCGGAAAGAAGAGAAAACATGGCGAGGACATCGCTAATCGGCAAGTTTTTAATCAAACTTCCAAGCTTGACGCACGCTTCCTTGAACAATCCAGCCTTGATACAACTTTCCAACATCCACTTGTCCATTGCTAAGCTGCATCGGCAAGATCTTGAGTTTGCGGCTAGCGAAAAATCCGGTAATCGACTCACCTTAAGCTCGTGCCGTCCGAAATCGTGCTCTTTGTCGGTTTCGGGTTTTTGACGGTTTCCAAGTAATGCGCCGTTTCTCGAAACCTAAAAGAATGAGTTAAGTCGATTTTTTGGAACAATTTTTTTTTCGCACTTCAGTAAGGCAAAAAAACCTTTAATGCGCAAGTAACCAGGTGTAATGTCGGTCGATGGATCTGCGGGGCACATGAAAAACGCTAATTCTTAATAAAAAGATTGTGGTTTGACAATTATAGTCGAAAATTTTAAATTTAGTTGATGTATTATCAGCGTTTATACAGATGAAAATTATAAAGCCAAAATAACAAATTTACTTCTCTTCCAGGGTAAGTTTCTTTACTCTCATTTCAATAAGAAGTGGTTCTTCTTTTAAACTGAAATTTTTGTACTTAGAAACCATTCGACCCCTTAAAACATCTTGCAGAAGTGGATCGTCCCAGTGTTTCATATCAAAAAATCTAAAAAAAATTAGTTCAACTCATTGAAAAAAACTCTCGTTTTGAACCGTCTTTAAAAAACTTAAATTTGTCAGTGACAGCAAATAAAACTTCCATCTTGAACAAATACAGTAGTATTGAAATAAGCTAATAATAAATTTTTTTTAATTGAAAATATAAAAAAGGAAGAACTAGAGAAGGACTGGAATAGATTAGAAAAACGGAATTGGTTTGAAGTGTCGTATATACCGAACAGATTGGTGCTGCTATCGCTTGGTGAGAAGAGTGAAGACTGTAATTCTGTATTGATAAGACACGTGGTTTACACATTTTGCTTACTATTGTTCGCCGTACTTACTTTAATAGCAGTAAAATTTAATTCAGCTTTGATTTCAAAACTAAAAAAACCAGTCTTGAAACTAATCATATACAGCAAAGATGGTGCAAGTAAAATTACTTTTTCAAAATATCTTTCAGCTGCAAAGGTTGAACTGAAGACTTGACGCATTTCAAGAACTTCTCTTTAAACGACGTTTTAATCTCATTCAAAGTAAACAATTTAATAAGCTCCCACTCAATATGCTCCTCCATGATTTGAGGAGTATTGCACTGGCAACGAGGATCCGGATTAGAGGGCATCCGCCTGAAACAAAAGCCAAGTTTTTGGCAAAACCGTAGTCGAAACGGACAATGTCATCGCGCAATGACGTCAGAGCGCGCGCTCACGTGGCGTGATTGAAGTCGGCAGGTCGATGCGAGCAGAGTTCAGAGAGTAGGGCTTCGAAGAGGACCAGGGCGCTGTACGGGTTGCTGGCGTGCTTGGTCTTGATTTCGGCGATGATGTCCAAAACAGCGTTGCGAACTGGTTCGTAGCTGCAAAAGACGAGTTCGCGAGCAACTGTCGCTTTTCTAACGTTTACGCGCTCCGTGCCGCTTTATTAATTTAAAAGCCTATACGTCATCAACACTTATACAAATAAAACTTTTTATTATTATCGACTATATTTATTAGGGTTGCACCGATATGCAAATCGGTTGATAACCGACGTATCGGCCGATATGCATGTTGTTACACTTATACTGTAAATCAAAACATCAAAATATGTTGCACTTATTAGACAAGCTAATCATATTTAAGTTTGTAGCTTAGTAGTACCGAATTTGATGAGCGACCATCATTAAATCTTGTCAAGGTGTCAAGTCTTGAATTATTAAATAGCATAGCTGTACTAAATTAAATTTTATTGCAATGTCATACTACCAAAATAAATTTTATTGATTTGTTTAATTGTAATTTCTTGTTCTTATAAGAAACTCTTACTTAGCTATTTGAATATTTTTTTATTGGAATCACCAAGTTCCTAACCATTGTAATAATTTAACATTTTCTTTGAATAAGTTTAAAAAAGGTTTTGAAGTGTAACTAATATATGGTACTGAAACATTATTAGAGGCGGTATGTAATGTACATTACTGTATTTGCACTAGACTTTTGAGATTAGCCGATATATCGGTGAAAAATGGCCGATAGCGATACCTTTTCCGATAGTATAGATGCAACCCTAATATTTATCCTCTCGTTTGCAGGAAAACGTCGGAGACGTAATACTTGGAGCAGCCGTCTGGCGATCACCCAACCCTCTATAGATGTCAAGATATTGCTGTCCGCGGTTAAAACTTTTTATTTAATTGTTGAGTTTTTATTTCAAGATAAGACTGGAATTTAGAGCTCCTTGCAAGATCGCTAAGCAAAGAAAGGTGTCTTCACTAAGAGTCGGTTGACAACTTTCAGCCGGCAAGACAAGAGTTAGGCTTTGACGGCAACGGTGTCGATCGCGTTCGTCAACAAAATGGCGCTCCTACTTACTGGGCTACGCTGCCGACTTAAATACAAACGTTTGCTGTCTGCTTTTTGCCGAATTTAGAGATAATTTTATAGGAGAGTTTTTTTTCTACTAAAAAAATGCCGAAATCTTGCAGCATCTTTATCTAGCATTAGTGACAGTCGGTGAATATTTTATTGATATACCGAAGTATCCAGAGACGTTCGTAAAATGAGACATATGCCACTCTAGAAGCAGCAAAAAATAACTAATCCGAAAATAAACAAATCTATTTCTCAGCATATTATAAAACTTAAATCGATTGATTATAAAATACTAAAAAAAGAGATGAAGTTATTTCTTAGCCGATTAGTTACGAAATTCTTCTAAGACAAAGGAATAAAAATGAGCGTTGCAACAAAGTTGAATTCATAACCACTTTTGCCGTTGTATTCTATTAAAAGCAAGAAAAAGTTTTGTTGCAGCGGACACTCATTTAAATACCAAGATACCGTTTTTATATAAAACGTTCCCCTAGAAGTTGCCATTCTGTTAATTAACGCCGAAAAACTCAATTAAAGAGAAAAAGCGACACTTACACGCACACGAGTGGCAAAAAGTAGATGAGGCAAAACACGCACTACATGGAAGCTAATACATTGCTCGGCCCTTGTGCCTCAGACGAAGTAACATACTTGAACTTTTTTTTCATGTCGTGGACAGCCTTGCATTGAGCGCAGACATCTTTGGAAAACTTGTTGGGACGGTGGCATGAACACTCGCAAGGGACTAAGTGAAAATCGCAAGGGATACCGTTTCTGTAAGTGATGTAAGCTTCCCGGACACGAATGATGTAGTTGATGGCAATATCGCCTGCGATTGTATCTTAGTTGAAAACGAAACTTATTGCAAAAAAGATTTCAATAGAACTTATCAAATATGCAATGTTGCCATAGAAAATTTACTTATAGACAAGACAAGATATTGACATACGTACTCCAAAAAAGAATTAGCCAATACCTCCCCTGTCACACTACCACACCGTCAGGTGTGTTAATTTTCAATTACAAAATGCTCATTGGTTACACAATGTGAATGTGCAGTATGCATGCATCCGGAATATTTCGTAAAAATGTTCAACCTCAAATTAAAAGATTTGTTTTGATAAAAACCAACCCACACCGGAGGTGAATCATCATGCGATGCTACGCAGAACTGCGTTCGACGGACTCGACACAGAAGCAAAGTGCGAAAACTGGTCAGCTCTAGCTAGCAATTTTCAATCACAATTAAGACAAGAAAACAATTTGCTATCACAGTCGACGGAGCGTCAAAACACGTAAAGAAATCGAAGTAGATAATTGGATCTTAAAGTTGCCACAGTTTAGATGCGGGGTCTCGCAAAACATAGCCTTTCTTGGTAGCGACGACACAAAAAGTTGATTTGAATTAAGTGAAAAAAATTAAAAATTGATTAATAAAGAAAAAAAATTGCACCACAAATAACTCAAGAAACCATAAACAATATTAGCTAAGCCATTGCGATTTTAGATTCGACTATAACTATGCAAAAACTCTTCCCTTTCGAGTGTAAAACAAAAACAATGATAAGCTAATAAAAACAATTTGCATATACGAAACATTACAATAGACCAAAAGAGTAACTTATTCAATTTAGACCGTTCTACGTCTTTTCTTGTTATTCGAAATAAACAAACTGACACAAGAACCACAAAATGCTTTACCGGCACGACGAATTTCAGGATCGAGTTCTTCACTGGTTAACTGGCCGATCAGCGGACTTTTCTTTATATTTCGACGGGCTTTCCAGCAACTTGATTTAGTGTTGGCATTGCAATGGGGAGAAAAGGAATTTTTCCATTTATCACACTACAAATTTGAGTATTTTATTAAACGCTTTGAGTAATAAACCATTTAGATATACAACAAATCAATTGAGGATTTTTCTCATGGGCTATTTTATATAACAATCATACATTTGTCCGATAACTTGAGTTTTTATGGGATCACGAACACAGCGAGTTTTGAACCATCTTATACTGTCTGCAATTTACTTTGTCTTGATCAACCGCATCCCTGAGACTTGCTTACTTTTGATACGTCACAAGCCTTCTTCATTAAGTAGTCTGTATGTTAAAACAACTGCAGCATCATTTCATACTGTACTGGACCTAAATCAAATCATTACGCAGTAAATTCTATCACAAATGTGTATGTAGTACGATAGTAGCCGCTTATGCAGGGCTTGTTTTGCAGCTTTTGATCAACAATATCAAGAATTATCAAACTACGGCAGTCGAAGAGTTTTATCTATTCCGTCACAATCTGCACCACACACAAAAAAATATGAAACAGGGATCAGACACCAAACTACAGCCAGCCACATGCCGCCTCATAAAATTAAGGTCCATTTGAAAATGTTGACATGTGTATAGATTTTTTTTTGGTTTATGATAACTTTCTTTTAAATTGCTCCCCCCAAAATGCTTTCAATCTTGATTTAAAAATATTTTATTTTGATTTTGAGTCGAGCAGCCAGAGATGCCGGGTTTTTTGTACTGATCTGAAAAACCGAGTGGTCGCGTTATTAAAACATAAAGCTTCAATGAATGCATTACAAGAGAAATATTCAAAAACGGGCTAAAGTGGTCATAAAGATTAGGTCAGTCATCCAACGGGTTGTAACCTATTATGGCTGAAACAAAATGTTCAAGCTCAAACAAAATTTTTTTACAGTGGGACCAATATCCTTCTAAAATCACAAGACTCAAAAAATAACAACGCCATAAACTATAATCATACACCAACTCTTTACATCAAAACTCGAAATAATCTTTACCTGTTGGGCTAATTTATCACAAATGTAGCAAAAACATTTCGAACAGCACTTAATATTCAAACTCGTAGGTGGTAAGTCGACTCGTTCCACTCGCCTGGAAAGAACATTAAAGTTGAAAGGCTGCGGACAACCAAAAGAGAAAAAGAACTTACTCATAAGGATGGATGGGACAGTCCGAACGAATGTGCGACATAATTTCGGCTTCTTTCGTGCCGACTATTTCGATGTCATCGTCGATCACAATTCGAACGTTGTTCTCTAACACTGTAAAGCGTTTTACATTTTGACGGCGGCGACACCAGAAAAATTCGAAAAGTCTCGTTGTAATTAGTCATATCTGGATTGAGGTGTCTTCATCAAAAACTTGTTTGTCGCAATGTTAACTCAAGTTACAACACCTTCGAAAATATGACTTGTACTTTAGTATTAGCCGATACATACCTAAAGGCGGCTTGACCTTAATTTGCGGTTCGTCTTTGTAATCGTCATCATCTAAACAAAAATGTAATCATAAGTTGGTAAAGCATACATTGTTGGGGCAGTCAACTAATAACCAACTTGACCAAATTTAAAACGTACAAGCAATAAAAAAAATTTAAGGACAAAACTCAAAATTATTACCGGAGTTCTTGGACATTTGTCTTGAAGGTTGGGACACGGTTTGAGGAAGTGGTTTCTAAATAAAAATGATTTACAAATTCTACAAAAATACTTTCAGAAGTTCTTCATAGAAAAGTTCAGATTATTTTTATGAAATCAAAGCACTGACTATTTTTATAATTTGAACTAGTTAAAACAGGGTGTTGAGGGTGAAATGCTTGGACTAAATAAGATTTTATCAATAAATCGCTTTAATTATTCAATAGAATTAAATTATATTAAAACATTACATATAAAAATATACCACTAATCACTCCATCAAAAATCAAAACTTAGTATAGATCGAAGAAACAATGTAAATGCCAAAATAGTTGATAACTTTAATGTATCTCTTCTTACATTTCACAAAATTAAAATTAAGGATTTTCCCCAAAAACATCAATTAATTAAATTTCATCAATTAAAAGCTTCAAAAGTATTTCTGTGATTTAATAGCCAATGCTGTAACACTGAATATTTAACAGTTATATATTATCTAAAAATCGAAATAGGGGTTTTTGTCTTAAAGTGCCCTTGAATTAACTAAAAAGAGTGAAAATTGAATTAACACTGGTTAAAGTATTTTAGATTAATAAGACAATTTTTAAAAAATACTTACATAAAAGCAAATACTTGATTAGATAAAAAAATCTGTTAAAAATTGTAAAATATGAAAGTCAATTAACCATACAAATATTTATACTTTATCGAAGTACTTACTTTTTGATCGAATCTGATATGAATCTTGTCTCTTTTTTCTGATTGTGATGATACAGGCTTTGATGAGATTCCAGATTGCATAGATTGCTGCAAAGATTGATGTCCAGAATGACTAAGAAAATTCACTCCAAGATCATGTGTTGAGCGATTAGAAGAATGCAGAATACTTGTATTTGATGACTGCATTATATTAGGTGGAATAGATACAGAACGACCAAAAATCTGACGCATTTGAGCCAGTGAATCAGGTTCCAGAGAATGAAGGCTAGAAGCTAATCCTGATGTTGATGCAAGCCTTTGTGTTAAAGGTGGAGAAATTAGTCTTGATGATTGAGATGGCTGCAATGCTGGTGATAATCCATTACCTTGAGTTCGAGTAATTTGAGGTTGTGTTCTAATGCCAGATTGCAAACCAAACACTTGTGGATGAGTAAGTGTTGATGCCAAGGTTTTGGATCTACTAGAATGGGCTATACTAAAATTACATGGATCAGAATGCACAGCTGATGGTTGTTCTGGACGGTGTTGCCATTGTTGAGTTTGCTGATGAGCAGATAAAGAACCATTTAACAACCATGGTTGTGTTTGGGTAGGTAGACTTGGAATTTGCAAGCTGTCCACTTGTGGTATGCTATTCCCTTTTGAAGGTCTTCTAAGGGTGTTTGTGGTATCAGGATTAGAAGAAAATCTAACAGCTTGTTGTAGTGGAACTTGCGTGCGTTGCTGTTGTAACTGTGAGAGAACATTGCTTGGCATAGCATAACCTTGTTGCAATTGTTGTGGCAAATAACCACTTGATATTTGAGCATTTTGCGGGACTTGTTGAGAGGAATAATACTGTGAATTTCTCTGATACATTCCAAATACCAAGTTGTCCTAAAAATACCAAAAACTTATTGAATAATATTTACTAAAAATATTTACAACATAAAACATTTTTTTTGATAAAGTGGACTGTAATTAATAAAATAAGTCTTGCATAGAATTAAGAATTTTCACAAAACTTTCATAAATTAATGGTTCAAACAAAAGTAAAAAAAATTTACAAACTTTTATAACAGAGTATGACCGAAATTTATATTTAAGCAACATTTTTTAACATTTAAGTTATTAAAATCAGTTAACTGCAATGCTATAAATGAGAGATATTTCTCAATGACACTTTCAATAATTTAGTTGAATTCCTTAAAGGTTAAAAATCTACAATATTTCTAAACAAACTTACATACTTGTTTTATCAATTGAAGGGCTTAGTTCTAAATGTACCTAAGTCACATATTGTCATTTTGAGAAAACAAGCTTTAAAGTTTTCAAAACCCTACTTCTACAATAGAAATTCGCTAAGATTTCAAACCTCTGTGCTATTCAAAAAGTGATTTTCTGAAAAGATTTTTTGTCAGAATATTTCTGGCGAGTAAACAAACAATTTTTTCAGCTTACCTCATTTTTTCGAAAATGTGACTTAGGTACTTTTAGAAATAGGGCCTTCAATTTTTTTTTTATTTTCTATATTGTTTGCCTTTTTCCATATTCTGTTTTATATTCAAGTTTATTGTATTATACTTTAATTTCACATCATTTATTAATGTGTCACAAACCTGTTGCTTGCAAAATATTTTTGTCATAAACAACTTTATTGCCATGTCACAAGCAGATATTTATTTTTTGGTTTGCTTTAAATATAAATATCAGCCATTTGATTCAATTTTGATTGAATTGAACTGTTTTTATTGTCTTATTTTTCTTATTTGTCTTATTAGATTGTCTTATTCAATTTTTTCTGAATAAACTCCAATGTTCTAAATAAATTGTAAAGCATGCTCTTTTAAGATGGCGTTTAGATCTTAATCTAATTATAACTGCAAAATAGAGATTAAAAAACAAAAGGAGTTTACACAAAAGTTTTTAACAAATTTTATTAAAGACATTATTTTATGCTATCTCTTAGTTTCCCATAGGAAATATGAACATGAAAGCCTACAAAAAGTGAAAGTACCAATGATCCAGGGTTGGCATTAAAAAACCCACCCAATAAAACCTGACCTCAAGGGTTTTTTTTTGAGTCTTTTTAAATTTTTCATTTTTTAAGGTATTTGAAAGCATTATATATCAATTATACAGGGTGCAGCCAAAATACCCAAACAAATTTTAATACATAAAAATCTATTTCAGATTTATAATTTTTTTTGAAAACTTTTGTCATTAAATTGCTATTATTCACATTTATCTAAACTAATTTCTATTGTACTAAAATTATTCCACTCATGAATAAAACACCTTGACAAGCAATAATTTCTCTTCATGAAAAAGGTCTGAAAAACACGGAGATTTCTTGTAGACTTTTTATTGCTAAATCTACGATCTCGGGCACTATTAAATGATATAAAGAGTTGGGAAATTTATCTGACCGACCAGGAAGAGGTCAGAAAAAAATTATTAGAAGTCCTAAGCTGATAAAAAAGATTAGAGAAAAAATATGCCGAAGCCCAAGAAGATCAATGAGAAAGATGGTCAAAGAATATCAGGTCAGTGAGAAGACCATTTGGAGAATAGCGAAAAAGGATCTCCATATGTCCACTTTTGCTATCCAGAAAAGAAAAGCTCTAACAAGGTTACAAAAAGAAAGAAAATTTAGAGCTATCAAATTTCTTGACAAGATAACTACACAAAGTTTGGGAAAAACTACCCCAAAATATGTTGCGTACCATTGATGGCAATGCAGCAGAGAGGTTGAGGACTGTAATAAAAAGTAATGGTGAACATTTTGAAAAATAATAAATTCTCATTGAACATCAATATATATTAATATACTTTTACAAATTTTGAGTTATTTTTGTGCGTAACCTTTAGATATAGAAAATATTTAGTTTGTTTGTGTATTTCGGCTGCACCCTGTATTAATAGTAATTGTATATACTTACATATCCTATGAATAACATGCTACCAATTGATAAATATGACCTTCATAAATAATGTCAGCCATGAGAGTGAAAATAAAACTACAGCCTTAATTCAATTCTTAAATTTATTTCCATTTTACACAAAAATTAAAACAAGCATTTTACTGCATTTACCATTAGTTAGATAAGTAGGCTATAATAAATGTTCCTATTTAACCTATTACAGGTTACCATCTCTGAATAGGTGGAATTCCAGACAACCATAAGCATATCAGCCAAAAATTTTTTGGAGGGGCAGACAAAATAAAATCAAAATTGTCTGAAATTCTAGGATGCTTCACTTAGAATCAGTCTCGAATTTTACAATTTTGGTCACAAAATCAAGCTGTTCTCCAAAAAAAAAAAGAAAGGTCTTTACTAAGAATCAGTCTTGGCTTTTTCAATTTTTGTGACAAAATTATAGTTTTCTCTAAATAAAAAAAAAAAGGTCTTAAACAAACAAGTTTCATGTTCATTTCATCTCATTTAAAATCATTATTCTAAAACTCCAAAATTCTGGACATTGAAGAATTTTATACAAAATTTTGGAATTTTCTGGATGGTATGGCAACCTAACTTATTATGAACAATATAAGAGAAACTTCCAACAAGAATTAAAAAATTGCCAGAAACTGGAAAGAGAAATAGAGACTTGTTTTTAATTTCTATACTGTCTATATATTTTAACAAGTTTCTGTGACTTGTCACTGCCCAACCTATTCCTTATCTTAGACCAGACAAGTCCAAATCATGAAAATACTCTTTTCATTGATAATCAGCTAGCAGGGCATGTTTGGAGTTTTGAAAAGAATTTACAGAAATCTTGAGGCAGTTTTTTGTCCACAGTGCTAAAGAAATATTTTGTTTTAATCAAAGTGTCTAATGGCTGCTTTCTGCAGTTAATTTCTGAAAATAAAATTTATGTAAAAGCTATTTGAATTTTTTTAGATAACTATATTGATATTATATTCTTCATTCCTGCCACTAAATAGAAATATGAATCAATAAATAAAGTATGCCTAGTGAGTAGTGATCAAGATATTTCTGGCTTGCTCTGCAGACACATGCAGTAAACAAACACCCAATGCTTGTAGTTTCTGGTGCTATAATGAACTGCAATGGCCAATGTTATATGTTGCCAGTTTGGCTGCTCTTGCAGAGTACTAGTGTGTCTGCTCTGCTCCCCTAACTTAATGCTCATCCAAAGGCATCAAGCTACCTATGCCTTTGATTATAATCATTCTTAGTTTGGTGCGACAAAAACTGGTGTGCATCATGCCCATTTCTCAATATACAGTGAGAATTATAAATATATGTTCAATACAATTTGGTGGAACAAATCTGAATGCAAGTTTGATGAATTTACTGGTAATAGTTGTTTATTATATAGGCTACAGCTAATGTCAGTATGTCAAAAAATAAACATATCAGCCTATTTGTAATTTGTATTAATATTTGTTTGAATCGACTTACCATTCCTAACTTTATTAGTCACTTTTATAGCTTCTTTTTTAGTAAAATGTTGCCAAAACAATTTAAGTAACAATAAAATATAAAAATTAATAAGACCTAAAAAACCCACTGGGTTGTTTTTTTTTTAAATCCAAGAATTTTGCCAACCCTGCAATGATCTGTTCTTTTAATTTTGGCAACAATGGGCATTGGGTACCAAAATACAGGCAATTAAAAAAAACTACATTTTGTGGGTTCTATATTTCTTTTACAATATTGTGCAATAAAAGAAGCCATAAGTGTAGGCAACAAAGATTTACCAAAACAATGATTAACTTTTTATGAGTAAACTTTATGAATAATATTATCTATTAGTAGTTGTTATTTTTTTTACAAACATGCTGAATTAAAATACTGCAGTAGTTTTTTTTACACCAAAAAATTAAAATTTGGACCAATATCCATTAAGTTTAAATTTCAATAAAAATTACTATAAGATAACCCTTATATCACTTTTGTTAATAATTCTTGTACATCAAAAATAAAAATTTACTGATAAACAGCCAGCCAGCAAAGAGTTCCTAAACCACAAAACATAAGGAGAAAAATTACATTAAACAAACAAAAACAAGTAAATTAAAAAAAGTTTAAATGAAGATATTATGACTCAATTTTATAATCAGGGTGTAATTACAAACAATGCTGCAAAGAAATAATTTTATTGTTTGTGATAACATGGTGGAATCACCTATAAATATTTTGTTAAATAATTAATCCTCTATGACTTTTGATATTTCTTTTACTCTTCTATGGTTGATAGTAATTGCATGGTATATAATTTCTACTAGGCATCCATAAGAAAATTGTCAAAAAATTAAAAGATAGTTTTTAAATTGCTTGTTTTTGTACTATTTTCGGGTGACCTTGCAAAATAAATTTTTATGTGCTGAATATATGTATGCTGATATTTATAAATCACTAGTCAACAAATTCTGTATGTGCCAAATTCTTGTATGCTGAATTCTTGTAGAACCATATGAGACACAGTTTGAGAACTATAGGTTGTAGAAATTTGACACTTAACATTTGATTATTGCTCTGACAAATGTAAAATTTAATTGCATTAGCTGGTTTGCAAGATTGACGAATGACAAAACAATAGTGAGAATTTCATGCTTTTGATTGAATTTTATTGTACAATGAGTAGAAAAAAGACAACATTCCAGTTTTCTTAGTTGAATAAGAAAATCAACTGTTAAAATCAGTTAATCCCAACAATTTGGCTAGAACTACTTAGTCCATTAAAAATAGTCAAAACTACAACTAATAAATAACAATGTTTAAAATAAACGTCTGGAAATGAATAATTAACTTACAAATTTCCATTTCTTCATATCATAAAAAATGGAAGTAAAATTATTGTGAAGCAGCAAGATATAAGTAGTTAAAAATGGTTTAAAAAAACAAACAATTTATTCATATTGTAATCAAAGTGCAATTATTAGCAATTCTGGAAAGAAATTCTTTCATTGTTGGTGGTGCTAAGGTAGATTTATCTAAAAATTGCTTCAAAATTGTTTAAATAAAATAATGCATTTCTTTGCGCTTTGAATAATTTCTTTTACTCTGATAGCTATGATAATTATCTATTAGAAAATCATCAAAAAATCAATATCTAAATTTTAATTGAATAGCTTTTTGGTGTAGTTGGGTTATTGGTCAGCATTGCAAACAAGCAAAAACAAACAAATTTAAGCTTGCTTAGAAAAAATTTTTAGGTCTAGCACCAAATTTTCTCATGGAACAAGGAACTAATGGCACAAGTCATTCATACACAAAAGTATTCTTTACATTTCAATTTTTAAACCAAATAATTTATTTTGTTCACATCATTTTACAGGAAAAAAATTTAAGAAAAAGCACTGAATAGTTTTTCTTTTTTCACTTTATCATTTGTGCTTATGTTTCATAAATGATGGTCATAAGTAATTTTTACTCAAATCAAAAAAGCTATTCTCAAATATTTAAACATTGTTTCAAATTCTTTTTCTATTTCATGCAGTTTTATATTACTATTATATTTTTTTCAACTTGTAACCTAACTATATTTACAATGTTCAAAGCCTTAAAAACCTTGAATAATTTATTCAAGAGTTTTGCTATGGAAAAATATTTTAGTGTATGCAAGTGCAATAGGCCACAAAAGTAGGTCGCATTAAAATAAAAAATTTTAGTATCAAAATAAAATAAAATTTTTCCTTTTTTAAATAAAAGTTTTCCTATATCACTTTATTTTATCTCTATATTTATCCTCCTGACTCGCAGGAAAGCAACAGAAGCACTAATACATAGGGTAAGCAATTACCCCAACCTTCTTTGCGAAGATGCCAAGATATTGCTGTCTGCTTGTAATGTAACAAAATATGACTTTAAGTTAGAATTGCTTGTCAAGACCACCAAGCAGGGAAAACTGTTGTAAAAGTGTCTTTCCCAAGGGCACAACAGAATGGTGCAAGTGGTTTTTGAACCAAGGCCATGTTGATCATAAACACTGTGCTTTAACCATTTGACCATGCTGCCGACTTTAAACTACATTTAAAAACAGTGACTCTTTTTAAAATTGTTCATGCATGCAAATAAATTGTTTGTCAAAACCTTTTTTATGTATAAAAAAATAGGTCCAATTTTTTTATTGTAAGTAGGCATAAATGTTTTTTCATGAATTGTGCAGATCATAGCATTTAAGAACAGAAGCTTTTCACGTTATTATTACAATTAGTATGGGGTTTTTAAAAAAGTAGGTACTAAATCACTCAGTCACACCAATAAGTAGGGAAAGTGTAAAAGTAAATGTGATTTCATATTTTTACAGCAACAATAGTACAAAAGGTTAACACACATTTTAAAATTAATATATGCATGCTTTACGCTGCACGATACTTTATGATTGAGTTGATTGTTACCATAAAGTTGATGACTCTCATATTTCAAATAGGCAGACACAGTTAAATTTTTTCATTAGAACTGTTATAAAATTAAAACTTGAAAATTAGAAGTGGATCACAAAAGTTTGTAACATAGACATATTATTTATCCTAACTTGTTTGCAATATTGAATGATAACCAAATAATAGTGTAAATTTTACACCTGTTCTTTGACTGCATTTTATTGCATATTTGAGCAGGAAAAAACCAACATTTTATCACCTGAAAATCTTACTAATTTTGCAATAGCTTCTGTATATAATTCTTATCAAGTCCATCAAAAACAGTCAAAACTGAAAACAAACTGATAAAAACTACACTTAAGATAAATAGCCAACCATGAAGTTATTTACAAATTTAAAAAATCAATGAAAATAACAGCATAAACACAAGTAACTTGCAAAATATGCATATAAAAATATCATTTCTTCATAATGTAATCATGATGTAATTAGGCTGATGCTGCAAAGGTATTCTTGCATGGCTTAATGGTAAATAAAAAATATTTACAAACTTTCAATAAATTTTATAACATAATTTGTTTTTCTGACCTTTGATATTTTTTGCTAAATTAGTGAACATTATTGTGAAGCATGCCATATCTATTCGACATAAAAAAAAATCCTCAAACAACAGAAAGCAATAGTCTATAATTACTTGCCATATTGGTGATAGTTAACCCTTGCAAATCAGTAAATACAAAAATTTTTTACATTTTCTAGAGTATTAATCAAAAGTCAAGCACCAAATTTTGTGCACACTGAATTATTGGCATCAAAGTCTTGTAGACAGAGAATAAAGATGTCATTTTATTGTCTTGTATAAAATGGATTATAAAACAATAATTGTTTTAGATAAATTTTAAATTAAATATACACATAGTAGAAGTACAAAAATACTCCAAGTAATACAAAAATTATAAGAATAAAAAAAACCTTTAATATGAAAAAGCAATGTTACAAAACAAACTTACCAATAAATGAGTATCTTACAAAAATTAATTTTTAGATAACAATAGTTGTCTTCATATTTGATATTGTACAATCACATCTAAACAAAATCATGCATATTTGTTAATCAACCATTCAATTGTGCTCATCAAAGGTTTTTTCATGCATTACATATGTTTTTGTTGTTACCCCTCCTCCAAGGTTATCTTGGAGTAGTCATCCCTTAATCTCTCAAAGAAGCCAATCTAGATTCCCACTCTTGGAATACCTCTGCTGTGACTTTTTCCACAAACTAGTGGTTTTGTGTTGTGTTGGTACGTGACTACAGTTAAAGAGGTGATTAGTGTCATGTGTATGTGACAAGCATCGTGGGCATTGTAGCATGTAAGTTTCAGGGTTCACTGTATGTAGGTAACTTGGCAAAAGTGGTGATTTGTTAACTCTGAGGTGTGCCAGTTTTGTACACATATGATGTGGTAATGTTTATTCTATAATGAATGAATGTCATAGGATGTGGCGTTAGTAACTTTGTTGTTTTTTCTAAAATTGAGGTATTGTGGGATGATGGTAGTGTGAATGTGTTTGAGGTTTTCTTTACGATTCCTCAGGTGTATTTAGTTTTGAGATGATGATGTTAGTGTGCTCATTGTTATGAAAGATTGTGGGTTTCATGTTTCTGGGCAGAATTAAGAATGCATTAAGATCATGCGGAGGGTGTGCTTGTGTTTGAGTCAATTGTTTAAGTTGAGTAGCATAAAATTTGAGATGGGTGTCCATTGGAAGGACCTTGGTTTTGTCATCTAGGTGTTGATTGTTTGTATCTCATGTGCAGCCAGTAGCAATTTGCAAAGCTGTATTTTGAATACTTTGCAGTTTCTTGATGTTGGTATTTGAAATAACAGAGCTCCATATGGTGTTTGCATATTCCAAAATGGGGTGAGTGATAGCTTTGAATATGGAGACAATTAACTCCTTTTGTTCATCCCATTTGGTAGAATTTAGTGCTTTCAGAATGTTAAGTGTTTGTTTTGATTTATTGATGGTGACATTTATATGTCGTGAAAATGTCAGTTTTGGGTCAAGAGTGATTCCAAGAACTTTTGGGTGTTTTGTTGTTGGTAATGTTTGGTTGTTTAATTTTAGTGATAGAGTTGTGCCATATTCAACTGGGTCTGGTGTAAAAGTGTGGTGGTAGTTTTGTCTGTGTTTATATGAAGGTTATTAGTGGTGGCCTATTTATATATTCTATGAAGATATGGCTGAATAAGTTGTTGGGCCTTATGGTGTTTGGTGTGAGATGCAGTGATTATTATGTGATCAACATATGTTGTGATTTGTCTGTCTTTTGGATGGAATGGAAATCAGAAGTGTAAATATTGAATAATATTAGAGACAGAACTCCACCTTGTGGTACTCCAATGTTGATTTGTTTAAGTTTTGAAAGTGTGGCATTGTATTGTGTGCATGCTTGTCATCCTTTTATGTAGTTTGCTACAAACTTAATGATGATGTTGGGAATGTCTGTTAGTGTGAGTTTGTGTATGTTTACTGTATCAAACACCTTGCTCATGTCCAAAGCTACATCTACAATGCATCGTGGAGGCCTTGGATTATTGAAACCTTTGGTGATTTGGTAGCAGATGTTGTGCAAAGCAGTGTGTGTTGAGTGTTTATGTTTGAATACATGTTGATGAAAAATGATTAGAATGTTTTGTGTTATGTATGGTAATAGTGTTTTCTTCAGTATTTTAGCAATGGGTGATAGAAGTAAGATGGGTTGGAGTTTGTGCCAATGTTGTGGTCTTTGTTTGGTTTTGTAATGGGGATGATTGTGGCACGTTTACAAATATGGGGATTGTGTTAGTGTTGTGCATTTGCATATTTTACTTTATACTGTGTACTTTTTCACAAAGTTCAAAAAAACAAAAAATCAAATAAATATTAGGGATGTGTCAAAGCTTTGGCTTCAGAATGCTGATTAATCGGCACTTTTGCCAAAGCTTCGGCTTTGGCCAAAGCCAAAGATCATTTTTGCCAAAGCCTTGACTTTGGCAAGCAATTTTCCATTATTATAAGATCCTTACATCTGATAGCTGATATAATTCATTTTATCAAATACAACACTTATTACAAAATCACACGCTATTGCTACTGTGATGTGTTATTCATCTGTTTTGAAATATGTTTGTTTACACCCCAGGTTCTTAAACTGGTGGATGTGAAAGCTTTTTCTGGGGGGCCAAAGCAACTGGGTACAAGCTGATTCAATAACTGCATTGATATAAAATGAATGAAAAAAGAGAAAATATGATAGTGGTTTATTAAAGTATGGTTTTACAGATTTCATGGTGAATAGTCAAGTGGTACCGCAATGCATGATATAGATGATTTTCCGTTTGGGAAAGATTGACTTCAACTTCTCATGATTACTGATGACCTGGGCAACATAAACGCTCTTGAATGACGAGCCCACTCACGTTCATGCGTAACACTTCTAAGACAACTAGTAGTTATATTCTATCAATATAAATTGCTGCAAAACGATGAATCCACTCAACTTAATTGAGCATTCTAAACAGTTGCATATCAAGGTTTTAAACTACAGTCAATGCAGAAATTGACAAATAATTCAACACTTTGACTGTTGTTGCTTCTTAAAAGTACTTACAACATCTTTTTTAATCTTGCTATTTTCAATTTTTTTTTATTATTGTAGAAAATGTTTTTCATGATCTTATTCGTCCACTTTTGGCCCCAAACAATGTGGTCGGCACATGTAAACAAAATATTGGTGCAGTAGGTATTTAAAACAGTTTCAGCACCTGTACAGATGTTCTTACAACAGTACTGCTGCAGCATCTGTGAGGTCTAGAGCAGCAAAACCAAAAGCAACATATTCTTTGAGAACTGCAAATGGTATTTTGAGTCTTCCACGCGATAAAATTTCAAAGCACGAATTCTTTTCAACTTCACTGCCATATAGTGAGTTGATACACTGGTGACATTTAGTCTTTTCTGTTAGTTGTTTAGCAATGTAACCAGACACTACTTGTACCAGTTCCTTGGTTTCTGCTGTCAAGGTTGCTTCTTGAATTAAGACACCCATAGAATCAAGAGCTTCTTTAAACTTTTCTATTTCCTGGGTTGTGTTTGTGACTGCCAGCTCCTCTTCCCAAAAGTTAATGTTTTCTTTGAGTTTGGCATAACAAAATCTTTTCACTGGTTTCCACCTCTCTCAAACTCACAAGAAAATGTCCACCATTTAGTTGTCTGTATTGGGAAAACCTATGCTCAAAGGGATCACTTTGCAGGCGAGCAGTTAGAATGTACTTGTGGTCATCCATGAGTAGTTTGTCTAACAGATCTGCTAGTGAACAAAGAGTCCATATCAATGCTTGCATTGTTTGCTTAGAAAATCGAAAAGAAGCACTCCCATTTTTCAACCAATTTTCCAGCCATTCAGCAAAAGCTTGCAAAAAATCTACCTTTCCATCACCTAATGTAATTCCACCACATGTTAATTGCCAAAAATCCAGTGACATCTTGTCAAGAGGGAAAAAAACTTTTGATTGCTGCTATTGTTGTGTCATGGAAAATTGCTAATGCTAAATTGACATTTTGCTTATTATGACTCGGGTGAAAAACTTCATACGTAAGTTTTGGTGCTTTACGTGAATTGGCTTTTAGTTTTGCATCTTCTTCATAAACATTTTTAAAGTCTCTCCATGATATGTATCCCGCTTGTGATGGTGCCACAACTATATTTTTGATGGAGAAGCAAAATGCTGGAAAAGCAAATTTTTGCCTATTTAGCAAATTGTTTCTTATGTTTTTTGCCAGATGGACATTGTCATAAAACAAATATGTTTTGCATGAACTTTGTGGATGCACTATAAACCTTGCAATCTTTGTGTGCATATTCCTGTAATAAAATATTAAAAGATGAAACATTGGCCGCATGATTGTCACTCACAATGCCACCTACTTGAAAACCACTCTTACACAAATCAGTGACACATTCTGAGAGTTTTTCTGCAAGCCACCGTCCACTGATCTCAGTTTTAGGACAAGCTTTTACTACAACGGGTACAAACTATTTTAACCCTTGGAGCATGAAAACAACAACACTTTTGTACATGTTACCATCGGAATCTGCACCAACATACTTCCCAGTAGAATATTGTACTTTTTTTTCAAATATATTTTATCAGTGATAAGTATGACGTTGTTTGTTAGTATTTTTTTCTGCCTCAATAGTTCTGCAGCTTTAATGGCATCCAAATTTCCTGACTTTAATTTTGCTAAAAGCGATAATAAACGAAAGCAAAATTCTTTAAGCAGCAGTTTGTATGCCTGTATAGACGTATATTGCAAAAGCAAAGCCAAACGAATCATTTTTGACAAATATGGAGGTTGTCCTTTAGGCTTGTAATGTTTTCGTTTTTGTAATTCAGACAATAAGGAATGGTCATCAGCAAAGCTTTTCAAATAAATTGGTAAATTTTCCAACAAAGAAAATCTGGTAAATTTTGAATTTCTTCCTTGCAAAAACTAATCAGGGAGAGGAATTGGTTATTACAATACTGGAGTTCAATATGCAAACTATTGTCAATTTTTATGGCTTTACAAATAGTGGGAAAGCCACTGCAATCATCAAATAGCAAAACATAAAGCATTATAAAGTCTTTTGTTTTATACCAGGTGTAACCAAAAGAAGAATGTTTCTCTGTTATATCTTCAATGTTGTGTATTTTATCTTTTTCAACAAAACTGTCCACCTGGTCTGGTTGGTAAATACAAGGTTTAGGAGACTTTCTGAAACCTGTAAGTGTAGGTAAGGAAGATGGTTTTGAAAGTACACTTTCAGGGTAAATGGTTAGTACTGGGTTCAATTTCCAATTTATTTTTTCTTTTCCCATTTAAAATAAATTTTTGATCAAAATGATTTGCACATATTACTGAATTACTTGTAGGTGACCAATCCAAACGATTGACGAATTTAGTCCATTTTGCCAGCAAATCAACTTTTTGAAAAGGAAAGTAAAACGATGGAACAGAATTTGCATTACTTTTATATCCAGATTTACAGCTGTAAATCACACATTTATTAACCATGATTGCTCTAATAACAAATAATAAATACTTCACACATCTTTAAAAATTATTGTGTCAACAAAGAAAAACATGTACTGCAAAGAAGAAATTTCAAAACAATTTTAGATCTAACCTATCAATGATTAACCTATCGATGATAACCAGTGATCATTCAAGAACAAACTTTACACTAACAAACTTTTTCGAATGTAATAATGGTACGTTTTTTTATGTTGCTCGCACTACTTTTTCTAAAGCTCCTACAGTTTATATATGTCATTAAAAAAGTGTTGTAAGTAAGTTAATAAGTTACTCATAGTGTTTTTTTAAAGTAAGACAGTGGAAAATACAACTATTGGCTCTAATTACAAATTCAATGTTTAAAACTTACTATATTTGGCTAATGTTCATACAGAATAGCAAACTAAATTTATTTGAACCCACCTACTACTCATACCGTAACGCATTAGGCCACAGCACTCAACTTAGTAAAATATTGTAACTTTGTTCTGACTATAACTGCAAAACTTCTCAAACAACTGCCTTTTATCAGGATAAAAATCAGTGACTGAACTGTAACAGTACACGAGGCAAGGTTATAGCATACAAGTATTGTGATGTCATAATACTCTACAATATAATGATCAAGACTAAGTAGTTAATAGAATGATTTCTCTGGTATAAGTTACATATTTAAATTACTTATTCTGTCTGTCTTTGTTCAAACTAGAATTTGATAAAGATGACACTATTAGGGCACTAGCCACATCAAATGATATTTTGTTCCAGCACAGCATTTTCATTTTAGGCCTCTTAGAAATTGATTGCAAAATGGGACATACAAGGCCATGTTTTAAGAGGCCATGGTGGGTTTCAAAAAGGTGAAGAATCCCTGGTTTACACTGACTTACAGCAGCTGGATGTGGTCAGGGCCTGCAAGTCATGCTTTGCATGAGCAAAGAACTTTGGTATGATGACCTTTACTTTTTTACTTAGTAAACACCACAGTTTTAGGACAGAATTTGACAAATCTGAGGTTAATCCAAGGTGAAAAATTTTTTTTTAGAGAACACTACGCTTTTGGGACGAAAAATCAGAAATCTGAGAGTGATTACAATTTTAAGACTTTTTTTTGGAGAACAACATGATTTTAAGACAAACTTGGTCTTCATTTGAGAATCCCAGACAACATTTTGTTGTATCCATAAAGTATTGTATGCCAACTGCATGTCCAGCCTCAGAGATCATTGTATGCCACTGACTTACAGTTAGCCCCAGTTTGTTTCATCTTTCCTTCTGTTGCGCTAGCATTAAGCAAGGACTATGGCAGTAAAATGCCCGACCTTTAGATCGATAGTGGTGTGTGCTATGTTATCACTGTCTGAACTTTCAATTTGTAACTTTCTATGGTTTTAATATAAAATTAAAAAACTTCTTGTGTGTCTGAGTGCTGAAAAAATGTTTGTTGTAAGTAATGTTTTTTTATAATTAGTCTGTAGCTCAGTGCTTCACAACCCCTGAGTCATGACCCAAAGGTAGGTTGCTGTTTAATTTGATTGGGTCACCAACAAGTTTAGTTGTGTAAAAATTAAATCATTTTGGTTGTGATTCGGTTCAAAAATGAGTCCCAACCCAAAAGTTTTATTTAATAAAAAACACCACAGTTTTAATATGAAAAATGAGAAATCTGAGACTAATTTCAAGTAAAGACCTTTTTTTTTTTTTAGAGACCACCTTGATTTTGGGAAAAAAATAGGGAAATCCGAGATCGATTTAAAGTGAAGATCTTTTCTTGGTCTTTGTTTTAAATTTGGAAACAAACTCATTTTGTCCACCCCTTCAAAAATTACTTTTGTTGGTATGCCTATGTCTGTCTGGAATTCCGCCTATTCACATATGGCAACCCTAGGTTCAGAGGTGCACCCAGGGGGCTGATTTGGAGGTCATGTTAGCCCCCTTTTAAACATTTTTGTCAGCCTCTTTTTTGCCTGGTGTCAGTCCCTTTGCACGCTAATACGTAACAAGATAAAACTTTTGCACAGATAAATAAAGTGATGTTTTGTGCCAACTTAACTATAACAAATGGTTTTTGTTTTTCTTTCCTCAAAAGGTAGAGACAAGTGCGTTTTCGCATGTTTTCACTTCAGTGTTTTTTTCATACAGTGTCCCAATTTTTAGCAAAATTTTGATCTATAATTGCATTTGCCATTTTTAGTATCTACAACGTTCAAAAAAAATTTTTACATGATGCCTTAAGTATACACTAAATATCGTTCACTCCCTAACAGACGCCCCTATATGGTGGATGAGTTTTAATTGCCAAAACGATTGCGAAAACCGTTATTTACATTTTATGGCATTTAAAAAGAAACTTGAAACCTTTGATCTTTAGTCAAATATGCTGCTTTCGCGCTGCATGTGGCACCTGATGGCCATTGTTTAAGCCTGGGCAACAGTCATTTTACTTCAAATTTTTTAACCAAGAATTTATCTAGTTTATCATAGCTTTTATTATGACATCACACTGATCTTTTGTGACACAGTTTGCTTTCAAAAGATTATGCTGCACAATGCAAGATATTGTAGTTTTGCTCAGCATTTGCGAAAGTAGGAAAGCGCTTATGCAAGTTGAATTTTGTGATTGCAGATTATTAATTGTGATGCAACAGTTTACCTTAACAGACTGTGGTTTTTTTAATTGAAACGATTTCTATGACGTAATAGTTTGGTTAGTACATTCTAACAAATTCTGATAGCCATACATATAAATTTGAGATTTTAAAATTTAGTCAATTACAGTAGAAAAAAATTATTTCGGTGTTTTTTTTTGATATTGAGTTTAATTTTATCACAAAAACCATTAAATCTCCAAAATATCTGCTAAAATTTATTGCTTATATGAAAATAAAATTTTTGAGCAACTTGAAATTCCCCTATTCTGTAAAATTTTAAGTAGCCTATAGTTCTTTAACATGGTTCTGACCAGAACTCGTTTTGCAAAATAACAAACAAGGCAAATGAAAAAACAAGACTTATAGGTTTTCAACAAGTACAATGTATGAAAATGGGAATTAATGAAGTGACTCTTTAGGAAATGTGAATTATTATTTTCATTTCCAAATCTTCCAAAAGAGTCATTTCATGGAATTCTCACCTTAAGTTTTTGCGCTACCATTTCACCTTAGATGTTACAATAACTCATGCCTGATAAGGTCCAAAGACCGAAACAGGCCTGTCGCATAATAATTGTCCTCTTTGTTAATTTGTTTTAGTCAATTTTTTATTGTTTCTATTTAACTCATTGAAATTCCATTTGATCAGTTACATTGTGATCTCTTTAGAGAATTGAGTTTTCACATGTTGCATCTGCTTCGGCCTGGATCCCTTTTAAATATTTTTTCACATTAATTGTGTTGATTAAGTTATAGCAACGTTTCTTGATTGTCAGTAATTTATAGGTTTTAGTTATTTTTTTAAACAACACTAGAATAATTGGTAGCACTACTTGGCTTTTAGATAGCAAGCTGAAATCTGCAGAAAAAAATGCCGCCATCGGCAATTTTGCAAGACGTGATGAAGTCTTCATGATGGCACAAAGCATTGGGTGCGCTTGCCGAGTTTACTAAAGTAGGTAGTAATTAGAAAAAAACCTGGGGGTGTGGGGGGGCAAAGCCCCCCCACATTTGAAAAAGTGTTAAATTCTGTCAGCCCCCTTTTTTGGGGGGATGGGTGCACCCCTGCCTAGGTTAGATCTATGTTGAATGGTCTTGTGTTTAGTTCACTAAACTATGCTTGCAATAATGTCTATAAAAAAGATTGGGTTGCCAAAACTTTACTCTCTATTTCCACTTAGCATTTGGGTCGCTACGAAAAAAGATTAAGAAGCATTGTTGTAGCTAATTAATTATACGAGGGTCAGTCAATAAGTAATGAGACTTTCTCAATTACTTTGGTGTTCTTGGAGTTATGCAACTGAAATTTTATGTGATGATTATGAATGGAGTTGTCATCTTATTTACAACAAAACTTGTTTATTTTCAGATTACTGTAGGTGTGACGATAAATTGAAATGACTACTAGGCTAGGAAACAGCTCATGCTTGGAACAAAGAGGAGTCATCAGATTTCTGTTGGCAGAGAGTGTAAAATCATGTGAGATTCTGTCTAGAATGCAAAGACAATATGGTCCTTCCTGTATGTCTAGAGCAAACTTCTACAAATGGGTGCAAGCATTCAAAGATGGACGCGAAAGCATTACTGATGATCTGAGAAGTGGAAGACCTGTGGATGTCTCTACCCCAGAAGCAGTACAGGCAGTTGAAGACCTGATCAAATCTGATAGAAGGGTCACTTTAGATGAAATTGCTACAAACTTGGACATCTCCCATGGCACAATGTACGCAATTGTGCGTGAGAAGCTGCGTTTTTCAAAAGTCAGCTGTCGCTGGGTTCCAAAGATGTTAACGGATGATCACAAAATGCAGCGCCTGATGGCTTCCAGAGCATCACTACGCAGATACAGAAAGGAGGGAGATGTATTTCTATCGAGAATAGTGACAACTGATGAGACCTGGGTCTTTCATTATGAACCTGAATCGAAACGACGATCAATGGAGTGGAAGCATGTTTCTTCCCCAGTGAAGAAAAAATTCAAATCTCAGAAAAGTTTAAGGAAAGTCATGCTCACTGTGTTCTGGGACAGAAATGGGCCGATCACTATCAGTTTCTTGGAAAGGGGCAATACTGTGAACTCAGAGAACTACTGTGAGCTGCTAACTCAAGTGAAAAAAGACATTAAGAACAAACGGAGAGGACTTCAATCAAGAGGTGTGATTCTCCTTCAGGATAATGCAAGGCCCCACACAGCAGCAAGAACCCTAGCCAAAATTGAAGATTTAGGCTGGAAACTTCTAACACACCCACCCTACAGCCCAGACCTTGCACCATCTGATTTTCACCTCTTCGGCCCACTCAAAGAGAGTATGAGGGGAATTCACTTCCAGACTGATGAAGAAGTGAAGGCTGCTGTGAGCAACTGGCTAAGGACCCAGTCCACGGAATTCTATGCCAAAGGAATAGACAATCTAATATCAAGATGGAACAAGTGTGTTGCAAAGGAGGGAGACTATGTTGAAAAATAAAAAAGCATTTTTTGATTACCAGTCATTGCAAACTTGAGTTATTAAAAAAGTCTCATTACTTATTGACTGACCCTCGTATATAAAGTGTATACTGTATTATATAATTGTTATAAACAATTGCATTTTTTTAAGTGTACATATAAATATCCTCATGTTGATCAATGCTTTTTCAGATCTGAGCATTAACAATATGGAGAACTAAGCTAACCATTATTCATAATGCCTAAACAAGGTTAAAATCCCTTTATGGGATTACTTCAAAATAAGCAATGGGATGCTAGCATAGTTGTCTGCATACTTTGCAAAAAGAAATTATCAATAGGAAGCAAGGACCCTCACAAAATGACAATAACAACAAATCTTTGCTGAAGCTTTAGCAAAATTCTGGCTTCGACACATCCCTAATAAATATAAGTCAAAACAATTAGTGAATAAATAATATTATATAAAAAATAAAACACAGAAAATTTAATAATTTAAATAAGAATTTTGAATATTAAACAAATAGTTAAACAAAATAAATGAAATCAAATAAAAGAAACAAAAAAAACTTACCATAAAGAATTTTTTTGAAACAATTGGAGTTTTACATTACCCAGCATCAATACAAGATACTACACTACACTGTTAAAGCTACAGAGCAATCTGAATTAAAGCCAATTACAAATATAGATTAATGTATGTAAGTACTAACAATCAAACATATGACATCTAGGCAGAAATTAATTTTTTGTCATGTTCTTAATAACAAATTGACAGCAATAATCATAACTGCTGCATTTATTGACCCAGTAAAAGAAGAATTTAAAGCTTTGGCTTGATAAGCTATATCCTACAAAAAATCCATTTTATACAATGGGGCCAACAAATGAAACTATGAGGTCAGAACATTATTTTAAAAATGTTTTGTCTACAAAAGTGTGACCATTGATCAAGCAAGTTGTATTGATGGCAAAGCAATTGATATAATCAAACCTTTTAACTGGACAATAATATCATGCAATACCTATCAAATGACCTGGGACAAAACAGTGAAAACAACTGTAGACGTTTTAACTGCACAGTCAAAAGCTTTGTATGTTGGAAGAACTGTAGGAAGCTATTTGCAAGGAAGTCACCCAAATTGACAGAGCGATGATTGAAAAAGTTTATGCAAACTTTGAAGAATGCCTTCAGAAATGTATCACTGATAATGGACACCACATGATAGATGTTGTTTTCCACACTTGATTTTGTAGAATGCTATTTTAATGCGAACTCAAATTTGTGACTAAATTTTTTTTTAATAAAAAATTAATAATTTTGTGATTTTTTAAAAAACGTCTATCCTTTTTCCTCACCCTGTATTTATTAAATCTCTTTTAAACTTGCAACTTACAGTCAATACATGACAAATAAGATGTAGCACTAGCAACCTTGCAAGTCTTTTTATAAAACATTTTCTTTTTACTTTGTCTACATGCTCTAACATTATAATGTGAGCTCACCAAAGTCAATAAAAACAAATTTTTTCGGGGATTTATTACATCATGTCAACTTCAGTCAAAATTCTATTTAATTGAATGTAATCATAAAAAACTCAATTTTTGGCAAATTTTCACACAGCTAAAAACAGCTTTAATGTTTTGTTTTTGCATTTTATAGCAGGTGCTTTAAAACTTTTAAGGGCTGCAACCTCTTGGAGTCGATCTTTTTATTTTTTTAAAAAGTTTTGAATAAGCAATATAAGCTTTATGAGTTTAACAATATTCCAATAACTTCAAACCCCTCCTACAAAATTTTAGCACCCCTCACCCTGGAGTGTGCAACTTTTTAGTTTAAAAATCTTCGATTTGAATGATAAATATGTTTACCAATTAAAAATTTGGTAAAAGTAAAATATCATTCTCATGTAAGTGAAAAAAATATGTGTTTCTAAATGCATGTTTGTTAGAAAAAGTCAGAACCATGGCTGAGTAGTTAGAACACTATATTGATAGCAAACATGATTGACATTGATAAATCAGAGTTCAAAATCTACTTGTGTCTTTTCATTATGAATTCAACCTAAATTTCTCTTTTTCACAACATTTTAACCATGCTGCCTTGGTTCACCTTTTTTCTAAATTATTGGCTATATAATTTTATTGGCTGCTTTAGTGCAACAATAGCAGCCTAGGTTTGAAAGTTTATCTGCAAGCATGCAAGATCAAAGAAATCATTAATAGACTTACAATGTTTTATGATTTGTGTTTGAAAAAATTTGATCATTAGTAGATGGTGACATTTAATTCCATTACAATTGGTAAGAGTAAAAAGCATATTAACAATGAAAATTTTTATTTTATATGCTTAATATGTATTTTCATCTACTTTGCATACCTGAGTATTTAAAACTAACTTAGTAATGCAGCCAGCAATTACAAAAAAGTTGTGCATCTTTCTGCTAAGTTATTTAACAAAGTTTAAAATAATCATCATAGTCATAAGTTCTATTTTTTGTTAGTATGAGTTGCTTTGCTGTTTTTGGTATGTATCCATTTTCAATAAATTTTTCAGTTTATTGCTTTAGCATACTATTTAAAACTGCACTTTTTTTTTATTCAACCTACATGACCGAGTTTGGCTTTAACTTATGATTTATAATTTAAGTTATTACATTTTTTTTCCCACACAACTAGTGAGTAAACAAATAGTGACAATGTCAAATACAAAATTTTTATTCATCTAGGTCTGTATAAATAAATCAAAATTAAAAATTAGATTGTCAAACAGAAACCATTTAAAAAAAGTTCTGGTTCAGGTTCAGCAACTTTTTTTTTGTTTTTGTTTAAGTTTTGGGTTAGATTCAAAGAATAATAATGATTAATACAAGTTTATGAATCTAGTTTGATGCCCTGCTATCAACATTTAAGAAATTTTGTTTTGCTTTGAGAAATAAAATTAGAAGCCAACATAAAATTTTTAAAATTTTATATTTGTGTTTTCAGTGCAGAAATGCAATTGACAAAATTTAAAAAAAAGCAACTTAATATTCTAAAGCTCTTGCAGTTTTATTTGATTTGGAAATGGTGATAAGTCATTCCAAAAATGTGTAACAATGTTTTGCTCAACAGTTGTAATGTTGACAGTTTTTTTAATGTTAACAAGATAAGCTCTCATTGCTTGCAAAATTAAGATTTTTGTATCTTTTCTTTTGACATTTGTCAAAATGCTTTTGTTTCAAGAAAACACAACATAGTAATTATAGTTTCAGAACAAAGAAAATATATTCAGAAGGGTAATTTTGAATAGTCCTGATGGGAAGATAATTATTGCATACCTTATTTTTTTTTCATTTGGTCTGTGTCACAGTTGTCTTGGCTTCCATAAATTCACTCTTATACTTTTACATAAAAATTGGTACTTTTAATTTAGTTCTATTACATTTTTACAAATACAGGGTCCTCCAGTGAAGTGTAGACTGTTATATATTGCATTAATTTAAAAACAAAAAGGGCAATGAAATTTTTTTTGAAGAAAATTAAAGGTAGATGTATAATCTTCAATATTGAATTCAGTTTATTCAATATATCCGCCCTTTTCAATGATAACGTGGCAGAGCCAAGAGATAACTCCCTTTTCACCCAAGATTCCTTCAATTTCTTTTTCAATTTTTCCACATTTGAATGTGACACAGCACAGGCCTTTCTCTCCAAGATAGACCATATCCCAAAGTTCATTGGATTAAGATAAGGAGAAGGGGGCCAGAGTTCCTTTGACCAAAAGGACTTAAAGTTGTCCTTGCACCAGGCTTGAACCATTTTGGCTGTGTGAGCGGTTGCCCCATCCTGCTGTAGTGTCACTGCTTGATTTCCAGGCAATGAATCTATCCATGGAAGAACCCTGTTCTTCAACATGTCCAGGTAAACGTGCTGATTGACTTTTACGCCAAAAACAGACCATACAGTAATTTATAAATACTTTAGAAATCTACCTAAAAATTAGTCTACACTTGTGTGGAGGACCCTGTATATAGTTTCTCCTAGAGAGATATCAATAATTATTAATAAACATAAATAAATATTTTACAAACTATTTTACTCAAGCCAGGATAACTTATCATATTTATGGCCCTTTGATCATCCACTAATGCAGTGGTTTCCAACCTTTCTACTCCAGCAGACCAGTAAAACTTTTAAAAATGTTCACAGACTGGCAACAAAAAACTGTATAGTGTACAAGGTCTGTTCAAAAAGTATCCGACCTTTTTCCCTCTCGCCAATAAGGTATGAGCAAACTGCCCGTGCAAAGCGTGGCTGCACACACACACATTCACGTGTAATCGTGAAGCGTTTCAGGCCGATTCGTCATTTGTATCTCTCTGTGTAAAGCATTTAGTGCAGGCGTGTAGTACGTGTTCATCGGTTTTTTGATTTTCAGAAAATTTCATTTCAATGACAGAACGCATCGAACAGAGGTATTGCATCAAGTTTTGTCAAAAACTTGGTGATACTCAAGTTGAAACAATTCGAAAGATTCAACAAGCTTTTGAAAATGAGGCCTTAAGCCCAACTCAGATAAAGCAATGGTTTAAACGCTTTAAAGATGGCCGTGCATCAGTGGAAAGTGATCCTTGCTCAGGAAGGCCATCCACAAGCCGAAACGAGGAGGCGATGGATCAGGTTCGTGAAAAAGTGTTGGAGGATCGTCGTTTAACAGTACGAGAGATTGCTGCAGAAATGGGAATAAGCACAGGCTCAGTTCATTCAATCCTAACTGAGGATTTGAACCTGCAGAGAGTGTCGGCTAAATTTGTCCCCAAGCTGCTGACGGAGCAACAGAAGGAACTCCGGAAGGAAATTTCGGAGGACATGCTGGATGTTGCAAATCATGACCCAGAATTTGTCAAGACAATCATCACTGGTGATGAGACCTGGGTTTATGGTTATGACCCAAAACCAAGTTTCAATCATCACAATGGAAGCATCCGGAATCACCACACCCAAAAAAAGCTCGGCAAGTCTGCAGCAATGTGAAAGTTATGCTGACCTGTTTTTTTGATTCCCGTGGCATTGTGCATCATGAATACGCACCAGAAGGTCAAACAATCAACAAAGAGTACTACCTGGAGATTCTACGTCGCCTTCGTGATGCTGTGCGAAGAAAGCGGCCAAACATGTGGGCAGCAAAGAATTTTCAGTTTCACCACGACAATGCTCCCGCTCATTCTGCACATGTGGTCCAAGCTTTTCTAACCAAAAACAGCATGCCACTTATTAGACAGGCTCCTTACTCTCCCGACTTGATTTCTGGCTGTTCCCTAAGCTAAAAACAACTCTGAAAGGGAGGCGATTTCAGTCAAGAGAAGACATTATGAAAAAAGCGACGGAGGAGCTTCAGAGCATTCCGGGGGAGGAGTTTATGAAGTGTTTTGAGAAGTGGCAGAAGCGCTGGGATAAGTGTGTGAACCACCAAGGGGAATATTTTGAAGGAGATTGAATAAAACTTGCAAAATTTATTGTGTTGTGTGCTTTATACAAAAAAGTCGGATACTTTTTGAACAGACCTCGAATATAACTGATTTTTGAAAACTTTTTGTAAACTAAAATTGTTGTTGCATAACATAATGCAAAATTTTGGCATTGGCTATGTCTTTAAGACAAAAATTTACAAGAAAGTGGCAACCAAATCAACTCAGACAACAAACTGTCAATCTATTTACAAACAGAATTAATGTTAGTGTAGAATTTGCTCCTGTTTTGTTGTCACTATGGGAGGCAAGTGAGGCATCAAAGAAATTTCTGAAGCACATAGTTCTGTTTGTTGTGCTTTAAATGAAGTAATGAAAAAGTTTGGAAGATTTTATAGCGTCATTTCAGAGAGTGTTGGGGGGGAGGACATTAAATATAAGAGCATTGGCAATTGTTCACTACATGGAGCTATGGTAAAACTAAGCTCTATGTATTTTTGTCATACTGTCTGACAAATTCCCTTTTTGTTTCTTACTTTCTTCTGTGACACTGAACTTATCTGAGCACAGTGATGCCTTTACTATGGTGCGAATGGAGAGACTACACCGGTTTCCTTAAAGAATGTCAAAAAGTCTCTTGCCTAAGCAAAATATTGCTCTATTTCTTCATAGTAGCATTATGATGGTGGCAACCCTGTCTGCTCCTCAACTTTAGGAAAAAAAGCAGGGATAATGTACACAGTGAAAAGTAATGATCTTTTTTTAAGAGATCACTATACAGGGTGTCCATGAATTAAGGCAACGAACGTTTTGGCCTCTACCGAAAATACAAAAAATTAAAACAAGCATTGCTACTCTTGACTTAATAAGATAAAGAATAGGGTTTCAAATGATATATACTTTATTCAATATAACTCCCTTTGTTCTTGACTACAGCCTTCAATCTGTCTGGAAACGAGTCGCATGTGGCACGTAGCATTTGAGGTATAGCATCCCACTCTTTCATCAGTTTGGCCTTCAGGGACTCCAAGGTTTGATGAGGAGTGGAGCATACTCTTTTCTCCAAAATGGACCAGATGGAGTAGTCCAATGGGTTTAGATCTGGGCTTTGCGTTGGCCAATCTTCCTTACTTATGAATGAGGGGATTTTCCTCAGAATCCACGATTGGGTAAATTTTGAACCATGGGAGGGCGCCGAATCCTGTTGGAAGGTCCACAGTTCATCTTTGAAGTGTTGCTCAGCCCAGGGGAGCAGACAACCCTCCGAATGTCTGAGACATACCGCTCAGAGTTCAATTTCACTCCCGTTAGAACAAAAAAGAGTGGGGATCTCCCGGTTGCGATTACTGCTGCCCACACCATCACAGACTGCAAATTTTGGCGTCTGGTGACAATTCTTCCTTCAGTTATGGATGAGGACACCCAAACTCTATCGTTTTTCTGGTTAACAGCTTTCTGGATGTCGAATTTTTTCTCATCAGTGAAGACCAAATTGGGCAGCGTGCTTTCTGTGATGTCCTGCAAAAGTTTCCTGCATTTTTCAGCCCTCATGACGATCTGAGAGTTCTTGTTGACGCAGCATCTTAAAAGGGTTTAACTCCTAAATCTTTCCTTAACAGTTGGTGCATGGTGGATTTGCCTACACCAGCCAAGTTCCTGCAACTTCGGCGAGAGTTGCGTCACAGCTTCTCCCTGGTGTTTTTTATCAGTTGAGGGGTACAAACAGTCCGTTTTCGGTCTCAGCCTTCCCGATCTAGGGTAGTTCCAATCTCCTGAAACTTTTTGATGATCTTTCAGACAGTTGTGCAGTTCATTTTGAGCCGTTTAGCTATTTCACTATTACTTTCTCCACTTTTGTGGAGTTTTATCACAATGTTACGATCAATAGACATGGAAATAATTATTTTAGAAAACTTTGCTATATCTGAAATGAAAGAACAGAGTTTTAGCTTTAAAATGGTGTATTAGTTGTTTGAGAAAAACTGAATTTAAATGCACTAATTTAACAGAGAAAGTTGGTTGTCTTAATTCATGATCACCCTGTACAGGTACTTTTTTTGGGATAAAAATGGAGATTTGACATTGATTGAAAGCGATGACTTTTTTTTGTAGAGATTACAGTACTTTGGAAACAAAAAAACTTAAAAAGTACCCATCCCTTTTTTAAGGCCACCACTACATATGAGTATGCCCTTTTCTTGTAGTTTGCTCTACACTTGTAATAAGTCTACTGATACTTGCTTCATTTCCATTTTGACAATTACTTGTTTCAGAAGTCTTTACTTTTATCCTTCTTGCTAAATACATTGTAATATCTTGTTCTTTCATTGGTTCCATATTAATCTTTCTGCAGTTTAACAAGACTAGCTATAGCAGCACCTCAAAAGTGAAGAATAGCATTGTTATTGCATTAAACATTTTGAAAGCTAGATGCATGTTTTGATAGAACAATTCTAAATGGCACAAAACTTAGGTCATCGGAAGGTTAACTTTTCTTTCTTAAAAACAATTTTGCATTATCAAGAAAGGAGAGACATGCCAGTTTACTGCTGTGAAATGGTCAAATGTAAAATAAGTTTTACAGAAAGTAACAACTTTGCAATGCTTACAATTCTGTACTAAAATTAGCCTGGCAGAAAGAAAAATGCTTTGCAGACCAGCACAAAAAATACACAAACCAGCCTGGCACAGACCAGCAGTTGGGAACCACTGCTCTAATGGAGATGTCCACTAATTGCATAGAGCAGTGCTTTCTAAACGTTTTGTATAAGTGATACACTTTTAAACCACAAATAAATTCGTGACACGTTTTAAGTTAATTTCAATCAAAAAATTTTCAACAGCAAAATCTCAACTTACAATTTTAATGATTAATGCTTGCTAAGACCATGATAATAACAAGGGCAAATTTTTTATTAAATTGTTGTTTGCAAAAGTTATGTTTTTGATGGAAAATTCTCATAATATAATTTATTAAACTGTAAATAGCTGTTGTCAAATATTATTTCAAGTCCAGTTAGCGACATATCATACAAGGGACACACTAATGTGTTGTGACACACAGTTTGGAAAGCACTGGCCTAAAGGTTAAAACTGAAAAGGTTTTAAATTGTTTACAAATGTCCTTATCTAGCCAGATTTTTAGGAACCTTTTCCAGGACCAAATTAATTGACCACTGACATTACATAAATAATATGACTGCCATATATGGCTTAAGCAAAAGTGCAAAGAAAAATTTTCTGCAGGCAAGCAAACTCATGATATCGTAACAAGAATTTTGACTTCACAATCACTAATCTACATCTTTTCAAAAATCAAGAAAGTGATATCTAACTCGGTGCTACTGAAATATATGCTTAACCCATATCACGCCTGCATCAGTTTAAACTGACGCTAGAAAAAATTGATTTTCAATAGGTTGACAATATCAAATTGAGTAATGTTTAATTTTTTCATGTCATAACATCCTAGACTTTTAATTCCAAACATTTTTTTGCTTAATTTTTGTGTAAAAAGAAAATTATAATAAACATAACAAGAAAATGCATAATTGTTGTTTTTTGCTGCACGTCATTTATTGATGATGTCACTGCAACTTACTGTGAGAGAGCAAAATTTTCTAACCTTGAAAAATAAGGAATAAATTTATACCTAAAGATGACAACAGCTGAAAATTTGCGAAAAAATGTTTTTGACTTGCTTTATTTGGGAATTTTCCTGCGTCAGTTTAAACTGACGCTGGTGGTGAATGAGTACGTGTGAAATTTTTTTTCACTAATTAGATTTTGAGATTAAGCAAGCTGTAATGGTTTGTTTTATTGCACCTAAATTGTTTTGATGAAAGATAATCCGCATTTTGTAACATTAAATTAGAACTTTTGTGATTATTTTATTGCACGGAAATCTTTTTATAAAAGGTAATCCTCATTTTGTAAAAGTAATTGGAACTTTGTGGTTGTTTTATTGCACCTTAATCCTTTTCTGCAACAATGACTTGTTAATCCGCAATTTTGTTTTAGCTTCAACTTTTCTCTAATTTTCACCATGGATAATTAGTGAAGTGATCTAATTTCTAGTACATAACAATCTTTGTCAAATAACAGTTGTAGGTCTTGCATTCTTCAAGAAAATTTTGTTACGAGTAAAATGAGTTTAGCCACTTACCGAGTGTGAGAAATTGCAATTGCAGTCGAAGTTGCTTTGTGAATCAAAAGTTAAGATAAAAATAAATTTAATTGGTTTCATTGTTGAAGTTGAGATATTTTGATTAAATTTTGTGCAAGTTTCTCTTCAGGTAATTATACAGTTACTGTGGAAATATTTACTTGATTATGAATGTTTATGAAGCCTTAGAAGCATTGCAAGAGCTAGAAAATAATGGATTTACAGCTGAATTGGTAACTGATCCAAGTCTTATTTTATTTCCTCCGGAAGATGATGGAAATGAAACTGAGGAAGATGATGGAGGTGACATTACCGGAGTGCCTGATAACCTCAGTCCCAATCAACTTCTATCAAGAGCTGAAGTAGAGTTGGGCGAAATTAGAAGTACTGATCAGGTACGTCTAGAGATTTTAGCTTGCAGCGTTTGGAACAATATTTTAAAAATCCATAGAAGAAAAGCTTCAACATATGTACGAGGGTCAGTCAATAAGTAATGAGACTTTCTCAATTACTTTGGTGTTCTTGGAGTTATGCAACTGAAATTTTATGTGATGATTATGAATGGAGTTGTCATCTTATTTACAACAAAACTTGTTTATTTTCAGATTACTGTAGGTGTGACGATAAATTGAAATGACTACTAGGCTAGGAAACAGCTCATGCTTGGAACAAAGAGGAGTCATCAGATTTCTGTTGGCAGAGAGTGTAAAATCATGTGAGATTCTGTCTAGAATGCAAAGACAATATGGTCCTTCCTGTATGTCTAGAGCAAACTTCTACAAATGGGTGCAAGCATTCAAAGATGGACGCGAAAGCATTACTGATGATCTGAGAAGTGGAAGACCTGTGGATGTCTCTACCCCAGAAGCAGTACAGGCAGTTGAAGACCTGATCAAATCTGATAGAAGGGTCACTTTAGATGAAATTGCTACAAACTTGGACATCTCCCATGGCACAGTGTACGCAATTGTGCGTGAGAAGCTGCGTTTTTCAAAAGTCAGCTGTCGCTGGGTTCCAAAGATGTTAACGGATGATCACAAAATGCAGCGCCTGATGGCTTCCAGAGCATCACTACGCAGATACAGAAAGGAGGGAGATGTATTTCTATCGAGAATAGTGACAACTGATGAGACCTGGGTCTTTCATTATGAACCTGAATCGAAACGACGATCAATGGAGTGGAAGCATGTTTCTTCCCCAGTGAAGAAAAAATTCAAATCTCAGAAAAGTTTAAGGAAAGTCATGCTCACTGTGTTCTGGGACAGAAATGGGCCGATCACTATCAGTTTCTTGGAAAGGGGCAATACTGTGAACTCAGAGAACTACTGTGAGCTGCTAACTCAAGTGAAAAAAGACATTAAGAACAAACGGAGAGGACTTCAATCAAGAGGTGTGATTCTCCTTCAGGATAATGCAAGGCCCCACACAGCAGCAAGAACCCTAGCCAAAATTGAAGATTTAGGCTGGAAACTTCTAACACACCCACCCTACAGCCCAGACCTTGCACCATCTGATTTTCACCTCTTCGGCCCACTCAAAGAGAGTATGAGGGGAATTCACTTCCAGACTGATGAAGAAGTGAAGGCTGCTGTGAGCAACTGGCTAAGGACCCAGTCCACGGAATTCTATGCCAAAGGAATAGACAATCTAATATCAAGATGGAACAAGTGTGTTGCAAAGGAGGGAGACTATGTTGAAAAATAAAAAAGTATTTTTTGATTACCAGTCATTGCAAACTTGAGTTATTAAAAAAGTCTCATTACTTATTGACTGACCCTCGTATAATGTAGTGCTACAATTTCCTTTCTGCAGTATTGTCATAACTTCAAATAAGCAAAATCGTATATGGTCTTTTTCGCTTTTAGTAAACTACAGTAACTAAGAATTATAGTTAGCTTTGATATGTTACTAATAATCTGCTATATTTTGCGGTTGGAATCAAAAAACAAGACGAGTAGAGAATCTACCATTGATCCGCCAAAATCCAAAAAGGTTAGTTTTAATCGTTATGCAAAGCAAGCACGTGCTTTTCATTTGACTATACAATAATTATTACTCCGTGGCAGGATTATTTTTGTAAAAACAGCTGTTGCTAAAGTTTAGCTCCCGTCCTGTTATGTTTCATTTGTCAGGCTGTTTGGACCTATGTAAGTACTTTGCCCACGAGCACACAGACCTCGCATCTTTTAGACGGCTGTTCCATACTAATAGAATAAGTATGTTCATTGCCTTTTAACGATAATAGTTATTGTTGAAGTAATCATGTCTGTTGTTTTAGAGAAAAAAGACATCCAAGTCTACAGAAAACAAAAATGCATCTAGCAAAGACAAACCAAAATCGCAACACAAAGATGTTAATTCGGACTCTCTGTTGAACAAATGGGATTTACCTCCTGCAATGTTTGATGAAAATTTGTTGCCACATCAATTATTTGAAAGATTTATTACTAATGAGGAGCTGGAACGGATATGTGATGAATCTACAAGATATGCACGACAGAAAGACAATCACAATTTTATTATGACCAAAAGAAAATTAAAATCGTTCTTGGCGATTATTATTGTCAGTGGCTATGCCAGTCTACCCCAGCAAGATATGTATTGGCAAACGCGCGATGATACAAACAATCGTCTGGTGTCATCCATGATGTCAAGAGGAGAATTTGAAGAATGCAAAAGATATCTGCATTTATGTGATAACGATCATCTGGATAAAAATGATAAATTTGCCAAAGTCAGACCTTTGTTCGATTCTCTTAACAAACAATGTTTGGAAAACTACATACCAGAGCAACACGTCAGCATCAATAAGTCCATGGTTCCATATTTTGGAAAACATGGAGCTAAGCAGTATATTCATGGCAAGCTCATCAAATTTGGCTATAAAATGTGGGTTATGGCCAAGCCCTTGGGGTACTGCATCCAATTTCGTCCATATGCTGGAAAAGATACAGTTTTTACAGAGTATGGAGATATTGGTCTTGGGCTGGGTGCTGCAGTTGTGGCTCACTTGCTAAAGATGTTACCACCTCACCCTGGATCCAATTATCACGCCGTGATGGATAATTTTTTTACTAGCACAAAGCTAATTCAGTACCTTCAACTGAAATCGATTGCAGCTACAGGAACTGTACGGTTGTGTAGGATGGAAAATCCACCACTAAAAGACATCAAAATGATGGAAAAAGAAGCTTGAGGTGCTAGCGATGTTGCAGTTGATGCAAATATCAACATGGCAGCTGTTCGTTGGAAGGACAATAAAATTGTTAACGTTCTGTCTACATTTGCAGGCAAGGAACCTGTGCAAAAGGTCAAGCGATACAGCCAGGAAGCGAAAAAAAGAATTGATATTCCCCAACCAAAAGTTGTGCATGTATATAACCGCTACATGGGTGGTGTTAATCGACTGGATCAAAATCTTGCGGCGTACATGATCAACTTGCAAAGCAAAAAATGGTGGTGGCCTTTATTTCGCTTTTGCATAGATGTGGCTATTAACAACACTTATCAGCTTTACGGCATAAGACAATTGAATGAAGGCGAAAGCAGAATGGATGCTTTGGAGTTTTGCCGGGTAATTTTGGGAACTTATTACAAAAACTATAAAACAAAAAATGATTCTATTGCATTATACCCAAAATTGGCAACCAAGAATCATGTGCGAATGGCCAAAGAAAATCACCATTGGATTAGGAAAGGAACGCAAAGACGCTGGGCTAAAAATGGATGTAGAGGCACTTCCAAATTTTTCTGCATTAAATGTAATGTTGAATTGTATCCTGAGTGTTTTGAAAGTTTTCATTTTGAATAAACGACTGGATTTTCTTCAAATCCATGGTGTTGTATACTAATATCTACGTCAATATATTGCAGTAATAATTTGCATAAATGCATAATATCGGCAACAATTAATATAATTTAACATATTTTACTTATACTAGTCATTAAAAAGAGCGCAAAACAAATAATCAGAATCGTACGCACAAATTAAACCGGACGCATCATGTGCACATAGTTGAACGCTATAACATTCTACACGTACCCGCCTACTGCCAGCGTCAGTTTAAACTGACAAAAATTGTTTTCTTTATAAAATCTTTAAAAAAACTTTTTTTGAAAAAATTTTTTCAGTTATGATCTGTTTGTGACCTATAGAACATGCAACATCAAAATCATCAATTTTTTCGGGGTTGGGGTGATATGGGTTAATGGCAGTGCATTAAATTTGCTTCATAAACTACAGAGCATGAAAAATAAAGTCAAAAAATTAATAACTAACCCACACTCAATGCCCCAGTGAGCTTAAATTCAAAAATTTAAATTTCAGTTTGGAGCAGATCAAAAGACTGCCCCTATATGACCACTGTTTTAATAGACCACCAATAGCTAACACAGCTGCTTGTTACACTTTTATCAACATGACAATTTGGCAGCTGGAGAAAAAGTATGCTTAAAATCAGGGTAGTAAAGTTAGAGTCATTGGAGTCACATGTTTTAGGGAGGAGTCAGAGTTGTTTTTTAGATTTGGCTAAGTTGGAGTCACTTTTTTGAGTGTGCTGGAGTCAAAATTGTTTTTATTTTTGGAAGCTCTGTTTTATGCTAAATTAAGCCCCCAAAATTTTTAAGTCAAAGTTGCTCAAGTTGCACATTTTAAGGAAAATTGGAGACATTTTTTTTAGACATGCTGGAGTCAGAGTTGGGAGTTTGAGTCATTTTTTAAATGTTTCAGAGTTGGAGAATGAAAACTTTAGATAGATGGAGTCGAAGTTGGAGTAGGAAAAAATTCTTACAACTACACAACCTTGCTTACAATTATAACCAACTTATAACATCTGAACATTTAAAAAAATTAATGCCAGGTTTACACCAAGCTAATTGACAGTAAGGTAGGTGTTTGCTCACGATTTTTTTAATTATTAGATTTTTGGAACTTAGTATTTAGAATTGGTAGATTTTGTATGTTTGTTTAAAAAAGATAACAAAAAAAAGCTGTTAAAGTCTCAAGTAACTTACAATCAAAAATCATAGTAAAGCAATCAAAACAATCAAATTGCTGATACCCAAGTATTAAAGCTTAAAAGTAATCAATTTTTAATGAACCTATTACATATAAAATAAATTAACTATACTTTGCAAATTGTATTTTTTATTTTATGCTATGTTTGTTCTAAGAATCAAGACAGAAATTTTTATTTTATGTCTTTTTTTCATTGTGCTGTAACTGTTTGAGATTTCTTTGATGTTGTGACATAACTTTTTACATCTACTGCTTACAATGTGACAATTATGGAAGACATAATGAACAGTTTGAATATCTTAATTTAAACTTTTTTGAAATGCCACAAGGACATCTCTAGTGTGGCATGACAACCCACAATGTTATTTAGATGTTACAAGTTATTGTAATTGTAAGCACATCTCTACTCCAGATGCCAAATGATACAATGCAGGAATGTCCACTGCTGAAATGTCTTACTGTCAAAAACATCATGTCAAATTGTTCCTAGCTGAAAGCGTTTGAATTTTATGCACCAGTATTTTTATTAAACCTTTGAAGGACAATTGGCTGCAAGTAGTAATGATGTTTGTTGTATGTTGTTTTTGTAACAATGCCAAGTTTTCATCATGCAATATAAACGAAAGAAAATTTGAATTTTGTGGAAAATTTAACTATATTTTAATAACTTCTTTCAAAAGCAATGTAATTTAATTTCCAAAAATAATAGCTTTTGGATAATAAGGGCTTTTCCAGGTATACTAATTCAACAATAACAGCTGCATAAAGACCCTTTAAGAGGTTAAGCTAAAATCAGATGAGAATATTTTTTGTCAGTTTTTCAATTTTTACTCACTTGATTTTTGGGTGGTTGCTTGACTCAAAGGCCTTAATCAATTTTATTGCACTCTTGCTTAAAGATTGTGTTTTATTTTGTTATTTTAGTTTTTTTTATAGATTATTATTGCTTGTTCACTGGTGCTTTTCTGAAAGTAAATGTATGAAATAAACTGAAAATGTCTGATTGTGAACGTGACATCACAATACTTGTTTGCAATCTATGTGCCTGTAATAACATCATTGATTTTTCCCACCTGCATAAACTTTCAACTCTGCGATTATTAATCGAAATCAACGTATTTGTTAGGTTAGTGGTTATTCAGTCTAATTTTAGAAATTGTGCTCTTAAATTCTGCTGAACACTTTGATGTTTAGATTTTACAATGTAAAACCAACAAGTAAATTCTAAACAGCCCACAAACAAAAATATGAGTCATTAGTTTTGTTAAATAATGCTTTAATGTTTTTGACTTAAATGATGTCATAAATACCAGAACAGTTTCTAAATTGTGATTACATACTTTTAAAAGTTTTATTGAGAATTGAGAATAATGAGTTTGCTAGATATTATTATTGTGCATAAAAATTTCAAATTTTTGAAGGTAATTTTTGCACAATGAAAAAATGTCAACAATTGCTATTTTAAAATTAAAGCAAATATTTAAACATTTAAGGCTATAAATAATTTTTAAGGCAGTCAGTACAATAAAATACAAGTATTGAACAGAATTACTATTCTGAAAAGACAATAAAGTTTTTAAAAATAAGATTTTCTTGAGTATATCATAGGTAGATATTAGAACAAATATAAGCAGAAAGTAGGCTTGCAAACAAAGCTTTAGCATGGAGTGTAAACAGACCTGAAAATTATTTACTATTAATTAGCGAGCGAGCAATCTTACGCAACACAAATAAATTTATATTGTGTGAGATTAATATGTTGCGTTTAAATTTTATATGCAACAGAAATTTATTTGCTTAGTAAATTTGACATATTGCAAATTAAAGAAAATTAGGGTCTTTTTAAGAAGTCACTATAAGCAACTTTTGTTTGTGAAACTAACCCAGATCCCCCTGTGGTTATTATTGCTTTTTAAAGAAATCTTTTCTTTTTCACTTCTTTTTTATTCCATCCTTGTGCTGTAAGAGGGATTCCAGGTTAGTTTCATAAAAAAAAATTCCTATAAAATGTATAGATTGGTGTGGTTAACGTGGTTGATGTAATCGGCACAGTTTATGTGGTCAATGTGGTTGACGTGGTTGATGTGGTCAGCATGATTGGAATGGTCCACATGGGGGGCTAGGTTGGAGAGGTTGACTGGGTTATTATTGTTGAAACCAATTGTATTTGTAATGTAAATAAGTAAAGCAATCATTTAGTTTTGAGAAGTTGTCTAGTTTGGCTATATAAGATATTTAAATTTAGTTGAAACCAATTGTACTTGTAATGTAAATAAATATAAAAAGCATAAGTATTTGGAAAGGTTTGCATGGACAAGGTTGGTGAAGTTGACTTGATTTGGTATGTGGGTACTGGGCTAAGGTTGGTTCAGCAAAGCTTACTAAGTTGATAAGTTTTTCAAAATTTAGATTAGGCTTACAAATGCAGTTGGTTTAACAAAATTTCAACATTCCAAATCAACCTCATCAACCTAGCCAACCACGTCAATCATGCTGACCTGTACATTTCAAAGATACGGGAAAACAATGATATATGTAATTAAATTATCTGAAACAGTAATGCATGGAAATAGATATTTAAATATTACTATAAAATGTTTTTTTTTATTGAATAATATGTAGTATACAATAGCTTAATAACCCTTTTTTGTCTCTTTGTGTTGACCAATTAAGCAAATTTTATTATACCAATATAATGGGGTAATCTTTGTCAAGTTTGAGGTTTCTAGCTTTTAATAACCTGATACTGTCAATAAGAAAATTCTTTTCCTGTTGGTTATAATATTCTGCTCTGAGCCATCAAATAAAATATATTGATAATGTCATAACAGCTTTGCACCTGAACTCTTTCAAACAAACTGAACAAAGTTATCTCATACATTAGGATAACTTCAATCATGTATTAAAAACCAATATAAAAATAAACAACATTAAGGGTAACTTTGATCACTGTTTTTATTTTTAAAATATTGTAAGAGTTAAAAATATAATTTTAATTTTTTGACAGGATATGTAACTTTCTATTTTTTGAAAAGGGGCAGGGGGTCAACAGAAAACTGAGGTCTTTTTCCAGCTGTATTTTCTTGATTACAAGTCAAATAGTACTAGCTTTACCCCAACAGATCAAAGTTACACATTTTACAAGATATATACATATATACAATTAATGTTCAAATTATATTAATACTTTAAATCATGTAACCTTGTCTAAGTTTTTCTTTTTAATTTGGGAGAGTCTGTAAAAAAAGCTACATAATTTAAGTTTTTGTTAAATGTTCTTATTTTTCATTAATTTTTTGATATAATTATAATATATAGATAGCAGTATATAATACTTTAATTGTATAATTTTTGTTATACCATTGCTTTTAACCTAAAGCAAACGTTTTATAATCTTTTTAATAAACTTCGATAAAATTCTTTTATAATCAAATTTGAGATCTTTTCAAAAAACATCATGAGCAATCTTGTTTGTGAAACTAATCTGCTAATCCAGAATCCCCCATGGTTATTAATATTTCTTGAAAACATCTTTTTGTTTAGGTTTCTTTTTTATTTTCTCTTGGTGCTGTTGGGGATATTGCTATTTCACTGCCAAAAAACAGTTACTATCCCTTCTTAAAAAGATCCCAAACATGCTGCTTGATAACAACTAAATCTTTGGATCAATTTTTATTAATTTCAATTATTTTAATAATGGAACAAACAAACTTAAATAATTTCTATAAAGAAAGAAGATAGCTTTAATACATACTACTATAATTAGTCATTTAAATGTCATATTATAATACCAATCATATAATAATATGATATTATAATATCAAAACAACATTTTGTCTAAAAATTTTTAACAGTTTTGAGTAAAAAAATGTGTTGTTGTTTGTTAGTTTATTTTCAATTGATTAAATTTGTAGCATATTGATACTGATACTGATACATATTGTTATAAGCAATTTCATAAAATCTGAATTAAAACTTTTACCACTAACATATATATTTAATATATCATAACAAAAGTGAAAACTGAAACAACATCACTAAATAGTAAATCTAATTATCTTAAAAAAATTACTAAAAAGTTATCAATTTAAAGATTAGTTTTAATTACATAAGTAATTTTATTAATGTCATCCAGAATAAATTATATATGCACTTTGGGATAACATCTTTTAAGTAATCAACATAATGATTAAAAGCTATACAGTTTGAACCAAAAAATTACAATTAGAAAAAATCACTTCTACGACTATTTACATTAATAGCATTTATTTTTACGGTATTTCTATCTAAATTCGGTTTTGACATGGGAAACCTAAAACCCGACAAGGTGGACCGCGAGTTCTGGAAAAGTACAGTATGTACCAGCAATAGCCTCATTTAGTTTAAGATATCTTTTTTATGTTTCATTTTGTTAAATTTAAGGAAAAAACGGCATATTTCATATATGTTGAGTTTTAAAAAAATTAATGGGACTACCAGCAATGTTGGAAATTTCAATTCGCTGGAGATTCTAATGTGTTTACTCCCTATGAAGGATATCAGTTGATTTTAGAAGATTCTTTTTAAATCAAGTGATCTACTTATGTGAAATTTTTCTATGGATTTAAATCACTTTACAATTATTAAAATACGTGCTAATTTATTCTTGATAATCAGTATTATTTTATAAGTAACTAAAGCGAAGAATTTTATTTTGAGATAAACTGGAAAAAGTTACGAAGATGGATTAACTGGAAAAAGATAAGGATGGAAAAAAATTTTAGGACAGTTTACTTAAAGAAAAAATTTAATCTACTCCTGACGTTAACCTAGGGATTTCAGAGAGTTGTTAATAACCATGCGTCAATTGGCGGTCTGTGAAAAATTTTCCGTTCTTAGCAAAAAAATTTGAAAGATTATAGAAGTCATGGTCTTGGTTCAAAATCTACTCGAGCCGTTCTATTGTGTCCTTGAGAAAGACACTTTATGACACTTTCCCCTACTTGGTGATCTTTGCAAGCAGTTCTAAATTTCAGTCATATATCTTTATTAAATTTCAAGTGGACAGCAATATCTTGGCGTCTCCGGAAGCAAGTAGGGGTAATTGCTTGCCTTATGTATTAGCGCCTCGGTCGCTTTCCTGTGGTCAGGAGGATAAATATAGAGATAAAAAAAAAATCAAAAATGGACCATACCTTATTCAAACTAACGCAGAGTCTTTAGCAAAATTTATAATCGAAAAGCTGCTTTAAATTTCCGTCTTGAATTTTTTTTATGTCATTGAGTAGGCCTAAAGGAGGGGTTCCAAATGGTGGTACATCTGGAGAAAATTTTTAATAGCGATAAATAACGTCTGATTTTCGGTACGCTGCAGTTGAGCATGATTTCCTTTGCGCTGTTAGCTTTATTTTTTCATTATATAGTTGTAGGCTTATTTATTCTCCAGACTGGTAGAAAAGCGACAGAGGCGCTAATATACAGGGTAAACAATTATCTCAACCAAGTAGCGTATTTAAGGGAGCCCATTGTTCCATGGCTCCCCTTGGAGATCATTAATAATTTTGGGGCTTTTTGCCGCCCATTTCGGCAGAAATCCCGCCAGAAATTGAAAACAGATTCCATGCGTAGACCCCCTTTATTTGGTTTTTTCAGAGATCATTAATTTTCAGACACGAAAATCATGAAATTTTTGAAAGCCAAAACCTTCCCCCAGATGTGGAATTAATTGATTAGTGAGCAACGAAAAGAAAAGCACAAAATGAGCAAACACTTAAAACAAAAATTGATTATAAAAGCACAATCATTAATTTTTAGAACAGTTTAGTTCCTCGAAGGTTTTGTTAATATGTTATATAACAAATAAAGTTGTGGATTGGTCGCGTCAGCTGCCGTTATCCCGAGAATCTTAAATTATCTTTTCAAACAGCCCATCAGTGCCGGGGAAAACTTTGGTAACAATAGCATGTTTTCGTAGTCTTCTCGGAGCTGTTTGACCTTTGAGACCCGGTTCGAGCACAATTACGTAATCGTCGACTTTTCAATTTTGACGAGGTCTAAACCACTTTGATCGAAATAGAAAATGTTGAAGCGTATTACATAGCCAGGATTCCAGAATTAATTGATAAAAACCAGAGCAGCTTTCATTTAGAGTCTCGGGTTGATCGAGTGCTGTTTGACGATTGCGGTATAGAACATTGTTTACGTAAGAAAACAACTATAAATTTCCGGTGATTGGTTCTTCATCAAGATCTTCGACATTTTTTGGAAAGAATGGTTGAGAGTTTACTAAGATAGTTAATGCTTCTGTGACAGTGGCGTGCAGTCAGGGCATACAAGTCACGCATTGCATGACCAACGAACTTTTCTAAATACAAAACATAATTATGTACATTCTAAATACAAAAAATAATTATATATTATACTATATAAAATAAAAAAATATAAACAGTGATGGCTTTAATAGGATGCGAACGGTGCTGCAACACCAAATCTCCCTAAAACACATCAAAAAGTGGCCCTCCTACACAAGAAATTGCTCTATTTCTTTATAGTAGCACCAGGACACTCGATGACATGTTAAAAAAAAGACAAAAGTTTTTGAAAAAAAAGGAGGGCATCGTAGGCTGATGATTTTTTTTGTTTTTATTTTTTATTAATTATTTTGTCTCACCCTGCTTTGGATCACTCAATGGTGGCCCCTCCAAATTGAAGATCTTTTTTTTAGTGATCACTTTGCTTTCATATACTAAAAATGGCTTCAGCTACCTTTTTTTTAATGCACTAAATAGTGGCCCCCTTACGTTTTTGCACCAGGCCTCTCTTTTTGTAAGGCCATCGCTGTATATAAATATATATATTTATTAAGCAGATTTATTATATATTGAATTTAGTACATTGCGAATTCTGAGGAACGCATATTCCAAGTCATAAACTGAAAAGCAACGTTTAATTAAACATGATGTGCACCAAAGGAATAACATTACTTTACTTGTATAAATAAGCTCTATTGTGACGTCATTTTAGGCACCCTTTTATACTCGCTCCGGCATGCAATTCTCAAATTGCATACAGACTTTTAGATAAATCTAGATATTTGTGATATCAGTGCTGTATGTTTTCTTGCCATACATGTATTTTATTGATAATTTGTTTATCCCAATCAGATTGCCACTTTTTTAACGGAAATTGAACTTCCACAAAAAATTTGCGCTGATCACAGTAAACATATGATGAATCTCGCGCTTTGTAACAAATCGTCGCCACGCCTGTTGAAAGTCATTCGTAGATTGTATGTCTGCAATTCCAGAATGATGACCCTAGTCGTGTTACATGCTATCACTTAGAACACATCCCAATGTTGTCACATTTCTAGTTTTTTGAATTTTTATGAGGCCAAACATATCAAATGATACAGAACTGAACGCTGGGCTATGACATTTAAGTCAAAAAGTGGTATTGACCCATTTGTTGTCACATCAATATACATCGCGCAATGCGACACTTAATGCACTTTGCAGCTATAGATTTAAGCATCTTGCCGCGTAATATGTAAATGCCATTTTGTCAGAGGTTGATTGTTATTACCGCACGGTAACCTTGGTGTCCTAGGTTTTGATGTATGTATTCGGCATGAAGTTTGGTAATTTTGCTTTTGGAAATTAAAGCGATTGGTTTTGCTATAGTCTCATTACATGAAAAACTATTTGAGTAACCATAAATACGTAAAAGTCTTAATTCCTCGGCTGAGGGTTTGAGGTTTAATTTCTGTCTTACGTTTTGATATTTACCGGTTCTCAAATTACTCTGCGCAAGCCAAACAAATCAAATTTAGCACAATGCAGTTTGTTCGCAGTTAAAACAGCAGATCTAGAATTTTCACCAAGTTTGACTTTTTTTAACCAAGCTGTAATTCGGATCAATTTCGACCAGGAGCTAAAGCGCTTTAACAAGTGGTCTTCGAAATCATTTAACGCTAAAATTTTTTTCACTTCTTTAGTGGACGAAGCTATGTTTTTGGTAGGTAGGAAATAAAGACAATTTTCTTTAGCTTGTGTCAAAAACTGCGGTACTTCATGCCATGACGTAAAAAACTACTTGCTTTTTTCGAAATACATACCTAATAAAATTGTAAAGTGAGCTTTTTGAATCTTTACTATGAGTTTATATATATACGAGTATATATAGATTTTTTTGCAAGATGAAGTAAAGAGACACAGTTGGGCTGCAATAATTGTTTTACAACTTTTTCATCCGCAATGTTAAAAAGGTTGAAAAGCACTGGATGCAGTGATGGATAGCCTACTCAAAATTAGGGGCCCGACGCAAAATCTTCATTACAATTCCCAAAAATTACTGTTTCCTAAAAAAAAGGTCTTCGATCTCGTCTTTCCCTTTTCTTTTCACAAAATTATAATGATCTTTAAAAAAAAGTCTTCGTCACTCTAGATCGGATCTCATTGTTTCGTAATGCAAATCGCTTTTCCGGCGAAAAATTGGATTATTTTCGTGACCTTTCTCAATGCAAAATTTGCAGCTGCCAATAGCTAGGAGACTTGATGTATTTGATGTTTTTTAACTGATCGATCAATTTATATACTGCTTTAAATTAAATGTGATGACCTATCTCCGCTCTTCTTCTTCTTCTCCTTCCGGTCTTTCCCTTCAATCAGGGGTAGTCACAGCGTATTATCATTCTCCAAACCATCCCGTCTTCAACGTCCGTCTCCTTCGCACCAAGCTCCCCCATATCCTCCTTTACCACATCCAAAAATCTTCTCCTTGGTCTCTTCACCTACTTCCCAGCAACTCTATTTCCAACATCTTTCTTCCTACATATTCTTGGTCTCTCCTCATGACATGTTCATACCACCTCAGCCTGCCCTCCCTCATCTTCATTCCTAACCTAATTCCTAATTTTTTAATAATACGCATTTGTATAATCTGGCAAAAATTTTACACCGGATGCTTTTCCTGCCGCACCCCTCCCCATTTATCCGGGGTTGGGGCCGGCATCAAGAAACACAGAAATGTGCCTCCGATGGCTGGGTTCCTATCTCCGTTCTTAATGATCTAAATGCATCGTTCTGATTAAATAGTAGCAATGTGACTTCGCTTTGGGCAGTGATCTGTGTAAGTGCATGAAATCGATTTCATTGTAAAGTTCGTCGTCCGAGCCAGGTGGCCCAATTCAAGTTTACTTTAAATAGAGAGGCATCGCTGTCATCAAAGAGTGACCTCATCATAGTTTCGCTCATAGAACGGTGACCGTGATTTTGCTGAATGATCAGGTGACCATTGCTTTTGCTGAATAAGTTTTAATGCCTTGCTGAAGAAGTTTGCTGCATTGTACTAAGTAGCTGCGCTTGTAAAACCGCAGGTAAAAAATAAACTCCTTTCTTTTGTATAAGTTACAACTATATTTTTTCTTGATCGGGCGTCAGAGTTACGCATATTTAATATAAGGGTAGTTTGTAACTTGGGGGTATTTCGCTGACCTTATTCAAACAAGTTCAGCACCACGAGGACGGATAAAGCTATTGAATTCCGTTAAATCATTGGACAAGCCAGCATCTTTTCAACGAAAAGTGAATTTAAGAATTGCGAATCTCTCTTCTAACAATAAATTGAATTTTATTAACAAAAATGAAATTCATACTTTCTCTTTTGAACCACTCATATTTTCCTACTTTTCTCCCAGAATCATGGTGATCTCTAAAAAAAGAAAAAAATGTCTTCACTTCGAATCGATCTCGTATTTCCCACTTTTCGTCCCAACTTCATAGTGACATCTAAAAAAAGATTCTCAAATGAATTCGTTTTTGAGATTTCCCGCTTTTTGTAACAATTTCATATTGATCTTTAAAAAACTATACAGCAAAATGAAACTATGTATGGTGTTTTCAAAAAAGGGGACCCCGAAACAACTGCCTCACCCGCCTCATCCAATATCCACCACTGACTGGGTGTAACCGATCCACAGCTTAAATGGCTTGCTAGCTTGTCGTTTTTTTAGCTGTATTTAAATTCCCTCAAGGTCACAGCTTAATGTGTCAAAATTTTAATATTTTTAATTTTTACCCATAATAACATTTAATATTCGACCTTCAAAAGCAACATATTGATTGACTCACATATGTGTTACAGCTGTAATATCGCCTACGTAACCTAACCTTAATTAAAATCCAAACCCAAAAAACATTGTTTTTTGACACATTAACTTATTGCCATTAATTTACTGCGCCACAACATTATTATTTCAGTTGAAGCGCATACCTGGGTCACCGTCCGCAGTGGTGGATATTGGGTGAGGCGAATGAGGCAGTTGCCTCGAGCCCCCCTTCGAAAATAGCATACAGTTTCATTTCGCTGCAGATGTTTTTTAAAAATCATCATAAAGTCGGGACAAAAGTGGGAAATACAAGATCGATTCGAGGTGAAGACCCTTTTTTTTTTTTTTAGAGAACACCGTGATTTTGGGAGAAAAAAGTGAAAGAGAGATCAAAGTTCCTTTTCTTTTTTAGAGAACATCAATTTTTGGAAATCCTTGCCTCGGGCCCCTGAATTTCAATATCCACCACTGACCATCCGCCACTAAATTCTATAAAATTCTATGGTTTCACGGCTACGCATGTAATTAAAAATTATAGTGCGTGAAAACAAAGTAAACATTTGTGATTAATAAATATTTTTTGAAATTTACTAGATTCAACTTGTCCTTTAAAATTGCTCAGAGTAGTAGCGAAACGAAAGTGTTTACTTTTTGATGATGTTTATTAATACAAATTAGTTTTGGTTTATGTTAATAATATTTTTAATACAAAATTGTTAAGGACAAAATTTTATAAATTTAAAAAATTTGCAATCAATGAAAATCAAATTTCCCAGTAGGCTACATCTTATATATTCGCCAAAGGCAGTTTAGCAATTAAAAAAAGTGAGCTATTACTAAAATAACTGATATGTCTATGAAATATTTCCTAGAATTGTTATTCAAAATATCTGTAGAAATGAAAAACGGACTTTTTCCAAACAGACATTTATTAACAGTGTCTGTTTTTATGTTATGTTAATAAATGTCTGTTTTTATTTATTTTGTTTATGTTAATAAATCTCTGTTTTTATTTATTGACATTTATTCTATAACATTTATTTACAATCAATAAGTGTTGTTTTTGTAAAACCTCTTTCTAAATCGTGCGATCTTTTTCTAAATAAATTTTTATTAAAAATCAAAACAACTACCGAAATGGTTTTTGCAAAGCATCCTTCTAAATCGTAGAATTTTTTTCAAAAAACTTTCTATTAACAATCAAAACAAGTACCGTATCAAAATGGTTTTTGTAAAGCATCTTTCTAAATCGTAAGATCTTTTTCTAAAAAAATTTTTTATTAACAATCAAAACAAGTACCGAAATGGTTTTTGCAAAGCATCTTTCTAAAACGTAGAAGCACTTTTTAAAGTCTAAACCAGTGGTTCTCAACCTGTGGTATTACTAGTGGTACGCGAAGCTATTTTTGGTGGTACGCGACACATTTGTCCAACTGTTAATTTTTAAAAATTATAATTAAGCTTAGCTGCACAACTGCATTCATTTAACAAAAACTTAATTTTAAAATTGGTATATTTAAAAATTTAATTTTAAAATCAGAGTGTAATTATTTCCATTAACTTATTACATCATAATCAGGGCATATATTCTCTTGTAATTTTGAAAAATTTGTTAGCCTGCCTAGCCTAGCCCTATAATATTGAAAAGTTAGTTATTGCTTGTCATGCATTTTTTTATGTAGAGCTTATGTTAGCCGAAAACATTCACTTTAATGATTTTTTTGTTAATAAAAAATTTTTGCTAAATAAATGCAGTTGTGCTGCTAAGCTTAATTATAATATGAATAAAAAAAGTTACTTCTCTACCTAAGTTGTAATTTTTAAAATGTATTTTACTATTTTCCAAAAAGCATTTTTTATAAATTTTTATAAATTTTAGCTGTGTAAACGTGTCGAAGAGAAAGTATAATAAGGAATAAATAAAATATGGTTTTGTTTCTGTACAACACAGAGGAGAATGCCTTCCTCAGTGTGTGATTAGCATGAAAACTCTGTCTAATTCAGCAATGAAACCCAGTCTTCTCAAGCGTCACCTTGAGTCAAACCACTCAGACAAGAAAGATCGAGATAAAAGTTACTTTCAAAGATTAGGTGAAAACGTGAAGTGACAGCGTTTGGACCAGACGGGCCAGAGCTACCAGAAGAGTGCTGGGATTCTCCATACTTCTTATGAATAACTTTACTAATTGCCAAAAATACGAAAGCTCACACTATTGCCGAAAATCATGTTCTACCAGCAGCAAAAATACTTGTTCGGAACTTAATTGGAGAAAAGGGGCTGAAAAGTTGAATTCTGTGTCGCTTTCTAATGATACGGTGAGACGTCGGATCCATGACATGTCCGACGACATTTCTGATGAAGTGACTACCGCCGTAAGAACTTCAAAATATGGGTTCGCCATGCAACTCGATGAGTCGACCGATGTCACCAACTGCGGTCAATTGCTTGTCTATGTCAGGTTCACAGAAAATGACATAGTTAAAATTGAACTGCTTATGAGTAAGGAGGTGTCTGGTACAACAAAGGGCAAAAATATTTTTAACATCGTGGATGAATACTTCAAGAAAAAGGATTTAGAATGGTCAAAATTGGTTGGCTGTACAACCGATGGTGCTCCAGCTATGCTTGGGAGAAAATCAGGATTTCAGTCTTACGTAAAAGCTGATTCACCCGAGATCATTTTTATTCACTGTTTCATTCACAGATTCGCACTTTGTGCCAAGGTGTTACCTCCTGAACTACTTTCATGCTTACAGCAAATCGTAAAGATCGTTAATTTTGTGAAAATCGTCCGAATGTTTCATATCCGTTCTTTGTGGATTCATTCGTTGTATCTGTTGGAACAGGAGAACAAGAAGAAATCATTGACATCCAGTCTGACGAGGCAGCTAAAATAAAGGATAAAGAATGCTGTCGTATAAATTTCTGGCTAACGACGTCCTCTACATACCCTACTCTGGTTCAAAAAGCTATTCCTCAGTTGCTAGTATTCCCCAGTACATGGGAATGTGAGCAGGGCTTCTCTGCCATGATGAGTACTAAAAGTAAAAGCAGGAATCGTCTTACTTCGACCTCTGACGACTTCCAATGTGCAGTAAGCGCGGTGGCTCCCCGCATAAATCAGCTTGTGCAAAAATAGATGCAATCATCACATTAAACAATAGGGGAGACTGGGGCAAATCGGAACATGGGGTAAGTTGGTCCAACCTATTTACTGCTTATACTGTTGGTTGAAATAATCTGTAGCGCCAACAGTGGTTACGTCTTGCATTAGCAACAATACTAGTTATGCGATACGGTCGTTAGCAAGTACTTATTTAAGCTGATAAAAAAAATTCAATTTTTTGCAAAAAAAGTTAATCTTAAAAAAACAGGTATGTTACTTATTATTTCTGTATGTATATGGTTTAATGCCGCAATGATTACAATGCTGATATGATAGAATAATGTGGTAATTTAAAATCTATAGCTGGCCTAGATCTTGAAGTGAAGTAAAGATATAACACTTAGTTTCAAAATGGCGCCTTTGGGGTAAGTTGGGACATCATCATGGGGGCAAGTGGGACCACTGTCGCAACTTACCCCATTACACTTACAACTTAACTTCCAAGCGGTAAGCATTTGTAATGTCGGCTATGTAATAAAGAAAAATATTCAATAACTTTGAGCTATTTACATGTAAGTTTATGTGATAATACTATAACCTTTCAATCTAGCTAATCAGAAAGTTCACGTGTTCAAATCTTATTAACAGCAAGAAATATAACCTACCGGTAAAAAGCTATTAATTATGATGTTATCTACAAGTAGAACCAAAACAAATAATAAAAATAATGCTCATTTTAAATTGCTTATATGTTATATCGTCTTTTCTAGGTGGAAGAGTGATAGCCTATGGCTCAAAAATATACAAGGAAGACCAACAAAGGACAGAGTCCAATAGATGTCCTGAAAAGGGCAGCAGGTGCCTTACGGCAAAGTGGTAAGCTGCGGGAGTCTGCTCGAAAGTTTAAGGTGAGTAAAACCACCCTGAACCGCTTTGTCGATCAGATGTCAATTGATGAGGATACAGCAAAAAAGTCAGGCTACAAGCGTGTGGGTGACAGGCATCGCATTTTTTCTAACAAAATGGAAGAAGACCTCGCAAACCATATCAAATCATTAAGTAACATGTTTTATGGACTCTCAACAAACAAATGTCGCCAACTAGCTTTCGAATTCGCAATGCCAAATAATATCACGATACTGGACAACTGGGAAAAAAAGAGAATAGCAGGAATTGACTGGTTCTTATCATTTAAGTTTAAATATGGTCTATCTGTGCGAAAGCCTGAAGCAACATCTCTCGCACGTGCAACAGCGTTCAATCGCCACACTGTTGGCAAATTTTTTGATCAATTAGGCGATTTGTATGATCGCTACAAATTTGAAATGCACAATATTTACAACTTAGACAAAACAGGCTGAACAACTGCACAACAACCGGGGGGCGTGGTTGCACCCACAGGAAAAAAGCGCATTGGGTCAGTGACTAGTGCTGAACGTGGAGAAATGGTAACTGTCTTATACGCAGTGGGAGCATCTGGAGTTGTAGTGCCACCAATGTTTGTCTTTCCCAGGGTTAATTTTCGGAATAATTTTATTGTTGGTGGGCCATTAGGATGTATAGGAGGTGCTAACAAATTAGGCTAAATGAATGAATACTTGTATGTCAACTTCATTAAGCACTTTATTCATCATGTGCGTAGCAGCAAAGAGCAATCAGTACTACTGATTTTGGACAACGTGGATGCACATATAAGTCCTACAGCAATTGATCTGGCACGTGAAAACGGTGTAGTTATGTTAACTATACCTCCACACACCTCGCATTACCTCCAACCGTTAGATCGAACATGTTATGGACCCTTCAAAACTGCCTTTGGTGTGGCAATGGATGGGTGGATGCGCTCTCACCCAGGTCGTATTGTTACAATATATGACGTACCATCTCTAGTTGCTGAAGCTCAGCTTCATTCACTTACTATTCGAAATATTCAGAATGGCTTCCGTGTCTCGGGTATGCATCCATATAACAGAAATGTCTTCACAGATAAGGATTTTGCGCCAGCCGAAGTCACTAATTGCCCAGATATGGGGATTGTCGATTGTGCAAGTGATATAAATGACCAACAAGATCCTAGAATCCAAAATATATCAGATCCGGATGAATTAAGTGAACAAGAGTCTAGCAATTCAACTGGACAAAAATTTGCAAACTTCAAACAACCAAGTACCTCAAGTACAGATTCATATAACATTCCGCTGCGTAGACTTGGAAAAGCACTTTACAAAGAAATGTATGTCTCACCTTCACAGATACTGCCTATCCCAAAAGCTGCTGCAAGAAAAAATACGCAAAAAGGCGGAAGAAAAAGAGCGTCATCAAGGGTGCTGACGAGCACCCCCGTCAGAGATAAAATTGTAGTTAATAAAACAAATCGTCAAACAAAAATTAAGAAAACAAAAAAGGCAAGAAAGTCCCTATTTTGTAAAGTTAGTTCTGATAGTGAAAGTGAAGTAGAATTAGTGTTGGAAAGTGATACATGCACTGAAGAGAGTGATGATGAAGTTATCGAAGGCGATTTTGTGGTTGTAAAAGTGGAAGGAAAATCTCGAGAAGTACGATATATCGCCCAAGTGGATACTATTGACGGAGATGAGTTTGAAGGTACTTTTCTTAAAAAAGTGCCTCAAATTGTAGGACATATGCCAGTGTTTATAATTAACAAAACTGACATCGCAGCATTTCAACGGAATGATGTGATTGCAAAGTTACCCGAACCAGTAAAGAACACTGGAAGCACCAGAAAATGTAATCAATTGGTGTTTCCTGTTGATATAACACATTGGTTGAATTAATTTTTTGCTAAAAATTGGTCACTGGGAAAAAAAGTTGTTGTTCTTGTTGTCCACAATGTACAATTGCATGTATGCATAGTAGTAGCCTGCAGTTGAATGTACAGTTGATTGCTTTTAAATTCTTCTTTTTCTAATAAAACTACCTTTATGCGTGTGTGTGTGATAAATGTTGTAGCTGTCCCAATTTGCCCCATAGCTCGTCCCGACTTACCCCATGCATGGGGTATATTTTAAAATAGCTCATGTAGTTTCCGATTTATGGTCCAAAAACTGAAATTTGTCCCGACTTACCCCAGTCTCCCCTACTGTCATTTTTATTTAAATTAATTTGAATAAATATATTTCTTATTGAACTCAGTGGTACGCAGGTGTAACAAAAAATCGCCAGGTGGTACGCGGTAGCGAAAAGGTTGAGAATCACTGGTCTAAACGAATGATCAATTAAAATCGAAACAAGTAGGATAATTGTTTTTTAAAATATCTATCTAAATAGGTGTTTGTCGGCAGCGTGGCCGAGTGGATAAGAGCGCCGTATTCATGGCAAAAACGAGATCGACGAGTTATCAGTTTAATGCACTAATGCAGTGCTTCTCAATCAGTGGGCCGCGAAGCTGTTTCAGGTGGGCCGTGAAATTTTCTTAGAGGTTTTTCGATTTTGGTTGATTCAAACAGGATTTTTTTTGAAAAAAGTTTTGAGCTGTGGTCACCTGACCGCAACAGATAGCAATTGTATTCATATATTTTGTGTGTGCTACATTTAATTTCATTCTAATGAGGATGCTTTGAATTAAAGCGAAATGCGTAGAAGATGCTTGGCTCTATTTTGGCAATTGTTTTTGTTCTTAGATTAAGCAGAAATTCCGACCGTTTTGCTCCTAGATTTTATGATAGTTGTAAAAAACTTAACAATAACAAAAGTAGCTGCGTAGTGCGTAGTCTTGCGAAAAGTAAATGATTTAGCAAAAAAGATTTGATTATTACGTCACAAGTGTGGTAGCAATGAATCATTTCTCCGCAAATTCTAGCTATTAGTTCGCCATAAAGCATACAAATAGTACGATATTCATTATATTATTTAGCAGCTAACTATTATACTTAGAATTTTTAGCGTGTTTTTTAAACGTTTGGTAAAATGAATCGCTTCTTGAAAAGAAAGGGAGATGAAGGAGAAAGTACTAAAAAATCTAGGAAAGTTGTAGTGAGAAAGTATGACTTTGAATGTATGAAATATGGATTCACGAAAACTGAAATCGACTTAGAGTCAAAAGTACAATATGTTGAGTGTGCGCAAATCTGGTCAAATGAAGCTTTAAAACCATCAATGATTTAGAGGCACCTCAACTCAAAACACCCGGAAGTTGCAGGAAAACCAAAAGAATATTTTGCGAGAAAAAGAAAGAGTATGCAGAGACAGCAAGAAATCCTGACTTCGTTTACTACTCAGTCGAAATCGGCATTAATGGCAAGCTATATGGTGGCTTTTCGTATTGCTTGTAGCAAGAAAGCATTCACAATAGTAGAGAAACTTATTCTACCCTGTTCTATTGATATGTGTCGGGAAATTATTGAAGAAGCCGTTGCATCAAAATTTAAGTTAGTGTCATTATCTAACAACACTATAAAAAGGTGAATCCCCGAAATGAGTGATGATATCGAATGTCAACTTTGGAAAGAATCGAATCAAGTCCCTACTATTCTATTTAGTTGGACGAATCCACCAACTTTAGCAATGCAGCTTTATTGCTTGTATTTGTAAGGTACTGTGCTGATGGTAATATTCACGACGATCTACTTTTTACAAAGAACTTCCCGCAAGAACAATTGCAGATAAGATAATTTGCTGCCTTGACAACTACTTCACCTTCAAGGGCCTAGACTGGAAGAACTGTGTAGGTGTGTGCACAGATGGTGCTGCATCAATGACTGGTATCCATTGTGGTGTTGTAAAACAGATCCTGGAAAGAGCAGAAACAAAATGGATTCACTGCTTCTTGTACAGACAAAACTTAGAAACGAGGCAGATATCGCCAGAACTGCATGATGTCCTCTCTGTAGCTGTAAAGACCGTAAACTTCATTAAAAAGAATGCACTACATTCGCGATGTTTCGTAGCCCTGTGTGATAGACTCAATTCAGATCACTTACTGCTCCTGTATCACTGTGAGGTTAGGTGGCTATCAAAAGGACGTGTTTTTAATTGTCTTTTTGAAATGAGACATGAAGGTTACACTTTTTTTAACGATCAGCTCTCACCTCTTGCTGATCATTATGTTAACGATTGGTTTTTTGCAAAACTGGCCTACGTTTTAGATATATTTGACCAGTTGAATCAACTCAATCTGTCAATGCAAGGTAGAAGTAGCTCATTGTTTCTGGTTGCTGATAAAATTGAAGGGCTTAAGAAAAAGATTGACTATTGAAAAAAAAGAGTAAACAATTTACGGTATGAGATGTTTTTTATTTTTTTTATTTTTATTTCTATATTTATCCTCCTGACTCGCAGGAAAGCGACGGAGGCGCTATACATAGGGTAAGCAATTACCCCGACCTGCTTCCGGAGATGCCAAGATATTGCTGTCCGTTAGTAATTTAATAGAGATATTACTGAAATTTAGAACTGCTTGCCAAGACCACCAAGCAAGGGAAAGTGCCGTAGAGTGTCTTTCCCAAGAACACAACAGAATGGCGCAAGTGGGTTTTGAACCGAGACCATGTTGATCATCAGTCCGTTTCCACTCCTCTGCAAAAGTATCAAAACTTCCCCTTATGCGGATAGATCTGAACAAATAATTTAGCATCTGAGTCAATTGTCGCACAAGTTTGATTCTTATTTTCCTGAGGATTCACAACCTGGAAATTTATGGACTCTGGATCCATTTACTGTTAATTCTGCAACAGAAGATGTGGCTTTGCCCTTGAAACTTGAAAATGAACTCATTAAACTTTCTGAAGACAGCAGTCTCAAACTTCAATATCAAGATGTAGATCTTCCTTCATTCTGAATTCAAGCAAGTAAGAAATATTCTTCATTATCAGAAAGCGCCATCAGATTTCTATTGGCATTTACCACCGCTTATCATTATGAATCTGACTTTTCAACTGTAACTTATACGAAATCGAAGATACAAAACAGTCGTAACACAGAAACTCTGGATGCTACTTTGCGCGCGAGCTTGTCTCCTATCAAGCCTCTATTTGATCTTATCATATCCAATAAGCAAGCTCAAGTTTTGCATAAAAAATAAATTGCATGTTCATTGTTTTTTGTAATTTTGCTGTTCACAGTTATGTCTATTCCTGAGTTCTGAACTAAATTCTCGGTAAAAGTGGGCCCCAAAGCAAATCCTTGGCAAAATGTGGGCCGCAGAATAAAAAAGGTTGAGAAGCACTGGTTTAATGCATACTCGCGTCATTCTATTCTGTCCTTGAAAAAGACACATTGTAGGACTTTTTTCTGCTTGTTGATCTTAGGAAGAAGCTCCGACATTTTGTTTTTACTTTTAAAGAAAATAAAATTTTTAATTAAATAGTAATATCTTGCCATTTTCAAAAGCAAGTCGGAGTAATCGCTCAACAGTTTCCCAAATAACGCCTCCGGCGTTTATTTACAAGTCAGAAATATAAAATATTTTAAATAATACAAAATACTTTAATTTTTTTTCGGCCTAATTTGAATATTTATATAAATTTTATAAAACGGTTAGTATCGTAGTCTTAAGGGGGCACTACTATTTAAAAATAGATTTTTTAGTGTTTTTTGTATTTTGGTTGATTTAGAATAAAATTTAATGCTAAATCCAAATATGTAATTATTGTTTTGGAATTCTAACTTCTCGTTCCTTAAACCTGCCATTTTTTGCGGACACCTATGAAGTTATGCACAATTTTTTGGAAAATTTTTCAAGTCATCTATCCGAGTGGAGTTAGAAAACAGCTTAAAATAAGTTATACAATTCTAATTCTTTAGGTTTTGCTAACAGAACAGTGAATGATAACAGGCGAAATAAATACAGTATATGGGGCCTAGATCGCGCAATTTTCTAATGTTGTAAATTTTTAAAATAACTAGGAAAACTAGGAAAACGCAACTGTACTTAAATAGAGAATGGAGAAGAAAAGCAGAACGTCAGAGCATCTAGACATTAAATTAGCAAGCAACTTGACCGTAACAATTCCACCAACTAATATTTCTGGCACTAATGAGCCCGCGACATAAAGGCGATTTTCAGGAAGAAAGTTATTTTTAGTGTAGTTGTGGAGTTGTTTAAACTTTGTCTGTGTTTCCTTGACTGGCGACTGACATACTTTTAGGCTGTAATTACTGTTAACTGTTGTCTAGCCAGTGGGCATTTCAGTGAACAAAGCGTGGCCAAAAGCAACAATGACCACATCAAAGAGATCTAAACGTTCACATGAAATTACGTGCATCGTTGGCCATGGCGGAGTTGGGTCTTGGCAGGGAAGCATTTGGAACAATCATCTTTGGAATGTCTCCTCTGTTTCTATAAAGCAGTTGGGAGATGCATAACAAGAACATATCAAATGCTCTTGAAAACATTTTAGTATAAAAGTAGGGGAGACCAGGACAAGTAGTAACATGGGGTAAATTGTAACAGTCACATTTGTCAAAATCTAACATAAACCAACAAAATTTAAAATATCTCCAAATGACAGTCATATTAAGACTGATTACTGGCAACTAACGTTGTTTGGTTCCAATGACTAAAAATACGTTTACTGTTAAAACAAGCTTTTTGAGTAAGCAAAGTAAATTTTTTTGTAATTCAATTTTTGTCTTTTAGAGAGATAGCGGGTTTGGTTTTATTGAAATGTTTTATATCAGTCAAATCACAAAACAATAGGCTATTAAATGCCTAACAAAATTTAGCAACTAAAACTTAACTTTTTAGTTATTAACAAAAACTTGACCAAGTATGAGGCGGAGTAAATTGTAACATAAGCTGATGGGGCAAGTAGTAACACATATTTTTGTCCATGGGTTCAGCTAGCTTACATTAAAAGTAACTTTGGCCAGAACATTTGTGAATAATTTGAGAAATTATGAAAGAAAGACTAACAGAAACATCAACTCATCATCACAAGACAACTTAAGAGCTACTGCAGCAGTTGTTATAATTAAAAAGAGATCAACAAGGTGAGTAGCAAAACAATGGTGTTTGCCATGTAAAACTTTACAGAGTGCTAAAAAAACTTAATGGTACGTAAATCCTTGGTGCAAAACAAGAAAAAGTCTAAAAAGCGTGCCATGCTAACAGATAGACCGAAAAAGGCAATCTGTTACAGCTCCAAACAAAAAAAAAACAATTTTTAAAAAAGCAGTAAAATTAAAAGAATAGTTTTCCTTGAGCCCGCTATTTTTTGGCCCAGGTGGTAGGTGCTTTCTCGCAGCCTGGGCCGTGAGTAAGTCTGTTCATTGCTGTTAAAGATGACAGACCGAAACCGAACCTACCAAAATGGAAGGGTATTTACCCATTCCGATGTTCAGTGTAAGTCTGCTAATCGGCAAACGTCCTTTTCAGGACGGGGCAATGCCAGGATAAAACTTCCCTTTTCAGGGCACATTGCCAACAAGTTCTGAAGACCTACTATTCTTCAGCTGAACATCGAAAGCCTCACTACAAGCAAGGTGAACGTTCTTCATCACCTCGCTATGCAGTCTGAGGCACTCGTCATCTTACTGCAGGAGACCCACTGTACTGATGCAGAGAAATTGATACTTCCAAACTACCAACTAGCTGGGTCTTCTTTAAGGAGAAAGCATGGCCTTGCCACGTTTGTTCACGAGCGACTGAGATACACGCTTTTGGACCAATCTCCACTGACATCAGAGATCGAGTGGTTGTGTATGGACGTTGATGGCTATAAAATAGTCAAAGTCTACAAACCGCCAACAATTTTGCAAAACGCAATCTACTTAGATTGTTTTTCAATGCAGGCGATTGGAAAACCGATTTGGCTGCGCTTATGATTTGAAAAAGTGGATTACGTTTAATTGATTTATTTTTAAATTTTTGCTTGATCCGGAGAGGTTCCAAATCCCACTTCGGGTGGATCCGAATACCTCTGAAGATGATTCATTATCAATTGTAACAAAAAGTAGAAATAATGTAAACTAAAAAACGTAAGAAATTCAGGACCTATCATGTGATATTACTATTGTTATTAAAAATTAACTGAAGTAGCAATCCCTGAGTCCCCAGTATGTTTTAGCTAGAATTTCGTTGTTTTTATATATTTAAAATTGTTGATCATTTATATTTCTTAAAACGAAAGCATATTTTAATTGAATAGATATGGCTTGGGTAAGTTATGCTGGCTTGTACATTAATTTTTATAACATTAATTTGTAATTCAATTATCTCCCGTTATCTGATTAATTAGAATTATTTTTAACAAATTTTTTCTGCTTTGAAACATTAACGTGAAAATAGGGTTAGGTTTTTATAACGATTTAAAAGCAGTTGATCATAAATATTTTGTATTTACTTATGTCATATTCTCCATTGTTATGTAGTGATTGCGTAATTGGTACACCACCCCCTTACTTAATTTATTTTTTTTGCTACTTGTTCTTAAATGTAATTATAATAATAATAATAATGTAAATTATACTGCTTGACATATGCTGAGACCAGACAGGAACCTCAGCTGCTCTAAGCAGTTGCAAAGATATAATGACATTAAACTCTAAACTTTAAAGATAGTACAAGTACATTACTACTAAAACAAAATACAATCATCAAGGACAAAACACTATGTGCCACATTTTTAACAGCTTGTTAAGCTAGACTTGAAAATTATCAAACTATATACGAAATACGCTTAAATGTCAAAAGCAAGTTTGAACAAATGGGTTTTAAGTTGTTGTTTAAATGTTTCAAAATTTTATTTTATGTTTCAAACTTTAAAAATTGTAAAGAGTTGCTTTATTGTTTTATTCAAAAACATGTTGATTGACTGAAGTTTTTAAGCTATTTGCTACAACAAAGAGAAAGCAATGCCATAATTTGTAGCATTATCCACCATCTTGAAACATATTCCATTTTGTATGTTGCATAACTAGTATTGTACTTGATTTGTGATTTTATTTGTGATATCATAAAGCACTTTATTTGATTGCTGAATTTGACATAATAATTAATCTAAGAATTCTTGTTTGTTAAGGTACATTTGCTTTTTACCTAAAAATTTTGGGTCTTTTCAATAAGCAACCATGAGCGATTTTTATTAATGAAACTAGTCTGGAATCCTCCTGTAATTACTATCATTTTTTAAGAGATCCTTTTTCTCTTGGTTTCTTTTTTGTTACCTCCAAGTGCTGTAAGGGGATTTTGGATTAATTTCACTGACAAACAACAGTTATGGGCTCTTCTTGAAGAGACCCGAAGTTTTTTGCTGATATATATATAAGTAGCTTACAGTTTGTTTCATTCCAGTTTTAATTTGAATTAAAGTATAAAATTATTTTTGATTACTGATTGCCTGCATGGCATTGTTTAAGTGTTTAGTTGTTTAAAGGTCAAGTGTTGACACCTTGGAAGTTAATTCTCTAGTAAAATAGAATTGTTTGGACAAACTATTAAGTTAAATATTAGCCATTGTGGTTTTAATTATACTTAAAGTTAATAAGCAAAATTGTTGTGTGATTATTAGCAGTAACTGTTGACCCTGTGAATTGCTTTGGAGTTTTGTGAAGCTTGAGAGTCAAGTTTTAATGAGAATTAATTGAGTTTGTTGATTTTGTGAATAACATATTCTTTATAGTTAGAATGTGGTTTTTACTATTTGTCAAGAGAAGTTTTCAAGAGAATTCATTTGTCCTCAGCCAGAACTAACTGTATTAGGAACTTCAGTCTCACGGCAAACTATTTCTGAGCTGGTATATAAAAAAATAAATAAACATAGCTTTGCTTCAGTGTTAATGTTTGGGTTACTAAATTCAACTGGTCCTTTTTGATTACCGACTAAAGTTGTGACAATTGGAAAGAGCTGTAAATTTGGCCTTGTATTTTTCACTTAATAGATATATAAATGATTTAACCTCTAAAGTGTATACATTTATTTCATTCAATGTGTGTTTGAATTTGTAGATTTCATAAATTTTTTTTCTTTATTATTGATCAAGAATAAAGACAAACAAACAAATTAATAAATTTTAGAACCAAGGTTATGGACATGGACATCATCCAACAGTTTGTGGTGGAGCTATGTATCAACAGTATTCACCAAGTTGTCCTCCTGGTGTTGATCCTACAGTTTTTCAGTGGTTTCTGGTTAGTGTTTTACATTGCTTACAACAATGAGTAGTATTTTACTACAATATTTTCATATGCTGTATTTGGTACTTTTTAAATTTTATATTCAATTTTTTTACTTGTTTGATTGTTACAGACTATATTGCTTCAAACTTATGAACACTTGTTTAAATATATTTCAAACATTATTCAGTTTAAGCTTTAGCAAATTTAACTCTTTGAAATTAAAATAACTTTTTTAACTTGGTTAACAATCAATTTGTGAAATATTTTATATTGTAAGTTTTAAAACACAGTCATATTATTCAAGTTTGATTGTTTCTTCTTGTACATAAATTTTAGTATGTTGGTCTTTTATTTTTGGTACATTGTAAATCTTTTGATGATTCTTAATTAAAGATGAAACAAGCTGCAAAATATATTGTGATATAATAAAATGAATATATAATATAAACATAAGGCACAACAAATCAATACAATAAAACAAAATGTAAAATTCCACTGAAATAAGATTTTAATTAATACCCTGATAAACCGAATAGGTTTTCTCTTATGATGAGCCCAACAGCTGGATTTATCTGGTAAGCTGAAGGTTGCAACCTTTGATTAATGACTTAAAACTATTTTGTAATAATCATTGAGATCTGCCTCTTTAATATTTTTTTTCTCAACTATTTGTGTTACTGGTAATTTTGGCACTTAAGCTATCAATTAAATGATGCGTAAATAAATTTGAATAATGAGGCGTAAATATGTATTAATAAATAAAATAAATTTAACAACGATACAAAGACCCAAAAAATAACTAAAGACAGAAATATGATAAATATATGATTGGCGGTTGACTATTACTATTTATGATTTATGATACAGTTTATGATACGACACGATTTGAGATACGATACAGGTTATGGTACGTTTACGATGTGATGTACAATTCATGATATTTAATTGATTTGGATTCCATGCCAAACCTGCCCAAACACAAGAACAATACACAAATCCAATGACAATTTCAAACAATATTCTATCAATGTTCCAACAGTAGTCGACGTACTTATTGACGTTCAAACAGTAGTCAATAAGTTCCAACTACCAAAGCTTTAACAAAGTTAACAATTCCACTCTACTGATTAACAAATGCAATCCTTCTTTGTCTGTCTGTTTGTCTGCGGTCTCTCTGATTTTCAATGATCAAACTTAAATTTATAAGAAACCAAAATACGTCAGGCGCAGTAAAAAAGGCAAATCAATTGTACAATAACAAAGACGAGAAATTAACTGAAACGAAACTAAACTGGGTTCGAAACTTGCTGTAACAATATAAGTCCTTTGGTTTGGTTTCTTTCATTTTGAAATTTTTTCTGATGTGTGTCATATGAAATGCTATGAAAAATGTCTGTTTTTCTTCATGCAATCTTCATATCTCTATAAAAAAAACATAAAAAAATTTCTTTAACCAGGCAGCAATATCTTGAAACACATGACTTTTTAGTGGGACACTTTCTACCATCAACTGTTTTGGCAGTGTTTCAGTGACATGATATTTTGGCAACTGAATTAGCGATATGGTTATTATTACAACCAACTTAGTTGCAGCCTGCCCAACCATTGAAGTTTAAACAATGGATTTAAAAGGTTGCAATTTGAGCCATAGCCAAGCTAAGCCAATTAACACATTTGAGATTTCATCTCGCTGCTGAAAATGCAATTTTTTTTAACATGCATGTACCATATTTATTTGATTATAATGTGCACCCCTAATTTTCGATTAAAAATCGGTATAAAATTTTGTTTTACTTTTTCTTGCCTCAGGAGCCAAGGCATAGCCAAGGAAATGATGCATTTGATTATGGAATACTATTTTCTTAGCCAGTTCAGCCCTCATATATAATGTGCACCCAGACTTTGAGTTTTTATTTTGAAAAAAAATGTTGCGCATTATAGGTAAACTTAAAAAATTTTTTTTTAAGCAGCCTTCAAGTTGCTCTATCCCACAGTTGTTTAAAAGCATTAAAACAAAGAAACTATTAAAATCTTTTTAATTTTTTTTTGTATTGATCATTAATTTTAATGATATGCTTTTAATTTTAATTTTGATGATATGCTTTTATATGCAAACTGCTTGTTTGTCATAAACTTCAGTGAATTTCCTTTATTACTATGCATTATCAGAACTTCCAGCTGATATCAGGAGAACATTTAATTTACAAAAATAGATATGGAAGTTTACAAAATGGCAAAATTTATTCTAATTACAAGAAAAGGTTTATAAGAATCATTCAATTTTAAATGTTGGGGATAATTGCTTGACAGTTGCTTGAAGGACCATGCCTCCAATGCTTCTCCGTGAATCTGGAGGATAAATAGAGACAAAAATAATAATAATTTTTTGGTTTTTTAAGTTAAATGCACAAGATAATGTTGTGTCAAAACTTATATTGCACATGTTGAAATTTATGTTTCGTTTCTATTTTGACACTTGTCAATTCAATAATTCTTAATTAGCATTGATTTATCTGTATATAAAGTGTTTTCAATGATACTTTTATTCATAAAATATTTTTTAAAGGCTGTTGATCAAGATCGTTCAGGAAAAATTTCAGCTGCAGAATTGCAGCAAGCTTTAATGAACAACAAAATGAAACAGTTTAATCATGAAACATGCAGACTTATGATTGGAATGTTTGATAAAAACAGGTGTACTAAACAAGATTTTAATTTTTCATTGCTAGAATTTAAGTATTTGCTAAACTCTGCTTGGCTCTTCTGTTTTTTGTTTTCTCTTTAAAATAATTTTGCTGAAATAGATACTGAGCTCATACTTTTTTTAATAAATTTGTACAGCAGTTGGTTTATGAATGTAATTTTTTTGTGTTTTATGTAAACTTAATGTATTTCTTTTTTGAAAATGACCATATTATTAAGAAGTTAATGAAGCAAAAAATGTGCTTGCACAATATGAGCTATTTAAATGTAGCTTTTGATTTAAATTTTCTTTATTTTATTCAACCATTAATTCAAGATACAGTGGAACCTCACCATTCGTACACAATCCGTTCCAGAAGTCTGTTCGAATTGTGAGCTGTACGAATGGCAAATCAATTACTTCCATAAAAAACAATGTAAATTGAATTAATCTGTTCTAGACTGACAGATAATTATCTATGTAATCCCTAATAATACGTACTTAAGCACATATTACATATAAACCAAAAAAATATATGCACTAAGTGCATTTATTAAACCAATAAAACTTTAATTGCACTTCACCTGTAGGTACTAAATTGGCATAATTTGAAGGTGAAGAAGGAAATGTTTAGATTACGTACGCTGCGCGGTTGACATCACTAGTACAACCGTTTTAGAACATTGCTGTAATTTATCTTCTATTGCTCTGTAAATCATGGTATGGGTCTGAATCGCGGAGCAGCGTACGAATGACGAGTCAAAAGTTGTGTGAACACGTTGGACGAATAGCGAGTTGTACAAATAGAGAGGCATACGAATGGCGAGGTTCCACTGTAGTTATTTAACTAAAAATTAGATTTTTAGTATGTTTGGTCATTAGGTTTTGTTTTAATTTCCCATAGCAGATTTTAAAACCCATCATCATTTATTTTTATCCTTAAATCACGGATAATGTCAGGCATAGTGTACTTAAAGAAACATCAAGCAAATACCTTTACCTGCTTTTAAAGATTTTGTGTTCTGGTTGAAAGTTTTTCATTTTATTTGTTTTTTTAATTTTTGTATGATAATGTGACTCTAGTTTAGAGCTGCTTTGCAAACTTCACCTTTCAAAAAAATTGCTGAAAACTGCCTTTTCAAGGACACAGCAGGATAACAGGAGCTGAAATTAAAGCAAGATTGTGTCAATTGCCTTTACTGAGATAGTTGTACTTTTGATTTCAGAGATGGAACTATCAGTTTACAAGAGTTTTCGGCATTGTGGGGTTACATTCAGCAGTGGAGAAATTGTTTTGATTCTTTTGATACGGATCGTTCTGGAAACATTGATGCAGAGGAACTACATAGGGCTTTTCAAACATTTGGTTATGTACTGTAAGATGTAGTTATTTTAGCATTTTGATTACCTATACTAAAATATTTTTTCCTCTAAAGAATTTTTTACCTAGGCTACTCTCATCAACAAAACAATGTATGATAAAAACACAAACTGACACACACATAAATAGTGAAATCTCTTTTAAAAGTTTTTAATTTAAACACTATTTCTAATATTTTATTTGGTCAAAGCATTGTATATTTGAGCATTTCTATTTTAATAAGATCAGCCTAACTATTTATTTTTTATTATTTTTAAAAATTTTATCTCTATATTTATCCTCCTGACTCGCAGGAAAGCAACGGAGGCGCTAATACATAGGGTAGGCAATTACCCCGACCTGCTTCAGGAGATACCAAGATATTGCTGTGTGCTTGTAATTTCATCGAGATATGACTGTAATTTAGAACTGCTCGCCAAGACCACCAAGCAGGGGAATGTTCCGTAAAGTGTCTTTCCCAAGAACACAACAGAATGGCGTGAGTGGGTTTTGAACCGAGACCATGTTGGTCACGAGCCCGGCGCTTTAACCACTCAACCACGCTGCCGACAATATTTAAACAGACCCTTACGATTTCCAATTAGAAAATGGTATGGTTGTTGAATATACAGTGTTCATAATACAAGAAAATGTTTTTAAAAAGAGTAAAGCTACAAAAAAGAAGAAAAAAAGAATATATTGCATTGTAAAGCTATAAAAAAGAGTATAATTTTTCTCTACGGCACAAAAGGAAAAATTATTTCACTTAATTTTATAATGATTTCTAATTGGTAGGCAATGGACAATTGTTAAGACTTAAGCAATAGTACTATATATTTGCTTTGGGTTTTTTAGGAGAAAAGTTGGTGGTAAAATCCAAGCACATTTGAAGTCATAAATGAATCAAAAGTGAAAGTTTGTCGAGGTGAATGATAATATATTAGTAGTTTACTCATCATGCCTGGAAAGTGCACTAGTAATGAAAAAAAAGCTTGTATTCTTGCATGGAGACACGAAAACGTGCCAATAAATGTCATATATGAGCGGAGTTGAAGAGAAATCATATGTTAGGAGTGAAAGAGGATTTAAGGAGTTGGAAAAGAACCTGCTTTTCCAATTCCTCTAATCGTTTTTATACAGTATATGTCTAGGCTAGGCTTTGTTTATTTAAGGTCATTCGTCGGCTTCGTTTAGTTTATGTCACTTGCCAGTGAGAAAAAATTTTTTTATATTTCTTCAGTTGCACCCTGATAGTGTGAGAAAGCTGTTCAGGCAATCATTTTAAGGACTTTTTAATATTTATTTTATTCGCCGTTTAATTTATTTGCATGTTTTTATTTTTATTATGTTTCAGGTAATCGCTTGATGAGCCGCTGGGCGAAACAGACTGCTACGATTCAAAATTAAAAAAATTTTATATGTAGTGTTTTGCCTAAATAAATATTTATATACAGTGATGGGATTTAAAATTTTATGAATAGATTCTCGTTCGTACACTGACAAGGGTTCTGTACGGTTCTTTCATTATACCGAGATTACAATGTACAGACATTACGTCAACTTAAGAACGGGTTTGCTGAAAGTCATGAACTTCCAAGAATAGGTTCGGGCAAACCCCTGAATCCCATTATTGCTTGTATACTGTACTGTACTGTATATATATTAGGTGCCCAAAAAAGTTTTTGCCAATTTTTATGAAGAAAATTAAAGATTCATAGTTAAATTATCTTCCATCTCTTTCCCAGCTGTTGCAAATGAAGTCTTATGGTTTCATCACTTACATTAAACCTCGAAACTAGTTTGTGACAGGTTAGACATGAATCTGACTCTATGGCTGCCTTTAAATCGCCATTGTTTAGAGATATTGGTCGTCCAGCTCAAGGTTCATTTTCAAGGGTTTCATTGCCAGGATGAAATAATTGAAACCAGTTTTGTGTAGTTCTTTCACTTACTGCACCTTCACCAAATGCTGTACATAGCTTACGAGAAGCACTTGTGCCAAGTTTAAACTCGTACAACAGACAAGCACGAATTATCAATTTTCTATCAGTCATTTTTAAGGCTCTAAAATAACATTAGTCATAAAAAATTATAAAAACTGAAATCATTCAACAATTTACTTGTCAATACAATTTGGTTCCTGTATAACTATGTTGTTAGCAATGAAAAAGGGGGGCCTAAAATAAGTCAACAAAAATCGGCAAAGACTTTTTTGGGCACCTAATATATATATCGTACTCGATTTACAATAGACATGGCTTTCGCATCTCGTTTGTTCTGACAGCTATGGCGGTAACCGGGCTTTGTCCAATCACTTTTGCTAATATATATATGTATGTATATACAGGGTGTTCAGAAAATACTGTTAAAACAATAATGTTATTTAAAAATAACACAAAGAAATTTTTTTGCCAATGCATTAATCATGGTGTATGCTGGACTGTAACAAATAGGAAAAAATGCCATTTATTTAAAATGGCCCTTAGAGTTTATAACTGCTTTAAATCTGCGAGGAAATTCATCAACCGCGGCACGGAAAATTTATGCACACTGTATGCATTGTTGCGACTGATGTATTGTGCTCTTTTGCCAGTTGGCTAATAGATCTTTTAGTTCTCTGAGACCTAGGTCAACCTTGTCGGGGGCGGTCAATAACATCTTTATTCTCAGCATAACCATCCAATGTTCTTTTAATAAACATGGCGTTCAGATTTAAATCTTTTCCCATCTTGAGAATTTCACTTCTCGTTTTCTTTTTTCTGTGCTGTTCGATTACAAACTCGCGTTTAAAAATTGTTTTCATTTTATTAAAAAATCTATAAATTTAGGATTTATTATGGACTATATACTTTAAGCTTTAATTCTGTAACAAAGATATAATCTGAGAATCAAATTTTAAATAGTTATTTATTTTGATAAATTTTTTAACAAGACTTATTGAACACCCTGTATATATGAAAAGATAAATGTTTCAAATGTAGCTGTAGCAGTGCTCAATGATTAGAATTAGAGCAAAATTTATTTATTAACTTAGGTTTAAAACATGTATATATATACTGTATATACCTGTATAAGCTCACCTTATATATATACGAGGGTCAGTCAATAAGTAATGAGACTTTCTCAATTACTTTGGTGTTCTTGGAGTTATGCAACTGAAATTTTATGTGATGATTATGAATGGAGTTGTCATCTTATTTACAACAAAACTTGTTTATTTTCAGATTACTGTAGGTGTGACGATAAATTGAAATGACTACTAGGCTAGGAAACAGCTCATGCTTGGAACAAAGAGGAGTCATCAGATTTCTGTTGGCAGAGAGTGTAAAATCATGTGAGATTCTGTCTAGAATGCAAAGACAATATGGTCCTTCCTGTATGTCTAGAGCAAACTTCTACAAATGGGTGCAAGCATTCAAAGATGGACGCGAAAGCATTACTGATGATCTGAGAAGTGGAAGACCTGTGGATGTCTCTACCCCAGAAGCAGTACAGGCAGTTGAAGACCTGATCAAATCTGATAGAAGGGTCACTTTAGATGAAATTGCTACAAACTTGGACATCTCCCATGGCACAGTGTACGCAATTGTGCGTGAGAAGCTGCGTTTTTCAAAAGTCAGCTGTCGCTGGGTTCCAAAGATGTTAACGGATGATCACAAAATGCAGCGCCTGATGGCTTCCAGAGCATCACTACGCAGATACAGAAAGGAGGGAGATGTATTTCTATCGAGAATAGTGACAACTGATGAGACCTGGGTCTTTCATTATGAACCTGAATCGAAACGACGATCAATGGAGTGGAAGCATGTTTCTTCCCCAGTGAAGAAAAAATTCAAATCTCAGAAAAGTTTAAGGAAAGTCATGCTCACTGTGTTCTGGGACAGAAATGGGCCGATCACTATCAGTTTCTTGGAAAGGGGCAATACTGTGAACTCAGAGAACTACTGTGAGCTGCTAACTCAAGTGAAAAAAGACATTAAGAACAAACGGAGAGGACTTCAATCAAGAGGTGTGATTCTCCTTCAGGATAATGCAAGGCCCCACACAGCAGCAAGAACCCTAGCCAAAATTGAAGATTTAGGCTGGAAACTTCTAACACACCCACCCTACAGCCCAGACCTTGCACCATCTGATTTTCACCTCTTCGGCCCACTCAAAGAGAGTATGAGGGGAATTCACTTCCAGACTGATGAAGAAGTGAAGGCTGCTGTGAGCAACTGGCTAAGGACCCAGTCCACGGAATTCTATGCCAAAGGAATAGACAATCTAATATCAAGATGGAACAAGTGTGTTGCAAAGGAGGGAGACTATGTTGAAAAATAAAAAAGCATTTTTTGATTACCAGTCATTGCAAACTTGAGTTATTAAAAAAGTCTCATTACTTATTGACTGACCCTCGTATATACGAGGGTAGTTCATAAAGTTATGCCTCCTATCTTCTAACTCAATAAGTTAAAGAAATAAAAAAACGGAAGCGACATCACTAAATCGAGCACACATTATGTTCAAGAATTTTATTTTTTTACACAGTCATCACCACTTTCAATTTATTTTTTCCAACGATAAACGAAGCCTGTGTAGGCTGCGCTGGTAAAAATAAAAACGCCGCGCAGAAGAAAATCTTATGTGCAAGATAAGGTCAGGGCTATATGGCGTGGATAAGGCAGCACTATTTAGCCAAACTTGGTCACACATTTTGTGGTCTTGAGTCTCGTGTGTGGCCTGGCATTGTCGTATTGCAACAAGAAGGTTTTCTTCTCTGATCTAATGTGGGCAATTTTGCCTTCAGTTTGATCAATGTTTTAATGTAACATTTAGAGTTGACAGTTGCCATTGATTCCAAGAAATCCATGAAGATAATGTCCTGCACATTCCAGAAGACGGTACGCATCACTTTGTGTGACCAAGTTTGGCTGGACAATGCTGCTTCATTCACCATATTGCCCTGACCTTGCACATCAGATTTTCATCTGTTTGGGCCTCTAAAACAAGGATTGCAGGGATAGCATTTTGTTGACAACAATGCTGTCATGGACGCAGTCAAAAAATGGACTGCCACAGCTGAAAGAGAGTTTTACCAGCGCGGCATACAGGCCCTCGTTTATCGTTGAAAAAAAGCATTGAAAATGGTGGTGCTACGTAGAAAAACAAGTTTCTTGAACATAATGTGTGCTTGATTTAGTGATGTCGCTTCCATTTTTCTCTTTCTTTAACTTATTAAGTTAGAAGATAGGGAACCACCCTCGTAATATATACTGATTTATATAAGCAACTAATCAAAGCATAGAAGTCTATACGAGGTCTGTTCAAAAAGTATCCGACCTTTTTCCCTCTCGCCAATAAGGTATGAGCAAACTGCCCGTGCAAAGCGTGGCTGCACACACACACATTCACGCGTAATCGTGAAGCGTTTCAGGCCGATTCGTCATTCGTATCTCTCTGTGTAAAGCATTTAGTGCAGGCGTGTAGTACGTGTTCATCGGTTTTTTGATTTTCAGAAAATTTCATTTCAATGACAGAACGCATCGAACAGAGGTATTGCATCAAGTTTTGTCAAAAACTTGGTGATACTCAAGTTGAAACAATTCGAAAGATTCAACAAGCTTTTGAAAATGAGGCCTTAAGCCCAACTCAGATAAAGCAATGGTTTAAACGCTTTAAAGATGGGCGTGCATCAGTGGAAAGTGATCCTCGCTCAGGAAGGCCATCCACAAGCCGAAACGAGGAGGCGATGGATCAGGTTCGTGAAAAAGTGTTGGAGGATCGTCGTTTAACAGTACGAGAGATTGCTGCAGAAATGGGAATAAGCACAGGCTCAGTTCATTCAATCCTAACTGAGGATTTGAACCTGCGGAGAGTGTCGGCTAAATTTGTCCCCAAGCTGCTGACGGAGCAACAGAAGAAACTCCGGAAGGAAATTTCGGAGGACATGCTGGATGTTGCAAATCATGACCCAGAATTTATCAAGACAATCATCACTGGTGATGAGACCTGGGTTTATGGTTATGACCCAGAAACCAAGTTTCAATCATCACAATGGAAGCATCCGGAATCACCACGCCCAAAAAAAGCTCGGCAAGTCCGCAGCAATGTGAAAGTTATGCTGACCTGTTTTTTTGATTCCCGTGGCATCGTGCATCATGAATACGCACCAGAAGGTCAAACAATCAACAAAGAGTACTACCTGGAGATTCTACGTCGCCTTCGTGATGTTGTGCGAAGAAAGCGGCCAAACATGTGGGCAGCAAAGAATTTTCAGCTTCACCACGACAATGCTCCCGCTCATTCTGCACATGTGGTCCAAGCTTTTCTAGCCAAAAACAGCATGCCACTTATTAGACAGGCTCCTTACTCTCCCGACTTAGCACCGTGTGATTTCTGGCTGTTCCCTAAGCTAAAAACAACTCTGAAAGGGAGGCGATTTCAGTCAAGAGAAGACATTATGAAAAAAGCGACGGAGGAGCTTCAGAGCATTCCGGGGGAGGAGTTTATGAAGTGTTTTGAGAAGTGGCAGAAGCGCTGGGATAAGTGTGTGAACCACCAAGGGGAATATTTTGAAGGAGATTGAATAAAACTTGCAAAATTTATTGTGTTGTGTGCTTTATACAAAAAAGTCGGATACTTTTTGAACAGACCTCGTATGTTATTCTTTTGAAATACCTTTACACTCATCAGGAGATAAACGTCGGAATGAAGAAAAGAAAAATTCAATTGATTTTGTAATAAAGCTGAACGAAAATAATTGAATGTTTGAGAAAGAGTCACAACACGTGGTCAACGCAAGAAACTCTTTTTGGCGGCATAAATTTGGCTAGCATGATTTGATGTAAACGACTTCTAAAAACAGATAAATGAAAAGACGAACAGCCAAATGAAAGAATAGTAAATTTTTCATCACTGTAATTTTGGGCGCACATAGGGTAATCGGAAAGTTGTTGACCAATCGCAGATTCACTAAACATGACTGGGGTTGAAGATTTGCCAAAACGAGTGGAGATGTTGCGAGAGTTTAAAAATTTGGCCGGTTCAATTAATTTTGGCACGTGTTGACGAATTCTATCCTGTAATCGTTGAGATGTGCGGCCTACGTACCGACAATCACAGTGGCACGAAAAATTATGAACTACATTGCTTGAAAGCGAAACAGGCAACGCGTCCTTTTTGATTCCAGGAAGAAGTGGGCGAGATTGAAAAATAACATCAAATCATGTCAAATTATCAAGACGTTTACATCAAATCATACAAGCCAAATTTATACCGCCAAAAAGAGCTTGTGTATAACTCGCAACTCTTGCGTTGATCACGTGTTGCGACCCTTTTCTCCAACATCCAATCATTTTCGTTCAGATTTATTACAAAATCAATTGTATTTTTCTTTCCTTCATTCCGACGTTTATCTCCTGACGAGTGTCCGACGAAAAGCTTAGAGATGAGTTTTTTGTTGGGTATTTTAAAATTCTGTGCCACAAACCATTTGCTTATCTTTTGTACTAGCGATTTTTTACAAAGTTTTGTTTTTGTGTTACAGTTCCATGGATTTTTGTCGTATGATTGTTCGAGTCTTTGATAGAACCTCTGCCCGCACGATCGATTTCGACGACTTCATTCAAGTTTGCGTTATGCTTCGAATGCTAACCGACAAGTTTCGCGTGAAAGACCGCAATCAAAACGGCTACATTCAGCTGCATTATGAACAGGTTTGTCGAACTAATCCACGCATATCAATCCGGTTTTGTCAGTTTTAGATACGATAAAGCTTTCGCTTTTTGCGTTGTTGTCCTATAAGCCCCTCTGTCCAGGGTTCTTAAGCAATTTTCTTGACTGTATGACCAACTTAATATTGTCTGAAAATGATTTCAATTCTCAACGCTCTTCAAGCGTAGTTTTTTCCCGGCCCGCCACACGGTTTTTCAAACAACTTGAATGGCAACGTTAGTCAAACTTCAGTTTTATCCTCAGTTTGAATTTGACTTTCACGAAAAAAATTCTGTTGAAAGTCGCTTTTCAACCTCTAATTTAAAGTAAAAAGTTTTTGTATTTTTTATTTAACGTTTTTGAAAAGAATGTTGACGTTTATTTTGACCAAGAAAAGGTCAAAAAAAGCCCATGATATTAGTTTTTAAATTTTAGCCGCTTCTTAAATATGACCCGCGATTATTCATTCGATCTCTTCCACGAGAAAAAAGAAGCGACTTTTACCTTAAAGTAACGATTCTTTGCACATAATCTGGATTTTTTGATTTTTTACAGTTTCTTGAAATGGTTTTGGATTCAACTTTGAATGTCGTATGATCGATCTCCATTTACTTTAAAGTTTCATATAAAGCTTATGCAATGCACTTTGAGTAAAGTTGTTTTTATTACCTTGAGTCTTGACTCGTTGTATATAATATGTTTGCTTTTTTAAAAACTAATTGTTGATGGTTTCACTATGTATAATTTTGAATCGTAAACTTTTACTGCAACTATGCTTTTGTGTAATTGTGTTTATGCATAAAACATTGATCATGAAAGCATGAAAAATTAAGAAAATTCTTTCCTCGTGTATTTTTGGAAAGGTATTAAAAAAGGTGTTAAATTTTAAAAGAGTATTTTGTAGATAATGTCACCTAATGTCATTTTACAGTTTGGTCGCTATTTGCAAAATTTTAAACTACTTGTACTCAGCGGTGTTTAATCCTATCGTTTTCACAACTTGAAATTACTTGCCTAAGTTACTTTAATGTTAAAGGTAAACTGTTCCATTGATTATGTGTTTATCAAAAAATTGTTAGTTTATTGAAAATTAAAGCAATTTTTTTTCGAAAATTTATCCATGTCCTTGTTAAAACACATGATGAATATTTGGCAAAAAAAGTTAACAATTTCAAATCATGTTAACCGAAAATTTGTTCCAATGTCGTATTTGTATGAAGTTGCCTCGTTCAACAGATTAACCAAACAGTCAATTATTGGAGTTAATTATTGCTATGCGAATCATATTTGCAAGAATATATTTGACAAATATCATATTTTAAAATACTTAATTGTGGAGTTGATTTTTGAGATGCGTTATTGCTGTCCAGACAGTCATCTGGCGCGGTTTTGCGTCCGTATGTAAATTAATCTATTTACATATCCACTTGCCTTAATGATGATCGCGACAGGAATGTCAGAATTCTACTTCAACATATAGTACAATGTTGTTGCCCCATCTACTAAAGATATTTGGGTGATTGCCCGAGGTTATGTTGAAACTAGTTTATTTAACCGGGAAGCCATCGTGAGTATCAACGGCTTTTTCCGCATATGACAAGAAAAATCCAAAACTTTAACGCTATTTTCCCTATTAAGGAAAAAAATTATAATGCCATTTTTTAAGAGTCGGAAATACAGAGGATAAAATAATTCTGTACGAACTAAAACTGCCCAAATGATGCATTTTTGTGTATGAGCATATTCACTTACTCGTTGCCGTCATCTGCTTGTTGGTCGTAGCAAGCAGCTTCTAAATTTAGTTATGATACTTTATAGGTAACTAAAAGATAATAAATTTAAACAGAAAGTAATTTCACGACATTCTTATTAGGAGATCCACTTACTGTAGCCATTTTGCTGTTGTTCTTTAGTTATGCTGCTACAACGTTCTCTTGCTAGAAGTAAGAATAAACAGTTTATGTAATGACATTTACGAGTATTCATCTCGTACAACAGCTATTCTGAAATCTGCTCAAAGTAAGCTTTTACAGTGCAGTCACTTTTGGTCTCAAGCATAAACGAACGCACAGGGAGGGAGTTTGGGTTTCTTCCAGGGGCTAGGGGTCAAGCATTCCTTGAAGAAAGGTGATTAGATATATGCACTTACACGTAAATTACATATCAGCGAAAAATAGAGAACAATAATATGGTGAAAAGAAATTATCCTTTGAGATTTGTTTTTTTAAACTTTATTAGTAATTTTATTAAAGATTGTTTTGTTATCGTCCCAATTGCGTTCAAAATTAATTAATCTGAGTAAAAGTTTTCAAACTGTAAATATTTTAAAATAAAGCCAGGTTTTCTATGCTTCACTTTTGATGTCTATTGTTGCGCGTGAGATGCGAGCCTATTCTACTCCGCAGTAGGATACATTGCTATAAAAAGCGAAACAAGTGCTAAGCATTTACGGGAAATCTTTAAAAAACTCGATTATACTTTGAAAAACACCAAAAAAAAATTATACGCAAATATAACAAAAATGGTTCTTTATTTTTGCAAAAATTATTTCAATATACCGGTGGAGTGGTAGATCAGTAATTTTTAAAGTTTAAGTCGTATTCATTTTTTTCAAGACTTAACTACAACCATTCCTCAAAAGTATACGAAAAAATTTTTTTAGAAAAATTTATTTTTGTTATTAAGTAAAAAATTTTTTGGTTTTTATAAAGTGAAGCACCATGGTCTTACCTGTAAACTGCTAAAACTTCTGTCGAATAAGCGCATGATTACAATGATCATATGGTGCTTGTTTTACTCTTAATACTTGACAGCATAGCCGTACCTGCCGGGGGGGAAGGGGGGGCAATTGCTCCCCCAAGTTTTGAAGATTTGGGCAAAATTAAGATTTTTCGGGCAGTGAGAAGAAAATATTTGGGCAAAACCATAATTTTTCGGGCAGCAATACGAAAAATTTGGGCAAAGTCAGGAAATTTAGAGAGGTGACGATGAGGAACTGCAAAAAATAATAACCCAAATTTAGGTGAAGACCTTTTTTTTTTTTTTTAGAGATCACCATGATTTTAGGACAAAATTGGTTTTTCGTCTGAGAATCTCAGACAATTTTTTTGTCATATCCGAAATGTACTATAAAATCATGATTTGGGCAAAACTTCATTGCTCCCCCAAAATTTTTTGGGCTGGTACGGCTATGCTTGACAGCAAGCGATGCAAGTTCCGCCATTAAAGAAATTGCGTTTCTCGGAGATCGGTATTGCTTCTCTTTCTTTTAATATCTGTGCGTGTAATCTGCCTTCCACTATCTTCAGAAAGTTTGCTTTTGCAGCTAATCTAGCATTGTTGCATTCTTTTTGAGACTGAAAAGGACTTGGAAGTTAAGACATGACTACAGTTTCTAAGTATCTTCAGATCCAGAATTTGAAACTCAATCTTTCATAGGCGGCGAAAGCAGCCTTTTATTAAAATAACTGAAACTTTTAGTGGTGGAAAAGTTTGCATGCCTGGGTGAACTGTAAAGCTTTATTGGCCAGAGATTTTATCTGTCCTGTTAGGAATATCCATGTCGAAGAGGTTTGCAGATAGAGACAAGATGGCAACTTCAAAATGTATAGTTCATAAGATGGCAAGTTCAAACCTGGGAAGACTGTGCTCAAAATCTATGGCAAGCAAAAGTCTATGAGAAGGAAATCTCTTACATAAAAACACCCTCGCAGTAGGGATACACTACAAAATAATAATGTGTCCCCTAGAACGTTTTTTCAAGCTGCCTCGGACGTCGTGCAGATTAAAAAAGTCCGTGTTTAGGTACTTGGCAGAGGTATCTGTTCGAAAAGTACTTTTTTAATTGAGTTAGTTTCGTCAAGTTTCGGATTGAATCAATTCTGCTTTCTGACTGATTTAGAGCTCTATAACTCTTGCTTCATCCGGTGAGAAAAGAGTCATCTCTGGCTTCTCGGGAAAGTCAATTTTTAGTTTACTCACAAACTTAAATTGCTATTTCTCGGAGACGACATACACCCAAACTCTGGACCACAAACGCGCAAGTGGTTTTGTGACATTTGTCTCAAACCTTAACATCAAACATCTATTTTATGTAACTACACAAAGCAATGGGTACATTTAAAATGCTTCTAAATCACAACAAAGGACTACAACAACTCGTGGTGCTGCACACTTTACAGCACTTTTAAAAACAGAATACAAACAAACACAATATCGCCTTCTCAAAGTAGGCTACTTCTCAAAACTTTTCAAAGTCCTGCAACTTAATGAAAATGGTATCAGCAACAAAACACGAGGTGCTTTTGTAGCGTGCGGTCTACCACTAAATTCTTCATCTTTAAATCATAAACTTACCTACCGAGTGGCAGAGTGAGGTCTACCTATAGGGTGCGAATGGTGCGGCCGCACCGCCCCCCCCTAAAATACATCAAAAAGTGGCCTCCCTGCACAAGATATTGCTCTATTTTTTCATAGTAGCACCAGGGCGTCGATAGCACGTCTAAAATAAAGTTTTTTTTCTTTTAGATAACTATGTTTTGAGACTCTAAAAAGTGGCTCCTTCTAAAACAATGACTATTTATTTAGAGAACACACGGATTTGGAACACATAATAATTGGCAAAGCGAAGATAACTAAGAGTAGGAAAGTTATGCAATAGGTGAAGAAGATTCTACGTTGGCTTATTACAAGCGCTGCAAAAAAATTTTTCTGATTTTTAAAGCCCAAAAGCTGAGATGAAAAAAAGAGGGTGACGACGTATGTAATGATGTTTAAAGAGGACGCAGCGGTAGATGGAAAAAAGTTAAGTTACTTCGAAGTGACTAAGGAAACGTGCCGATGAAGAAAGTTAGAGTGTTTTTAATTGCGCGAGGAAAAAATTTTCACGCGACTAGTACAAGTAGATGAAGGGTAGAAACTATTGAAGAAAAATTAGTGAAACTTTACTGGCAAGCTGATCAGCAATATTGTGAGGAAACAGAGCGGTTTGGTATGATATCAGTTGAAGAGGTGATTGACTATAGCAAGAGATCTGAGACAAGAAACCAGATGTTTCAAAGAGGAAGAAATGGAGAGAAAAAGAGAGCAGAATTTGGAGCCAGTGAGAAATAGATTAGAAGTGAAATCGCTGTCAGGGCTCAGGGCATGCTTGAAAAATTTACGAAACTTACTTATCTTTAAAAATTTGTATAATTTAAAATAATTTTGGTTTCGTTGGAACACAAATCTAAAAGGATTTGAATTTGAAAAGTTTCCGCAGTGTAACCGGAAAAGATCATACCATAACACGAAGGTCTGTAAAATTGCTGGTAGGTTTATTTGATCGAGTTTTTTGTTAATTTTAAGTGTGATATTTAATATTTGGTCAATTTTTTATTAATACAGTAATATTAAACTTAAAAGATAAATTAACCAAATTTTGAATTAAAATTGACATGGTCAACAAAAATTGCTTGTGAAGAGGTAATAAAATCAAAAGTTTATCAATGTTCAAAGCAAAAACTTACGAATGTGCAATAATTAATAAATTCTTTAGTCTTCTATCGTGATGGATTTTCATAATAAAATTTTTACTTTTTTAAAGTAAACTTTTTACCACAAGTATTCGTAGAAGCTAATGGTACTCAAATTAGCCTGGTCTGCAACACTTACACATGTTTTCACAAATACTATTCCCTACCAAGGTTTTACAAAAAGTAATCGCTAATCTCATTATAGCTTGTCAAAATTTCGTGTTGAGGCAGTGTCCAAAAAAATTTTTGCTAATTAATTTTCAAAGTTAATCTTATCTATAGCTATTTTATTTCTTGTACAATATATTGTAATATTCTTGTACAATAAAAGTTTAAGTTTTGGTAACTTTTTTGGTTGTTTGCAGTAGTGACCATTTTTGTGAGCATACAATTGCAATACTTTATTAAAAATTATAAGCAATCTTTATAATTTGCAATCATTCGCAAAATCACAGTGTAAAGTCGATTTAAAGATTCTAAAAAATTACCATAGTAAAAAATGTAAGATCGAAGAAATACAAAATACTGCACAATTAAACAATAAAAAAAATATCTAAATAAAGCTAAAAACAGTCACTTATGTATTAAATATGTAGCTTTCATCACCAGCTAACAACACATACGGAGGGGCAGGTAAACTTGCGCTATCGTAAATCGAGCATATTTTGAAAGCGCACGGCGACATTTGCCACGCGTAGCGAACCATTACAGGTTTATTTTTCTCCGAAACGCACTTTTCAGCGGTGATTGTGACTGTTTTGGAAGAGTGATTTAAAATTCGCGACACGTGCCAGCCAGAAGTGTTGTACGGCTTTGAGTAATTACACACCGAGTAACTGCAGCAAATCTGAAAAATAAAACCGGTTTCACCGCTGTAATTTTACGGGATGAGACGATTTGGCCCAGCCGTTGTGGCAGTGTGTGTTTTCTTATTCGTAAAATCTTAAAAAGGGTAAGGGTTAGGGTTTAGGGTTTAGGTTAGGATTAGGGTGATTGATTATATTGTTTTATTCAAACCTTTCTGCTAGTTTCAAATAGACTGGCGTCAAAACGACTGCGACAAAGCGGTTTTGCCAAATAGTACCCTACCCGTAATTTTATGACAAACACAAGTTTGGTAAAGAGCAAGACGATGTCCACACGACCAAACACGTTTACCTCAAAGTTTTCTTTTTCTGACACTTTTAAATTTCCGAAACTCCTGTATGTCAAAACAACGGTCAAGTTACGAATGACGGCCTTGGTCGGAACAGGGCCTTGAAAATGAACAGGACGATCGTAAGCGACGCTCAACGATCCCGCGACAAGTCGACGAGCGACGTCTTGCTTATCGCGCGGATGGATGCTTCCGTACGGCGACGATGGATCGCCCAAGTCGATGGCAACGGCCATAAACGTCGCAGGCATTTGGACGTTGGGAACAAATCCGTAATTGGCAGTCTGGTGCCATCTAATCAGCGGAAACGATGCGTCCTCGGTAGAATTAAACGCGGAAAGCTGAAACAAAGATTAGTTTCTTTTAGAGCGATCTAAACTATGACCCGTGGCAGGGATTTTCAACCTGCGGCCCACCGCTTACTCAAATTTTTTAGTTATGTTTTCATAACTGTATCGCAGCGTTTCTCAAACTGTGTTCCATGAGCTCTTTCTTTTTTCTAGAGATCACTACTTTTTGGGACGAAAATCGAGAAATCAGAGTTAATCACAAATCTCGATAATTTAAATTTTTTCAGCTGCTACCAATTTTATCAAATGGCTGCTTAAATGAAGTACCTTCTTTTTAGTCACCTGTTGAATATACATGCAAAAGGCACTTTTTAATCATCGATTGGAAGTGAAAACCTTTCTTAAACCATCACTGTTCTACTCGAATAATTTCAAACCACCTGCGCTCGTGAGTTTTAACTTTTGAAAAGTGGCTCGAAGTAGTGAATTAGTTGTACTACCGTGGTCTAATTAACACGATTTTAACGTAGCAAAGCAGTGATATAAGAAAAGCCTGCAAAGGAAGTGCGACATGATTTAAGGCTTCGAATAAGGTTTTATAAATAGAGTCAACATTATCGATTAATGATTAACATTTATCCGCTCGACTGGCACGACAACTACGGGGAAGTTAATAATGGATTCGTCAACAAGCCATAATCCCGGTCTGCACTCGGAGATTGCTATCCGTTAAAGTTATTTATTCGTATTATTTGTAAAGTGATATAACCATACTTGAGATGCGTGTTAAACTGCCCATCAGAGGAAAGTGACTTAGAGCTTTCCCGAAGGGAGCAATAACACGACGAGAGTCGAGATTAAACTATGATCGTGTCGATGACGGTAGCCTTTAAAACGGCGTTCGTATCACTTGGCCACGCTACTCAACGAATGATCTATAAACAAATCTTAACAAGACAAGCTTACCCTAGCTAAAACTTTACCAACGCGTATCAAGTAAGTCTAACGACATTCGAAATATAAAAATCATTTTGAAATAAAAATACAACCTGAACAAAACCGAATGGAAATTGAGGGTTAGTTTGTCCATGTGTTCCTTCAAACCAAGCTTTTCTCCAATCCTGTATCATAGCAGGAAAGGAGCAGGCGTATTCAGCGTTATGATAATACATGTTTTGCTCGCCTAAAAGAAAACCAATATTATCTGCCGCCTAATAATGAATAGCTTTAATCGAGGTGTTTTTAACCATGGTCCACAGAAAAAAAAAGTTCGGTGGTCCACAGGTTTTTGATTCTTCATAGCTCAAATTTACTTAAAGACCAAAATATAAAGTTATCAAATTAATCCAACAAAGTGAAGAATTTTTTTTGTCTTTAAGTAAGTTTGAGCTACAGTTTTTAGTTCTCAGGAAAGTAAAATCTACGTGAAAATCAAATATAGGGATTTACTTTGGTTTCTATAAAAAAACCGCACATGTTTTTGTACATTGGTCCACCAAATAACGTTTTTAGCAAAGATGGTGGTTGAGTTGTAAAAGATTGAAAGCCCATGCTTTAAACTTTCATTCATTTGTCTGTTGAGACCTAGACTTTATCCTGAAATATCAGAGTCGTCCAGTTCTCTGCAGCAACGTCTATACATTTTTTGGTCACAAGCATCTTCAATAACAAGTTTCTTCTTTTCATATCATGCTTCACCACCTCCTCCCTGTTTTTTTGGGTCTTTCTCTTGTATTTCCCCTATTCTATTTTTGTAAACTTTTCTTGTCAAATTTCCCACATTCATTCTTTTAAGTGTCCCAACCATCTTAGGCAATGCCCTTTTAAACGTTCTTCCTCAACATCTGTCCACCTTCTTATCATACTGTTCCGAGATCTGGTCCAGAGAAAAGTCTTGCTAAACATCATTCGAATCATTCTCATTTCCGTTGTCTGCATTCGCCTGGTATCAACCTTCTTCATTGTCTAACAATCAGCTTCGTAGCACATTACACTTCTTATGCATTCTATATATAATCTTCCTTTCAGTCTACGAGAAAGTATTTTACCACAAAATGTATCTGAAAGTTCTTTAATTTTCTTCATCTGGCACATATTCTTGATGTCACCGCCCTGCTAGTGCTGTCATCTTTATCAATCATATCATCAAGATGATCACACATGTATTCTTGATCGTCATTATATTTATTTATTTTTTTTTATTTTATCTCTATATTTATCCTTTTGACTCGCAGGAAAGCGACGGAGGCGCTAATACATAGGGTAGGCAATTACCCCGACCTGCTTCCGAAGATACCAAGATATTGCTGTCCGCTTGTAATTTCATCGAGATATGACTGTAATTTAGAACTGCTTGCCAAGGTGACCAAGCAGGGAAAAGTGCCGTAAAGTGTCTTTCCCGAGGACACAACAGAACGGCGCGAGTGGGTTTTGAACCGAGACCATGTTGGTCACGAGTCCGGCGCTTTAACCACTCGACCACGCTGCCGACACCCATTATTCAGCAACGACACATTTCCTGCTTTAAACAACTATTTTTAAGGCTCGTTTCTACTACAAGCCTTGGCGGGAGTATTTTTTGTTTCTTTTATGGATTTATTGCTTCTCTTTGCGTTTAAGCGCAAAAAGAAAATCAATAAAACCAAACAAATACAACGCTCGTAGTGGAAACAAGCTCCTTAGTTTTATTTTTGACATGGTTTTGATAAAGATGAGAAACAGTCGAAAATTTAATTTTCAATTTTTAATCTCTGGATAATGACTCACTTGCAATAGGAATCAGTACAGGAACTCGTTTGTTATTGAGTGTTTTAGATAAAACGTAGTGGTAATTGTTGACAGCATGGTCGAGTGGTTGGAGTGCCATACTTCTGATCAGCATGATCTCGGTTCAAAACCCACTTGTGCCATTCTGTTGTGTCCTTAAGAAAGACACTTTACAGCACTTTCCCCTGCTTGGTGGTCTGGAAAAACAGTTCTAAATTACAGTCATATCTCCATTAAATTACAACCAAACAGCAATATCTTGGCATCTGCAGAAGCAGATCGGGTAATTGCTTACCCTATATATTAGTGCCTCCGTTGCTTTCCTGCGAGTCGGGAGGATAAATATAGAGATAATAATAATAATAATGGTCGAGTTTTTAAACAATTAATCATTGAAGCAATGGTAATAGTAGAGTTTTTAAACCAAATGTTGCTGTCACTTATTTAACTTTAACCAAAAATTTAGTACATATAAAAGGATAGAAAAATTTAGTTTAACCATAAAGATTGTACTGGCAGTTAAGATATAAATTGTTTTTAGAAAATGAGTCAATTCTACCATAACGACATTTGTTTAACCTATTAATGGTCACTTTCAGCTAGCCAGGGCACATCCATATGATCACGCCATTGTCACGAAATTCATTTGCTTATATCATGAATTGACATATGTTGTCAGTAACCATGTGGATACAGTGAGTGTCATTGACATATATCAAAAATGACCGTTAACAGGTTAAGAAACATGAAATTATAAAGCCTACAGTAGCAAATTTTACATTATTAAATTTTCAATAAATCATTTACCTTGATACCAGATGACTCCTTTTATAGTCATGTTAAGCAAAGGCATTATCATGGCGTTCCACAGCACGCTGTTGTTAATTGGATAGACAGGATCAAAAGTTTCTTTATTGTTTCTGCATATATGGAGCAAAAAAGATAAAAACAATAGTAATAATCATCTAAGAAAACACAACAATAATCAAATATCACAGGTTGTGTCTTAATTGCAAAAAACTTCAAGTATTACCAAAGAAAAGGATAAATTGATAGTTTAAACCTCAATTGGGTCAATTTAAAAACTCTTTTGAAAGCATGATGTGGAAGAAATTTATTATCATAAGTGTAAGAACTCTATAGAAATAATATTACAACTAGTAATAAAACCGAATTTTAAAAATTAAAAATCAGTTTGAACCTTTAATTTTAAATAGAAATATCTGGTATTTGGTATATAAATTTGTAGTCAAATTTTTTCTGTTTTGTGAATATGTTAACTGGAAAGTTTTTTTAAAGCCACGTTCAATAATATTCAAACTTAAGATAAAATACTACATATATGTAAGCCAGGTTAATTGTACATAATGAATTTATATAATGAGTTTTTTAATTCAACATAAGGAGCCAAAAAGCATTGTTCTAACCAGAGGTGGCCAACCAGTCAGTGACCAAGAATTATGTTTTTTACTGGCTTACCATAAAGAGTCACATCATACACATAGGAAAAATTGAAAATTACTCCATTTTTTTCTCACTTATACACTTACAGTATTTGCTCAGTTAGATTTATTGCAAATGTCATACACTACACACCAGCACTTCTAACCAGTCGTCTTCACTGACTATATAAGAAAAATACCTGAATAATTAAAGTAAAGATCTTTTTTTGTCTTTAATTTTACTTTTTTTTTCAAATAAAGCAAGATGCACTGCTGGGCTGCAGCAGTTGTTTTCCAACTTTTCTGATCCACTGTTAAAAGGTCGAAAAACATTGCAATACATATTTAGCAATGGCATATTGTGTACACTCCTACAATAGCAGAAGTTGACTACCACACTACTAACACCACAGGCCAGCCATTTTTAACAATGTGAAACAATACGAACGTAAGAACAGCATAAAACAAGGCAAAAACTTGCAGGTTGGCCTGGCTGATTTTTAACTTTATAAGCTAATATTGTAAGTTTTGCAAAAAAATTAAATGAAAACCAATAGAAAGCGCTTTTAATTTACAGGAGACCAGTTGAAAAGTACTGTTTTAAACTCTGGCAGCAACCTAATTGCAATCCTGGGGTAAATTAAACTGAAAACAATAAAGGTAGGTAAAAAAAAGTTTTATCAAGCAAGGGTATGGTGCTTGATCTTCATTTATTTACTAAAAGCAAGTATTATATTTTTTAAAATTAGACAGACAATGTTAATCCAATAATGATCCTTTTGTTAGTCAGGATCTCATGCTTGTTGAATTATCAATCCCTTTGCTTGAATTGTGTATTTGTACTTAATAAAAGCATACTAATCTGTAATTGAACAGTACAACATAACTTCAACAAAGTATAGCTGATGATAGACAAATAAACTGTTATAGAGTTGTTCCAACAATAATATCAATAAAGGTTGGTCCACATGCAAGTTTTTGCATCACAAGTCATTAAAAGTTGCAGTTCACAAAAATTAAAAGTTACAAGTCCAAGTTTGAGTCAAACTTTAATCATTTCAACTTTGGCAACAAATTTAACTGTCGTAACCTGCTTTGATTGACTGGATTTAGTCAGTACCCAACATTTTTTCTACAACTTTAAATTGAAGAAAAAAATTTAGATTCTTGAGGATTAAATGCAACATTTTGATGTAGGATAACCAAAATCTCTGATAAATGTTAAACATGCAGAAGTTGCAAAATCAAACAAAATTTTGCATGATAACAAAGCAATTCGCTCAGTAAAGGAGTAAATAAATAAAGATCAAATGCCACAATCTGTACATTGCTAAACCTAGTATATGTTGAAACCTGGGCACCGAAATCTTGGACCACACCTAGAAGGTTGCAGAGTCTGATATGCCAGAGTAGCACATAGTAATGAAAAGTTAGTTATTTTGCAGTTGTGATAAAGTCACAATTGACATCATTTTCACCAACTTTGATTCTACTTATTACTAACTTATGTGTATATTTACTTGAAGGACAATAGCTAAATCAGGGTTAAAAAATGTATAAAAAAAAATTGCATATACAATGTTCATTTAGCTTAAGTACCAAAAAATGTAAATTACTGCAATTTGTATTTATTTAACAGTAGGTAGATAAATTAAATATTTTAATATTGCCATTGAAATAACAAACTTTAGAATGTTTGATAGTTATTTTGGGTATATATTAGGTTGAGGAATATGTTCGTAGCATTTTTATCAAAAATTTTTATTTAAACAAAAATGAAAAGTTATGGCTATAAATTAATAAATTATGTATTCTTTGTTGCTGTTTATGACCTCCTCCCACCTCTCGACCAATTTGTTGATGCCGTTTTGCCAAAAATCCCTGGGTCTGGTATCTAAGAATTTGTTGAGCCAGTTTTTAAGGTCCTCTTCATTGTCGAAGGTAACGCCCCTCATATGGTTCAACAAAGAGCGGAAAAGATAGTAATCCATGGGTGCAAGGTCCAGAGAATATGGCAGATGCTGAAGGACCTCCCATTTGAGCTCTTGGAGTGCGGCTTTGATGACTTGTGCAACATGAGGCCTGGCATTGTCATAAAGAAGTATGATTTGGTTTTGTCAATGGGGTCTTTTCAGTCGAATAGCCTCATTTGTGTGATGTAGCTGGGCTATGTAGAGCTCCTTGTTGACCATGGCATTCCTTTTTAGCATTTTCCAGTGCACCATGCCCTCCCAGTCCCACCAAACACAGATCATGGTTTTCCTTGGATAGAGGTCAGGCTTAACTCTTGGCTTTGGTGTATCTCCAGGAGCCACCCATTCCTTTCTTTGTTTCATATTTATATATAGGCACCATTTCTCATCTCTTATGACAATTCGGTACAAAAAGCACTGTTTGTGACCACATCTTGCTCGATGGTGGGCGAGATGTTGAGAAGCAATTTGAAGGCGATTTTCTTTGTTGTTTTCACTAAGCTCATGAGGCACCCAGACTTCCATTTTTCGGCAAATCCCATTGAATGAAGATGATTGAGAATTGTTTTTTGATCGCAGTTCATTTTTTCAACCAATTTGCAACTTGTTTGGCAACTTTCCTCCTTTAAAAGTGCTTTGAGATGGTCTTTGTCAAATTCAGAAGGTCTTCTGCTGTGGGGCATGTCGTCGATGTCAAAATTGCCATTTTTGAACTTTGCAAACCATTTTCTTGCTGTAGATTCACCTTATGACACCTTCCCCATATACCATGCAAATGTCCAGGGCTGCTTCAGCAGATTTTTGGGCTTGATAAAAAGCAAAGAATAGCAGGTGTTGAAAATGTTGCTATTTACCCCCTGAATATTCCATATGTAAGCCTCACAAATAATAAAATCTCAAAATACTCAACAAGACAATCAGCACAGTTTTTTTTTACAGTAGAAAGAGCTCTATTGAATGAATATATACATTTTGCCAAGTAGTAAAAAATCATTGTAAAATAAAAGAAAATATAAAAATGCTACAAACATATTCCTCAATCCAATATAATAAAGTGTGTGACTCTTTGACTAGCTACTGTCTCAAGCTATTTCAATTCATAGTAAAGTGTAACTTTTGTCTCTTATTTTCAATTTTTTATGATAAAACTTATTTTTTAACATGAAAATTGGAGATAAAAAAAAATTTAATTTACTTTGTTCAAAAAATAAATGTGCAAACCTTCATTTATGCATTACCCAAAAAACAATGGTTACATCACTAAAATAACAAAGACCTCTACAATATTACCATTTAGTGTGAATGTGCCTTAAAAACAAAAAAATTACTTTAAACTGATTGTCAGCTAATTAAATTAACAAACAATGCCTAAAAACAAAAAAGCACAAATCAAAGGATAAATTCAGGTGAAAAATAAAGAGATTCAGTTTGAGTAAACAAATAAAGCTGAGCATACTCAGTTTTTATGTTTAATCCACAGTTTTGAAGTGCTTTTGGAGATGACCAGCATTCAATTGGTGTACCACCCCAATTGGGTGATACTAGACCAATTGGAACATTTAATTGTTCGTAGAGATATTTGCCATAAAACCAACAAACTGCTGAAAAATATGTCCACATTGGTCCACCAATTGAATCTAAATATGACAAGCTAAGTTATTAAAAAAAATGCAATGAGTTATTATATACTGTATTTTAGTCATTAAGTTTATGGGTTTCATTGATGTGTTACTTGAGCAAAAAACTTTTTGTTATAATTACAACATGCCAGGGGGGTGTTCAGTTTGAGACCAGACAAAATGTAGTTCTGCAAGGCAAATAGCTATGGTGACATTAACTTGATTCCATTTTTGTCAATCTTAAAATTTATGTTGGGAATTTGATGAGCTACCAGTTGAGTAGTGGTTTGATTGGTTTATTAGTTTAAATCATTTTCACATGCTTGTACACTGAATAGTAGACAAATCATTTGTAACTTTAGTTTGTTGGTCAAAGCACAAGCTTACTTTTTGATTTAACTTCATTTCTTTATTATTTTCTGCTATTAATCTCATTTTGGATTGTTTACACTGATTTTGTGTTTATCACAGATTTGTCAATTATACGAATTGACCAGGTTAGATTGAATTAGATTAATTTTGTTGCTAATTACCTTCTTCATTGCTAATTGGTTGGTAAAAGTAGTGAATAGAAAGTGACATTGCATCAAAATAAAACTGTTTGGCTTCATTCATTAACTGCAGCTCTAGCTATAATCTAAAATAGATTTAATGTTGGTGACTTTGATTTTCATTTCAGGTCACTATATTCTATATCTTGATTTTCACAATTAAGGTCACTTCAGATCTTTAGAAAAGCCATTAAAAAGAAACTATTTAATCCTTACTTGTCTGCTGACATCTACAGCTGCTTAGCATAGCACATCTGCTGGCATCTTGAGATGCCAACCAATAATGTGCACGACTTGATTTTATTTACTAAAATTTCCAAAAAACCCTCTGTGACATCACAATACTCAAGCAAATGCACAAGTCCTTTTATATAGGGCTGCACTTTGATGCAAAGTCAGAATTTCAATTGTCAGTTAAAAAGCTTTTAAAAGCCCAGCAACGAACAGCATGAAGACAAATTTTAAGTGAAGACTTTTTTTTATAGATGATTAAGTTCTTGGGAACAAAAAGTTGGACAAAAGTCATAAAATTTGGGCAAACTTCTGGATTAAATAAGCTAATTTATTTTAATCTTTATCTAATCACATTTTTATTAATTTTTGCAGCTTGCAAACTTTATTAGTTTATTGAATATGGCTCAGGTTTGAAAAATTTTGCATTCGTTATAAAAAGTTAACAGCATGAGCAATTGGGTAAAAGCGCTTTGATTAATGGTGAATGTGATCAACACGGTAGTGGTTCAAAAACTACTCACATTATTTTGTCCTTGAGAAAGACACTTTACGGCACTTTTTTTTGCTTGGCAGTCTGAGCTAGCAGCTCTAGATTTCATTAATATCTTTAAATAACAACTAAGAAAGCAAAATACAAAATTTGAACCTGACAGCAATATCTTGGCATCTCCTGAAGCAGGTCACAATAATTACTTGACAGTTGCTCTATTTATATCTCCAAAACTTTTTACTGAGTGAGGAGAATAATATGAAAATAAATAATAAAAATAATAAAGGATTGGTGTGCTATGTGCATGGTGACCTTGTGTTAGTAAAAATGCTTTATTGCTTATCACACAAAATGATTCAATAATTGCATAAGAAAATTGATTTATAAATTTCTATTTGCTAAAGTTAAATCAGCCAATTGAAAATATTGTGCTAAAACATAATACCAGTGTAGTTTTATGCTTTAGAAAAAATATTCGATTGAAATGTGTTACATAAACATTTATGCAGTGACAAGAAACGAAGTTTCATTGCTGATCAAAGCTAAAGTCTTTGATTTTTTTCCTTTGATTTGTTACAAAAAAAAGGTTAAATCCTTTTTCTTGGTCAATATCAAGTGCACAAAGATTCAAACAATGGTGTGCAAGCACACACACTTGGACCAAGATGAAAAAGTGGTTGGTCTAATAACTAATGAACTGTCCACCATATTTCTTTTGCAAAAAAATTGTGCAGAGCATGCGGGTTTTGCAAGATATCCAAAAAAAACTTATTTCACCAGACAGAGGACGATTCTAGCAACACATAACAACTTAAAAATTTGAATTATCTTGCCGCTAGTTGTAATTATTGGGAAGAGATTTTTTGAAAGGAAAAGTGGGTTCTTTTATTTTTTTAATTGCAAACTTGTTTTTCAATAAATTAAAAAAAATTTTTATACCATTTCTATTTATGAAAAAATTATCTTTTCAATGATATAAAATTTAAACAGCTTTTTTTTACAGTTAATAGGGAAATACTAATTAAATATTGCTTAATTGTTAAAAAATCTATTTTATAGTGTTTTTTTGTATGTATATGGACTGGCAAAAAAAAAGGCACTGCAGACATGTAAGGGTTAATTTTTTATTTTGTGATGACATTTCAGTCTATTTTAAAACATGTTTTTGCATTATACAAATGGTGCAAATACTTTTTAAAAAAGTTGGATCAAATGCTGAGCATGTGTGAAGCCAATAAATTTTTATTAGCCAAAACTGTCATAAATCATAATCCAGTCCTTTAGGTGCATGTATGGGGAGGGGCAAGCTGAATTAACGTGGTTGAGATTTTATTCAGGAGCACCAAAACTTTGCAAATCAATAAAAAAATTAGAAACCATTCAAGGCTTTTATGATTGAGTGCTTAAGAGTAACTGAATGTGATCAACACAGTCATAATTCAAAACCTACTCACACCATTCTGTTGTATCCTTGGGAAAAACACTTTACAACACTTTCCTTTGCTTGGCAGTTTTGGTAGCAGCTTAAAACTTCTGTCATATCTCTAATAAAAACTGGAAAACCAAATAAAAAATTTAACTGGACAGCAGTATCTTGGCAAGTCAGGAGGAAAAGCCTAGAGATGACAATAAAAATGAAACTATATTGAAATATTTGATACAAAATAGTTTACTTTACAAGAAGCAGACTATAAATTTGTATATTGCATAAAGCCCTTTACCATTTTTCTCTGGGCTCATTTTTTAGTGTTTTGAAGTATAAAATGCTTTAAAGATAGTAAAATATACCTGAAGATGGTATAGACCATGGTTGTTCTATTGCTTTAAAATCATATAATGGAACATTAGATTGAACTTCTGAGGGAGTCATCACACGAATATTACTGTAGGATGAAGCTTCATTTAATTCCATTGTTGCATTGGCAGCCTTGGAAAATTCCAAAATAAACAATCAAAATATTTAAATATGATCTAACAAAGCAAAAATACATTATTACCATGGACACAGTGAATTGCATATTACTTTGTCCTCCACATATCCACACATCACCAAATAAAACATTTTTTAAAAGAATCCAACTTAGAACACCTTGGTTATCTTGTACAACTTGAAATGTATAAGGGCCACCAGCTGACTGTTGTTTAAGAATTACTTTCCAAAATCCTTTCTTATCAGGTCCTTCAATTACTTTTGTGAAATAAATATCCTGAACCATGGAAACATTAACAGTTGACCCAACAGTACCATAACCCCATAACACAGCAGAATAAGGTTGCATTTGTAAAACCATATTTTCTTGAAAATATGAAGCAAATCTAAAATTGTCATCCACTGTAAAAAAAATTTAAATACATAAAGTACAAGATAATTCAAATATTTTTTGTCAAAATTTCAAGTAGTAGTCAAACCAAACCAATCTATAATTACGATTTGAAAAACTAGCACAGCCATGACTTGTATAAAATTTACAGTTAATTCAAACTCAAAAAATTAAAACTGATGTATAGTTAAAGAAGAATAATTTGTACACAGATGTGATGAACAATTATTGCACACTTACTTTAACAAAAAGTAATTTCTTTTATTTATTGGGTGTAACAGGTTAGCTTAACTCCCATCACATACCCTCACATTAGAATCTGTCTTTCACATTCATTATTGCTACTTATTAAAAAAAGCAATATCATGTTTGCAACTTTCAAGCAAGACTTTAATATTGTTAATATTAAGAATGGCAATCAATGGGTATTTTGATAAAAAAATTATAATAGCTGTAGAATACCAAGCAGTAAATTTTAAAAAAAGTTTCTTGATTGTATTTTAAGACAATGCACAATGTATTATGATGTACAGTATGTGTGAAAAAGGTGAATCAACATGTACATGAATATAGTAGATATGCACATTTTTGTAGTGTGAAAATGAAAAAGGTCCAGTCAATAAAGCAATGGGAGTGGTAATAAATTTTCTGCACCATATGGCATATCATATTAATAAGTATACTTTGAATTATAAAGTCTATTTCTGTACTTAACAAATATAATGGCACACTGTATTAAAGAGCACAAGCTAAAACATGTGGCAAACAGTGTGCACAGTAGGTATGCTGGCAGTAATAAACCAATCAGAAGACATTATGTAATATGTATAGCTTGTATACTGGGAGTGATAAACAAGTTTGGCACATACACAACAAGCAATAAACCAGTCATTTGGCACATACATTGAATTTGATAAACTAGTTGTTTGGCACAAATGCTGGGAATGGTAAAGTGGTTGTTTGGCATGTACAAAGTGAGCAATAAACCAGTTGTTTGGCAAGCACTTTATGGCACAATAACATTTTTTACAGAGATTTTGAGACTCAGTTCACACACAAGGTGCACTGTGAATTTTTGTATAAATTAAAGGCTTTTAAGTGTGCCTTATGTTGCAGTAAATACAGTAGTTTAAATTTTAAAACAATAAATAAATAGGAAAGAAGTTTTCTGAAGTGACTGTAATTAACACTTTTGGTGCTGAAGGTTAAGCAATTGGGCTCTTGCTTACTATGTGCCAAGTTTAATTAATTGTTTTTTAATTTTAGGGAAATCCCCAAAGCTTGGTTGGTTAGTAATGGTTAACGATAAATGAGACTCTTTCTTAGACGTAAATATATGTCTTTTGGCATTGAAAGTGTTAATTGAATATTCATTTAAATAGAAGCCACAGCTATAGTTCAAGGGTGGCTTTTTTTTTCTTGCTGTTATAAATAAATTTACTTAGAAAAAGTAGAAAACAACAAACAGAGAAGCAATACCAGCGGAAATAATTCATTACCTACCAAGGAATTCTGCCCATATCATTTTGTTAATACTAAGGAAGCACTATTTAAAAATGCCTGACACAATAGATTGGTTCACAAATCCAATGTCAGTAACTGTGCTTAACAAAATTCAATTTTTGATATGGCTTTAAATTTGATTTAATTTAATTTACAATACTTTAAAAAGTCATGCTATAAAGCTGCACAATGGAGTAGCAAGACTTCATTTAATTAAAATATAGTGAATCTTGGTTAATCCAGATTCAGTTAATGCTGAATTTCACTAAAATCAGATAAAACTGAAAGTAAAAATGATTTTCTATATACTGTAATTCTTAAAAAGAAGCTTTAGATTATCCAGATCTTTGCCTAATTTGGATGATTTTGTCTGTCAAATCCAAATTAACAAAGGTTTAGGGTAGTTTTATTTAAACTTAAAAGTCTCTTCAAAAACTTCTTGCTAAAACATTTGCTTAACTCAAGAGATCTCAAATGGGGGTAAATTTGAAGTGATTTAAGGGTAAATTTTGTAGGCAAGAATTTTTAATTTTCTCTGAAATGAAGCGTGTCCAACTTTTTGTGAATCTTCTAAAAACTGATTGAAGGATATATGCATGGCAAGTTTTACAAGTGGAAACATTTTTTTAGTCTTGCCTTGTTGTTAAAGGTAAAAAACTTGGTCTTTACTTGTTTTTTCATTTCATTAAATACTTTGCAAGCTACACAAAAACATGGGTATAAATTCTATTTTCAAAAATTTTTCAAAAAAAAGTATAGCACCTCTACACTTTCTTACAAATCTGGAAATTAAATAGAGACAAATAGAATATTACAGTAGTTTCGTGATTGCAGAAGATTTCTGGAATGGTAGTATTATACTATACTTTTATGTCAATATTTTATGCCACTTCTAAGTAAGGATGATTTTTGATTAAGTAAATACATTAAATTAAAATAGTAAAGTAGATACAAAATGCAGAATTTAAAACCAAAAAAAACTAGAAATGTTACATTTAAAATTATTGTATTGTGTTTACATAAGTGTGTGCAAATACATAATAGACCACCAGTAAGAGTATAGTAGAAATTGTTTATCATTTTTGATGCAAGGTAATAATGATATTTTGTAGCTACAGTTTACATTTTAGTCCTTCTGAGCTTCAGCTATATTTAAACATTTAGAAGTACAGATTTACAACCACCTTACTAATTTTCATGTTCTTTCAGTGGACATGTAAAAATTATGCTTTAAATTATTTATGATTTTGTACAGCTTATAGTTTGTCTTTGAATAAAATTTGATGTCATTATTATATGACAGTCAATATATTTTATAAATATATTTTCAGTGGTATAAGCTTAGTGTGATAACACTCTGACTTTACAGCAGAAAAATGAGAGCTCAATGATCAGTCACTATTGCATGTAAACAGAAGAACTGTTCACATATAAGGTGACTTTAAAAACAGCATACAGGACAATATAGATGAATCTAAATATTTGCATTTTGGATAATTGCATAATCCACTTTATTGTCTCAGGATCAGAAATCCAAAACAAAGCCAATTAGTTGCTAAGAAAACACTTTGGTTAATTGCATATCTGTTTATAGCATAATCTAGATAATTGAACAGAAATTTGAAGCAATTTATACGATTAACCATACAGTCCTGCTCATCAATGAAAGTAACTGCCAATTGAAAGTGCATTGTGAGCACACACGCATCATGCTCTTGTTGCTCATTCATAAGTAGACAGCAGCCAATACAAAACAAGAAATTAAAGTTGCTCAAGCACTACTATGTGTTCTTAAGATATCTGTCATCATCTGATTAAAACAACGAGAGTTTCAATATTTCTAACCAATTGAAAACAACACAGGACCCACAAGGTGGTATATTTTTGCAATATTTCTAACCAATTGAAAACAACACATGACCCTCATTGTGCAATGACAGCTTACAGCAAAGACACAAAAATATATTACAAGGTGGTATATTATTAACCACAGGTTGTCTATTTTTCTCCATGCATATATCTTTATTTTTGTGTGCCTGCAAAACCATTTTAGACACATTGAAATGAAACAAATTTCTATCTGGAAATATATGACGATGCTGAATCCATTTTTGCAATCTAAGCAGCTATATTTGAATAGCAAATACTCGAATGAAGCATTTATCCTTAACAAAAGTAGTTGTTGTTAACCAAGAAGCATATGTAATTTTAGCATGCCAGAAGTAATGCATTTAATGACAAGCCCAAAACATTCCTAATTTTTGAGCATGTCTCATTCACTTAAATGTACATGTAAAGTTTTAGATAATTGGATAATTAAATGCTAATTCTTTGTTTTACTTACAAAACTCATCATCAGATATTCATATGAACTTATTCACTTGCAAATTACAATAAACAAGTTAATCACAGGTTTGACAATCTGCTACTAGTCTTGAACAAACAAATTTTAGCTGTAAATATTTCTTGAAAAACTTTTTAGATGGCTGCAGTTGTATATTTATTATCTTCACATAATTACCTTTATATTTTATTCTAAAATGCCTTTCACTGTGGTTGTAGCACAGCATGTGAAGCTGTAATTTGTCATAACTAAAATGTGTTGAAAAACTTTTTTGAGCATCATACTTTTAGATCAGAGGTGTAGAAACCACATTTATATTAGGCAGTAACAAAGTAGGCCGCATAACTTGAAATACCCTAGAAAATAGCATCATCACTTTAAATATGCCCCAATTTTCTTGATTTTTGTCTTCAAAAAGTAGTGATCTTTAAGAAAACGATCTTTTGTTATCACCAACAATTATTGATACACACATTCATCCTTTTCTTTATTTAATTATTTTGATTTTTGAATTGTCAAAATTTATATAATTAAATATTAATTAATGCAAAAGCCAACTTTCATTGAGGCTGCATTTTCCCCACCAATGCTCCATATTATGATATCACAGAAGCATAAAATAACATCGTATTTCTGGTTAAAAAATGCTTTGAAAGTTTATTGTGCTCTAGGACAGAAATAGAAAATGAATAAAGCAAGAGTTAGTCTGATTAATAATTCCTATAGATGGAAAAAAAATGGAACTTAACTTATGGACATGCAGCTTTTGGTGAGTGAGTTTATACATGATGTTTGGAAAAGTTAGATTTACTGCATAATAAAATGGTGATTTATTACCAAGGCTCAATCAGTATTCCTTCAATCAACCAAGGAAACACTTGCCAGTGATACGGTCAAAATTTTCTTGGACTTTGCTAAAAACTACAGTTTTTTTGTCTGAGATGCAGTCCAAGGTCGGTTATCACTGGGAAAACAGCCATGCAACACTCCAACCATTTTGTTGCTACTACAAAGAAATTCTTAAATGCTTAAGCCTTTGTGTTATCTCTGATTACATGAGACATGACACCAACACTGTGCATGCTTTCACTTGCAAAGTAATAGCTATATCAAGGAAAACTTACATGCTATAACCAAAGTTTTGTATTTTAGTGACGGGGAGCTATCCAATATACATATATGTATATAAATTTCTATAATGTATATAAATTCTCTATAATGTATATAATGTATATAAATTTTATTTGAATAAGATTCTATTTGAATAAGGTTAATATTTGAGTAAGTAATTTGAGTAAGGTTTGTATAAATTCTATTTGAATAAGATTTTATTTTGATTCTGTGCTTATGGCGAAAATTCTGATTAATTCGCTATTGTGGTACATGAATGACAGATTGAGCTGCTTAACTGCTGAAACCATTATAAAAATTGTATCTGATTTCTACTCTCTTGAAGAAATTGTTGAGGCAAAAACAGTTCTTCACAATAACTATGAAGGTGCTGGTAGACTAAAGCTAAGACAAGGTGATCAAAAAACTCTCCATAATATTAAAGACATTCATATGGTGCTTTTGGAGATGCAGAATAACAAAAAATCTGCCCCAGTTCTAGTAACTGCTTTGAGTCACTTTCCATCACTTGATTTAAAAAATATTGATGCTTGCCAACTGATGCAAGATATTAATAACCTACAACAAGAATTTCTGACTTTCAAACGTGAAAAAAAAAAGCAAACTGATGCTGTTGTAGACCTCAAATCGACAGTACAAGAACTTTCATATTTATCAAAGAAAAAAGTATGTCAAACCTCAGAATTAATCAAAGTAGATTCACATCCTGAACCTACTCACAAAGACTCTTACTCTGAAATATTGAGAAAACCAATGCCTCAAACATTAAACACAACTTACAAAAATGATAATAGCTCTGCTGATAATTTTACCAAAGTGGAAAAAAGACGTAGGTCTACTCAAATTGGCAGAATGAAACAGTCAGACTTAAAGGTTGTTGAAAAACCTGTTAATATTTTTGTTTCAAGATTTCATCCAGATGTTTTAGAGAGTGAAATAAAACAATTTGCTCAAACAAGATTTAAATCAGCAACAACAGTCATTGTTGAAAAATTAAAAACTAAATTTGACTCTTATTCATCTTTCAAAATTTCTATTGCAGGAGTACCAGCTAAAGAATGTCTTGATCTTGAACAATGGCCAACAGGAATACTAGTTAAAAATTTTTTCAACACTTCAAAATCCAAGAATATGGCATCTTTCTCCAAAATTATTGATAATTCCAATGGAGACAACAAATAGTATAGAGTTGAAAGTGGTTTCCTTCAATTGTAGAGGTCTTAGTAGTTCGCTAGAAGAAATTAAAACTTTATGTAAAACTTTTGACATAATTTTGTTACAAGAAACTTGGCTTGCCAAGCAAAATCTTGATTTTCTGAATTCTATTAGCAATCAGCATTATTCTTATGGTATAAGTTCTTTTAGCTATGAAACAAAACTGCATTCAGGCAGACCTTATGGAGGCACTGCTATTTTGTGGAACAAGCAGCTTCAGGCATCTACATTCTCTAACCATGATAATACTATTATTGGTCTTACAGTAAATCTTTGTTCCTCCTCCATATCTTTTATCAATGTACGTATATCTTCCATATTGTTGTGAATCCAATACAGACACATACTTAGAATATCTTGGAAAGCTTGGTGAGCTATGTGAAGATATTCAACATCCTAATTTGTGTATCATAGGAGACTTCAATGCTAGCAATAACAATGTGTTTGGCCCCTTGTTAAATTCCTTTTGCCAAGATCTCAATCTTACAATGTCTGATGAGGCAATGTTACCTAAAAAATCTTTTACGTATGTTAGTGATGCTCATAACACTTGCAGCTGGATTGATCATTGTATGTCCCCCTGTGCAGCCCACACCTCAATAACCAAAATACAAGTACTACATAACTCTATTACATCTTCACCCAAATTGCTGTTGATGAACCTGTACCTGATTACTTTAATGTGAAATGGTCAAAAGTATCTCAGACAAATAAAGCAAATTATCATGAAGCTACTAAACATTATTTGAATAATATTTTTCTCCCATTTGAAGTAATAAAATGCAATGATGCTCATTGCTGTGACCAAAAACATTTAGAACTTATCAATAAGTTTTACTCAGATATTGTTTATAGTCTCTTGCAACCATCAAAAGATGTACTTGGATCTTCTTGTCACCATTGTTCATTTCATCCTATTCCATGTTGGAATGACTCAGTGAAATTGGCACATATTAGAGCAAGAACTTCTTATCTATCCTGGGTTAAAAAAGGCAGACCAAAAAATGGTGAGATTCTAACTAGAATGAAGTCAACACGAAAACAATTCAAATTTGAACTAATACGGTGCAAAAGACTAAAAGACCAAAAGTCTGCTGATGCATTGGCCAAGGCATTTCATTCTGACACTTCTTCTAAGGCCTTCTGGCAAAACATTAAAAAGCTTAAGAAATCATGTCCTTTACCAGCTGCAGTTGGAGGTGCCTCAGGATCCCAAAAAATTGCAGAGATGTGGAAAAATCATTTCAGCAACCTACTTAATTCTGTCGAAAACAATGAGTATAAAGAGTTTGTTTACAACAATATTACTTGTAAGAATAGTTATATGAATTCATCCCAGTATATGTGTAATGTTAGTACTGTTCAATCCTTAATGTGTAAACTGCCTTTTAACAGTGCTGTTGGTAGTGATGGCATTTCTGCTGAGCATATTTGTTTTGCTGATTCCACTGTTGCACTTTACTTCAGTTTATTTTTTAATGTGTATCCTACATGGCTATATTCCTAAACCCTGCATTAATACAGTTATTGTACCTATTGTAAAAAATAAGAATGGTAATCATCAAGATTGTGGTAATTATAGACCTATAGCAATTGCAACAGTTGTTTTAAAGCTGTTTGAGCAAGTCATCTTAATTAATATTAAAAATTTCTTATATACCACCGACAATAAATTTGGTTTTAAAACTAAGGATAGTACAGACATGTGTGTTTTCCTACTCAAACAAGCAATTTCTTATTATATTACTCGTGGTAGTCTAATTTTCTGTATTTTTCTTGATGCTTCAAAGGCATTTGATCGGGTAAATCATTATTTGCTTTTCCAAAAGTTAATTGTGCACAATGTTCCAATGTGTTTTGTTCGTTTATTAGTTTACTGGTATACTCAACAAAGTATGCAAATTAGATGGGGTAGATGTTATTCTTCGTTATTTTCGGTAACTAATCGTGTTAGACAAGGTAGCATATTAAGTCTATATTTTTTGCAGTCTACATAGATGATCTATCGAAAGAACTAAACAAAATAAAAGTAGGATGTTTTGTTGAAAAATCTCTTGTTAATCATTTATTATTTGCTGATGATCTGTGCTGTTTTTGTCTTAGCATTCATGGTCTTCAACGTATCATTGATGTATGCCACTCGTATGCTTTCTCTCATAATATAATATTCAACTGTCAAAAAACACTAGGCTTATCTTTTGCATCTAGCAATTTTAAATTAAATATTAAACCTAATGTGGTACTTGGTGATTTCAAGATACGGTTTGTAAATGAAATTAAATATCTTGGGGTATTTCTTAACTCCAAGTTATGTGATGATGAAGATATAAATAGACAAGTTCGTTATTTATATGGAACTGCAAATAGGTTAAAAACATGCTTTTACAAGTGTTTGAAGAAAATAAAAAATGTATTATTTTGCACATATTGCTCGTGTATGTATGCATGTCAATTATGGAATAACTTTTTGTCATCTAGTCTAAAAAGAATACGTATAGCCTACAATAATTCTTTTCGATTTTTACATGGATTGCCTAGGTATGTAAGTGCCCGTGAACATCAGGTGTTGAATAACATTACAACATTTGATGCAATTTGAAGAAAAATGTCCTGCTCCTTCGTTTATCATTGTTACGATTCTAATAATAAACTAATTTTTTCTTTAATGACCTCGGAATGTTTTATTAATTCAGCATATTATAAATACTACAACACATTAGTTTATTTACAATAAATTTTTGGTAAAATTTTTTTTATTTTTTATTTTTAAAGTGTTGTTTTTTTGTGTGTGTATCTCATTTTGTGTAGTTTTTGCTGTTTTTGTTTTTGTTTTGTTTTTTCTGTTATGGACTGGGAGTCTGATTTAAATAAATAAATAAATAAATAAATATAAATATATAAATTCTATAATGTATACATGTATATAAATTTCAAAAATTTTGTGAACTTGTGCTATCATGAAATTGGCCACAGTATTTAAGCTCAATGGCATTTCTTTGCAACAAGCCATAAAAAGTTGCCTAGCAATGAAATAGGAGAAACCACAAAGTGACTTGATGCCAGAGTAAGCCTTTAAGCAACTGAAAACTATCAAATTTTAACTTATTTTTAGTGGGCTAGTTAAAATATTTCTGGGATAATTTTTTGTACATGGTTGATCAAGAAGTTTCAAATAATGCAAAAAATTATCAACTGGAACAAAGATATTCCAACTGTAAGACAATTTCTGGCACAAGATCTCATCACTGCTTCATTTCACTACCTAAATCCAGATTGGTAATAAAAATGCTATGATCAGTTGATGCAGGAGCTCAAGTTAAGCTTTATGATGATACCATTAAATCAGTTTTATCACACTTGCAGCTCATTGAAAATGATTTACATCTTGGAAAATATGTTTCTTTCATCTGTGACCAAGATTGATACATTGGTGTAATAACTGAATGCTCAAATGAAAACAAAATTGTCTACATCCAATTTATGAAACAACGTAATTTCTTTTCTACATGGCCACAGAACCTAAAAAATAAGTGTTGGATCCCATTTAATCCTTAACTGCTGTAGTGCTCTTTTTCGGTCACCTTCATAATAATGAAAATATCAGAAATTGGTCTGCTTTTTTTCTGTGAATGCCGAGCTGTTCTTTTTTGTCCATGCACGAACTACATGTCTGATAGTGCGTTTCTCCCAAATAGATTGTGTCTATTGTGTTCACCACATGTTAATAACTTAGTGTAGATTGAGACTGTTGAAGATTACAAATCAAAATTGAATTTAGAATTTTTACCAGGTGAGATTTTGCTTTGTAAAAATTTAGAGCATTTATGTAAGTATTAAAGAACGTAATGTCCGCTTTTTATGATAAAATATTGAAATTTGTTAGTTTTAGGGATGGTAAAACCAGGTGCTCTTAAAAGGCCACCTCAGTGTAAAGTGGTTCATTGTGAGAATTGCTTCATTTTTATAAGAATTTTTTTGTCAAAAAATTAATTGTTTTAACATAGGTTTCTTTTAATGATAATTTCATTTTTGTTTTTAGCATATTTTCATCTATAGTTGATCAGATATTATCTTTTTTTTGATTTTTACTCATTTACTCAGCTTAAAATTTTTTCCTGTGCGCTGAGGCGGACAAAAAAGTGCACCTTAAAAAAAATTAAAATTAAATATTTTTTTGGGAATTTAATAAAAAAATTGTTTAATGCAGTACTCATCAAAGCTATTTTCAGCTTAAAAATTTTTTTTTTGTAAAATAAAAATTTAGGCGGTTAAGGGTTAAAGATGTCATATTCATAATCAAGCCACCTCAACTGCAAGGACAGAGTGGACAACACTACAAATCAACAATCACAGACTATGATCAAATCCAGGGGTGTCCAAACTTTTTTCCAGGAGGGCCAGATTGATAATGTGAAAGTGACCGAGGGCCAAGAACAATCTCTAAAAAAAAAGGTCTTCACTTAGATTTGATTTCAAATTTTGCTATATTTCTCCCAGAATCGTTGTGATCTCTAAAAAAAAGTCTTCACTTAGATTTCATTTCAAATTTCACTATATTTCTCCCAGAATCGTTGTGATCTCTAAAAAAAAAAAAAAGGTCTTCACTTCGATTTGATTTCAAATTTCGCTATATTTCTCCCAGAATCATTGTGATCTCTAAAAAAAAAGGTCTTCACTTAGATTATAGTATATGCTGTAGAAATGTAGTGCCTCTGCAAGCAGTAGCTGGTCACCTGGACAGAACACGCTTTGCTTCAGTGATTGTAGTGAAAAAAGAGCCTGTTTAAAAAAATTGTGAAATGTCAGCAGCAGGCCGGATTGAGTGTATTGGCAGGCCGTAGTTTGGCCACCCCTGATCAAATCCAAGCAGTGCTTTCTGCTTGAATCTTCTGTTTAAACAAATGTCAAAGGTTTTAAAGCATCTTGTAAAACTTTTTCAGATCACTTAATTTTTCCAGTTTGAAAAATATTTTTTTATATATTGTGGTCCAAACTTATATATATGTTTCTAGTTTTTTGTTGTTGAAATAAAGCTGTTTAGATTGCAAAAATGGATCCAGCATCACCATATATTCCCAGATAGAAATTTGTTTCATTTCAATGGGCCTAAAATAGTTTTACAGGCACAAAAAAATAAAAATATATGCATGGAGAAAAATATACCACCTTGTGGTATTTTTATAATGAAATTAACAGCCAAACAATAGCCAACAAAAAGCTGGAATTTTCTTTTATCAATTTAGCTGTAACTTTTGGATTAATAGTGGTGTGCACAAAATTTGTCGCTGTGAGCACTTGATTTGTTGTCATGAGCATTTAATTTGTCATAAAAAAATTTTTGAGAATAAAGAAATATATTTTGATTAAATTTACTTTGTTAAAGTATTAAGTTTTTCTCTCATAAATTTTACATGTGCAGTGGTCACTGCTTAATGGAGCACCCTCAAGGATTGCAAAACCTGCTCTAAAAAGCAGTGGCTCTATAAACCGATGGGAATGTTTTGGCCATGAAAATAGGGTGTCATTTACACTAGGGAGTTCACTAAAACACATGCCAATATCAGGGCACTGTATTTTATTGCGTTTTAAGATCTTGGACAGTGTGTAAAGCAACATAAAAAGTTCACAGTACAGTACATACATGTTAAACATGTTTACTATTGCTGCTCTTCAGCTTCAGTAGCACAGAAGAACTGCTCAATTTTTGATTGTTTTACTTCATGTTTTGTAGCTTGCTCTACAGCATTGTCAAGCTGAATCATCAAGATCAATGACCACTGCTCGGCATTGCTAAAAAGCAGTCCCTTCCTTAAAGTTTGCACTGCAAGCAGCATATCACGAGATGGAGGGGTCACCTCCTTGTTTTCTTCCTGAAACCCTACATCTGCCTCATGTTCATCGCTGTTGTCCAAGCTGTACATTCGCCTGACATTGTTGAGCACATCCTCCTTGGTGACGCCTTGCCGGCTTTCAAGATTTTTGTCCAAATCTACCGTCATTGTCCAGTCTGCTGCAGACCAACCAACAGGGATCAATTTGTCCACCTCAACATCATTTGCGGTGTCTTCTTCTGGGGTTGCTTGAAAAAGCAGTCCTCCTTTTCTCCAATAGTTGACAATTCCGTCTGACTTCACTGCTCTCCAAGCCTGATCTACAGTTAAAATGCTGTCCAACAAACTGATTTTCTTTGATATGGCACCAGCATTTGCAGATGGCTCACTTTCCATTGCATTCAAAATCCATTCCACCATTTTTCGGCAATAGTGAGCCTTAAAAGACCTAATCACCCCTTGATCTAGCAGTTGGAGAATCGATGTTGTGCTAGGTGGTAGAAAAACAATTTTCAGTGCCTGGAGTTTATCTTTAATAACGTCGTGTTTGTGTGTGCTACAGTTGTCGATGAGCAAGAAAATCTTCTTATTCTTACACTGCAGCTCTATTTCCCAGGCGAGCAGCCACTCACAAAACAAGGCAGATGTCATCCAAGCATTTTTATTTGCTGCATAAGAAACTGGAAGTTTCTCAATCCCCTTGAAGCAGCAAGGTTTTTGACTTTTTCCGATGATTAGTGGCTGCTTCTTCTCTCCAGTGAGAGAGACGGCAAACAGTGCTGTGACACGTTCCTTTGCTTTTTTGCCTCCTGCATAAATATTTTCTTCTTTGTCCATCACAATCGTTCGATTAGGTAAGGCACGTAAATAAAGGACAATTTCATCAGCATTCCAAATCTCCGATGAATTGTATCCCTTGGTAAGTTTGCTCCAATTGGTAACCCAGTCATCTTTCGCTGGTTGATCAGCCTCTGCAACCTCACCATGAAGAAACTTGTAGCTAAGTTGATTTCATTTTTTAAATCTCCCGAACCAACCCTCACTTCCAGTGAACTTGTCTTCACCAAGTTGCTCAGTGAATTTCTTTGCCTTTGCTTTTAAAATGGGGTTGTTTATTGGTGCATCCCTTTTTCAAACATCACTCAGCCAACCCATCACAGCTGCATCAACTTGGCGGGATTGTCCAGTTCTGGCTTGTTTCTGGGATTTCCCAGAAATGAGTGATTTACATCGCTGCAAGATTTTTCCAAGAGTGGAGCATGGAATGTTTAGCTTTACAGCAGCTTGTGACTGGCTCATCTAAAAATTATAAAACATTGAAATAAATTTCAGGTCTACATTAAAATCTTGTGTAATCTGTAGGCCTACTTACCTTGGCAATGCATCATAGCATTTGAGCAAGTCCAGTTTTTCCTGATCAGATCGATCCTGTCTTTTTCTTTTCATTCTGCTTCAACTTCGCTTTGTAAACAACTCACACATGCGCGCTCTTTGAAGGATACAACTGTAAATGCCATGCAAAGCCTTTGGCAGTTCTAATGTACGTGCATGCTAACATGGTGTGAGTACACGCCAGGCATGCGTGACTTCAACACGTCAACGTTTGGCCTTTTTTTCGATTTGTCATGCACAATTGCACACAAACGATAGTGACTTTACACAACAAAGCTGCTCTTAAAAGCGGTGGCTTGCTCTACTAAGCGGAGAATTTTATAACAGGAAAAGATAGGAACCATTTCTTGTCATCTGAAACTGCTCCAAAAAGCGGGTTTCTCTATAAACCAATGCTCTTTAAACAGTGACCACTGTATTGAGATTACTACAGTTTTTGTCTCTTCTAAAGATTTATTTAAGTTACATGTAAATAAGATTTTCTAGTTTTGGCATGCTTACAATTTCCATTTCTTTTTATGTATCTTTGGCTTAAGTTTTTATAGGGATAAGTTTTGCCAAAAATTGAATTCAAACCATACAAACACTTTACATACATATCTGGCCTTTGCTAAAATTTATAACCAAATACCTATTAACTAAGAAATCACTTGCCTAATACAACAGCAATAACATATTGTATCTAAAAGTCATAAAATTACAAAATGTACAATTTGCTAATTTGTTTTTTGCTACACCTTGTCAATTAAAGTGTTTGTATGGTTTGAATTCAATTTTTGGCAAAACTTATCCCTATACTGTAAAAACTTAAGCCAAAGATACGTAAAAAAATGAAATTTGTAAGCATGCCAAAACTAGAAAATCTTATTGACATGTAACTGAAATTAATCTTTAGAAGAGATAAAACTGTAGTAATCTCAATACATGTAAAATTTATGAGAGAAAAACTTATTAACAAAGTAAATTTAATCAAAATATATTTCTTTATTCTCAAAAAATTTTTTATGACAAATCAAATGCTTGCAGCAACAAATTTTATCTGCACAATGACAAATTAAATGCTTGTGATGACAAATCAAATGCTTGCCGTGGCAAATTTTGTGCATGCCATTGTATATAAAATTTTATCAAAATTATAGATAGAAGGTGAAATTCTTGCACTTTTTGGATATGGTAAAAACTAAATTTCTCATGCACAAGATGACTATGCCTCACCCCTTAACAATTTTGAAACAAAGTTGAAATTTGGTGTGTGAGTTCCTTAAGAAAAGCTCTTTCACACATTAACAAACTGTTTTTAAAAACGGGGCCATTTTTTAACCACAAGATGGGGCATTTTTGGCAATTTTACGGCTGGTTTATATGTTGAAGTAGTGTAACTTTTTTTTAAGCTGATGTTTTCTTTTATATTTGGTAAAGTTATAGTCCAGTTGGTAGGGAATACCCATGTTAAAAATTAGAGCAGTGCTATGTTTTGTATGGCAGCTATAGCTTTTTAAATATGGTTAAAAATTTGTTTTTTGGTCAAAATGTGGACATTTTGGACTCAATATTTTTATTATGTAATAAGCTAATATTATTTTGACACTTGATCCATGTAATATACCAGAAAGTTGGTCAATACATCAAAAATCAGCTTTTTACAATTTTTGGAATTGGAGAAATGCTTGTTTAAAAATGGCTGAAAATGAGCAAATGCTAATTGCTGCAATGAGATACCAAATTTTAAAAGATTATATTTCATAAAGTACAATAGATATTGAGCTAAAATTCTCAGTTTTGTAGTCAATTATGATATACAACAGTTTGATAAATTTTGAGCAAATTTGGAGGGTCAAACTTGAGATCCAGGATCTTTGACACGGAATGAGCCAGAGGCAAAAAAAAGAAAAAGTGCATTGGCAATCAATGTACTAAAGATAAACTTAAATAATTGGTAAATCTGTTAAAAATAGGTAATTGGGTACTTTTAAGAATCTAATTTAAAACAAAATAAATCGACTCCTCATTAAGTTTTTAAAAACTTATGTAGTAAAACCATTAATAAACTCACCATACTGTTCAATTTGTATATCTTGAAAGGAGACTACAAAAAATGAATAGACAATCAAAAGAATAAAAAGCATATTGCAAAAGTAAGTTATAAAAAATTCACTAACGCTACAAAAAAAATAAAACAAATGTTACATTAAATTTTTGACCAACCAATACCATATAAATAAACAAGTTTTTATTAGTCTTCAATGCAATTTGAAGACAAAAAGCTTTCTTTTTGTTGCTTTCACTTGACTCTTGAAAAGAAAAAGCTTTTAATAAGAACCTTATTCAGTATTAAAATATAAGATTAGACAACCATACTTTTAAAACATAACTTTTATTTATTAAACATGAAAAAATGTATGAAATTTTTTGGATTTAATGTATTGTATTATCACTAAAACATCCACAAAAATTAAATGTAATATCTTTGTGATATCAAAGAGAAGTTTATGTCAGTTGGATAACAGTTCATTAGAATTAAGAGAACATCAATATAAAGAGTCAGCAGTCAAGTTAGCATTACAAGCAATTTTAACCAAAAAATTCTTAAAAACAACAACAGATTAGACAAGATCACAACTAATAAAAAAGTGTTGAGCTGAAATAAGTATTAATATTTTTAAAGAGAAAAAGATGTTTTAAAAAAAATGTCTTACTTATATTTGTTTTTGTAGTCAATGAAGAAAGTTTATGAATGACAAGAGTTTATTGCATAAAAGCTCTCAATAAAAAATATCACCAGAAAAAATGATCATTTTTTTGCACACATATTGTAAAGACAAATGATAATATTTTATCATGTTGTTTCAACCTATTTTTTATATTGCCAGGCTTCTAAAGCTCACAGTGACAAAAACATATGAACATATATATGTATTACATTACTTTTTTGAACAATTTTTTTTTTTTGGTTGCTACAGTGCCCAGGTTAGATGCTGGCAGTGATCAGTTTGAGTCAACATCACATCTCATCATTCAAGTGTCAGGCTTTGCATTTGATCATCTAAAACTGTTACACCAGAGTCACTCAAACTTATTCTTTTTTTGTTCAAGGGATTTATTGGATAGTTTAACAACTTCTTTCATTTTCAAAATCATTGTTTTTGAAATGCTGATGGCAGGAAAAAAACCTTTGCTTTATTTCAAAGTATCTAGATGAGTTTTAAAATTATGTGCCAAAAGTTTTATTTTTTGAATGTCACAATTACAGGGTTTTTTTTCTTTCAAAATATTTTTATTACTTTTTTGTTTAGAAAGTACAATTAAATTTATGTTTTATAGTGAAAAATAAATTTTAACCTCATTGTCAAAGACACATTTAAAAAAATTTAAAGCTTTTACTTTGTGCTTAACCAAAAAAAAAAACTACTTGAGAGTTTTGGAAAAATCTACAAAGCTAATGGTTTATTATTACTGTATAGTAAGCTTATAAAAAATAAAATTGGAAAAATGAAAATGTAAAAACACCAACTAAAAAGCACCAGAACAAAAAGTATAAATGTATAAAAATTTTCTTTGTACTATTTATAAACTTGAATTACGCCTAATATACATTTCTACAGTTTGAGGAAACATTTTCTGTCATTATATTTTGAAAAAAAGAAATCTAATCTACAATCATCACCACCCATTTTTGGCAAGAAGTGAGGGACATGACGTGTTTTTTCTGCTGGCAGATGTTAGCATTTTCTTGCAGCTGTGCCTCAAGTCTTGCTTTTGTTTGCCTGCTCTTGTCACAACCCTGTTCTTCCCATATTGTCTTCAATGTTCTCTATCCATTTTTTCTAAGGTCTTCTTTTCTTTAACAGTAATTGTCCTAGTAAATCTCTTCAAGAAATCACCTTAAGCAATTTTTTTCTGTGAAACTAACCTGGAATTCCCCTTCAGCAACAGGATGGAATATAAAAGGAACCAAGAGAAAAAGACCTTTCAAAAAGCAATAGTAACCACAGAGGGGTTTTGAGTTAGTTTCACAAACAAAAATTGTTTACAATGACTTCTTGAAGAGACTTGCCATAATAATAGCTTTATTTTTACCAATCCATTCAATGTTCCCAAACCTTCTCACAGTCTTTGACTTCTCAAAAATTTTTTACAAGTCATCTTTACAACCAACTTGCTTTTTACTCTATCCTTTAGTGTCTTACAACATATCATTCAAAAGATTCTCATTTGGGTGGAATCCATTTTCATATATTGCTTATCTTTATTGGCCAGGACTGTACTTCGTGACTCATGACACTTTTGATATACATTTTTTTATATGCCCTCTCAACTTTATTGACAAACCCTCTTGCATAACACACCAGCAACATCATTAAATCTCTTCCAACAAGTTCTTATTTTTGAGGTCACTGCTTCTTAAACTCCACTTTCTATATAAAAACATCTTCAAGATAGCAAAACATCTCCACTTTTTTAATAAAATATTCCACCATTTTTTCACTTTTTAAAGAATGTGCAACAACCAGGTTTGGTTTAAAAATATTTCACTCAAAAGTTTTCATCTTGGCAAGCTTCCTTTCATTCCTAAGTATGTTATATAAGAGCTGTTTGAAAAGTAATGGGACTGTGCAAATAACTATTTTATTTCAAAGGCCATATAAAAATTACAACTTGTCTCCTTCAAAGTAATCTCCTTGAGCCTGGATGCACTTTTCCATTCTCCACTGCCATATTTCTAAGCACTCCTAAAAAGATTCCACTGGAATCGCTTGGAGTTCCTTTGTTACGGCTGTTGCAATGGCTATCAAGTCTTAAAAACGAGTTTCTTTAATTATTCCCTTGAGCTTAGGCAACAGGAAAAAATTACAGGGAGCCAGATCTGGTGAGTAGGGTGGTTGCTCCAGCACAGTAACGTTATTTTCGTATGCTCAAGGCATTGTGAACAAAAGTATTGTCATGATGAAGCAGCCATGACTTTGTCTCCCACAATTCACTTCTTTTCTCCCATACTGAATACATCAAATGTCACAAGATGTCTTTGTAGACATTCTGATTAATGGTTTGGCTCTGTGGCAAGAGTTCTAGGTAAACAATTCTATGAACATCAAAGAAAACAATCAGCATCACCTTAATTTTTGACTTGAACAGCCTTGCTTCTTGGGTCTTGGTGACAATGCACTCTTCCATTCAAGGCTCTTGCTGAGTACATTGTACTCAAAGATCCATGACTTGTCACCAGTAACAACTCTACTCAGCAGATCTGGTTAAGTTTCAAGTTGTTTCAGGATGTCTTGACACACTTGCACACAATGTTTCTTTTGCCCATGATTTAGTAACCTTAATGCCATTTTTGCAAAGATCTTCCTCATCTCCAGATCTTCTGTGATGATCCTTCTTGTCCTCTCACTGTTCATGCTCAACTCATCTGCTATCATTCTAACAGTAAGGCAGCAGTCACTGCACACTTTTTCTCAACATTTTTGTTTGTTTGTTCTGCTTGTTGTTGGCCTTCTGCTCCTAGGGTCATCTTTTACATCCTCTCTTCCCTCTTTGAACCTCTTGTGCCACTCAAAAATCTGAGTTCTTGACATCATGGCATCTCTGTCAACTTTATGGAGCAACTTGAATGTTTAGTTGGAGTTTTTCCAAGCCAAACAAGAAACTTGAAGTTGATTTGTTGTTCGAAGCTCATCATTTGTTAACCAAAGAAAAAAAAATCTTAATTAATTAATTTATCCCAAAATGAACTACAGTAAAGCATCTTTAATGAAAAACCTGTGAAAAAGCATATGGTTGTCACAGAATGCTGAAACTGCATTTTTACAACCACAAGATACTACCGCCATCTAAAAAAAAACAAGCTTTTATCACTGTTGTGAACACTATTTGTGCAAACCATACAGTCCTGATACTTTTCAAACACACCTTGTATGTAGCATGACCTGACAGTTGATCAAACAACAGTTTTATTAAAATTGCATAACAAGGACTTAAGTCAGGACATATATCCTTCTACCTCCAGAAATGAAAGCTAAAACTCAGCACAATCAAACACAGTGTTGGTCTAATTAATAAACCTATCAATAAAACTTTGTGCATCATAACTGAATGCTTATACCTTAAACCAATATACAATTTATTTGCCTTAACAGGTATCCTACCAACTGAGCTTTGCCAAAAACAAGCCATACTGACTCTAGCTTGCTGAGCACAAGGGCCTAAACATCTACTTCACAAACTTCCTTTATAGAGAACACTAACAGCTCAAATTGAGGCACCCATTTATTTTCTAAGTGAGACACCAATATGCCATGTTGGGTGGAAAACAAATGGAACATGGAATGGCAAAGCAATATCTCTTCCCTATGTACTTTCATTCCCAATGTCAACACCAAATCATTGGAGATATACCTGCTCAAACCATCCTGGGTCAGGCTGGTCTTCTCAAAAAAAGCATCCACTCCATATGAAGAAGACAGGAACATATAGAAAAATATGGTATCACAGCTGTTCACAGAGTTACTCTCTACTCTGATGTTAATATGGTACTACAACAGTTGATTGAACAACATTTGATGGAAACAACACTTGATTGAAATGACAGTTGATTGAAATAACAGTTGATAAAGAAAAAGATTTACTATTGTATGTTTCTGCAATTAAACAATCTCTTTGTTATTGTAAATTAGATTTACAAAAAGCAGCGGCCATCAGTAATAAGACAGTTATTTTTTAAATTTTTTATAATTTTTACCAATGTCAAGGTCAGGGTTTCCTAACAAGGTCCCTGGGCAAAGCATTTCTGGAGAGGCAACAAGTAGTTTTCTTCTCTTGGTTATGTTCTGTTAGATGCCTATTGCTATTATTGTAATCAGTAGTGTATTTAGGGAGGCATTGTGCCATGGCCCCATCCTTGGATACCCCTTGGAGAAATCAGAGACAGATTCAAAGGGAAGACTTTTTTCAAAGATCACTATGTTTTTGGGATGAAAAATTGATAAAACCAGGACAGATTCAAAGTTGTAAATTTTCTCTTTCATTATTCGATCAAGTGTTGTTTTGATCAAGTGTCGTTCAATCAAGTTTCATTTGATCAACTGTCAATTGATCAAGTGTTGTTCAATCAAATGTCAGGTCATGTGTTAATACAGTGCCAGCAAAAAATAAAACAGAAAAAAGAGCTCAGGCTTTGATTTTATTAGAGAAGGAAGAGTTGGTGATTGCTGAAGCCAAAGATATTGGGGTCTCAAGAGAGGCAATTTATCAACCAAAAAAGGTTAGCAGCATCATTGCCACCAGGGATGTTACCAAAAAGAAAGTCAGGCTCTGGTGCACCTATTGGAAGACCTATCTAAGAATGAATCAGCTTTTAAAGTGTAAAGTATCATTACATCTGCCAATAACCACTGTATAATTAAAAAACAAGCACTCTAAGCTTCTCCAAAACATTTCAACCAGAACAATTCATCTTCAATTGCAAAGGAATCTTAATTTAAGATGTCATTATGCAGCCAAGAAACTCATGCTTAGTGCAGCAATGAAGAAAAAAAGGCTTAATATTTACAAGAAATATTGACGTTGGACAGTTGCAGAGTAAAGAAAAGTGATGGTTAATGATGAAAGCACATTTGCATTGGTAAGGGGAATCCCAAAAATGGTGTGCTGTCCTAGAACCTTATTATGATATGACCCAAAGCTTATGGTTAAAACTGTTAAACACCCTGGCAGTGTAATAGTATGGAGAACTTTTAGTGGAAATCTAGGTCAGATAGGTTTGTACTTTCTCCTTAAAAATGTAACAATGAAAGGAATCTAATTACATCAATGTTTTAAAATAATATCTTCTCATGTTATGGAGGATTCATCAATGTGATTATTTTATGTATATCAGTGCCCCAGCACACATTGTGAAAGGTCATGACAAAATTTCTAATTTATCATGACATCAAAGTTTTAGAGTGGCCTGGAAATTCACTTGACCTTAACCCAATTGAAAATGCCTGAAATTTCTTAAAAAACAAAATCTAATAAGAGAGGCAACCAAGCAATATCAGTGATCTCTGCAGGAGGAGCTAAAAAAGCTTTGGGTAACCTTGGACTCCATCTACTTTATCTCTATTGCAGATTCCATGCCCAAAAGGCTTCAAATAGTTATTAATTCTAAGAGCAAAATGACAAAATACTAATTGAATGTGCAATAAAAGCTACAAATTGCAAAATCTTTTTGTTTGATTCTTTTACAAAAATATTTAATTAATGTCAAGATTTTTTTGCTGGCACTGTAAATCTGATATAAAATAATAGAGATGGTTCAATCACAAAAACTTGCATAGTTAAATTAACTTTTAATTGATCAAATTTTGCTGTAATCAAGTTTGTTCAAATCAAACTGTCGTAGTACCCTTATGTTCATGCATTTTCAGCATTAGATGTAATTGACTCAGACATCCTTTCCACAGATTGCTTAAGGGTATTTAACAGCTAATTTTTGCATAGCTCTTTCACCAGTGCAAAAGCCAATTGCATAAAAGATTTCTTTCTGGAGTCCACCTCTTACATCCTTTGTTATCTTATCTAAGATAACTGCAAACACAAAGGGACTTAAAATTTATTCTTGATGTCCATCAACTTTTACATCTAACCATTCTGATCTCTCCCCCTTAAACTCCCAGTGCTGTACTTGAGTTCTTATACATTTCAATTATGGCCAAAATCTGCCTTTTTACTACACATTTTCATCAAAATGCACACCATATCACTTTTCTAGAATCTCAGTCAAATGCCTTTTCAAGTCTACAAATACCACAAAACTGTCACCTTGCCACTTAATACTTCTTCATTATCTGTCTTACAATATCATGCCTTTTCCTGGCAAAACTTCCATTTGCATTTCATCAATCTCAACTTGCTTCCTTAGCCATTTTTAAAAAAATCTTTCTATGATCTAACAATATGCCATGGCCTGACAATATCAACTTCTGTAGTTCCTGCAAAGTTTAGGCATCTCCCTTTCCTATATAAAGAAGCAAAATTTTACTCATTCCCAGCTTTGTGGTATTTTTTTCCATCTAACAAACCATCAGCCACATTCTTTAATCTTTTCACACTTTCTTGTCCACATAATATAAGAAGATTAGAAGCAACTTATTTGAATAAGGGATACCATAATATAAGATGATTAGAAGCAACTTATTTGAATAAGGAAAAACATTCTATTTGAATAAGGTACATGGATTAAGTTGAATAAATTTTAAAAGCCTTTAAACATCCAAATTTATTGGGTTAAAATAATTGTAAATTTTTTGTTAAAAAAAAAAAAATTGTAATTAAATTTCATTAATATATAAAAGAAGATGGAAGATTTAAAGAAAATACAAGCAGAAATGGAACAAATGAGAAAGAGGTTATCAACTTATGAAGCAAACTATGAAAATAAAGTAAAAAATAAGAATTCAGATGCTGCTTCTTCTGCTGTTTCTATTACAGGTAATACAATGGAAAAGCAAGGAGAAGATTTGAAACACATGCAGAACAACTTCAACAAAATTGAGCAAATGGTTGATTCTGCAATAAAGCGAATATCAGCAGTAGAAAAAAGGGTGGATGATCTTGAGCAGTATGGTCGATCCAACTGCTTAATTATTCATGGCTGTGAAAATGTCCCTGACTCAAAACCAGGGAAAACTCCTGAAACAGAGAAGTATGTCTGTAATATCATTAATTCCAATTTAAAACTTGAATCACCTTTACAGGTTCAAGATCTAGACATCGCTCACCCCCTACCCTCCAAAAAAGGAACCCCCATTATCATTAAATTTCTCAGAAAAACTCAACGAAATGAAGTCTACCGCAAAAAACGGCTACTGAAAGGGACAAAGATGATCATCACTGAATCCCTAACAAAACGACGTCTTCAACTATTAGAAAAAGCTCGTACAGCATTCAACAACTGTCCAGTGTGGAGTTGGAAAGGTGAAGTGTATGTGTTCCATAACAATAAAAAAAAATTAATTGATGACTTTTCAGATATACCCTTAATAAAAAGCAATCTAAGTTATGCTCAAAAAGTAAAACAGTGATTACATACTAAAACTTAGTGTCAAAAGTTAATAATTGCTATTATTATTCAAACTAATCTTTTCTATTTTTATTTTTACTTAGTTATCAATTTTTAATGCTATTACATTTAATATAACTATCAACTAACTTAAAAAGTTTTATATTTAATTACCCAATATATAATAATTAAACAATATATTATTAATGGGCTGATCACATGTACCTTTTTATTTCTTTTAGTGATACCTTTTGGTATTTTGGCATCTTATTTAATTAGTTGTTAGATTTGTTTTTTTTTTGTTTTGTTTTCTTTTTTATTTTATTTTACTTGAGTTTTTTTTTTTTATTATTTTGTTTTATAATAGCACAATCTTGAATGAATTCAAATAAAAAATTATTTTGTTTTCATTGCAAAAAATGTATACAAAACCAACAATATTCAAACTGTAATTCTTGTAATCAAAATTATCATTTACAATGTTTCAATAATCACAGTAATAACAATTCTTTTAAAAAATGGGCATGTTCGAATTGTGCTGAAGCAGAAAATATATTTCCTTTTCAATCTCTGAACAATTCTGATTTTTCAGGTTTATTTGCAATTAATACTAACCACAATAGTAATATACACAACACAAAAAAACTAAACAAACTTTTTACCAACATACACTCAAAAGTTTTCAATGCAGTACCCACTTTTATTCTTGATAATGAATCTTACATAAACACAAAAGATGCTGCACTACTTTTTAAAAATCTCAATGAAAATTCTTTCTCAACAATGTGTATTAATATTAGATCCCTTCTGAACCCCAATAATTTTAATAAATTGGAATGCTTATTATCAGTTCTTGAAATTAATCCTCATGTTGTTGCAGTCAATGAAACATGGGAAAAACCTAACACAATAGGACAACATCAAAAACTAAATGATTACATATATTTATCCAACCCCCGTCAACAACATAAAGGAGGTGGTGTGGCCATGTACATAAAAAAAAATCTCATATTTGACACTTGCTCTGATCTCTGTATTATGGATGAAAAAATTTTTGAATCTATTTTCATAGATATTCACTTTGAAAACAAAGTTGTAACCTGCGGTACAATTTACAGATCCCCAAATAAAGATACAAAATCTCTAAACAAATTTTTCCAACATCTCAATCAAGTCTTAAAAAAGTTAAAAAAAAACAAAAATGTGTATATAATGGGTGATTTAAACCTCAATCTTATTGACCAAAAAGATTGCAACACTGAGACTCTAACTGACACTATGTTCAATCAAAAGTTCTTCCCTTTGATTAATTGTCCCACAAGAATAACTGATACTTGTGCTTCTGCCATTGACCACATTTGGACAAATGTGACATGCACAAACATAAAAAGTAGTATATTGATACATGATATTTCTGATCATCTTCCTATACTGCAAATATCAGAAATTGGTAAATTACAAAAAAATCTACCTGTCAAAAGTTTATCTTTCTCTACTTCTAATCTTATTAACTTTCAAACTACTCTTGAAAACACTGATTTTAATGATGTCTTAACTAATTTTGATACAGATTTAGCTTTTAAAAACTTTCAAAATATTCTAATAAGTAATTTCAACAAGCACTTTTCTAAAAAACAATTAAAAACTAACAAAATAAATAACCCTTGGTTTGACAAAGAGTTATGGTGCTTACTACACAAAAAAGACAGGCTACACAAAATATTCTTGCAAAAAAATAACACTAATGCTAAAGAAAAGTATATTAAAGTAAAAAACCAATACTTTCACCTCATCAAAAGAAAGAAAAAAGAATATTATAAAAATAAATTCACAAATTACCAAAATAATATTAAAAAAACTTGGCAAACTATTAATGAAATTCTAGGAAGATCCAAGTATAATACTAATAAAATTAACTGTCTTTCAAAAGCTGGAAAAGATATATATGAACCTACTGAAATTGCAAACACTCTCAATGAGCACTTTTCTACTGTTTCAAGCAAATTGATATCTCAACTCCCACCATCTACAACCAAATATCAAGACTATTTATTTACCTCTAATCCATCTTCAATGTTTTTTTACCCAACATGTCCACAAGAAATAAAAAGGATCATCTCTACTTTAGTGCCAAAATTAAGTGTTGGGTGGGATGGAATACCTTCTATTGTGCTAAAATATCTTCCTAATAATGTGATTTCTATTCTTAGTTATATATTTAACCTATCTTTATCACAAGGAAAATTTATCTCCAATTTCAAACATGCAAAAATAATTCCTCTTTTTAAAAAAGGAAGTGCCAAAGATGTATCTAATTACAGACCAATCAGCTTGCTCTCTTGTTTCTCTAAAATTCTTGAAAAATTGGTCTATAATCGTCTTTATTCTTTTCTGGAAAAATCTAATGCAATTAATGAACATCAATTTGGTTTCAGAAAAAAACATTCAACAAGTCACCTTACTTCTCTTTTAACTGCTAATATTGCAACATCTTTTGAGAACAAAATGAATACTCTTGGAATTTTTCTTGACCTCTCCAAAGCCTTTGATACTATTAACCACGAAATATTGCTTAATAAACTTTATCATTATGGAATCAGAGGAACGGTATATAATTGGTTCAAAAGCTACTTAATTGAAAGATCTCAACAGGTTGACTATAATTTACATATCTCCAATATAAGAACTATCTCTTCTTCTGTACCTCAAGGCTCAATTCTTGGTCCTCTACTATTTATCATATATGTTAATGATTTCCCAAATTGCTTAAAATTCAGCAGCAACCTGTCTTTTGCTGATGATACAACTGTAATTCTTTCTGCAAAAAACAGTAATCTCTTAGTACAAAAAGGAAACAAAGAATTGAAAAATATTGACAACTGGTTAATAGCTAACAAACTATCTCTTAATATTAAAAAAACAAAGTACATGATATTCAGCACATCTAGCTCAAATAGAACACAAAAAAAATCTCTTTTGACAATTAGAGGAAAACCAATTGATAGAGTTTCATCAATCAAGCTTTTAGGAGTAATATTCAATGAACATTTAACATGGAAAGATCACATGGAAATGCTACTTAGCAAACTTAAATCATCCTTATATTGTGTGATGAGAGTAAAACCATATCTAAACAAAGAATCACTATTAACACTTTTTCACTCCTTAATTCTAAGTCATATAAGATACTGTATTACAACTTGGTGTTTTGGTCATAACGTTTTACTAAATAAGCTTCAGAAAATCTGCAATAAGTTTATGAAAATGATATTTATTTCAAAATCTATTAAGAATTCAAAGAAAACAAAAATAACCAACATTATGTACAACATACAACAACTTTATAAGTTAAACATTGCTATTTTCATGTATAAATTTTTTAATAAACAATTGCCTACAGCGTTTAACAATGTATTTCAAACAAAAACATCCAATGTGATCACAAGGAGCAACTCTCAAATTATATCCATATCATGTAAAAATACGGTCTCCAAACAATCTATTAGATACATTGGACCTAAAATTTGGAACCAATTGCCTGCCAGCATAAAACAGAGTAATTCATTGAGTGCATTCAATAGAAAAGCAAAAATTTTCTTTCTTGAAGAACTATCTAACACCTAAACTACTTGCTTCCTCATGCAACTTGTTGCTGGTTTTCTTTCTTTTATATTTCAGGAAATCATGTTCGAACAAAACAGTGCTCCGACGATTCAACTGCCTTACCGTCACTAATTGGAATAATATTACAAGAAATTTGTCTTGACTTTGTATCAACACGTTTATAATTTCATTAATCTTTCGTTCAGTAATGACAATATTATTTAATTCTCTTTTTTTTTTTTTTTTTTTTTTTTTTTCTGCTTGTGTGTGTTTGTTGTACTGAGGCATTTGTTCTTTGAAATGATCATATGATCCAGAACAGGATTTCTTTCGGTGGGTTTGTTTGCCTGTTCGGCTGGTGGAGTATGTTCAAGCTTTCACTGATTTTGAGGCTTGATCATATTTTATGAGCCACACTCTGCTATGGTCCCACCAATGCACCGCCCCCAAGGCAGAGTTTCGTTTTTATCAAATGACCTCAATGTAACTTAATTTTTAATGTGTTTCTTATTTTTATCTTTCTTTCTTTCTTTTTTTTCTATAAATAAATTTATATTGAGGTGAAGCAACCTTGCTTCTTGTAATACAACGTCTATAAAATAATTCATTGCTATCTTAGCAAGCTACAACGTACATTCGTTTTGTTGCTTCTTCCTTTTTCTAATCCGCAGTCTTACGTTTATTATTAAATTATTGTTGTATTTTTATTATGTGGCGGAGCAGAAATAAAAGAAAACTGAACTGAACTGAACTGAACTCCACTTGGATCTTCTGCCTTTCCTGCTTTCAAATTGCACAGAGATTTCACCACATCATTCTCAGTGATGTTATCACAAGGTCTTTTGTTTTTGTCCTTACAAAGCTTTTTACACAATTTATTTCTTCATAAGGTAATTCTTGTTTGTATTCCTTCCACAATTGCATCTTACCTTTTAAAGCTAACTTTAAATTACCACTCTTACCATGAATGCATGGTAATTTATAAGTGTCGTTTTGGATTTTTTAGCGATCTTATATACCTGACATAGACCAGGTCCACAAGATTTCTGCATGCAATGAGTTTGGCAATGTAGAGATTTCAGCATGCAAAAGTTCAGCATTTAATCTTTATTTGTATATTTATTTATTTAAGCAGTGTTCTAATTTCTATGATTGGAAAGACAAACTTGATTTAATAATGATCTTTTTGTTTGTTGAGATCTTACATTTATCAATTATTTTGCTTGCTTTTATCCTGACTACATACAGTGGTGGCCAAAAGTTTAGCATCACCAAAGGGTTTTTTTGAAAAAAGCATTAAATAAATTGAAATTTGTTTAAATAATAATAATAAGTTATTATACTTTTAATATATGCATTTTTTAATTTTTATATCATAATAATTATGCATTATTTTATTTCTCAATCATTAATTATTAAATAGATTGCAAAAAAATAGCATTTTGGCAAAAATATAACATCATTTATTTTTTTAGAACTTTAAAATAGCCTGAAATGTCGCTATAGACGTGGCCATCTATATAGACAAAACTCTTTGATAAAGAGAGGGGGTAGCCTTGAAAAAGGCTGTTTAAAAAAACTCAAACGTTTTCGTGTAGCTCTCATCAGGAGAAATCGCTACAATTAGTAAAGAACTGAAATGTCGAAATTATATTGAATAAGATTGTCGTTTCGCCGAGTAAGAAATTATACTGAAGCGCAGTTGATTAGAAGCATCAGCCACCAAGCGGTCGAAAAATGAAAAATTTTTGTCGTTTCGTCGAGTTAGAAATGGAACAATTTTTATTGGACGGAATTTGAATGTTTAACTTGGCAAAATTATAGTTGTAATTTGAAGTCTGAAAAAGAATAAAATAAAACCAATATAATTATGTTGATAATTTAAGCCTATAAACGAACTCTTTTTGACGGCACAATGCAGGTTTGCTTGAGGTTATGTGGATGGATTCTAATACAGCAAGATGAAAATCAGATCTGGCTTTTGATAGAATTGAAAATTGATTATCATTGTAGTGAAGGGCGCAATTTGGATGTTTCAGAAGATGAGTGCCAATAGCCGAATCACAATTAGGTGTGGAAGAATTTATTTTACTTTTTCGCGTTGGCTGAATTCTTTCTTGATTGGTTTTGTTGCGGATAGTTTTCGGGACATGTTGGCGGATTCTGTCCTGCAGACGTTGAGAAGTTCTGCCCACGTACCGGCATTCGCAGCGGCACACGTATTGGTATACGACCATGCTTAGTTGAGAAGCAGGCAGAACGTCTTTGTGAATTGCAGGAAGAATTCGTCTGGTGGTGAAAATAATTCGCGGTTGAACTGTTGAAAAACAATTTAGAATACTACTCTTAATTTTCTTTTCAAATATAACAGAAGTTTCACCAATCCACGGTAACTTCAAGTAAACGGGGCATCGTTGAGGACCTTCTACCGGATGTTTTTGAAATTGCAGGATTTTTTTAGAATTGCAGGATTTTTTTCGAATTTTTTTAGAACTTTCTATCACTTTATTTAAAAATCTAATATTTCGTGCTATATCCAAATTTTTTAATAACAGCTTTACATCTTTTTGCATAGATTTGATAAGTAAGTGATAAATGTAAGTGGTACGGTATATAAGATAAGTGGTAAGTGGTATATAAATGGATATGTGCATTTGCTTGGGCATTGCAACATCAAAGAGGGTTTTTTTTGGAAATTTTAATAAATATATTCAAGTTGTGTGCTCACTTGAGTGACGTCAGACGATCTAATATGGGTCCACCCATCACAAAGGAGTGTCACTTTATTAATCAAACAAAATTGAATTCAATATAGGTTATTTTATTAAAAAATGTCTAGGTGATGCTAAACTTTTGGCCACCACTGTACAGGGTGTCAAGAAAGTTCCCGATCCTAAACAAAATTATATAGGGCTAATGACAGAAGGTTAAATCAACAAAAGGTTTATTGTGGTGATAGAACAAAGCTCCATGAACATAAAAAAATCTGGTTTATTCAAAATGACCCCCATCTGTATCAATAACACGTTGGAGCCTCTGTCGGAAATTCTGACAAGCAGCACGAAGGGCATCTTGAGGAATTTTCTCCCGTGCTCGTTTCAGGGAAGCTCAAAGATCCTCCAGATTGTTATGGGGTGAAGAACAGGCTTCTTTTTCCAGAATACCCCACACACAGAAATCCATAGGATTGAGATCGGGCAAAGATGGTGGCCACAAATCTTTGGTCCAGAATGAAGGAAAGTGCTCTTCGCACCACTTCTGTGTCTTCTTTGATGTGTGAGAAGGTGCGCCATCTTGTTGGAAGGTGAAGGACTTATTTTTGAACTTTTCCTTCATCGATGCAAGGGCAGGGGTTAAAATATCATTGACATACGAATCTGTATTCACTTTGACCCTTCTTTAACAAAAATGAGGGAAGATTTCCAAGATTTGGAGATCGCACCCCATACCATCACAGACAAGGGTTTCTGTCGGCGTGAAACGAATCGAAGATGATCAGGGAGGTCCTTGGGCGACTTTCCGAGAATCCTGTCATTCTGGGTGTTGAACTTTGCCTCCACCGAGAAGAGTTTTTCGTCTGAAAAAACGATTTCGCCTTTCTCTGTGCCTCCCTTCAGACGGTTCAGCAGAATTTTGGCCCTCTCCTTTCTTTTTCGCTTCTGGAGGTCAGTTAGGAGTTGTCTTGTCCTGATTTTGTACGGGGACATTTTGAGATCCTGTTCAACAATTGTTCTGACAGACTCATGGCTGATATTCATGTCTTTAGCTGTTTTCCTCAAGGATCGTTTGGGGTTCCTCCGAATTCTCTCCCTGAGGGCCTTGATCTTCGCTGGAGTGCGAGTGGATCGAGGTCGTCCACTCCTATCCCAATCCTCCATGGTTCCAAGTTCTTGGAAGCGCAAGATTGTATCGCGAACAGTCGATTTTGGTGCTTTTAGCAACTTCATAATTTAGAATTTGAATGTCCCGCACGATGAAGTTGAATGATTGCAGCTCTTTTACTCATTTTATTATTATTTTAGCCAAAAAAATTTGAAAAGTGTATCTGAAACATTGAAAAGGAGGATTAAGTGGAAAAATGACGTACAGAACTTATCATAATTCATTGAAGTTTTTGAATTACATTAAATTAAAAAATCGATCGGGAACTTTCTTGACACCCTGTATATAATATTTTAGATTTTCATAAATTTTAATTTTTAAAAAATTTGTTGAGCTGTTTGGTGAGATCAAAAACTTTTTTTATTAGCATTTATTTTATCATATTTGTGGTAATGGCATGTACAGTTGCTGGTCATGTGGTATAAGTTTGTATAAATAAATTCTACTTTAGTGTGACAGAGCTTCAGGGCCAACCTAAAAATGAAAAAAGCTAATCAGTCTTGAAGATTAAGTTTGGTTTGAATTTATTAAACCCATTTGAACTATTATATCTATTCATTTGGTAGAATTTTAAAATTGTTTATTCATATTTTTTACAGAGTGTCCTGATATAGAAGTTTGAGTAACAGGCATTTATGTATTACTTTTAAGTCTCATTCAGTCTTCACTGTTACTAACCTTGCAAGCTTTGGGATTGCCCAAATTTAAAAGATTATAAAGTAAGCATGGCAAATAATGAACAAGATTGTTTTTTAGAGCCTTTCATAACATCATATCTTAGTCTGTCTGATTTTGGAAAATAGAAGTAAATGAGCATGAGATCCCAACAAACAAAGAATCATTATGAAATTGACTTTGTCTGATCATAGAAAATAAAACATTGTAAGTAAAAATATATATTAAGCACCAAACTCTCCTACACCAAAATCTAGGGTTTTTTTAAAAATTAACACAAGTGATTTTTATTCATTAAGCTAACCTGGAATCTACTGTGGTTACCATCACTTCTTCCAGAGATTTTTTCCACTTGGTTTCTTTTTTTACATCTTGGTGCTGAAGGAGGGATTCTTGAAGTTTCACTTAAATATATTGCTTACAATAACTTTTTGAAGCAACTTAAAATTTTTAAATGGTCAAGCTGAGTGTGTGCCGATTGCTGAAACCTGAATGCTGAAATCTCATGACTCCCTGTAGATAATACTTCTACTCACTATCTTTTCCACTACATCTTTACTTTCTTTTTCTTTGGCTGCTGCTGCAATTCTTTTGGTTTCTTTTTCCTTTGCCACATATTATTTGGTTATAAATACCACTTTTGTTCTTTTGGCACTCTTTGTACAAAAATTTTTTTCTTAAGCTATTTTTGCAACTTGTTCATTACATCACCAAGTTGTTTTCCTGATGCCTGAACCCTTGGAAACGCCACACAATTCAGTAGCCACTTTCATATTTTCTTCAGTCCACTTTAAAGTACCTCTAGAGGTCTCTTCATGAAGTTATTGTAACTGTTTTTTTGGGCAAACTAACTGAGAGTCTTCCTACAGTACCAGGGGGAAATGAAAAAAACAAGAAGTAATCTTTTCAAGAAGCAATATTCACTAACAAAAAGCACTGGGTCTTTTCAAGAAGTCACTGTAAACGATTTTTTTAGTGAAACTAACCCAGGATCCTCCCCTTCAACACCAGAATGGAAGAAAAAAAACAAAAGGAAAAGAATATATTCAAAAAGCAATAGTAACCAAAGGGGATCTGGGTTAGTTTCACAAACAAAAATCATTTACCGTGGTTTCTTGAAGCAACCGAAATTGCTCACAGTCATTTCTTGAAAGGACCCAAATATTATTTTTAGCTTGAGCTTGTTTAAAAATTTTGAAAAAAATATAATACATAATGCAACTGAATCAAAATTAAACTATAAGTGTTCCATATTTTAACATATACCATAAAACTTAATTGTTACTAATTGGTATGTATTGTGATCCAAGAATTTAACAGGAGATAAAATAACATGGAAAAAAGATAACTTATACAAATAATAAACACATTTTATGAAAATCTTAAAATTGTAGCACAGTTTTTATATACAAACTAAATTGTTTCACTTAACCTGCTATAAAAGTATATCAAAATAATTTAATAGTCAGAAAAAACTTCTATAGCAACAACCTAACTCAAAAACTACCTCCCATATATTAACTCAAGATATATCAAATCATATGCCAATAGTGCTTTTATTATTTAAGATCAAACACAAGACCATAGAGCAAACCATTGTTGCAAGAGATAGAAAAAACTTTAATACTAAAAATTTTTTAATTGAACTTAGTGAAAACGTGAATATATTTAATAATTATACTGTTGATGAACAATTTGAGAGATTTCTTGATATTTTCAACACCACATTAAGTAAGCATGCTCCTCTAAGAAAAAAATCTATAAAAGAAAAAAAAATTAAATGGTAAACCATGGATAACAAAGGAAATATTAATCTCAAGCAAAACAAAGAACAAATTATATATTGCTAATATAAAAGGATCTGCAAATGATGTACAGTTATACAAAACTTATTGCAACAAGTTAACCCATGTGAAAGAACAAACAAAGAGAAAATGCTGTATTATCAAAGACTTGTCTTAGCATCTAAACATAACATCAAGTTTTATGGAAAACTATTAATGATATTGCCAAATACAAAAAAAAAAACAATTAGTTTCATCAGAGCAAACTTGTGATACTTGAAAAAAAATAACTAGTTCAAAAAAAATGGCAAATATGCTAAACAACTATTTCTCTGAAATTGGACAAAAACTGGCTGCAAATATTGAACTACCCAATTTAGCTAATATTCTTAGCAGCACTTTATTTATTACTCAAAGGTGTACTTCTTTCTATCTTTAGCGAATAACAAACTCTGACATATTAAAACATATAAGGCAACTAAACCCATCAAAGAGTACAGGGCCTGATGGAATACCCATAAAATATATAGCTATGAGTGCACTGATCATAGCATTGATTTTAACTAGACTCTATAACAATTGCATTGGCACTAGGACTTACCCCAAAATTCTTAAAATTGGAGAAATTGTATCAATTCATATGGGTGATGCCAAGGATCAGTGCTGCAATTATAGACCCATATCTCTACTTAGCTCATTTAGTAAGATGTTTGAAAAATGCTTGTACAAAGAATTTACTCTTACTTAAATAAAAACAAAATATTAACACCTGTTCAATTTGGCTTTAAACAAAACTCTTCTACATCAGATGCAGAAAGGCAATTATTTGGAAACTTTGCTAAAAATATTGACCAAAAAAAATATACTTGTGCTGTGTTTCTTGACCTAAAAAAAACATTGGATAATGCACGTCACCAAATTTTGCTTGCAAAATTGGAAAAATATGGCATCCGTGGATTGCCACTACAGCTCCTTGAAAGCTACTTAAATAACAGATTACAGTTTACAGTTGTAAACAATACTAAATTGAAATTTAATCATGTAACCTGTGGTGCACCACAAGGCTCTACACTTGGGTGATTACTATTTTTAATATATATCAATGACATGCCTCTAGTATCCAATTTTAATATGAAATTGTTTGCAGATGACACAGTTCTCACACTGACAAAGTCTTGTTTAAGACTGTTGAATAAAAATGTCAACTCTGAACTGGTCAAAATTGATGAATGGTCGAAATTAAACAAATTGTCATTAAATACTAATAAAACAAAATTTATGGTATTAACCAAACAAAGATCAGCCAGGCACTTTGATATTAGAATAGGAAAGGCAAATATAGAACAAGTAAATGCAATAAATTATTTGGGTGTAATCTTTAATGATAAGTCTTGGAAGTCTCATATACAACATGTTTGCTCTAAGCTCTCCAGTGGTTCCTGGGCATTGATCAAACTAATGAACTATGTTTACACTACAATGCTAAAAACAGTATATTATGCTTTAATTTACTCTTATCTTCAATATTGTGTCTCAAGGTGGGGACTGGCTTTGACTACTGTCCTGGATTTACTGGTAAGAATACACAAATGCATAATAAGAATTATTACGAATAGTCCTTTTTTGTCACATACAAATCATCTTTTTCAAAAATTGAATTTCTTAAAACTAAGATATTGTTAAACTTGAAATTGCAAAAACAATATTTTGCTTTGATAAAAGTTTAGCAAAGAATGAGTCCCAAACTATTATAAGTATAACCCAAAAACATCATTATATAACAAGACTGGCAGCGAAACAAAATTAATTTTAACCTAGAAAGAGAACAAAATTAGGTAAAAAGACCTTTCTTACATTGGACCTAAAACATGGCAAAAAGTACCCTTCAAATTAAAGTCACTTATAATCAATTTAAAAAGAAATTTAAACTTTTTTTAACTAGTTAATATTAGATAAGATGCCACAACAATTTGATGAAGTCAGCTGGCTTGTAGAAAGTTATTTAATAACAACTAATATTGCTATTAATTCTTTATCATTTTTCTAAATGTACTGTAACATTTTTCTGATACAAAAAATTTTTTTGTCCCACTATTTAGAGGGAGGCTGTTGACTAGAAGACCATATGGTCATTTTTTTGCCTTTCAAAAATTTTTTTGTCAATCAATCAATCATTTATTTTGTTAGGCGTTAAGGAGGAAGAAATAAATTACAGAGACAAAATTCACAAATACACACACTACTACAATAAAAAACAAAAAACAAAACAAACAAAAATATAGCCTAAATTTTACCACCATAACAGGTGGTAGCAAAAGACAATTAAGGTCATCAAAGTCAGCTACCACCCATAGGGTCAAATAAAAATTGTTGCAATTGTTTGATAACAAGAATTTGAAAAATAAGTTATATATATATATATTAAGGGTATGACAAAAATTTTTTTTGGTGAATTTTTTATTCCCCATACTACCATTAGTGGAGTTTTTTCTTGTTTTCCAGGAAAATATAGGTACTAGACCTGAACTCATAAAAAAAGTCACCCTCCTTACTGAAATTGTTTGCAAATATTACAAGTGGTCAGTTCCGTAAACAAGCAGATGCCCTTTTTGTGATCTTAGGTTTTCAATTGTTCTGAGAACAGCTGAGGCATTGAAAACAATAACAAATGATCAGGTTAGCTGTTAGTTCATCCCCAATGCTAACATTTCTGACATAACTGCTAGGTTGTTTGCCAAAGCTTTTTAGAAAACAAGACTGATTTGACAAAAATGCCAAAATTTTGCGTAGAGTTAAACTGAGATAATATGATGTGCCGTTACATGATTTCTAAAGATTGCTAGGTGATAAGGCAAATTCAGTTGAGTTTCAGGGTGGCCTGTGTGATATGGTAAAGTAGTTTTTTTACTTATGAGTTAAGCCTAATCTTGTCTTTTGCTGTAGGTTTACAAGGTTATCAAATTAAGATTGTTTAACTTCTTCTCTATAAAACTTGAGAGCTGAAATGTCGAAGAATGCACCTCCTTCAGATAAGAACAAGAAAACTTGGACTGCAAATTTAATGCAGTTCCAATATGGCAAAACTTCAAGATGGCATACAACTGTGGAGTGTCTCAGTCAAATGAGCAAAATTCCAAAAGAACAACATATCTTAGATAGATACAAAACTTTGGCTTCATAAGTGAATAGCAAAAAGAAAAGAACTCAAATTCTAGCAGGTGAAGTAAGACAACTATGGAAAAAACTGACTTTGCCAATTCAGCAAGGTAAATCAACAGTTGAACGAAAAATTGAGAATATAATCAAAAAGTATGAAAGACATAGCCGAAGACTGGGAAACTATGATTTTACTAAGTTATTTAATGTAACCGGTGAGAAAGGAAAATGGTTGTGCCAAGAAGACAAAGAGTTTTACAAACTGCAGATGTCAACGGAAGGTAAAGTAGGCTACTGCAGCAGAAAAGAAGGTAATAAAGCGATTCATCCAAGAAAAATGAAATCATTTAAGTGGAAAGTTACAGAAGCTTCAGTTGCAGAAGAAATCTTCGACGACGATACAGAGGAAATTTCAGAAAGTGAAGAATCTGTGCACAAAGAACAGCTTCCTAGTAGTGATGAAGATTTTGGGAAGCCTTCAACCTCTAAAAAACAGAAAACTGCTTCTGCAATACGTTTAGTGACCACAGCAAAGTTAAGTACAAAGAAAGCCCACAAAGTCTGCAAAACGTTGTCAGAAAGTGGTGTTTCTATACCTACACCCAGTCAAAGTGGTGTCTACAGAGCTGTAATGAGAAAAGAAGAATTAAAAAAGCATTTCGTAGAAAACTTAAGACATGAAAATTGGTGTTTGCACTTTGACGGAAAGACAATACAGAAGAAGAAATACCAGGTGGTAGTTTTGAAGAATGAAAACAAGGAAATCAGGCTTGTGGTTGTTGAATTGGCAAACAGAAAAGGTAAGACAATATTTGATGGGATAAAAGCAATTTTTGATGAGTACGATCTCTGGTCTTCAATAAAAATGATAGTATCTGACACAACTGTGGCAAATACTGGAAAAGGTCTTGGTGCAGTCACACTGCTGCAGAATCACTTTGAACATATTGGACAAGAAAAACCTGTATTCATTGAATGCCAACACCATATTTTAGACACGATATTGAAACATGTACTAAATGATCACTTTGGTGGAACACCAACATCGCCAAATCTCAGTTATCCGTTCATAGCAAGATTAACCAAAGAGTATGCACAACTCAAGCAAGTGTTCAATAACACTGGAAAATTGTTAAAGAAAACTAAATGTGACCAGTGGCGAGATGACATGGCCTTTCTTCATCATTTAATATCATGCTACAAATTCTTCAAAACTTCTCAAACCTTTCCGAAGGTGAATTTTCAATCTCTTTCTGCTCTCAGTAATGCAAGGTGGAACTCCAGAGTGATTTATACTTTGCTCACATTCATTTTGATGCCAGAGTTTCGACAGAAAGCTGAAACAGCATGTGACTTCATCATTGGCTCATGGAGTGATATCTGGTTCTCTGCTCAGTTTTTCAACCCTGCTAACTTTGACCATCTTCAGAAGCTTGCCAAGAGCATCCAAAAGCTTTGAAGTCTCTGAGAAGGTTTTGGTCCAGAGAGCCAACACCTATACCAACACAATGATCAAATATCTGTGCAGAGTGAGCAATTAAAGTAATGCAAGACTTGCTCCCACTCTGCACATCCACTGAAAGACTAAATATTAAATTTCTTTTAACAAATACACAGTAGTGAGGTATTAATTTTGCCTATTGTTCATTGTAAACAATAAATCTGCACAATTTTCCAAGGAATCATGAGTTAACTAGACGGCTAACAGTTTTATCAGTTGGAAGGTGAAGTTTTCTTAAGCAAAATCAAAAAGATCCATATTTTCTTGAGTTGTACATAAAAACTCCACAAAATATCATATGGGGACATAGGGTTAAAAATTTGTCATACCCCTAATATATATATATAAAACACAGATGAACACACTAAATATTTTCATAATCTTAACAAAATGAAGTATATTATAAATGTTTTAACTCCAGAAAACAACCAACAAACTAAAAAAGAACAAAAAAAAAACAAAAGAAAGAACAAGTCAAAACTAAAAAAACAAATCAATACCAGTATATACTCAACAACACAATTACAAGCACCCTGAAAAAAAGTCATAAATATTGTAATAAATTATTGTTTTTTATTTTATTTTTTGTGTGTTACTGGCATAGTTGCTAATGAGAAATAATTTGTATTTATATTTAAAACTATAAAACAAATTTTCTTTGATTTCTTTTGGAATTTTAGGCCATGTTTTATACCAGCAAAACTTATCATTTTTTTAAACAAAGTTGGAAGAAACAGTTGGTAAAAACAATTCACGTGTTTGGCATTGGTGAGTGCTTTAATTATTTGCCTAAGTTGTGTAAAATAATCTGCAAAAACATGATGCAGCATATTATTAATATATTTGAACATAAATTTAGCATGATCAATTCTTATTAAGTCATTTATTTTCAAGACATTAAATTCATAAAGGAGATGATTTATATTAGTTGACTTTGATAAAAACAAACAGGCATGAATAAACTTATTTTGAAGAACTTGTAAATTGCTGAATTGGCTTTTTTTATTGCTAAACAACATATAGACAGTTTTAGAGTAATTTATTGATAATTTGTTTGATTTTATTCATAAGTCAATCATACAAATTTCTTTATTTACTTAATTTTGTAGAGACATCAAACATTTGTCAGCCATTTGAAAGTTTAAGTTGTCAGCAAAGAGAGTGGTTTTCATATTAGATGCATTTGGGAGATCATTAATATACAATAGAAATAACAATAATATATACAATAAGATAATTGGGAAATGGTTTAATTTACTGTATTGCAGTATGTTTTATATTGAGACTTTGCTAGATCCTTTTTAGCACTAATCCAAATTTTAAACAATTTATTTTTTTGATTTCATAGATTTATAAATACCTTTAGTTATCCATGGTTTATTTGAGATTTTTTCTCAGTTCTAGACATTTCTTTAAAAGGAGCATGATTGTCCAGTTGAGATAAAAGAGTACATTGAATCATTTGCATGATTAGTGTGGATATATGTTTCATTTAGTAATTTGCAAATCATTCAAAAAGTTGTCTGGGTTGAATTTTTTCATCTTTTGCATAAGTTTAGAAAAGAAATTTGCAGTTTTAAGGTTTTTTTAATACACATAAAAACAGGAAGGTGATCAGAAGTGTCATGTAAACAAATGCCACTTTTTATTTTATTAGAGGAAATGTTTGTATAAATGTGGTCTAATAGTGATGGATTATCACTTCCACAATATCTGGTTGCACTTGATATTACTGATTGAGTACCAGCAGCATCCAAAAATTCTTTGTAGTCTGTTATTGATGACAGTTTTGTGGCTTTTAATAAGTCTATGTTGATGTCTCCACAAATAATATATTGAGTTTTGCAATTGTTTAAGCTGTTTAAATTTGCTATTAATTTGGTTTTGAATGTAGAAAAATTTTTGTCAGGGTGATGATAGATAACTCCAATAACCAATCTTGTCATATTGTTAAACATAATTTTTACCGAGATTTTCACAATTTGGGACGCACTCAACATAAATTAAATTCTTATTTAAATTAATTGCAACACTTCCATCTTTGCTACCAAAATCTTTGTGGAACATGAAATAGCCTGCTATTGAGAGATTATAAGTAGAATTTTGACTAATTTTTGTTTCAGAGATAGCTAAAATTTCAGGAGCATGCTCAATAGTGTTAATAAGTTTAATACTTACTTTGTTTTTTCCCAAGCTTTTTGTATTAAAATGAATTAGAGACAATTTGTTTTTGACATCAAGAAAGAATTTATGTAATTGATCATGAGTAAAATAATCTTATTTTGTTCTTGCAGCAAAGTATTATTGAATTTCACTACTTCATACTGTGCACTATTATTATTACTAAGCTGCTCTTTAAATGTTTTACAATCTATGTTTGAAAACATTAAAGCATCATTAATGCAATAGTTACAAAAATACAGATCATTACTGTTACTAAGTTTTCAGAATTGTTTCAAAGTCAGAAATGAGCATTTTAAATGACATCAACAATTACATATATCACAAAAAATTGAATTTTGATTATTTTTACAAATTTTTTTGCAATGCAAACACAGATCTATCATCAAAATTATAGGTTTTATTTTTAGAAAAAAATGTACAAATTTAAATTTACTGCATTTTTGAAACATCAGCTAATGTTGATATTTTTTCATGAGCCATTTAGTGATCTTTTTTTTACACATATATCACCACTAAAAGTCCGAATGTACTTATACTTTTTTCATATTTACAACACAAAATTTTTATAAATAAATTTTTTTTTTTAGAAGTTAAACTTCCATTAATAAAGTTAATCATACTTGGAATTCCAAAATCTTTTATTTTTGCAAATTTTGATCTCTGGAAATACAGGGTGATTCACCGAAGTGTTGACAAATACTTTATGTGATTCACCGAAGTGTTGACAAATACTTTATTCCATTATTAACTTCGCATTACCTCTTCAGATTGTTATTATATATTCTAGAGTAAGTTTTCAATATCAATAAGAATATTTAATCTAGAAAAGTAAGATGGCAAAGACAGTAAATGACATCGTTGAAGGGTATTGCAAGAAAGGACTTCCATCTGCGAAAATTTTCCGGTTGATGAAGCGATTTGTGAGTCGTGGAGGTGTTTACAAGGCTGTGAAGAGGTTCAGGGAGACTGGAAGTTGTGCTCCAAGAATCAGAAGTACTCCTGAAAAACCCATCAGGACAAAGGAACTGATTAAGAAGGTCAGGGAGAGGTTGAGGCGGAACCCTTCAAGGAGCGCAAGAAAACTGGCTAAGGACACCTCTGTAAGCGTGAGCACCATGCAAAGGCTTCTCAAGGATGATCTCCACGTCTACCCATACAAATTTACCAAGAGGCAGCTCCTGTCAAACGCCACTAAGAAGAAAAGGCTTGATAGAGCTAAGGTTTTGATCAAGAGACTTGTTGTTGGCACGCGGCCTCAAGTGCTTTGGACAGATGAGAAGCTTTTCACTGTCCAAGCTATCCACAACCACCAAAATGACAGGATTTGGATTCCAAACAAGGACATGGTGCCAGTTGAACGTTGCAGTTCATTTAGGAGGCAGAAACCTTCTTCCGTGATGGTTTGGGCAGGAGTCACTTCAACAGGCCTGAAAACACCTCTAATCTTTATCGACGAAGGCATGAAAATTAACCAAACTATCTATCGTCGGATGTTGGAAGAAAAAGTCATTCCCTGGGTTCAAGAAACAGTGGGAGAGGAAGGAATTACGCTTCAACAAGATGGGGCAACCTCCCACACAGCCAAAGCAGTCCAGCATTGGTGCAAGACCAATTTTAAAGGGTTTTGGGAGAAGGAAGTATGGCCCCCTTCTTCACCCGATTTGAACCCAATGGACTTTGGGATTTGGTCCATTCTGGAGCAAAAAGCCTGCTCAACATCCCATCCAAATATCGAAACCCTTAAACGAAAACTGAAGGCGTCATGGGAAGAAATTGACCCAGAAGTGGTGCGTGCCACGTGCGCCCAAGTACTTCCACGTCTTAGGCGCCTTGTGAAAAACAAAGGGGGCTTCCCAATGGACTTTGGGATTTGGTCCATTCTGGAGCAAAAAGCCTGCTCAACATCCCATCCAAATATCGAAACCCTTAAATGAAAACTGAAGGCGTCATGGGAAGAAATTGACCCAGAAGTGGTGCATGCCACGTGCGCCCAAGTACTTCCACGTCTTAGGCGCCTTGTGAAAAACAAAGGGGGCTACATTGAATAATTTGAATTTTATGTGAAAGCCCATTAAATTTCCATTCTATCTATTAAAAACTTGTTTCTTTTGCCCTTATAGTAAGTTGGATAATTTAGTTTTAATTTGTCAACACTTTGGTAAATCACCCTGTATATGGTGTTTTGAATGTCCCTCTTACTGAACCTGACTATTAAAGGTATTGGATGATCAATTTTAGTGGAAGGAAGTCAATGGGATGTAGAAATTTGATTATCATTTACATTAATATTAATTAATTTCAACAGATCTTTGATTACAATATTTGTGTTTTCTTTGTCTAATTTTGGTATTCCATAAAATTCAAGATTTTTGCATCTACCATATGGATCCAAGTCATCCAACCATTGCCCAGTTTTTTCAATTTTGTTTTGCACATAGTTAGTTTTCTCGTTCAGTCTTTCATGCATTCGGCTGTTATTTTTCTTCTTCAAGTGACTTTACCTTACCTTTAATTTCTTCCAGTTCATTATTAATAAAAGTTTGGCTAGTTTGCACTTCCAAAATTTCTTCTTTCTGATGTTAAGATCAGTCATAATTTTATCTAGTTTTTCTTCAAATTTGACCAAGTATGTGTTCAATTCATGCTTCAATAAATTTCTAAACTCAGATTTCAAATTGATTTCCATATTAGTGATAAGTGTTTTGATGTCTTCAGGTTTTGGCATTTTCTTTTTCAAATTCATTTATTACAAAAGTACAAACAACTAAATAAATTAAACAACCTTATTTAAATAGAATTATATATTGGTGCATTTTTCGTTTTGAAGCACAAAACAAATAAAATGAACTGAACTTATACTTAAAAGTACTACACTTTACAAAAAATCAAAAAACATATTAAACACCAACTTTTATTACTATTTTTTAAAAATGTATACTGCTCACTTTCACTGTTTAAGCCGCCTCCCCCCACAAAAAAAACTTATGCGAATAGCTTCTGCGACCATTAAAAACTGTATTATTCGTTTTGTTTGTAGCTTGCCAGTAGTAAAAGCTATGACAACGTTGAAAAAGTCTAACACTAGTGGCGCCAAGTAAAAAAAATCAAAGCTAGTCTTGACCATAATCTAGGGCATCGCACCGGACCCAAACTGGATCCGTAAGCTCCCTATTAATCGTTATTATTTTTTTGAACCCGAAAAAATAAAATTTGCTGAACCTGAACGGGAGTTGAACCCGTACAAAAAATTGCTGAACCTGAACCGTACCTAACTTTATTTTAAATGGATCCGGTTCGACGGTTCAATGCACAGATTATAATTGTAAAGTTATTAGTAGAAGAATCAGAATTACAATTTTGCCTTTGAAGTTCCCGCAATTTTTTTTTACGATAGGGGAAATGTGGGACTAATAAACCAGTGGGACCAATAAACCACCGAAATATTTGTTTCCTCAAAAAGCTTTTTAAAATAATTAATGTTTTCTTGAACCAATGTGACTGTAATAAATATTTTGATAAAGTTTTGCAATTTCAGGTAGCGTGGTTAAGATGTAAGATGAAAATAATGTGTTTTGATAAACTAAACTAAAATTTTGCTGTTTGTTTTAAAGTTTAATAACGCAGAAGTTTTATAAAGTTTGGTATTGAATTTTAGGTTAATATGAAGTCTATACAGTAGGGTAATTATGTAGAAAACTTGAATTTAACTAAATGTTTTTTATGTCAATTCGGAGAAATGATTATAATTAACTGGTTTGGGGACCAATGGAATAGTGGTTTATAGGTCCGCAATTTATAAATTTTGTTTTCACATTTCAAAAATGCCTACTTTTAAAAAATAAAAGAAACTTAAAGGTAAATTTGATGATAAAATACCAACTGCAGCTGTAAACAATGCTTTGCATCTTAAAATAAGCATCAGAACTGCTGCAAGAAAGAATAGGATAAACCATGCTTCGCTCATTCGATATGTTAAAAAAGCAAGAGAAAATTTAACCCCTGGAACTACAATTCCTTTAAAAGTTTCAAAGTTATTTATGGCTTGAATGCAAGTAGCCTAAGTAGCCTAATCTTAATTTTTGCGAAAAATTTTTGCATCTAGTCCCTTAAAGCAGCGGTTCCCAAACTGTACGCCGCGCGCACCTAAAATCTCCACGTGATCTAATCTACAAAATTTTGGAAAGGAGTACCTCAAGACAATATTTAATTTAAATTTTAAAACCCTCATCATTTTATTGTGTTTTAAAGTTTTAAAACCCTCATCAGTTTATCGTGCGCCTCAGGAATTATTTCACTTAGTAGGTCAAGTTGTCTGACGTGGAAAGCAATTTTAAAGGTGTAGTTGAGTTGATGGTGAAAGAGCAGTGAAATAAAATTTGATTTTACAATTTTTTCGAAAAAACAATGTTTCATTTGTCTTAAGTTCAAAATAATTTTATGCTCAGGGTTCTGAAATAATATAAATCAACTTTGAACTTCAAAATTGTTTTATTCTAAGTTTTTCAAAAACAGTTTCTATTGACAAGGTTGTTTTTAAAAGAAAAAAATGCAAAGGTATGAATATTTAATAATATCTCTATTAGGCTAAATTTCAGTCATATCTCTCTTAAATTACAAACTGACAGCAATATTTTGGTATCTTCGGAAGCAGGTCCGAGTAATTGCTGACCTTATATGCTTGTATATTAGCGCCTCCATCGCTTTCCTGCGAGTCAGGAGAATAAAAATAGAGATAAAATAAAACATAAAATAAAATAAATGAAAAGATAATTTTATCAAATATTCAATTGAAAAATAATAAGCTAATTTGACGGGGAATCGGAATTGCAGCTACGAGTTGGTCAGTCTATATTAAATCTTGTGCAAATCTTTTGACCAAGATTTAGAAATCTGTTACTACTGGTACTCCCCGATAAAAACAAATTTTCGGAAGACGTTTGCTGGCATTTTGATTCTATTGCAATAAACTCCCTGGATATAAACTTTGCGCCTTAGGAGTCTTGTTTGCATCATTCATAGTTTCCTCACTATATCCAATTTTTCTTTTTACTATTATATTGGTAAAAAAATTCTAAAAATTATAGTCAACATTTAACCACACATTACGTTAAGTATTGAACTTGCATAGGACTGTTCCCCTGCTTATTCAACTTGACTTTATCTGTAGCTTTTTTGTTTTTAAAATATGTACATAAATTTTGAATTTAATTTTTGAGATTAAAAATTATTAATCAAGGTCAAACTCTGCTACTCTTACAGACATAAATATGACTCAGCTTTTGAACAGGAGACAACATATCATATTAAAATGACGTTTCTCCATGCTAAGACGCTAAAAGTATTTTGTTCTACCTTTTAACTGTAGGCTATTATGTACTGTATTTATGGCAAAAATAAATTTCTTGAAGTTGTATAAAAACATTTTTTAAATGAAATTTATCATTTTTTAAGCTGTATAAAATCTTTTTTTAAATTTTATTATGTAAGACTGAAAACAAAAAGTAATTTTTTAGATTGAATTTGAAACTGATTAAATTTTTTATTTACGTATTTTTTATTTTTCTATTTTAAAAGTTTAATATTAAAAATTAGAAAAAAAACTTTCAGACACTTTAAATCTCGTTCCGAATTGCACTCAGGGTTCAAACAGCCCTTCTGTACTAACTCTTGTGCAATAAAAATTTTGGGGCTTGATCACACTTGATCAAAAAACCTACGGTATTCCAAGTTTGCAATCCAAAGTCATAGAAACGAGCTTTTGCATTGCAGTCACGCTTCTCTATGTGAAATGGTAGGAAGAGCGTTGTCTTGCTTGTTAAATGTATTATCTACTATTTTTATGATAAAATAAATTTCTTGAAATAGTGTAAAAACATTTTAAATAAAACTTATCATTCTTAAAGCTGTATAAAATCTTTCTTAAAAGTTTTACCATGTAAGATTAAAAACAAAAATAATTTTTTAAATTGAATTTAAAACTATATAGATTTTTTAGTTCTTTATTTCAAATTTTGTTTAATACTAAAAATTAGAAAACAAATCTTCAAGCACTTCGACTTTTGTTCCAAATTGCCTAGGAAAAAAAATTTATACTTGTTTTAAAAATGCAGTCTAGGTTAGAGTATTCTTTTGATATGACAGCAACTGTTTTGGGTGTTGAACTCACGACTTAATGTTAGGGTCAGTAGCCTAGGGTTAATTCTTTAGGGTTCGTTCCTTAGAATTCGATCTTTAGGCTTTGTTTTTTAGGGTTCGTGCACTGACGTCATTACATCGCAGGAGCGCTGACATCAGCTCTCCTTCTTTAATTAACACCTTATTCCATATTTAATTTGAATAAACTATTTTTGTAAGAAGCTCATTAAAATTATAAAGTATCATAAATAAACAAAAATTAATACTTTAATGACTAATGAACCGATTTCGCCACATTCGGAACACCCCACGAGATAAATGTTACAAAAACGCCAAAAATTGTTTGGGCATTTTTAACAAGAAAATTTTGCATCATTGGTTACAATTCACGAATAATGGACATACGGTGTAGTAAAATACATTACCCATGCAAAAAATATGCTTAATGGCTTTAAAATATGCTTATAGCTTTTGCTTTTAAACCATCCAAACTAATTTAAAAAAAGCATGACTAATGAAAGAAGCCTAAAAATGTCAATTGTTTTACCTTTTTGTGCAGTAAAGATCTATATTGATCTTTGCTTGGTTTTGAATGATTCATGCATTTAATTAAAGCAGTGCTTTTCAACCTTTTTTGTGCCGACACAAATGCTAAGCGGAAATAGAAAGCAAAGATTTGGCGACCCATCTGAAACTTGCGATCCGAATTCCGGTTATCACAGAAACCTCATAAGTTAATATTCAAATGTGAATCTACCTCGGATGGCACGACTTTTGTCCCTAAAAAAGATGGTCTCTAAAAAAAAGGGTCTTCACTTTAAATCTGTCTCGGATTTTTAATTTTCATCCCTATAGATTAATGATTCAATTTTTACACTGCTACAGTCGTCAGCGACCTACTTCTGGGTCGCGATCCAGAACTTAAAAAACACTAAATTAAAAAAATGCCTTTACTTGATCTTTAACCAAAAAACGAGCTCTTTTCTTGGGATTAGAGCGAAAACCTTGTAATAAGCGCGTTTTCTATAAATTTTTAAAGCTCTAATTGGGTAATCGGTTATTGTTTGTAAAAAAAGTCATTCTTTTATTTGAGCTCAGACCATTAAAATTTAATTAGGAATCGGGCTATTTTTCGTCGAAGTCTCGTTGTTTTTGTAGCGCATTGCAAACCAATTGGTAAGCATTGTTTTCAAGATTGCGAAATGACGTCATTTTTATTCTTCTTTTCTTTATTGTTAATCGCCACAATCACGTGCTACATCACTGATAATTAAAATGCTTTATTATCAATCCTCACGTGCTTATTTGTGTCGTCTAGAATAGGGCTTCTCAAAACTGTGGGTCGCGTTGTGGTCGCGTAAAAATTTTGGGGTCGCTAAACAAACTAGCTTTTTGTGATTTTGAAATTTGGCTTTTTTACAGGAATATTTATTGGCAATCAAAATCTAGAAAAGGTAAAGTGTCATTACACCATTGTTGCTAAGGTTAGTAGGCATTTAAGGCATAAATCGACAAAATAAAGCCTGAATCAGAGTGAAGACCTTTTATTGCAAATCAGAGCCTGATTCTAAGTGAAAACCTTTTTTTTTTTTTTTTTTAGAGAAGACCTGGTTTTTGTAATTTTGTTAATTCGCTTTAGGTTACTATTTCCATTTCTTGTTGTTATTACATGGTTTTACATGCTCATGCGTGGTTTTCCATGGAAAGAAATTGACGTAAAAATAGCTTACACATATTGGGGTCGCACGAAAATTTATTTTTTAAAATGGGGTCGCAGAACATAAAATATTTGAAAAGCCCTTGTCTAGTATAGAACCGCTTGACTTTATAACTTTAGAGAGCAGAGATAGAAACTCGTTCAGATTAAGTCCTTCGCAAAAGCTGTCTTACGTTATTTTGTAGAGGGTGTGAACTATGTACTGAACAAAGTTCTGTATGATGTTTGCCACGCATTGTGCCTTTTCTCCAACGCGCTAATTTCCGTCGTTTCTGTTATTTCACATTCCGTTTACACTTTGGTTTTGTTAGTTGTTGTTTTGTCGTATAGTTGAAGGTCGTTTTTCCGGTTGCTCATTCAAATTAATTTCTACATTGGTTTTTCGTTTTAGAGTTTAAGCGTATTTAATTTTTGGTTTAAACTTTTATTAAAGTTTTGTTAAATGTTGTTACTTCAGGGTATTCAAGTATTTTGAACCTCCCGGTAAAGTTATTTGTTGTTTAATTGTGGTACAGTCAGTGTTATAGATTCGAATTTGGTTAAAGTGGAAAAATTTTTTCATCTAAATTCTTATGCTCAGTGGACCTGTAATTTGACTGATAGTATTTGAATAAAGGTTATTTTATTTCAAATTGTGATTTGGTAAATTATATTTAGGAAGTATGATTAAAGAGAATCATCCAACGAACTCTCCAGATTTCTTTCACCCAGAAGACGGACTTTTTGAATTAGAGAACGATACGTTGGCACCGAAGCCAACATTATTTTTGACGTCAAGTCATCAATAGTAACACAATTCTCGATTAAGATGAAGAAGTTAATTTAAGTTGGCACCGAGGCCAACATAATTTCAGACAATAACCAAGCGTGAAATGACTTGCATGTAATTTTCACAACACTCATAAATTTAAAGGAAGCAGTGTTTTTGAATCTCTGCGGCTATGTGGCAATGAAGGAAGAAAAAAATAAAGCGCAGAAAACCGAGGATTTGTCTTAAATGGATTAAAAACTACAATAGTGTGTTTCATCTTATAAATTCGTCAGGTGGTTGGTAGAAAAATAAATAATGTAATTATGAATAGTGAAAACATAATACGATAAGTTAATCATAGTTGGTTAAAATTAACCTAGCAAAGGATACAACTTCTGTGATTTCATATGAAAAAAAAGTAACTCAAAATATAGTAAATGCAAGTAGAGGATAGACATTTGTATTAAGGCGAGAGAAATCGAGTCAGACATGTAGTTCACGATTTGATTTCAGCAAGTAGGAAAGAAAAGAAAAGGTTGGCGCAGTGGTTAAATTGCAACGAGAAAAATCGTGTAAAGTGAAAAAGCTATAATAAAATGAACAAAAAACAGTGCTAAAAGCAGTAAGCGATATAAGCGGATTAAATGACGTAGAGAAAATAGACAAAGAAGATGCGGTTTAAACATACAAAATTATATGGGTAATTTATTTAATTTGAATTTATTTTTGTTCGTCATTTTCCGGGGAGTTCCTCACTTTGTAAACAACACTCAACTAACGATAAATTTAACAATGACAAATGTTTCAACATTGTAAGTTTTACTGATTCTTTCACACACATCGGTTTCTCTAAGTTCGTAAATGAAGCAAACCGTACCAGCTCACTATTATTGTACTTTCCAAAAAACAAGGTTCTAATAGAAAGGTGACGAGCATGCGACTCACGAAAGAGTTTTGTGCGACCCGGCGAATCGGTTTGGCAAAATCAACTCCCTTCTAAGTTTTCACGCGATTCCGGCAAAACCGGTTTTAAAGTTACAATATGCACCCACAAAACGTTGCTTTTCACCACAGAAAATTGACTTTCGGCTTATGAGAAAATAATTATTCTAAAGGTGGGAAAAATTTTAATAAAGAGTTGTTGCGCTTAAATCCTAATATTAATATTTAAAACTCTGTATGTACCTATTTTAAAATACTTATTTTAATACTTTATTTACATACATACTTATTTTAATATTTTAATCCCTTTTAATTTAATATTACATACTTTAATTTATATCATAAATTAATATTATAAATTAATATAAATTAATATTAACAATGTTGCGAAATCAGTGCTTCAAAAGTGCTTAATAACAAAGTTAGAGCTCGAAATTAAGAACTGTCAAAATCACAGAAATTAAAACAAAGCTAAAACCCAACAAACTGTTTCACCCATAAAAGGGATCATCAGGGGTATCTGAATAAAGAAAAATAAAATAAAGTTAAGATAAAACTACCAAAAATTCAATTAAAATTGAAAAAATTGAAAAAACTGAAAAAGCTTTAAAGACGCTTTATTAAGGTTGGAACATTCCATCACGGATTCTACTATGCTAAACTGAATGCAGATCAGTGAGAAAATACGAGAAGTAGAAAAGGCGCGCGAAAAATACAAATATAGCTAAGGCAAGACCTTGTAAACAGCGAAAAATGAAAAGACAGCAAAAAAATGAAAAAATATAACACAAATCAAAATTTAAGTTTGACGTTGATCAATTTGTATTTATTTTTAGGCCGACACTTATTAACCAATTCAGTTCGTTTGTTTTTTAAACAAACTTAAACTTTGATTTGTGTTATATTTTTTTATTTTTTGGTGTCTTTTTATTTTTCGCTGTTTACAAGGTCTTGCCTTAGCTAATACTCGAACCCATTTTAAAATCTTGAAATAATATTTGTATTTTTCGCCCGCCTTTTCTACTTGTATTTTATCACTGATCTGTATTCAGTTTAGCATAGTAAAGTCCGTGATGGAATGTTCCAACCTTAATAAGCGTTTTTAAAATTTTTTCAGTTTTTTCAATTTTTTCAATTTTCAATTCTAATTGAATTTTTGGAAGTTTTATCTTAACTTTTTAATATTTTTTTCTTTATTCAGATACCCCTGATGATCCCTTTTATGGATGAAACAGTCTGTTGGGTTTTAGCTTTGTTTTAATTTCTGTAATTTTGCCAGTTTTTAAATTAATGTTACATATTAATGTAATATTACATGCTTTAATTTAATATTACATACTTATTTTAATACCTATTTTGAAATACTTAAGTATGTACTTATTTTAAAAAATAAGAATGGTAATCATCAAGATTGTGGTAATTATGGACCTGTAGCAATTGCAACAGTGTTTCAAAGCTGTTTGAGCAAGTCATCTTTTGTTAATATTAACCCTTTGCGGTCCAATTGAATTTCTTTTTTCGGTCAGTCTAGGTCCAAACTCTTTTTTGTGATTTTTTTGAAAGATGTTTGTGTGTATGTTAATTTTATGATTAATTTTTGTTCCGCATCATTGCACCTAAAAAGTTATTCAACTTTTTTTTCTTGCGGTCCAAGTACATGTCACACATGCAAATGCAGTTTGAATGAAATTTAATCAATTATTTTTAACACGTATGGTGTCCCAATCTTGCCCTGTTAGGTGCAAAATCGAATTTTTCATCAACAACAAAAGAAACACAGCACTAACAAATATTGAAAACACTGGGTGAAAATGGTAACACAAAAACATAACTTAAATCATTTATTACATAATTATGCACATCAACAAATTGTTTTTCATCAACTTGTAAGCAGTCTATTAGCAATCAATTTTCCATCAAGCAATGCCGGTTTGGAGTTCAGAGTTTGAAATTCTGAAGAGTATGGTATCGCTTGAAGCATTCTCCAGGATGCAAATAAGGTTTTCGTGCACAAGTTTCACAGAAAAACACGGTGGTTTTTCGATTGTCTTTAGCGCTGCATACTTGGCAATTTTTGTTTGGACCCTTCACTAACTTGTTGATAAAATGAGGAGCTTGGTTCAAACGTTCGGCATCATCAGAAGTACTAAGCCTTCCTCGTCTGTTTGTTGTGTTTCTCACAGTTCCAACAAGTTGTGCAATGAGTTTGTTTCTGTATTTGAGTTGTCTTTCTGCAGTTGGAAGATGATGAAGCTCCTTGAATAAAATAAATGAATTCACCACACAAACTTCCAAAAGCCAGTAAAACATTTTTCGCCACCATTTTAGGGTTTTTCTAGTAAACGAGTAGGATGCACAGTAGTGATCAGCTCGATCAACGCCTCCCATTTTGGAAGTGTAATCACATACAACTGTTGGCTTGATTACTTCTATTTCTTCACCATTAATCCATCGTTTGCGAATTGTAGTATCCGCATTATGCCATGTGGAAAGCATAAGGATCAGTCGTTTATCTTGCCATGCAAGAGTCATAACTTCATCTTGATGACGGTAAACTTTTATTTCGTGGTTTTTCAGTTTCAACTTTTTTAGATCTGAAGGCAATCCAACCCTGTTTTTTTGTACAGTACCAGTAAGGTGAATTTGCTTCTGCAAAAGTTGATTAGCAAGTAAAATACTGGTATAAAAACGATCAGTGTATACATGATAACCTGAACCATCAGCTTTTTCCAGCAGTTGATCCACCAAATGTAATACTATTCTTACAGTAAATGGCATTTGAGGGTAAGGTAGGTTTGCAGTAGTTGGCTGGCCAAAATATGGTTCAAAAGTAGATATATATCCATTTTCACTGTCACAAAGCACATAAACACGTAGTCCCCATTTAGTTGGTTTCTGAGGATTGTATGTTTTGAAAAAAATTCTTCCTTTGAAGCCCACCGTACTTTCGTCAACTGCTATGCTTTGTCGTGGAGTGTAAATTTGAATACATTTTTTTTTAACATAATCAACAACATTGCTGATTTTCCGACTACGAGTAATAGGTTGTGTGGTGGGCTCAGGTGACTGGACATGCAACATCCAGTGAATCTGTAGAAATCTCCTTCGTGAAAAGACATCGAGAAAGAAAGGAGTTTCTTCCGTCCACTCACGACTAAAATAGTCCTTTACATCTGCTTTTTCAATTACAGCCATTTTTAACACCACTCCCAGATAGGCTTTGAATTCAGGAAATGTCACATTTTTCCATTTGTACCATACAGAATTATTATTCAGCGTTCTTCCATGGAGAGTTATAGCAGCATAGGCGTTAGTTGCAGTAATTATTTCCCTCATTAGCTCATCCGTCATAAAAGACAGAAAACATTCAAGTTCTGTTTGTGGAACCTGCTGAAAATTAGGCCCTGTATTTTGAACAGTAAAGGAAAAATGGGAAAAATCAGTGTCATTTGACATCCATCTTCTCCAACCTACAGTATCACCAGGTATAGTATTGCCTGTTTGGTCATTTGGACTGTCATCATCAGATTCTTCACCGCCATCAGTTTCTGAGTCACTCAATACCATGGTTATATCAAAATCACTTTCATCATCATCGTCGGAAATATCTGACACATCAGAAAGTAAATCCACAACAGCTCCAGCATCAAATTTTCTCTTAGGCATTTCGCATAAAAACTAGGCTAAATAAAATCAATAAAAATTTTTCAAAAAGCAAAATCATATTCGTTACTATTGCAGAATAACATTGAAATACATTAGGTAATTTTAACCTGTTATTATTTTTTGCAGTAAATTACTCTTATTACAAACAATGAGATAGCCTATTGGACATTGCTTGACTTCCTTGAGTATAAACCGGGGCTTGTAAAGAAAAAGCCGTATGCCGTACCTACCGGAACTATTTTGCTGACCTTAAACTTATTTTGTAAATTTAAAATTTTTGTTGTGGTTGGGACGAGCACTGATAGGATGGCGTTAGAGTTAGGGTGAGGATTAGGGGGCCAAAGGTTAGAAAAAAAATTATTCAAAATTGCATACGGCTTTCTCTTTACCAGCCCCGTATAAACCTACAACCTTTGGATCAAAAATTAAATAAAGTAATTTCTAATGCTAGCAAACCTTTCTCAAAAACTGTTGAGCTAACTGGGTAGTGAACTTACAATCTTTTGATTCAATAACTCTCCATTGCTATAATTTCTGCTGGCAAAAAACATATATTCCACAATCAAACTGCTGCAAATAACACCATAACATCATCAGGCTAAAAACTAGTTTCAAGCGTTGTAGGAATTCCCCTAAGCTGATAAGTTTTCAAACTAATCCAAATCGATAAAAAATCTTCTCTTTGCATTTGTTACATAGGTTTGGACTTCTTAAAAGGGTAGTAAACTAAATGCATGTGTGACATGAGTTTGGACCAAACAACATAAATTGTTTTTGCATCCCAGACGGTTAGTTGGACCGCAAAGGGTTAAAAATTTCTTAGATACCACTGATAATCAATTTGGTTTCAAAACTAAGCATAGTACAGACATGTGTGTTTTCCTACTCAAACACGCAATTTCTTGTTATATTACTCGTGGTACTTCAATTTTCTGTGTTTTCTTGATGCTTCAAAGGCATTTGATCGGGTAAATCATTATTTGCTCTTTCAAAAGCTAATTGTGTGCAATGTTTATTAGTTTACTGGTATAGGCTACTCCACAAAGTCTGCAAATTAGATGAGGTAGGTATTATTCTTCGTATTTTCGGTAACTAATGCTGTTAGACAAGGTATCACATTAAGTCCATATTTTTTTGCAATGTACATAGATGACCTATCGAAAGAACTAAACAAAATGAAAGTAGGATGTTTTGTTGGAAAATCTCTTATTAACCATTTATTATTTGCTGATGATTTGTGCTTTTGCCCTCGTATATTTCCTCTCATAATATAATATTCAAGTGTCAAAAAACACTAGGCTTATCTTTTGCATCTAGCAGTTTTAAATTAAATATTAAACCTAATGTGGTGCTTGGTGATTTCAAGATACGGTTTGTAAATGAAATTAAATATCTTGGGTTATTTTTAACTTCAAGTTACGTGATGATGAAGATAGACAGGTTCGTTATTTATATGGAACTGCAAATAGGTTAAAAACATGCTTTTATAAGTGTTCGACGAAAATAAAAAATGTATTATTTTGCACATATTGCTCGTCTATGTATGCATGTCAAATATAGAATAACTTTTTGTCTTCTAGTTTAAAAACAATACGTGTAGCCTACCATAATTCTTTTTGATTTTTACATGGATTGGCAAGGTATGTAAGTGCCCGTGAACAGCAGGTGTTGAATAACATTGCAACATTTGATGCAATTCTAAGAAAAATGTCCTGCTCCTTTGTTTATCGTTGTTACGAATCTAATAATATATTAATTTCTTCTTTAATAGCCTCGAAATGTTGTATTAATTCATCATACTATAAACACTACAACGCATTAGTATATTTGCAATAGGTACTTGGTAACTGTTTTTTAAAGTGTTGTTTTTTGGTATGTGTCGCTTATTCTATGCAGTTTTTGCTGTTTTGTTTCTGTTATAGACCGTGAGTCTGATTTAAATAAATAAATAAATAAAAAATATATAATTTTATAAATCAGGGGTGAGGAACCTGCGTTCCACGTGGGGTTGGGAAGCCGATATACCGCGTTTTTTGTTTTTTCTGTTTTGATCTTCTCTTCGAAGTCGGCATAAAAATTAAATAAATTTTTGGGATTAAGTTAAGTTCTGTTTTTTTCTTTTTTTTATGATAAAAAAGTTCTGGACATGACAAACCAAATGAAAAAGCGTTGCATGTCAAGAAACTATATTTTTTTTAAATCAACAAAAAGTTTAACGCAGCCCGCATTTAATTTTTTAATTTTGGGATGCACGAGTGCAATCAGGTTTTCCATCCCTATCATGAATGCTGTCTTTAATTGGAAGAGGCAAGGTGGTTAATCTTGTTTGGAATGACAGATCAAACCTGAAGCTAGTTGTCTCCGTTTTAGAATTAACTATTTATACAATATGACTTTATAGGTTTTTTTAAGTATTGAAATAAAACGGTTTTATTTTAAATAGTTTTCTGGTTTTTAAACATTCTGATGACTTAAGTTTTCCATTTTAAGTACAATAAAGATAGTGGAGAAAGTTTGGGGTCAAGAATTGTAACTGGTCTTTATCTGAGTTTTCTTAAACTTTATTTTATTTCGTTATTTAGATTTTTGTTTATTATTCTGTTAAATTTTGATAAATTTCATGCTTCAACACCGCGTTAAATAACTTCAACTGTATGGTTCGCAATGATTTTTCGACTATTCTGTGTATATTTTTGATATTTTGATTTCTTGCATTTATTTAAAAAAATTTTAAGCATACCTAGGTCTATATAGAATGGCGTTTTTTGGTGACCAACTGGGTTTTTATTTTTGTTGTTGTTCATTACTATTGTTAAAGAATTTCTTTTTTTGTTTGTAAAAGGCTTATAATTTTGTGTTACAAATCCCTTGTTCAGTGGGTTCTTTGCTGTTTAACGCGCTTTTATTTCTAATAAAAATTAAACTTTAAACCGGAAATTTACGTGCTAAACTCTTTACTAAGATTGTTTTATTTTATCTCGTGTTTTATTACTTCCATTATAACCGATAAGGGCAGTTCATGAATAAAAACTTGTGCGGCCAGCTTACTCGGCTGAAACTGACAAAGCGTCCCGCAACAACCAATAGGTTCAAAATCTTTGTAAAAATAATATACCTGCTATCAAGAAAAGCGAAAAACCAATAGGTTCGTCACCCCTGTTCTACTGTAATATATAAGTTCTCGACCTTTTTCACTCATTCACTCCGTGACAGCTTCTGAAAAGCTAATTTCAAAATATCAATTCAGAAAAACTGTTCCAAAAACACAAGTTGTATAAGAGCATTCCTGAATATAATTAAATCAAAATTGAAAATCTGAGAGCAAAGAAGAAAAACAATTGAAAAAAATGTTTAAATGCATTCAAATTCTAAACATGCATATAACAAAATTAAAAAAAAATCTACTTTATTGACATTATCCGCCCATCAATCATAGCCAATACTTTCAAACATAGACAACTCACAAGAATTAATACGCCTCGAGAAAAAAGTACACGTAAATTGTTTTTCAAGACACAAAACCAATGTTTTTTTGTATTTTTTAGTGCTAGGAAACTAGTCGAGTATAAAGGTGACCTTTTGTGTAAGAGCTGAATAGCCTACATATTTGGATTCTGGGTGTAACACTAGAACATTGTGTTAATTTTGAAGAGTACTGTGAAAATGTCACAGCGCTTTTAATTATTATCAATCAACTGTTTTTAATTTTATAAAATAATCATTAAATCCACTTTATTTGTAAATGACAATGAAATTCTTATGGGCCTACGGTAAACAGTCCGCATACCACTTTTTGCTCAGTGCAACCCTAAAAACTTTACGATCTGAATCAAACAGAAACGCCACTGAATCAAACAGATACATAGCTTTATGGGGAGAAGAATTTGTCAAACAACAATCCAGAGACAACAAAATTTTAAAAATCTGTTTCTTTAAAGCTTTTGGTAGGATCGTACCCTCCTGTTCCTAATAACGAGTCATTGCTGACATGGATTCTCAAAGTCTTAAAGTCGGACCTAAAATTTCAAAAAGCAGTTTGGAGGATCAATTAGCAAAAAAAACTTGTCAGCATCTGCAAAAATGAGTTTCCGTTTTTACTATTTGCCAAAAAGTAGCAATTCAATTCAAGAAAAATGCCAAAAAAATATAATAATAAAAAGAAAAATGCAAAAAAATAAGAATAAAAAGATTTCATTTGCCCTCGCGACAGCCCTTTGATAAAAAAAAATTAAAATGCGTCAAATTAAGCTCAATATATGCTAGTTTTTAGTAAAAACAAAATTATTTTTTGTACCACTTTGAAACAAAACTTGCCCAGAAGGTTTTTTACGAACTGCCTCTTATTAATTATTGTAAAGCGTTTTATACTTTTGGTTTTATAGAAAATATAGCTTATATTTTATTTTATAGCTATATATACAGTAGTATCTAAATGCTACAACACTGTTTAACAAATCACTAAAATTTATTTGTGTTGCTAATGGAAGAAACTACTGATGAAGAAGTAGCTTTAGCCGACAAACTAAAAACAATTTACAAAGACAATATCGAAACTGATATAAAACAATCTGCCAGTATTTTGCATCAGTTCGGCTTGATATATCGCAAGAAATCCCCCGACAAAATAAGTTTGATTCGAAGCGCTGTATTTTTTAATGCTGTTTTATCAAGACAACCTTCAAACAAGCAGTTTATCGACGACAAAAACGAACTCTGGTTTCACGTTCTCAAACTCGCTAATGCTCAACAACCAAATCAAAATCTGACAAATATCTCACTACATGTTCGGGTACTGGTTGATTTTATGCGAAATGACACAAAAGAATCGTTGAGACAACTCGACATTATTCCTCTTGGTTTGAATAAAAAAAAACTCAATCAACTGAAAACACACAAGGTTGCCATCGTCAATAAACTTCAAAACAATATTACGGCCTCGTTTATTGAAATCATGGATTACATTTCAAGTAAATGTTGCGAAATCATCGGAAAGGCTCCTTGTAAGTTTGCTGTGGTCGGTATGGGCTCACTCGCCAGGAAAGAAGTTACTCCCTTTTCTGACTTTGAACACGTTATTGTACTGGAGGAAGGCATTCAACACAAGTCGATATATCAAGAATCATTGGAATACTTTCGATGGTTTAGTGTCGTGTTTCAACTGATTATCGTTGATTTAAAAGAGACAATTATTCCCAGCATTGCAGTTCCAGTTTTAAACAACTCTAATGAACCAGAAGGTGATTGGTTTTATGATAGTCACACAACTCGTGGGATTTCGTTTGACGGCTTAATGGTACATGCTTGCAAGTTTCCGTTGGGAAGAACCCAATGTACTGACAGCAAGAAGTGGAGAATCGAATTGATTAAACCCGTAAGTGAAATGTTACAATACCTGAAGTCGGAAGTGGATTTGAAAAACGGATATCATCTTGGTGATATTCTTACTAAAACGTGTTTTGTTTCTGGATGTAAACTTGTTTATGACAGTTTTGAAGATGGAAGAAAACGAGTTTTGCAAAAAAACTATGAAACAAACATGAAAGGAGATTTTAAACAACTTTTAGAAGATCTCGCATCTTACTCTGCAGTTTCATTTATCAATAGCATGGGCCTAGAGGAACATTGCAATATCAAACGAGTTATATATCGCACTACTACTTTGTTTGTTTCGGCATTGGCTCGATATCATTCAATAAACCAAAACTCTTGTTTTGAAATCATTTACGTATTGAATAAAAAACGTTTAATACACAATGAAATGGCTGAAGCATTGTCGTTTGCCGTTGCTGTTGCTTGTGAGACTAGATTGAAATGTTACATCGCAAAACAAAGTCAAAGTGATCGAGTCGGAGGCAGAGGATTTCATATGCATGAAAACAAAATTATTAAGGAGATTGTTAGCATGATTGGAGAGCAAAGTTTAGGAGATTATTTTAATGTTTGCCAAAGTTTTCAATCTTGGATCACTAAAATTTTGTTTTCCAAATTACAACCGTTTAGCGCTCATATGTTTCGCCTTTGTGATTTGGAAGAAAAGTTTGAGTTGCTCTTCACTCTTGATTTGAGAAACTACATTTTAACTGAGTGGGAAAAACTTAATCAAGAGAAAAGCACGACAGCTTCTTACACTCTACAATATTTTGTTGCATATGCCCATATTAAAAACGGCGATTATAAAAGTGCTTTGTATTTTTTGAATGCTATAGAAAAATACAATCTGAGTTTCGCTTTTCAAGTTCAAGTGATGAGAAGAAAAGCATTTTGTTTATGTGAAGATCAGCAACATGCTGATGGAATTGTTTATATTGATCAATGTTTTGAAAAACATAACTTGCGGCAGAACTTGTTTGGCTTGTTTGATCACGAACTAGCGTATTTGATTGCCGTAAAAGCAGATTGTAAACGGCATCTTCAACTTTTTAATAATGCCATTGATTGTTATATTAAAGCCATTAAACATGCTCAAACATCCGAAAGTTTGTTCAAAAACTACTTGATTGCCAAATGTTACTACTTCATTGGCGAGTGTCAAAATAAATTGAGTTTATCTGAAGATGCAGTTAAAAGCCTTGACGAGTCGTTGAATTTATGTCAAAGTTTAAATATTGAATTATCGTGGGAATGCAGATGTCATCGTTTATTGGGAAAATGCCATTTGGAATTAAATCAGTCTCAAAAAGCATTGCAACATTTTAACTTCGAATTTGATATCAGAGAAAGATACAAGGATGAGATAAACGATTCAGCAGAGGAGTTAAAACTGAGTTGTTTAATAGAAAAAGCAAATCGAATTTCAACGAATTAATGTCATTAAAAAATGCTTTATGATATTTTAAAAATACACTTTGAAATGCAGGCATGGGACAAGAAAATGTCCTAAATTATAAACATTATTTTTTCATCATCTTTATTTATCCTCCTGGCAAAAGAAAAACGTTGGAGGTATTACTTATAAATTATTACTTGGTGATATTATTACTTATGAATTATAATGTTGTTCCCTCCAAATAACTGATGGCTGATCGCGCCATTAAAGACCATTACCACTCTTTGTGTAGTTAGTTTTACCACACTTGCCAACAAGATGTAACACGTTTACGTGACCTAATGCCTCGCGGTTTTGCCTGTGATAAAGGTCAGGCGTTGTAATAAAAACTAACTATAATAACTGCGACTGCATATATATTTGCTGGACCGAGTCGCCGGCCGCAATTTTCAATTTTATACCCATGGAATCGTAATTTATTGATATATATTTTCAACCGATCAAAAATTAAAAATTTTTTTCTCTGCTCATAAAAATTGTATCACTCAGCTCTCAGAGCGATCAAGGAGCACTCTATGTTAGTTGTCATGGCAAAGCTTTTTTTTTAGCGACTTTTTAAGTTGATAAACAAACCAATCTGTTTCTTATATTGCGTTTGCAAATGTACGGAAAAATAAATATGATTGATTTGCAAATGTACCAAAAAATAAATATGATTGAACTGTAAAGAGCTTAGTGAGAATTTTTTGAGCCGAGAAAAAAATTTTGATTTTTGATAGATTGAAAATATGTAGATTACAATTCCATGGGTACAAAATTGAAAATTGCTCGCCGGCCAGATGGACAGAGAGATACAGATTCAGACCGAGACTCAACATTGTTATGTTATCAGGCGAACATTTCCGCCTTAGCAGTTATTCCAACATAAAATGTTATTTGGTTTGTTTTGATTCTACTGCGCCCCTTTTGTAATAAAGAATTAAGATTTTATTCTTGTGCCATATACCGATCTCATCGCAATATAAAGTTTTTGAAATAGTTTTTAAAGGATTTTTTTAATTTTTAAAGGTTTCTTTTTAAAAGTATTCTTTATTTATATTGAAAAAAATAACTGTTTATCTATATTGAAATTAATAGTTTATGTTTTTGAAGAAAGCTATTTTTGTTAAATACATTGTAAAAGTTTATTTCAGGTTTATTTAAGGTTTATTTTTTTTCCTTTATTTTTTTCCTAAATTTTTTTCTATAGTAAATTAAAAGAAACTAAAAAAATTTAAGTATTAAATACGAAGGATAGAAGTCACATCCTCAAGGTTGGTTTTCCATTTCATTTACAATTTTCGAGATTTTTAGAAAATTTAAAATTTTTTTGAAAAAATCCCAAAATAATAAAAAGTCCGGGAAATCTTAAACCTTAAAGCTTAGGTCTGGTTCCAGGCTTATATTTTTGTTAGAATCAGATGAACCAACGATATAACTGGAAGTTTGCAACAAATTATATTTTAAAGTAAAGTTTCGATAAAGAGGTTGTTTTTTTCAACCAGACAACAATTGTGGAAAGAACAGAGGTGGGCATTTTTCCATAAATTAGCAAAGCGCAGCGCACTAAAGCGCAACTAGTCTTTGAAATTAGCAAAGCGCAACGTGTCTTTAAAATTAGCAAAGCGCAGCGCACTAAAGCGCAACTAGTCTTTGAAATTAACAAAAGCGCAACTAATCTTTGAAATCAGCAAAGCGCAGCGCACTAAAGCGCAACTAGTCTCTGAAATTTGTGAAGCGCAGCGCAACTTGCGCAATGCGCTTTTATAAAACATGTAAAGCGCAACGCAACTTGCGCAATGTTTTTAAACCAGGGTTTTTATTGAGACCGTGCCCCCTTTTTGTCCTGCAAACAAAAATCGCGCTCCCTTCTATCATACCAGTAAATTCCGTCCCAAAATCATGATGTTCACCAAAAAAAAAGTCTTCGTTTAGATTTAGTGTCCTATTTCTCAATTTTCTTCTAAAAATTGTAGTGTTCTCAAAAAAAAGGCCACCAGTTCGGTTAAGATTTAGTTTGTGACTAGTTATTCGTGCCCCCTGTAAACCTTTCACTCCACCCCCAGAGCCTACCCTTAAGTTTAAGAATCTAGGAGTTAAAATTTAATTTGCAGTCAGTTGCTCATGCCCCCTACGCACCTTTCACGCCCCCAGTTTAAGTTTTAGGTTTTAAATCATGTTAAGCGCAGTGCAAAAAAATATTTATAAATCTTGTTTTACAAACTTTTACAAATCATGTTAAGCAGAGCGCAATATCTTTTTTAAATTATGTTATTATTAATTAAATTAAATAGTAAAAGAAATTATGTTATGCGTAATGCGCTTTATATTTAATGTATTTAAAAAGACTATATTCCTTTTTTTTTATCTCTATATTTATCCTCCTGACTCGTAGGAAACGACGGAGGCGCTATACATTGGGTAGGCAATTACCCCGGTCTGCTTTCGCAGATGCCAAGGTATTGCTGTCCGCTTGTAATTTAACAGAGATATGACTGAAATTTAGAACTGCTTGTAAAGACCACCAAGCAAGGGAATGTGCATAAAGTAAGTTTCCCAAGGACACAGCAGAATGGCGCGAGTGTCATTCTATTGTGTCCTTGGGAAAATTACTTTACGCACCGTGACCGTGCAGCGTATCAAGATTTTCAAATCACATGAGAAGTAATATTCTGTCAAAATCATAAGCGCAGTCCAACCAGAGCTCTAAATTTCAGTTATGGCACATATAAAATTTTTTTTAAGTTTTAACTAAACTTTCAACCCAACTTGTCTTTTAAAACAAAAAGACATTTGTATTTACAAATTTCAATCAAAAACCAAAAAAAGTTTCGTTGAATTTGCTTTTTATTTCAAACATACGTGAGCTACTGTTTTCATCAATTGCATCAAATTTTTATACCACTACTTTTGAAGTAATCAATAGATTACAAAGCAAAGTCAATAAAAAAGCATTTTTTCGATTTTGATTGTTTGCTATTATTAGGATTCCTATTATTTAGGAGTCCATGATTGTACACACATAGTTAGTTCAAAAAGTACTGTTTCTTTTTTCTGTTTTCGCCCGAGGCTATAGTAGTAGATTAAACTGAATGCAATTTTATACGTTTGTTTTGTTTTTGTTATCGTGCTTTTCTGTTTTCGCCTGAGGCTACAATAATGGTAAATGCAGTTTTATAAACTTGTTTTATTGAAAGTAATGTAAATTGTATCTTTTCGTTGTTGTCTACAGAATGTTTTTTGCCTTAAAAAACTTTTTAAGAAAACGATATCATTTATAAACTTGTTGAAATGTAATCTTTGTGTTATCTTAATAATTGTTATCGTTTTTCTTGTATATTTGTAGTTACTTGACGAATTATTTCTATCCTTGCATAAAACAACTATATCTCATTTAAAATTATCATATGTCTTCAATAAAACAGTGTAACTGTACATAAAAACTTTTACGAAATTACATCTACCTTTGTCCACAACAATTCCTTGCAGTTATTCCATTCGTTTGAAATAAATTTTGATTTGAAATCAGAATCATTGTTTGTCAAGAAAATTAGAATGTCTTGCTACATGTAAAGATCACGATCTAAAACAGTCGATTATAGGTAAACACAAGTTTTCAAGAAAAAACTGATGAGGTTCTTGTGCGATCACGGAAAGTTTTACGTGTTAAAGAAATATGTTTTAGAAGTTCAAACCTTACGAGAAACTTTTCAACTTAAACATTATAGTTGTTGAAAAACTCTATTTTAGAAATTCTCAAAGTGTATAAATACGACCAATTGGGAAACATTCTCATTATAATTCTGTTCTTCGAATAATTAGTATCCTGTTGTCGCAATAGACACGAAAAAAAAAAATAGAGCTAACCGCTGCCGGATTTCACATATCAGAAAGTTTCGAATATCCATACTGCACATTCTGCGGTCTTCAGATCATGTGGATGAATGAATAAGCTTCACCCATAAACATTTACACATGGTAAGTTTTGCAAAACTCAATGTTTTGTTGCTCTTTACACAATATGTATAGTAGAATACTCGTATACAAATATTTAATTAGTTACATTTTTGATTAAATAAAATTTAAAATTACTATGTAACAAGTTCGAAATAAACCAAAAATAAATGTATGCAAGATCTAAACTAAAGTTAATGTTTCAGGCACAACCTTAACTGTCCTTTTATACAAACAACGCTTGGAAGAGAAGAAATCATTTGGGAGCTGCAAAACACACCACCGGAACCCCGTGAAGTAATTTTATTTCACTGGGTTTGATATAGGGGTGATGAACCTGTTCCCGAATCACCCACACGATCAAAAGAGTGTGCAACATGCAGATGATGCGCAAAGAAATACTGTTTTACTCCCTTGTCGGCATTTGGTTGCGTGTGGAAACTTCATGCAACATCTGTGCGCTTGCCCTATATGTAGAGAACCGATAACAATGATTCTTTTATGTTTTTTATATTAAATGTTTTCAAATAAATGCTTGTGTTTTAATCCTGATTGCTCAGTCGCTATCACGATGTCGTTGCGGTTTGAAAACTCGAGCAGTTTCATCGTAGCTGGACCGTCGGGCGTCAGCAAAACGTTTTGGGTGCTTCCGTTTGTAGACAGTTTAAAAGACTTTTGTCCAGAAATAGAATGCGTGGTATACCACTATGAGGTATGGCAAAAGCTATTTGACCAGTATGCGAATAAAATCGACTTTAAGCTAGGCGTTCCGAATGTAGAAGATTTAAAAGAATATCAAAACGCGTTTGTGTGCATATTAGACAACTTAATGTTTGCCAACGCGGAATTCTTGGCCAAAATCTATAGCGTCTACTCGCATCATTTTCGATTTAGCATGCTGATGACCATTCAAAATTTGTTTCATAAGGGTTTGCGCGAGATAAGTTTAAACTCTCAAATGATTGTTCTTTTTAAAAACTGTAGGGACACCAACCAATCGCACATTTCATGTGACAAATCTGAAAATCTATAAAAGCGCGTTGGACGCTTATAAAGACGCGATTTCCTCACAAAGAGGTTATTTGTTGATTGACTTGCGCTGCGAAACACACGATAAAAATAGATTGCGTACAGGGATTTTTCCAGACGACATTCATTACGTTTACCAATGAATCGCTTGCGAAAAAACGGACCCACGCTGCAGTTGCTTCAAAACGATTTGGCACCCTCGAGAAAGCGTATTCTAGACAAAGCTTCGCCAGAGTTAATACGCTGCCTTTGCGACCATGCACATAACATTCTTCAAGGGAACGTTACTTTATTGCGGCATTACAAACAAAAGCTACGACAGCACAAGACCAAACTAAGAAAGTTGACTGATTGTAAGGTGGCGTCAAAGACCAAAAAACAACTCGTACAAACCGACGGATTTCTTCCGCTCTTGCTATCGGCTCTCGCTCCTGTGATAACCGGTGTGGTAGGCAGTCTTATAAAATGAGAAAACTAATTGCGTTGGAACCGGAAGTGTATGCAAAACTGAAGCACCAGGCTCCTGAAAAAAAGCGGTTTCCGACCTCGATCAAAAAATGTACGAAATCTTGACTTCAAACCGACTAGACAGCGAAAAAATAACCCTTTATAACGAAGCATTGCAAAAATCAAAAGTATTTTTGAAAAAGTTTCAACCAAAAACGTCAGCAAGAAAACCTGAAAACGTGGTTTTAAAACGATAAAAGAAACGTGTCAGAGCCAAAAAACTCCTCAAAGATGCGACCAGCAAAAAGAACTTGGACTGGCATGACAAAGGTCGCATGATACTAGACAATCGTGTGGTACCAGGTTCGAATATCGACGATTTGTTTCAATCTGCATTAAAGAAAAGAGATCCTACTTTACCTGGCGTTCGCAAGTTCGAATCGGTCTTATGGGAGATCGTTTAGATCAGTGGTTCTTAATCTTTTTTTGCATATTTACTCTTTTAACAAAAGTGGTTACAAGATTTGCCCTCAATATACTCAATGATGCTTATTTATTAAAAAACAAAATCAGCAAATTATTTCAGTTATACTTATTTAATGCGATGGCTGCCCTTGTTTTTTGGCAACGAGCTGTTCAATGTCTGGTGAAGTAGCAGATAATGTGCAACGAATGTCAGATTCAAAGTCAAGTCGGTTTCGTGCTTTACATTTGATAGTAAGCAACGCAGAGAAGCCGCACTCGCACAGGTAAGTTGAATAAAACGGAACCAGAATATTCAGAGCATGAATACCTAGCCGTAGATAGCAACGTTGCATTTTAACCTAAAACTCCTCTAGGTTGCAAGTGTGAAATTCATCTTTTGCAAAAAAATTGTTTGTTAATTCTATAAATTCTTTTTAAATTACTTCAGTAACATCTTCCACTTTACAGTACATAGAAAAGGATTTCTAGCTACTTTTATCAAAACGTTAGAGGTACTTATCTCGGGAAAATATCGTTCAAACTCATTTTGCAAGTTTTGTAGGTGACTGATGATGTCCTCCTTCAAATTTTGTTCAAAATCATCTCCAGTTATACCAGTCAAGCAGTGAAATGATGCAAAATTATCATTATTTGCTCGTTGGCTCCAAAGCTTGAGCTTTGCCACAAATGCATTGATGGCATCAGTGTGCACGATTACATTACTTTCTGGACCTTGCAATTTCTTGTTTAGTTGATTTAATGTTTCGAATATGTCAGCAAGATAACCTAAGTACCTAGAAAATTTGTCTCCACCAAATGCTAACAATAGATCATTTTTTGTTTTGCAACCAAAAGCAACTTGACTTCTCTTAATTTGAAAATATGAGAAAACATGTTCCCTTTTGAGAGCCAACAAACTTGAGCGTGATATAAAAGTGCGGTATGATTGGCATTCATATCTTTGCAAAGCTTGCTGAAGAGCCGAGTGTTGAGCGCTGAACTTTTCACATAATTAACGACTTTAATCACAATAGACAAATGCTCGTGAAGTCTTTTCGGAATGGTTTGGAAACGAGCGTTGCTTTGTGAATCATGCAATGTGTTCCTTGAATTGCTGGATTTTTCTACTTTACCAGGGAAACCAATCCAGAGTTTGCACCAATTATGGCTGGAGCACCATCAGTGCAAACCCCAACAAGCTTACTCCAACTCAATTCGGTTTTGTCAAAAAAATCAATCAACACTTAAAAAACAACAGCTGCCTTTGATGTTGTTTCCAAAGGTTGGCAGAAGAGAAGTTCTTCATTAATCTTTTATCTGCAACATATTTGATATACACAAGTAGCTGTGAAAAATTGGAAACATCGGTAGTTTCATCCAGCTGAAGAGCAAAAACAGGAGTGAAATTAATCTTCGATATCACCTTGCTCTTAATATTTTCAGACATTTTATGGATTCGCGATTTTATTGTGTCATTTGACAGTGAGATTCGTTTCATTGTTTTGGATGCTTTTTCTTCAAGCATTAACTTTACACTTTCCAATATGCAAAGCAATGGCAAATGATGCACGTACAGCGACATTGTTAGTCTGCCAAAACATTCCAGTTCTGTCCAGCTTTTGTCTTTTCAGACTGGACAGTTTTAACTAAAAAAAGGACCGGTTCTGGCTTATCATACTTAGATGAACATTTGCTAGGTGTTGCTATAGTGAACCAAATTTTATAGTACTGTTTGAAAATGTTTTCTTGCACAGGACACACTGAGAAATTAAAAAACCATCCTGAATAAGATATGTATATATATCCTGATACTTTCCCTTCTTTTGTAACATGCTATATTTATGACTAAAATTATGACAAAATCTAAATAATAGGCTAGCTTCAGATTCGCATTAGCAGTTACTCTAAAACAGGAAGGATACTGTTATGTTCTTATTTCGTTAAAGAAGAAGTTTTTATTTATTGTATTTATTATAAACAGCAGTAATTCAAACAGTTACAGAAGTCTTTAAAAGGACGTTAACAATTAATTCGCCTTTCACTGATCACCGTCTGACTACACTTGTTTTTATTTCGATCAAATCAATATTCCAATTATTGACGCGTTACCATATCTAGTACGTTATTGTCATGCGATAAAGATTACTGTTATCTCGCATCATGTGAATGAGTACTGAAGTGTTTCCATTATTATAGAAACCAAACTGCTTAAAATGAGAAGCACCAGACTCGAGTTAGGTGTGAAACTCGAGTCTGGTGCTTCTCATTTTAAGCAGTTTGGTTTCTATAATATTCCTAAATACCTCATGTTATTTATAATATTGTTTCCATTATCTTTATTATGTACATTAAAGTAGTACATCACAGATACTAGGCTGCCAATACCTACAGCTGCGCCGATTTTTTTGTCCCGTTAACTTCTCTATGCTGAAGCCATGCCTGAAACTAAGACTATGTGTTGCCACCATCAAATTTAAAACTATAGGTAGCTAATTTACCCCCCAAAACAAAGAAATTTACCCCCAGAGGTAAATTTACCCCAGGTTAAGAAATGCTGGTTTAGATTATTACGACCCGAAAAAAAGCGGATCTTTCTCGGGCGCTCGACGCTTTCCAAAGCAGTGGTTGCAATCACAAGACACTTACACGCTTCATTAACCGGTGAGAAAAGAAAAATGATCGTGCCCGGTGCTCGCTTTCAAATGCAAGCTGACCTCGTTGATTTTTCTCTGCTCAAATCCTACAATGACAATTACAAATATATTTTGGTGGTCATTGACGTGTTCTCGAAAAAGGCCTTTATCGCTTACTTGAAAAGTAAATCAAGCTCGGACATGATCGAGGCTTTTGAGTGCGTGATGCCTGAAATTGGCAAGTTTTCCAAACGGCAAACGGATATGGGGCACGAGTTTCTCGACCATCTCTTTCAAACCTGGCTGAAGCAGCGTCACATCGATCATTTTCATACGCAAAATTTCAACACGAAAGCGACCATAGCAGAACGTTTGATACACATGATGAAAGAAAAACTCTGACGTTATTTTACCTACACCAACAGCCGAAGGTACGTGGAAGTCTTGCCTGCTCTGGTTGAGTCCTACAACAACACCCATCACCGATCCATCGGACATGCTCCAAATTCAGTCAATGCAGAAAACCAAGAGTCGGTTTGACTCATGCTCTATGCCGATCTCAAATTACGAAAACCAAAACTAAAAGCAGGCAACCAAGTCCGACTGTCCATGTCGCAAATGCGATTTTGCAAAAGCTACTTACCTGGATGGACCGACGAACTGTTTCAAATTGCTCGAGTGTACCGAGACAATCCTCCTTATTACAAAGTAAAAGATTTAGGAGGCGAGTGGTTGAAAGGAACTTTTTACGAAGAAGAGTTACAGAAAATTTATAAAAGGATGACGTGTTTCGAATCGAGCGTATTCTTCAACAACGAAAGCGCAAGAAAGGTATTGAATTCTTAGTCAAGTGGTTTGGGTATCCTTCCTCTTTTAATTCTTGGGTCTCGGAAAAAGATATGGTATGCCTCCTATAAATGCTTTTGATATTGTTTTGTTTAGTGCGCAAGTTTTGGTGATTTACATTATGGTTTCGATGAGCTTATACAATTTAGCGCAAAGCAACAACAACAAAGAACTCTGGATAGTCTGCTCAGTAGCTCTGTCGGTTATTTGCTTCCATCACCCTTTCTCAGCAAACATGTTCCTCGCCCTCCCCAGTAATTCTTCTATGGATATTTATCCTGAAAACAAAGTTTCCGATTACATGGTGCACTTGCCAAAAGGAATCAACTTGTCCAGATCGTGGGAGTTGGGTCTGTCCGAGATTCTGTATCCCAACAGTTGGCACAACATGGACACCAACCAATGTTATTAATATATTTTCTACTGACACGGTGCTTAGGAATTTGTAACAGTGCTATCAGCAGGTTATTATTAACAACCGCAATACATCGTGTGTCAGATACTTAACGAAATGAAACAAAATTTTCAAGCTAGAAACAAAGCATTGGTCAGCGAAGGAGTTTTGACGAAACCAATCGATTTTCTCTTTGATCTCACTTACAATCCTCAAACACTATGTACCACCGTATCCATCCAACACAAAGACGGAGCACCTACAGTGGAACGCAATGGTAGCATGCAACCGGATGTGATGGTGACTTTTTCCAAGCAGTTGGCTTCTGTATTGGGTTTTCGAAAGGTGTGGTTCCAAAAATCGGAGAGTACACTTCAGCAAGCGCTGCTAACGTAGACACCGTGAATGACATCTATGTCTATTGCGACGTTATTGAGCACAGAATGGTCGGTCATACTCTCGCACCCTTGCTTGCTGTTCTTCTAGTAACAGGGAAGCCGGGTGCTTACGTCTCCAAAAGATACGACAAAATATAATACCGTCCTGTTTTGAAGAAAAATTTTAGCGATATTCACATCTTGCTTCACGACAATCAAGCAAAACGAATTCGTTTTCGCAAGGGAAAAGTGATTGTGACTTTGTATTTACGACCGAGAAAACTAAATTTGTTATAAAAACTAAGTGCAAAGGAAAAACTTGTTATTGCAAAATATCGATGGTAGCAGAAACATGCGAGTCAAATATTGTTGTGATGCAAAAGCTTACGAAAACTGTTATTTGTCTGAAGTCGGTCATGGCATGCCTTATTTTGCTGGGGCACGAGTGCAACAAGGTTATGGACTAGGCAATCTATTTAGCTTCATTACCAAAATTGTTCTTCCTTTGGTTAAAAAAGGTGCCAAAATCCTCGGAAAACAAGTTTTGCAAAGCTGTGTTGAGTTTGCTTCCGACGTCCTACAGGGTAAAAACGTCAAACAAACTGCCATCGACCAAGCCAAAGCAGCAGGTTCGAATCTCTTACAAGTGGCCCAACAAAGGGTGGGAAAGCGAAAGGCAGTGCTGAGAAAAGTACAAAACAAGAAACGCAAGAAACATCACGACATTTTTACATGAACCATGGCGACGTTAGTACACCCTAGTTTGGCAGAATCCACCACCTCTCAACTGGACTTGTTTTTAGTGTCCCTGAGTCAAACCAGTTTGAAAGACGGCAGTTTTACCGAATATCATCTTATATCGGTGCTGACTTCCACATGTCCTATTGAATTTACGGTTAGTGCTGAAAATTCCAACTACATTGATCTGGCCAATAGCTTTCTTTACGTGCGTGCGAGTGTGACTATGTCAAATGGAGCTGATTTGGCAAAGACTGCGGAAATTGCACCCGAATGTAATTTTTTACATACGCTGTAGTCGCAAGTTGATGTTTACTTAAACGGTTCGCTCGTCACACAATCCAACAACAATTATCCTTATCGAGCTTACATCGAAAACTTGCTTAGTTTTGTACAAGAAGCAAAAAATTCTCAGTTTTCCGCTCTGTCATGGCATTACAATACCAGCGAACATTTCGATAGTTGTGCTGCAGCAAACAAGGGCTACACCCAGCGCAAAGCTTTGGCTGCAGAAAGCAAAGAAATCGATATGATGGGAAAAGTGCACATTGACTTGACCTTTAAAAATCGTTACTTGTTGAACGGAGTGGAAGTACGCTTGTGTCTGATTCGATTCAAGGATCTTTTTTACTTGCACGGAAACGCAAACCAAGCACAAAACAAAGTGTCTTAGAAAGAATGATCTTGTTTTTTCGCAAAGTAAAACCAAATCCGGCCGGACAACTTGCTCATGTCAAAGCCTTGCAACACGCCACTGCAAAATATCTGCTCCAACGTGTGGAAGTCAAAAGTTTTACCGTGCCGACAGGAAATCGGAGCATCACCAAAGAAAACCTGTTCTTGGGTCAATTACCTACTCGATTGGTGGTTGGTGTGGTGGACACGACGCCTACAATGGTGTCATTACCAAATCTCCTTTTCATTTCAAACACAACAACATCAATTTCATGACGATTTATCGGGACGGAGTTCAAATTTCTTCCAAACCGCTGCAACCAGATTTTGCCAACAATCGTTTTATTCGAAGTTATCTTCGTTTGCTTACGCAAACGGGTCAATATTATCGTGGCATGGGGAATGCTATTTCCCTAGAACAGTACAAGGACGGTTGCGCCTTGTTCGCTTTCGATTTTACGCCTCAGATGGATTCAAGCAAGGTCGGTTTTGAATTGATAAATCACGGCAACATACGCATCGAAATTCATTTTGCTACTGCTACTGCACGCACTCTTACTGTGATTGTGTTTGCCGAAAACGACAACCTACGGGAAATCAATCAAGACAGAAACGTTGCTTTTGATTACACAGCATGAACACGCTGCAAAATCGAACGTTTGCTCAAAAACGAAAAAATCTTTAAAAAAGTCTGTGCTTTTAATCAGCTGGAAAAACCTGTTTTTCCTTCTGCCTACGTCATCAATTCCAATCCGAGCAGCGAACCCGGAGAACATTGGATTGCTGTTTATTTTGACAAGCGCGGTAGAGGAGAATATTTTGATAGCTGCGGACTGGCTTTCGTTGGTCTCGAGTCTTACATGGATACTTATTCCTTATCCGGTTGGATTTACAATCGCAAAACCTTACAAGCCTTATTTTCGAACGTTTGCAGTCACTATTGTGTGTATTATATTTTATTTTATTGTCGCGGTGTACTTTTGCATGCTATTGTATCTGATTTTGCGTCTAACCTAACTGAAAACAATCGTTCTATCTCTCGTTTTATTTGTGAATTATCACAACGTTGATTGTATTGTATTTTATTAATAAAATAATACACATCAAGGCATGCTTGCAAGTTTTCGTTTCGATGCAGCATTTTTCAGGAGTTGGAGAAACTTGTTTAGTTGTTTTCTCCTGGTGGTAGGTGGTAGACTTCGTCGTTTTGCGCTTTCAAACACACGTAGTTGTTTATCAAGTATAGAAATTGACGTCTCGGAGACGGTTCGTTTTCCACAACGCAGCGAAGTTGAAAGTGGTCGACAGTGATTTCTTGCTTGATAATTTCAAATTTTTTCTGAATTTCACATTCAGAATCGTCCATGTTGGTAGACCAGAACGACAGGATGACGTATCCTTGGTGTCGGATTTAGGTCGAAATAAAATCTGCAGTAGGTTGCCCATCAACAAGTTAACAACTTTGGAAAGCTGATCGATGCAAAACATAATTTTTCCGTTCTTCACACTAATTATATCTTTTCTCAACAAGGTCGAGGACGGAATTGTCAGCCCGGATGCAGCGATTTTTTAAAATTGCGTTCGAATATCTCTAGCTGCACTTTCCATTTCCCTTGCTTGTAAAAGGAGTTGTTGTTGTTCCATGATTGTCTCGTAGCAGCTTGTATAAGGGGGATAGTCGACAGGATGCTTGATTTCGTTTGCTTGACGGTGAAGTTTGTCTGCTTGGTTGGTGTAGCTTTCCATGTTGTGTGCTTTCGTCACTGCATAGGTTTTTTATGACCACAAAAAAGAAAAAAGGTTTCAGGCTTTGTACCCGCGGATTTTTTCTGTCAATCTTTGTGAACATAACCAGCAAAAGTGCGTGTCTTGCAAACACGTCCAGCAGTAAATTATATGCCTGCAAGGCATGCCAACTGCGTTCTTTTAATTGCTCTTGCATTTCATGCACTTGTCTTCTTGGTTTAAGTCCAAAATAGTATTGAGGAGCTCTTGACGGTTTTCGAAATTGCGGGCGTGTTTTTCCAATTGTTGCATTAGAGCATGCCGAATTTTGGTATCTTTGACTCCTATACTCTTTGCAAATTTTACGTGGTAGTCAAACATCATCATTTTGTCTAGGTTTTGTTTTGCTTCCACAAAGAGCATGGAACGTATTTGATTTGCTGTTGTAGACAGAGTCGCATTTTTTATCTGGGATCTTTTCAAATCCAGGTGTTTGCTACATACATTTTTCACGTATTCACACCTCGTTTTTTCAGTACGTATTCACACAAAGGAAACCATTTTGCATGCTCGTACCAAGGGTTGTCGTAGGCTTTCCATTGAAATAATTGTCCTTCACAATAAAAGCAGCAAACACGATCACCGTATTTTTTATAGTAAAAATCTGCATCGACCATCTCCTGAGCTGTCGGGCGGTTTTGATCACACCACGAATTACAAAAAGTTTCCATTCGATCTACTTCCCTGCACATGTGATGCTTTCGGGAAAAATAGCAAGGAAATTCCTCGGGGTTACAAACAGCGGCAAAATCAATGCAATCTTGTGACATTTTTAAATAATGATATAAAAATCAAAACACTCTGCTTTATATACCCTCTCAATAAACTTTTTATGTACTCTGAACAAATGAAAAATTTCGATAGCTTTGTCTTTGAAAACAACATTTGTTGAAAAATCACTAATTAAAAAGTTGTTTCAAAAAAGTAGATTATAGTTTTACAAGACTTTGAACTCCTTTGACTTTGAATAAGTAAAACATTTGTCAGAAAGTTAAGTGTTTATAGTGACGTGTCTTTCTAGATCATTGTTTATGCTTGTGAACATGTTATAAAATCATTCATTAGAAATTTGTTTTAAAATAACAGATTATAGTTTTACAAGACTTTGAACTCGTTTGACTTAGTTTGAATAAGTAAAACATTTGTCAGAAAGTTAACTGTTGTTTTCAGAAACGTGTCTTTTCAGATCATTGTTTTTCCTTGTGAACTTGATAAAAATCACTGGTTAGAAATTTAATTATTGTTTTTAGAGACATGTCTTTCAGGATAATTGTTTATGAACTTGTTAAAAAATTCGTTGGTTAGAAAGCTAATTCTGGTTTAAAAATATGTGCTTCTATTTATTTTTACAAGACTTTGTTTGTCTTTGTTACAAAGCTAATTGTTTTTACTAACATGTTTTTCAAGGTAACTCTTTATACTTGTTTTTTAACTTTTTATAAGACTCTAAATTAGTTACAAAATTGTTAGAAAGTTCATTGTTGTTTTTTAGCAACGTGTCTTTAAACATAATTAAATCTTTTATAAGACTTTTAAAAAAACCATCTGTTAGAAAGCTGTTTTTTACTGCAATTACAACATCTTTAGAGTAAAATAATCCCTTGACAGGTTGAGTATAAGATTAATCGTCATACTAATATGTTCTTGGTCCATTTCTTTGACTGATCTTAGCATTTCAAATATATTATCAAACATAATTCAATCGAAAATTGATTGACCAAGAATCCAACTTGGATTAGTTAGACTTTAGGTTTCATTGAACAATAACTAAATATTTGATTCATTACATTCAGGGATTGAACCTGTTTCTAGATGAAATTAGGTAATCGAGTTTGATTACCTAATATCATCTAGATCTTTAACCACCGCTAAATGATGCTAAGGAGTTATTCAAATACCATAACTTCGATCTTTATCAAGTATATTGATTACAGTCTTCCATTATTTACCTTCTTGGATTTAACCTCCTTGGATCTAGTCTCCTTTGCCTCCTTGGATTTAGCCTCGTAAACGTGCGCGAAAAGTTTCCTCTTAAACTACTTAGGCAAGCCATCTCATTTGAAACGAAGGTGGCGATAATAAAAAAATTTGATGCTGGTGAGAAGATGGTGAATGTGGCACGGACATACAACGTGAGTCATTCGACGATCGGTACCATCTACAAGCAAAAGGATTGCATTATGGAGCATGTCAAAAGTGCAGTGGAGATGCAGTCCACCATCATCAGTAAGAAGAGAGGGAAACTCATCGAATAGTTGTAGAAACGTCTGGGTATTTGGCTCAAAAATCAGAGGCAGCGGCGTGTTCCTTTAAGCCTTAAGCTGTCCAGGAGAAGGCCAGGTTGATCTTTGAAGACCTTAAGGCTAAGGCAGGGGAAAGTGCTTGTCACACTTCATAATAATTTTAATCATCACAATGTAGTTTATTGCCGTTAAAAGTAATTCGTAGTTTTATTATAAGATAATAATCGCGTCTCTTGTAGCGCTGCTTTCGTACTATGTGATATAACGTCCGATCCGCTTTCTATTGCGTTATATGTATCTTTTTTCTCTTTCGCTCGACAGTATGAAGTAATATGTTTTTCAAGCTTTACTACAGCTCGCATATTGTAGAATGTTCTGGCGCATTCGAGCGTAGCGATCTCTCTGGGGAATTCGGGCTAAATCTCACATTTACGAGCAAGTTTGCGTCACGTGATCTTGTTTTCTATATAAAGCCGATGCGTAGCGATTATTATTATTGTGAGGTAATTTGAAGCGACTCGAGGGGCGGCTCGAGTGAAAGCGATTTTGTTTGACTACAGGAGGTGAACCGTTAGATTTTGTGTCTGTTGACGATTGTTGAATTTATTTTGCGCCAGTGGTTGGGAGTTGTGTTCTACAGAGGTAGAATTAATTGTGTTGATTGAATTAAGTTATAATATTGATTTTTGCTTTGCAGTGTGGCAAAGCGTGGAATAGAAGTTTCGTGATTTTTTTAATACATTCGTTCTTGTTAGAGACAGTGGTCTCTGTTTGTTGTGAAGAAGAGTCTTCAACGAAACCAATCCGAGCTTTCGTTAAACCAACTGTATAAAAGCTTCAGGCTCATAGCAAGACTACTTTTTGAGCCGGAATAAAATAAAATTTAGACACAGCTTTGTTTCAGCGCAGGTATTCGGGTTACCTAGCTCAACTGGTTTTTTAGGACTTTCGAACAAAGTCTGTGACAGTGCTGCCGAAGAAACTTTTTCTGCCAGCCAGGGCTGGCTTTCCCGTTTCAAAAAGAGAGCAAATCTTTATCACGGGGTCGTGACCAGAGAGGCAGCATCAGCAGACAAAGCAGCTACCGAACGCTTCCCCCAAGAGCTCATGAAAATTATCGAAAGAGAGGGTTATTCCGCAAAGCAGATCTTTAATGCAGACGAAACCGGTCTCTTCTGGAAGAAAATGCCAGAAAAAACCTACATTAGCCGTGAAGAGAAGACCATGCCCGGATTTAAAGCGACTAAAGATAGGTTAACTCTAATTCTTGACGAAAATGCTGACAGTACCTTTAAGCTAAGTCATTGCTAGTCTACCGGGAAGCTAACCTTCGAGTCCTGAAAAACGTGACGAAGTTTCTCCCTGTTATATGGATGTCCAACGCGAAGGTATGGGTGACGCTGGTAATATTTGAGGAATGGTTCTTTTACCATTTCATCCCCGAAGTGAAGTTGTATTGCCGGGAAAATGGCATTCTCTTTAAGATACTGCTGGTGCAAGACAATGCCCCTGGCCATCCCTTCACTTGGATGATTTTCGTCCTCATGTTCAAGCTGTATACCTGCCGCCAAATACAACTTCACTTCTGCAGCCGATCGACCAAGGTGTCATCACCAACTTCAAGAAGTATTACACCCAACGGACCTACAGGATGGCTTTAAAGACAATGGATACCGACCCCGAGATGACTTTGTGCGACTACTGCAAGTCCTACAACATCCTAAACTGCATCAAAAAATTGATGCAGCATGGCATGAGGTTTCGATGATTAACCTCAATGCCATGTGGAGGCCTGTATGCCTTCAGTTCGTCAACGAATTCAAGGTTTCGACCAGGAAGAGGAGACTAAAAACATCCTTACCAGTCTTGTCGGACTAAATGAGAAGCTCAAACTTGACCTGGAGGAGGAGGATTTTGAGGAACTGCTGTATTTCAATGGAGAGAAACTGACGAACGAATACCTCATGAAGTTGGAGGCGCAACAACATGTTAAGGAAGTGGAGGAAGACAACACACCTATCCCCATGAAGAAGTTGGAGACAAAATTGTTGGCCTGGGGGTTTTCTCTTATTGACAAAGCCCTTGCAATCTTCGAGCAACAGGCCGCTGTACGAAGGTTGGAAATCAAATTAATGATGCAATACAATGCTACCGCATCTTTTATGATGAGAAAAAAAGAAAACCGTCTAATCGTCTTTAGATCGGTTCTTTCGGCCAATAACCTCAACCTCCAAGGAAGCTGCACTTCAACCCTCTACTTCTTTCTTCATTGAAGAACAGCAGGAGAAAGAAAAAGAATCTCCTCAACATATTAGTGACGATGATGAGAATGACGCTGACGACCCTCTACCCATGCGGTAACTCCTCACTCAACCTCCTCCTCATTATCATCTTCTTCAGCCAACGAGTATCTCTTCCAAAGTTAAGCTAAACTTCATTTAATTTATTTTATTTACTTATTTATTACTGTACTGTACTGTACTGTGTATAGAATTACTATTTTTAGTACTTTATGTTTTATCTTTCTATATTTTTCGTTTTTTCTCCAGTTTTACACATTTTTGTAAAGCATATTGTTTTGTTACTATTTAGTGTTATTTAAATGCAGTACAAACCCATATAGGTTACTTATTATAAGCTTTAAACATACGTTTCCTTCTAAAGAATACCCTATAACGACTTACGAACAAATTAAGCATACGAACGGCTGTTCGGGACGTATCTAGTTTGTAAATTGGGGAGCGTCTGTGTTCAATAAATATGAAACTCCGTTTGCATACATTTGTCGATTTAATTTTGGACATGACTTATTATGAGTAGAGGTTCGTGACTCTTGGAACAAAATTCTGCTTTACATTCACGTATTATTACGAAATCAGTCTTGTAGAATCAGTATTAGTAAATCAGTATTACAAATCAGTATTACAAAAGTATTCAAAATCAGTATTACAAAAGCTAAAATTGTAGAAATCTGATGAGGGCTGAAGTGAGCCTAAAACGTTCTTCTTTATAAATAATTTTTAATGTTTATGTAATAAAATAAAGAATGCTGAATCCATTATGGCTTCTTTTCACAATTGTTGTCAGCTTATATTTTTTCACGGACTTTTCTTCAACCAAGAGCAATTTCATCTTTAGGCTTTTGTCATTACTGCATTTACGACAAATTTGTAGGCAATGCTTTTTCAGACTATGCGTCTAATTTTTTATATATGTTTGATATTAATTTCTGGAAAGAAGATATACTATAATGAACTGAAATAAAAAAAATTTAAATGGGACCGTTTGTTACAAGCAAGCATGATTTACATTTTAACCTTGAATCGAAAGCTGTAGGCTAACACTGGCTGACAAAAAGCTTAAAAGAATATAAGGAACTAGTTTTTCTCTGATAAAAAAAAACAATAAAAGCCTAATAGTTTGAGAATAAAGTAAATATACACTATTCTAGATGACGGTGTTATTTTTGCTAACAAATAAAAAACTATTGGTGATATCTTTCGATTGATTGTACAGCATTGAAAGTCAATAAACTGTACAATTATGTACAATACTCGCATGAGGCCAAATAAACCAAAGCTATAAACTTGGACAAAATCAAACCCAGAACTCCATTATTTTTTCAAATTTAAACTTAAACTTGGAAAAAAATAAACATTTAAGTTTAATTCAAGTTTGTAAATGAAATAATTTTGAAAGAATAAAATTATTAAGATCTCTTGCAGCATAAGCAGGCTGATCCACTAATATTTAATAAAAAAAATCTTACCGCATTTCCCAAAGGAAAGAGAGGAGAAACTCAACTAAAGCACACAAAAAAGAACATTTCAAATCACAGAAAAAACAATTACTGAGAAAAAACAATTACCATTAAAAAAATTAAGTCGAGCACTGCGGCTCAGAAGATAGGCTTATGTACAATAATTGCTGCAAAATCCAAAAATCGATTCGTATAACTTAAAATTTTGCTAAACTCAATTTTAAACTTTGTCAAAATTAACATAAGCCGAGGTTGAACTCGAACTCGAACTCATAAAGTTGAAATTTTTTCGTCGTTTTCCTTGTTCAGAAGAGCAGCTACTCCAGGTCAGACACACACCGGACTGGGGCTGAGGGTTTATTCTTTTACCACTTTAGAATGCTGCGCTTCCTGTATCTGTTGCTGGCAGCAATACTGTTGACCCAGCATCGTGTTTCATTATCCCAAACCATCAGACCTTGAACTCCATGTAATATCCGATGTATGAAACACGGATACGTTGTTAAAGCGTGGTCTGCGGTTTGTTCAGTGGCGCCGCACTTGCAATTTGATGAAGGAGCAAAACCTCATTTGTGCACGGATGAATGGAATCGATCAATACAAGTTCGCAGACGATTGAGCTTAACCCAAACTATTCGGGGCAAGCCCACTCCAACAGGCCAGGTACTGGTTATGGAAATAAAAGCTCGGAGCCTGGACGTACTTTCACGGTACTCCGTGTTTTGTCTGTGATTCGCCCAGTGGGCCGCGCGGATGCCTAGTTCGACAATATTGTTTAGTAGTTTCCACACAACTGGCACAAACGAGCGTCTAGATCTTAATCTCTTTTGGCGAGCATCTGAGCACCTACTTAAAAGACCATGCAGATTATGGTCAGAGTCTAGAGTTCCACTGTTAGCTAAGGTGAATGTCGCTCTAGTTGGCGAAGCTTAGCTGGTTTAATGCCCGAAAGTATTGGTAGCTGGTCCGTTGGAGTGGGATGCAGACATCCAGTGACAAGACACAAAGCATCATTCAGGACACTGTTTATTAGATGAGTGAGAGCGCTGCGATACCAGGCTGATGCGTAGTACTCAGCTGTCGAGTAGACCAGAGAGAGAAAAGCTTATTAAGAAAGCAGAGAGAACGCAATATTATGGCACAAGCACCCATCCCTGAACCCGCAAGTTGTCTTAGTTATGTGACGAGTAAAGATAGTTTTTTTTACTAAATACCAACCGATGGTAACGCAACATGAGCGATTTATCCAGTTTTATCCCAATAATATGTCGGGAGTGGACAAAATGGTAAAACTTTATCGCTGTTATAGACTTTTAGCTCAGATTTTGCCTTTCGCTGTTTAAATGAAAGGCTGGTGTCAGCTTTTTTTGCCATCTTTGAGTAACTAGTCTTTAACTTCCAAGCTTAAATTGAACAACATGAATTTTTACCTGAACATACTTTGTAAATCATTTCAAAACTTAAATTGAAATTTACTAAAATAAAAACTGAATGAGTTTGCTTTCTTAGGACAAATATACAATAAATTTTGAATAAAATCAAATATTTTAAACGTTTGTTGTCATAAACAGTAAATACTTTACCCAACTATGGCCTTAAGTAGGCCATGACCCAAGTAATATAAATGTAACATAAATCTTTTTGTTATGGATATCAAATAATATAGAAGCTATTTAATTATAACTGCTACCTAAGATTGCCCATCTGTGTACAGTTGCTTAAATAAATTTATTGAAGCGGTATAATCAACGCTTACATAATCAGATGTCGTCGCCGTGGTGAAGGAACTTCGAGACGGCTTCAAGCGACTCGACAAACAAGTCGTGTGCGATTAATTGAATCGACAATCCATCAAGTGGCACTGCAATCCCCCGGCCGCTAGTCATCAAGGAGGAGTGTGGGAGCGCATAATCCGAAGCGTTTTCAAAATCATGTTGGCTCTTACAGATCAACAACGGCAGCTCCCCGATGAAAAATTCTTCACTTTCGCAGCGGAAGTAGAAAGGATCCTCAACAATCGTCCCCTCACGTCTGTTAGCTCGGATCCTACCAATCTAGAGGCTCTTAACACCAATTTCGTTGCAACTTTGTCGATTAGATAATTTGATTCCGCTCGATGTGTTTATGAAATCGGACAAATACAAGCAGTCCTGGTGATTTGTGAACTGGTTAGCTGACCAATTCTGGCTGCGATAGACAAACAAGTACTTGACGACGTTACAAATTCGCCAAAAGTGGCTCCAACCTGCCCGAAATCTTCGTGTTGGGGACATAGTCCTGGTAATTGATGATGTTGGGAGGAGAGGTTCTCGGTCGAAAGCTAGGATAGAAGAAGTTTTTCCTGAGAAGGATGGATACGTACGATAGCCAGAGTTCGAACTAAGACGTCATCCTTTATACGAGACATTAGAATGCCTCGTATGTCTGCTTGAGGCAGCAGAATGATTTTTTATTTATTATGATTCGTGTGTGCATGTTATATATTGTGATTTGTACGTGTTTCATTTGACCCTTTTGCACCTTAATGTAATCGCACGACAGTTTGCCTCTTGCGCTTGAACTTGATCCCACCTAAAGACTTGCCACATCAACGCTTTTTTATCTTAAATAATTCCTGCTGGGGTGTAATTATTTGGCGCCGGTATGTAGGCGTTGATTATATCGATCCCATCTTGGAAATAATGTTTACTGGAGCGTAACGCTCGTGCGGTCATTTGGTGCGCCACAGACCGCACGCGCGTTCTTTGTTTCATTCGTGCTGTGATGTGTCGCTGTCAGGAGTACAGATTTTAATAGTGGTTTATAATCGGTATATCTACAGTGGATTTTGCAACAAGGGTCGCCCGCTTTAAATAAGAAAATAAAATTTTTGTTTATCTAAATTTGGTCTTAAATAAATTTTAGAAATTTGACATAGTTGGCAGCTGCTTATTTAATGATTATTTATTTATTGTTGCAGTTGCCAATTGTCCTGTAACGGTTGTTTTCTTTATCGTTTTCATATTGCTTGTGTTTGAGCCGCGAGCATCGCCGCTATTTTAATTTAGCTCTTTCTTTTCCTTAATTTTCTTCAATAAATTCATTTAAGATCAAATTTAGATTAACGAAAATTTTAATACCTTGTTTAAAGGCCACTGTTATACTCCAGAGTGTACTCAGTGTTCCTCGCTTGCCCGAGCTTAAATCAAGCATTCCCTCGGGCCAAGATCTTATTTCTCATGTTGACGTGCTACAAGGCATATCTCTTCCAGAAGTTTTAGGCGGAATTAAATTGCTCATTGGAGCTGACATCCCTGAGGCTCACCGCACACTAGAGTACCGAATTAGCCAGGTTGGTGGTCCAGATGCCATTAGAACGATGCTCGGTTGGAGTTTAGTTGTTCACATTAATGAACGCTTATCCACTCAGATCCCCGAATTTAAGGTAAACTTGGTACGCTCTGAAAACTCTATGCTCCACAAACAGATGCAAGCGATTTATGAAACCTTACTTAAGCAAATGGTAGAGATGTATCAAAAAGATTTCAACGAAGGTACAGATAGTTTAAAAGTGGCTATGTCTGTAGAAGATCGCAGAGCCCTTGCTATCATAGAAAATTGCACGCAACCAAAAAACGGACACTATATGATGCCCTTACCCTGGAAGAGTAATCAGATTAAATTAGCGCGCAATCGGCAAAAAGGAAATTAGCTTACTTGAAAGCAAAATTCCTAAGAAATAAAGATTTATTTTGTAATTATAAAGAAAAAATTGAAGAGAACTTAGCTAAAGGATATGCTGGCAAGGTCCCAACTAATTTACTACCTTATACCCACCGCACTTGGTTTATACCACATCATGCTACTGCAGGAAAATTCTGGGTGGTTTTTGATTGTGCCGCGAGATTCCGAGGTACTTCTTCGAATGATAACTTGCTCCAAGGTCCAGATTATACGAGCAATTTGACGAGTGTTCTTTTACGATTCCGCAAAAACCTCACTGCTGTGGTGGTCGACATTCGAGGTATGTTCCATCAGGTAAGAGTTGAAGCATGTGACTGCGATTCTTTGCGCTTTCTTTGGTGGCCAATGGGTGATCTTTCGTGCCGTCTCAAGAGTATCTAATGTTAGTTTGTTTGTTTGGGGCCACCTCTTCTCCTAGCTGTTGTGGCTTCGCGCTGGGAAAAATTGCTACTGATCGTGCTTCCGAAGTTGATCCTCTGGTACTAAATTCCATATTACACAGCTTCTACAGATATCGACGACTTTTTAGGGTCGGTCGCTCCCCTCTAGGAAGCGGAAAAGGTCATAAGATCGCTCAGAAAAGTCCTCGAAGAAGCAGGGTTTTATTAGATAAAAATCAGTCCCTTTCTGAAGAAGCATCTAAATTGGCCAGAACAGCGAACTCTCTCCCCAAAACCTGACGGCCTTGAAATCCGCACTAAAATAAACGCTACTCTTGCGCTTGAATTTGACTCTGCCTAAAAATTTGCCACATCAACGATTTTTTATTTTAAATAATTCCTGCTGGGGCGTAATTATTTGGGGTCGGTATGTAAGCGTTGATATTCCGCTCCCGTCTTGGAAATAATGTTTATTGGAGCGTAGCGCTCGTGCGGTAATTTGGTGCGCCGTAAACCGCAAGCGCGTTCTTTGTTTCATTCTCGCTGTGACGTGTCGCTGTCAGGAGTAAAGATTTTAGTAGTGGTTTATAATCGGTATATCTACAGTGGGTTTTGCAACATAGGTCGCCCGCTTTAAACAAGTTGCCAATTGTCCTGTATAATGTAGAAGCTATTTAACTATAACTGCTACCTAATAGTGCCCGTCTGTATGCGGTTGCTTTCTTTATCGTTTTAATATTGTTTGTGTTTGAGCCGCGAGCTTCGTCGCTGTTCTAATTTAGCTCTTTCTTTTCCTTAATTTTCTTCAATAAATTTATTTAATCAACTGTACACAGACGGGCAATATTAGGTAGCAGTTATAGTCAAATAGCTTCTACAAATATAACGTGATTTAAAAAAAGATGCTTTTATGAAATACAGTATCGGCAGTGGCGGCTCATCCATAGGAGCTGCAGTACCTCAAATATCTGCGCAGTAGTTTTAAATAGGCCTATTATCAGCAACGCTTAAAAATCTATTAAATTTAAAATTTTTCTCAATTTTTTTCATTAAATTTTCGTTTTGTTATTTTTTAAAAAGTTTTCTTGTTGTAAAGTTGTTTTTTGATTTTAAATTAACAACTTTTTAAACTATTTTAAATTCGGCTCAAAAATTTTACGCAAAGTGACGCTAAACGACGCATTTAATTGATGCTTTATATGGTAAGATTGAATGTACATTTGAGCTGCAATAAACGTAGCTTACTCAACTTAATTATAAGCATAACCAGTACAGCGCTTGACTTTTTTTTGGCATAAAGCTTTTTACTTAAATGATCGGTTAGCAATAAGCTTTTAACATTCTCCAAAATAACACGAATTGTATTTTACAGATGGCAGATTTAGGAATGCTGAAAGTAGGGGGAGCACGGGACAATTGCTTTGAAATTTGCAAGACATAACCATTATGCTAAAGTTCTACATAGTGGTGGATATTGGATGAGGCGAATGAGGCAGTTGCCTCGACCCCCCCTCGAAAATAGCACATGTAGTTTCATTTTACTGCAGATGTTTTTTAGAGATCATTATGAAGTTGAGAGGAAAAGTGGGAAATACAAGATCGATTCGAGGTGAAGACTTTTTTTAGAGATTACCATTATTTTGGGAGAAAAGAGTGAAAGACGAGATCAAAGCTCTTTTTTATTTTTAGAGAACATCAATTTTTGGAAATCCTTGCCTCGAGCCATTGAATTTGAATATCCACCACTGGTTCTACAGCTATACAGGGTGTTCATAAAGTCCTGATACAATTTCAAAATATTTTTATGAAGTCAATTCTTAAAATATCTTAAACAGGTTTGTTTTATTTTAATCAGTGCTGCTTAAAGTTTTTTTACCTCATTTAATATATTTCTATATGGGCACCTTCAGCTAGGCGAAGCACATAAAGACGGTACTCAATTTCCTGCCATGTTCGTTGAAGCATAGCCTCGTCAATGGTGGCAATACTTTGCTTCAAATCAGTTATGTTCCGCACCTTTGTTCGACACACGATATCCTTCACATAACCCCATAGAAAGAAGTCCAGGGGAGTGATGTCTGGTGAACAAGTTGGCCATGAAATTGGTCCATCTCTTCCAATCCATCGGTCTGAAAATGTTTCATTAAGGAACTGACGAACACGCAGTCCCCAATGCGGTGGCGCACCATCTTGCTGGAATATGATAGTTGGTTGAGAATCAATTAGTTGTGGTGCCACATATTTAGTTAGAAGGTCCAAGTAATCGTCTGCAGTAATTGTTGTCTCGTGGAAGAAAAATGGACCAATTACTCGATTTTGTTTCAATGAACCAGGATACACAATGTGCCTTCTCTTGAGGAGTAACCATTTAATAAGGGTTTATTTAACACATTAGTAGTATAGGAGGAAAGTCTTCTTGGGAATTGCGCCGGATCTGCGTCGGATTTGCGTCGGATTTGCGTCGGATCTGCGTCGGAGTTTCGTCGGATTTGCGTCGGAGTTTCGTCGGATCTGCGTCGGATCTCTGTCGGATCTGGTGGGGGATCCTAACCCTAGCTCTAGCTAAAACCACGAGTTCGATTCCCAGGCAGAGCGACGAAGTCGCTATGAAACATAACTTATGCTGAGCAACCAAGTTGCGAGTTTGATAACTTATGCTGAGCAACGAAGTTGCGAGTTTGGTTCTTGTGCTGAAAAATGTCAGTAATCTTGTCAAAGTTGTTGTTCTAAACTTTCAACTGTTCTTTTACTGCAAAGACACGTCAGCAATCTTTCAGCTGTCGGTAACGAGATTTGAGCAGCTGTCCTTCTACTGCAAAGACACGTCAGCAATTAAAAAGTCTCCTAGAGAACGGTTACAAACATGATGCAATCCATGACGTCATACGAAGTGGTGTATATAAGACAGCGTGGTTTGGTTTCGTCATTGAAATATGCCACAAGATTCTGTCTCTCGATAGTTAGAAGCTGAAATGTTTCACTGCTTAAATCCGCAAAAACCGCATATGTGTGACAAAGAGGATCGTATGCGAACCTTTCCCAACTCTTGGTATGATCAGGAAAGTCCAACGCCGCATGAACTGGTTAACGCAGGATTTTATTATATGGGTTCTGGTGACCGTGTCAGTTGTTTCTATTGTGGAGGACGATTATTTCACTGGAAACTGCGTGACAACCCGTGGTACGAGCATGCAAAGTGGTTTCCTTTGTGCGAATTTGTTTTAAAGAAATAAGGTGTGAAATATGTGAAAAAAAAAAGTATGTCAAAAATACCCAGGTTTACATCGACCAAATATAGAAAATCCAATTCGATCCGCTGCAACAAATCAGCTACGTACCATGTTGACCAATCAAACGAAAAGCACGGTTGCAGCCGAGGAAAGAAGTCAAAGATTAGAAGCAATGATGCTGCTTGACCCTCACGTGAAATATGCAAAAAGCATAGGTATTGAAGACACCAAGATCCGTTATGTTCTTTTGCAACAAATGGAAAAAAATAACTGCAACTTCTCCAATTGCCAAGAGCTACTCAACCTTATTTTGGACGTAGAGAAAGAAGACAAATGCATGAAATGTAAAAACAAGGAAAAAAAAACGCAGTTTGCATGCCTTGTGGACACATGATATTTTGCTGGACCTGTATACAAGACATTTATTCTTGTTGGTTGTGCACTCAAAGCTTGTCCGAAACAATCCGCGTCAAACAATGGTAATTGCACAAGAGTTTAAGACATGTTTTTGTTCTTCGAATGAGAAACATCAAAGTAGAAAACGCATTTCAAACAAGCTGTTTCTAATGAAACCAGAATCGTTAAAAGTGTTATGGTTCTATTTTTAAAAATGTTTTGACCGTGTAAAATAAAGTATCTTAAAAATTGACAATGAATATACGTTTTTACATTTTTCACACTGGTATTTGTGCTAAGTTCTTAAAACTACAGTGTAAAAGATTTAAATCGTATCTATTTGACAACCAGAGTCAGACATTCTGCATAGCTTTTAATCGGGAAGCTGCAAAATATCCAAAAGAAAAACCGTGAACGTGTTTCTAAAACGTCAACTGTGGATAGGTCTTGCAAGAAAATTAAAAATTTTTATATTGCTTATACTTTCAAAAACTTTTGAAAAGTCTGCAATCGTAAACTTACCGTTTCATATTTTGAAACTTTTAGATAAAAATTTGCATTATTTTAAATTCTTCAAACACAAAAAAACCGACAGATTCCTACAAAATTGTGGTTTATTCGAGATTTTTTTGCTGTTCTTTAACGTTTTTTAATTTGTATCTGCATACCAGCAATAGAACGTCAGCTGCAGATTTTTGTGGAAAAGCAACATGGATTTAATTTTTTAATTTTGATTCGAATCTTTAAAGTTTTACGTGAATGTTATAATTTTTCAAACCTCGAAACTTGGGAGTATGAATTGTTTAAAACATAAAAGGTGTTATTAAACAGGGGAAAAAACGTTTAAACATTATTTTGCACGGTTTCAGATTTCTTTGTTTGCACTTCGCTCCATTTTTCTTTTAAAAGCGATACAATAGATTATTAATTGTTTCAAAACAATGCGCTTTTTCTTAACACCGGTTAATCTGTTTTCAAACTATCTCTTTGCCAAACAAAGTAAAGACGTTTTTATTCCAAGATTATTTTTGAAAACTACCTCCAGAAAAGTAACGAACCAAGAATATTTAGGCTCGTCTCATAAAAACTATTGCGTCTGTCACAATTTTTAAACCGCCTGACTTGTTGATGCAAAAAACTTGCATTTTTTACGTTGCACAACGATTGATGCAAATTCTTCAAGTTTTTTCTAACCTCAAAACGGTTTGATTGTGGCTTTTTTCAAGTAAAAATTTTGTTAAAAGTCAAGAAGTCGCTCTTTAGTACAACGTAAAACTTTTATAATTTTTTCGACTTTGAAAACAAGAAAATAATGGTTTAAACTTTTAAGAAAAGAACAGTTTGTTAAGAAAATCTTTTAACCCCTTCAAAAACTATTTTACAAAGTTGAATTATGTCTAAGATTGCACTGGTTCAATACGTGATTTCACATCTAATTTTGCGTTTCGCTGCAAAAGAAAAATAGTCATCATTACGAACATTGCAAAGATTTCTTAAAGTTAAAACCTTCTTGATCGAAAAAAAACAAAAAATCAGTCAATTTGCAAAACAATATCGCTTTTCCAACAACTTTTTCACTTGTGACCTATTGAATTAATTTTATAATAGAACATTATACTTCAAAAATCAGCAAAACAATGCGTTTTTCAAACAATTTTCAACATCTAGTTTATATCAGGCAAACTTCTCGGCATCATATCTGATGAAAAATACACGGTGTCACCCACTTTGTTTTCAACATATGTGTCAGTGAACTTGAGTCTTGTTTTAAAAAAAAAACAAAAAAAACGATGCTTTGTTATTCTAAAACTACGATTCGGATTTTTAAAAGGTGCAGACGTGTTAACGTAGAGGTGTGATTTTAGCTGCACCGTATATTTTAATAAATTATTCTCTTGTCTTATCGTTTTTTTAGACCAAAAAATTTAACACGTAAAACTTTCTTACATCAAGATTTATAAGTAGAATTTTGTTTTTAGGTAAAATATCAGATAAAAGTTATAATTTACAAAAAACAAATTCTCTGAACTATGTTTTGTAGCGAATTTTACTGTTTTTATAAAATAGTTGGTTTTGGAAGCAAAAATCTTCATTGTTTATACCAAACCTTTGAAACGTTTGCTGCTGACAACGTTTAAAACAACCCCACCGTCTACCGATTCTTTGTATACGAGTATAATCATAAAACTATTTCTTAAGACATCAAAGGTCTACAAAAAGTAAAATTTTTCAATCAAGACAGACGATGTGGCGCACCCCAGTGTCAGACGAAAAACCGTTACTTGCGTCATACACTTTTCGAGTTTATTGAATTGTTGCGTATGTTTTTCGGTTCCAATTCATTGTTTTGGTTAAGAACGACAAAGAAAAACTTGTGGTCAATTTTACATTTTGTCAGTTTGTTTACAACAAAATCGAATTTTAATTAGGGCTGTGGAGTAGAAATCACCGGAGTTGCATGTTTTAGGAAGGAGTCGGAGTCGGAAGGGAGTCGTTTTTTCAGACATGCCGAAGTCGGAGTCGTTTTTTAGATGTACTGGAGTCGGAAAGCTTTAGATAAGTGGAATCGAAGCTGGAAATTTTTGAACAGAGGAGTCTGAGTTGGAGTCGAAAAAAACTCCTACAACAACTCTACAACCCTGGTTTTAATACGAAAAGAACGAATTCGCTGCAGGACTGCCAATATTTTTTGCGAATCGTAACAAAAGACTCTTTAAATTGTAAAATTCAACACGAAAATGTAACCATTTTGTTATAACGATATTAAGACAAATAAAATTAATGTTTTAGAGTATTTAGCTATAATTACCTTATTTTTTGTTAAAAAGTCATCCACTTTTTGCTTTTTCTTAAACATGACGTTGTTTATCATTTTTACATAGTTTTGAAAAGCTTATAAAACAAGTGGTTTTTTTTTTCAAATTTGTTAGCATATTATTTCAAAAGTATATGTTTTGGTTACTAAAAAATAATATTTCAAAACTTAGAGTGTACCCGTTTCTCGAAGAAATAATTGGTTGTTTCAGCAAACTAAAAGACATCATTTACATTTAGTCAAAGATAAAAACACTCGTTTGTTAAAAACATTTTACGAGTTTTTGACATCTTCAGGCGTGTTCAGACTTGTCAAGACGTTTTAAGTGAACAGCAAGTAAATGACGAAAAAAGAAACTTAATAGAGTTGCTATTGGACAATAGGTTGAATAAGAAAAAGAAAATTCCTTATAATTATTCGTTAGAGTAGAAATAGTCATTTTCCTAACATACAGCGCACCAATGTCTGTGAGTGGTAAAGCAAAGTTAAAGAAAAAGAAGTCGCTTTCTTCTCCGACGTACAACACAACAGACACCACTTCGATTCGAAATGTGTTTTGTGCAGTGTAGACCAAGCGAAAATACAAAAAGAAACCTCAAGAAGACAGCGAGTTGGGAATGATTTCTTTCTTTGTTGAAGTGGAAAAGCAACAGTATTTCGATCACCTTCAGTTACGCGAAGTTTTATTGAAACTGCTATCTTTTCAAACATGTCTGCTGCTCTTCGAAAAACAAAACAGCAAAGGAATTCGAAAAGTTTATATAATTTTTCTTGCTGAAACCGACCCTAACAAGTGTTCAGTTCGTGCTATGTTTGAAAGAGCGCAAAAAGAAGTATTGGCTGATAAAATGAAGATATATTATAGATATATCAATTTGTTTTCTCCTCTTTTGTATGTGGAAACCATGAAGGAATCTCTTGTCGCTTATAAATGCATTCGCCTTGAAAATGCGAGCGATGTCGAAAAGAAGAAACTTTGCGAAATCAGCCAATATCTTGCATCTTTTTTTACCAATAGCAAGAACGCTGTAATGCCTGATTTGAATGATCACTTTTTGTTTAGCGAAAAATAAATCAGTTGTATTTTTCTGACTTGTAAATAAAACATACAGTCTTAAACTTTTTGTGCTTTATATGTATACACCGAGTTGAAGTATTGAGAAAAAAGTTTTCAATCATGTCTCGATTTACTGTTTTAAAAAGGTTAACATTGTAAAAACTTAAACTTACACTAAGCATTCGTGAAACTATGTAAAAGTAGAAGTGATCGTGAATCTTGAAGATAAGCTTTACTTTAGATTTACGAAAGAATTGTGCTTTAGAGTGAAAGATACAGAGTTTTTAACTATTGCTTGCTCGCAAGTAATTTTATAATAATAAAAGCGACAACAAAGTCGTTTGAAATCAGACACTCGAGTACGCTGCATAACCTACTTTTTGGTGCATATTTTATAAGTTGATTATTTAAACCAGTGTTCTTTAAACTGGGGTTCGCGACCCCCCGGTGGGTCGCGAAAGGACTCAATGGGGGTCGCGGAATGTTTCAAAAACAGTATTAAAGTATTAACAAGAATACATTTTAAACAGATGAGAAAAACACATCCTGACTTGACAAAACTGAACGTTACACCTTGAGTGAGCTGAAAAAATTTTATTTAGAGAAACAAAGTAAGCCTACGCCTCTCCCAGCCAGAACAAAACCAAACGTAGACGAGTCATCGTGTATGACAGAACTATTGTTACGTCACAAAACTTCGCTTCTAGTTGTTTAAGATTCTGTGTTTAGAGAGCATGCTGAAGAATGATAGGCTACCGGTGCTGAGGGAAGTTAAATCTGGTTAAATCTAAGCAGTTAGTAGTGACTGAGTTTGATAAAAAGTGCAGTGGAGCAGTATTGTTCTATTAATGGCAATTGAAACGTAGGCGAGTTAGTATTTATAATTGGTTGCAGTTTTTGGATGGATAGCATGCGCAGTAAAAATGGGATCTTTTGTAGAAAGCCCCCGCAGGTACGCCGAGAGGGGGGCAAGGGGGGTCACTGCCCCGGGCCCCGGGCTCTTGTTGTTCCACAAAATTACATATTTGTTGAGGGTATGTATGTTTTATTAGTATAAGTGCATTTACGGAGGTAAATTAAAGTGAATTTCGTTAAAAACATTTTATATTACCTTTTATATGACTATATACAAATTTGAATTTATTCGACAAGGGGCCCCTAATGGTATTTTGCCCCTGCCACGTCATTGGCTCTCGGCGCCCCTGAGCCCCCGCCAAAAAACATCCCCGCCACTGCTCAAAAAATTAGTAATTATCCAGTTAGAATTTTTATAAGGGTTAGGTTAGGCCAAAGGTGCAATCTGCAGTGCTTAAAACGTGATGAGCACTATCTGTAGTAGCCTACTTAAAACGTGGCGAGCACTATCTGTAGTAGCCTACTTAAAACGTGGCGGGGGTGTTTTTCTCAAATCTCACGTTTTTACATTAGTGGCGGGTGGTTTCTACAAAAGATCATAAAAATGTTCATGTGTTGTATAATTTAGCAATTAACATTCTCATTTTCCTGAATCACGTTCTCTAGATTTTATAAAACCATTAAAGTAAAGAAGAAAAAGTTTTAAAGTTAGGCTGCATACTATTCTGTGAACAAGTAATTTTATAACAACATAGATTTTTTAAATTAATAATTATTAAACAACCTTCTCATGAATAAGTGGTTGAAATCAGAGCATCATATCTCACCAAACAATTCAAGTATTGAAAAGTCGACGCTAACTGAACAACCAAGTGGCAATATGGAAAAGACAAAGATCAAACATTCTTCCATAAAAAAGAGAAAATACAATGAAAGTTACTTACAATACGGATTTACGTATACCTGCATAAATAATGAGCATCGGCCAGTATGCTTGATTTGTAACGAGAGTTTGGCAAGTGAAAGTATGAAACCTATAAAATTGAAGAGGCATCTAACTACAAGGCATGCTTTCTATGCTGAAAAGCCGTTGATGTATTTTGAAAGGTTATTGCAATCCGTGAAAAAGCCAAGGCTATGCATGGAAAATCATGTATTTACTAATTCTAAACATTTACGCGCATTGTATGAAGCCTCCTACCTAATTGCAAAGAGCAAAAAGCCATTTACAATTGGCGAAGATCTTGTTTTACCAGCAGCTGTTAGAATAACTGAAATCATCCATGGCCATAAATATGCAGATGAATTAAAAAAAATTCCTTTATCAGACACAACAGTAAGCAGACGAATTGAAGACATTAGCAAAGACCAATTTGAACAGCTAATTGCAAGAATAAAAGGGATTTCGAAATATGCAATCCAGATTGATGAAACTAAAAATATTTCAAATAAGGCACAATTGTTGGGATATGTCAGATATTGCTTCAATAATAATGTTCATGAAGACCTCTTCTTCTGTAGGGCATTAGAGGGATACACAACAGGTGAAGCAATTTTTCTTAAAGTTAGCGAAGTTCTCGAAGAAGTTGGATTAAAGTGGGACTGTGTGGGGGTTTGTACTGATGGAGCAGCAGCAATGCTAGGAAAAAATGTTGGCTTTCATGCTAAGGTGAAATCACTAAATACTGGACCTATTACTTTCACTCACTGCATAATTCATCGAGAGGCACTAGCATCAAAGAAAATTTCTGCTGAATTATGCGTAGTATTGCAAGATGCTGTAAAAATTATTAATTACATTAAAAGCCGTGCTCTCAATAGCCGTCATTTTTCCAATTTATGTAAAGAAATGGATTCAGAGTTTAGCTCTCTTTTGCTCCATACAGAAGTGAGATGGCTGTCAAGAGGCAAAGCTTTGAAAAGGCTGATTGTGTTAAAGGATGAAGTAATGCAATTTCTGTCAGAAAGTAATTCGGATTTGTTAAAATATTTTCAAGATAAAAACTGGCTGTGTAAACTTTGTTATTTGTCAGATATATTTGAAAAACTAAACGATCTGAATTTATCTTTGCAAGGACAAAACTCGAATGTTTTCATATTGATTTCTAAAATTGAAGCATTCATGAAAAAAATTACTATATGGTTACACAAGGTAGCAAGTTCCTCATATGAGATGTTTACGTGCATGGAAGATTTCATCCAAGAAAATGAGCTAGGTTTTGATACAATGAAACCACTGGTAATCAACCACTTGACAAGCTTCAAAACTCATTTTGAAAAGTATTTTATTCCAGAGTTGGATACTAGCGAATTCCACTGGATTCAAAACCCATTTGACGTTGGAATCGAAAAAGTAAGTCATCTCTCATTGAAAGCTCAAGAAGAATTTTCAGAACTCTCCAGTGATTTTAATTTGAAAGTAAACTTTTCAAAAAAAGCTTAAGCTCCTTTTAGGTTAGTGTAAAAACAGAATACCCATTATCGTCAGAACTGGCCATGTTTGCTCTTCTTCCTTTTGCCTCCACTTATCTGTGTGAAAAATCTTTTTCGACACTAACTTATGTAAAAACAAAATATCGATCAAATTTGAAAGATTTAGAACCAGTACTGAGACCCGCCATCACCGAAATAGAGCCAAGATTCAATCTTATGTGCGAGAATATGCAAGCACATCAGTCTCATTAAAGGTATTGGCAATTTTATTATTATTTTTTCAATATTTTCTGTATTATTAAATTTTACTTCATTGTTATTTTAGTCCCTGGGGGTCGCGAAAAAATTTGGCCGTGCAAAGTGGGTCGTGATGAAAAAAGTTTGAATAACACTGATTTAAACAAAGCAATCGTATTTATGAAATAAGGTTTACAAGCTTTTCCCAAAACCAACAAGAAAACTAACGTTTTAATCTATAGAGTGAAGAAAAAATCGCGCCCGTTCTTAAAAACCATAGCTTTTCTTACGATTTCCTTTGTTAATGCTTAGTTTACTAACGAACAAAAACCTAATTTATCATAAGAAAAGGCACATTTTTGGTTATTACATTTTGTAGTTACATTAAATTTTTAACTTTAAATCAGAACAAAAAACTTTTCATAGAGCTTTTGAACGTTTTTTTTGCGGCGTTTGCAAAAGCTCTATGAAAAGTTTTTTGTTCTGATTTAAAGTTAAAAATTTAATGTAACTACAAAATGTAATAACCAAAAATGTGCCTTTTCTTATGATAAATTAGGTTTTTGTTCGTTAGTAAACTAAACATTAACAAAGGAAATCGTAAGAAAAGCTATGGTTTTTAAGAACGGGCGCGATCTTTTCTTCACTCTATAGATTAAAACGTTAGTTTTCTTGTTGGTTTTGGGAAAAGCTTGTAAACCTTATTTCATAAATACGATTGCTTTGTTTAAATAATCAACTTATAAAATATGCACCAAAAAGTAGGTTATGCAGCGTACTCGAGTGTCTGATTTCAAACGACTTTGTTGTCGCTTTTATTATTATAAAATTACTTGCGAGCAAGCAATAGTTAAAAACTCTGTATCTTTCACTCTAAAGCACAATTCTTTCGTAAATCTAAAGTAAAGCTTATCTTCAAGATTCACGATCACTTCTACTTTTACATAGTTTCACGAATGCTTAGTGTAAGTTTAAGTTTTTACAATGTTAACCTTTTTAAAACAGTAAATCGAGACATGATTGAAAACTTTTTTCTCAATACTTCAACTCGGTGTATACATATAAAGCACAAAAAGTTTAAGACTGTATGTTTTATTTACAAGTCAGAAAAATACAACTGATTTATTTTTCGCTAAACAAAAAGTGATCATTCAAATCAGGCATTACAGCGTTCTTGCTATTGGTAAAAAAAGATGCAAGATATTGGCTGATTTCGCAAAGTTTCTTCTTTTCGACATCGCTCGCATTTTCAAGGCGAATGCATTTATAAGCGACAAGAGATTCCTTCATGGTTTTCACATACAAAAGAGGAGAAAACAAATTGATATATCTATAATATATCTTCATTTTATCAGCCAATACTTCTTTTTGCGCTCTTTCAAACATAGCACGAACTGAACACTTGTTAGGGTCGGTTTCAGCAAGAAAAATTATATAAACTTTTCGAATTCCTTTGCTGTTTTGTTTTTCGAAGAGCAGCAGACATGTTTGAAAAGATAGCAGTTTCAATAAAACTTCGCGTAACTGAAGGTGATCGAAATACTGTTGCTTTTCCACTTCAACAAAGAAAGAAATCATTCCCAACTCGCTGTCTTCTTGAGGTTTCTTTTTGTATTTTCGCTTGGTCTACACTGCACAAAACACATTTCGAATCGAAGTGGTGTCTGTTGTGTTGTACGTCGGAGAAGAAAGCGACTTCTTTTTCTTTAACTTTGCTTTACCACTCACAGACATTGGTGCGCTGTATGTTAGGAAAATGACTATTTCTACTCTAACGAATAATTATAAGGAATTTTCTTTTTCTTATTCAACCTATTGTCCAATAGCAACTCTATTAAGTTTCTTTTTTCGTCATTTACTTGCTGTTCACTTAAAACGTCTTGACAAGTCTGAACACGCCTGAAGATGTCAAAAACTCGTAAAATGTTTTTAACAAACGAGTGTTTTTATCTTTGACTAAATGTAAATGATGTCTTTTAGTTTGCTGAAACAACCAATTATTTCTTCGAGAAACGGGTACACTCTAAGTTTTGAAATATTATTTTTTAGTAACCAAAACATATACTTTTGAAATAATATGCTAACAAATTTGAAAAAAAAACCACTTGTTTTATAAGCTTTTCAAAACTATGTAAAAATGATAAACAACGTCATGTTTAAGAAAAAGCAAAAAGTGGATGACTTTTTAACAAAAAATAAGGTAATTATAGCTAAATACTCTAAAACATTAATTTTATTTGTCTTAATATCGTTATAACAAAATGGTTACATTTTCGTGTTGAATTTTACAATTTAAAGAGTCTTTTGTTACGATTCGCAAAAAATATTGGCAGTCCTGCAGCGAATTCGTTCTTTTCGTATTAAAACCAGGGTTGTAGAGTTGTTGTAGGAGTTTTTTTCGACTCCAACTCAGACTCCTCTGTTCAAAAATTTCCAGCTTCGATTCCACTTATCTAAAGCTTTCCGACTCCAGTACATCTAAAAAACGACTCCGACTTCGGCATGTCTGAAAAAACGACTCCCTTCCGACTCCGACTCCTTCCTAAAACATGCAACTCCGGTGATTTCTACTCCACAGCCCTAATTAAAATTCGATTTTGTTGTAAACAAACTGACAAAATGTAAAATTGACCACAAGTTTTTCTTTGTCGTTCTTAACCAAAACAATGAATTGGAACCGAAAAACATACGCAACAATTCAATAAACTCGAAAAGTGTATGACGCAAGTAACGGTTTTTCGTCTGACACTGGGGTGCGCCACATCGTCTGTCTTGATTGAAAAATTTTACTTTTTGTAGACCTTTGATGTCTTAAGAAATAGTTTTATGATTATACTCGTATACAAAGAATCGGTAGACGGTGGGGTTGTTTTAAACGTTGTCAGCAGCAAACGTTTCAAAGGTTTGGTATAAACAATGAAGATTTTTGCTTCCAAAACCAACTATTTTATAAAAACAGTAAAATTCGCTACAAAACATAGTTCAGAGAATTTGTTTTTTGTAAATTATAACTTTTATCTGATATTTTACCTAAAAACAAAATTCTACTTATAAATCTTGATGTAAGAAAGTTTTACGTGTTAAATTTTTTGGTCTAAAAAAACGATAAGACAAGAGAATAATTTATTAAAATATACGGTGCAGCTAAAATCACACCTCTACGTTAACACGTCTGCACCTTTTAAAAATCCGAATCGTAGTTTTAGAATAACAAAGCATCGTTTTTTTTGTTTTTTTTTTAAAACAAGACTCAAGTTCACTGACACATATGTTGAAAACAAAGTGGGTGACACCGTGTATTTTTCATCAGATATGATGCCGAGAAGTTTGCCTGATATAAACTAGATGTTGAAAATTGTTTGAAAAACGCATTGTTTTGCTGATTTTTGAAGTATAATGTTCTATTATAATTTATGAGACAGGGAGACTTGGTGGTGGAATGAGGAAGTTCAAAAAAGCATAAAAGAAAAGAAAGAGGCAAAGAAAGCATGGGACAAAATAAGAAATGAAAATACTAAAAAGATATACAAAGAAAAGAAGAGTAAGGCAAAGAAGGCAGTTGCAATGGCAAAGGGACGGGCATATGACAATTTGTATGCTAGATTGAAAACAAAAGAAGGTGAAAAAGAGTTGTACAAATTGGCTAGGCAGAGAAACAGAGCAGGGAAAGATGTACAGCATGTGAGGGTTATAAAAGATGAAAATGGTAATGTTATGGTAAATTCGGAAGCAGTGTTAAAGAGATGGAAGGAGTACTTTGAGAAACTGATGAATGAGGAAAATAACAGAGACCCTAGGACAGAGGAAGCAGAAGTGGTTAATGAAGAGGTAAATTGTGTCAGTAGAGAAGAAGTAAAAAATGCACTAAGAAGGATGAAAAAAGGTAAAGCAGTTGGGCCAGATGAGTTGCCAGTAGAAGTTTGGAAGTGCATGGGAGAGATGGGGATAAAGTTTTTGACCAGACTGTTCAACAGACTATTAATGGGTGAACGGATGCCAGAAGAATGGAGAAGGAGTGTGCTTATCCCAATCTATAAAAACAAAGGGGACGCACAGTGCTGTGGAAACTACAGAGGAATAAAGCTAATGAGCCACACAATGAAGGTATGGGAAAGGATTATTGAAGCAAGGTTAAGAGATAGAGTGGAGATCAGCAAACAGCAATATGGATTTATTCCAGGAAAGGGAACCACCGATGCCATTTTGCTCTAAGAATGTTGATGGAAAAGTACAGGGAAGGTCAAAGAGAGCTACATTGTGTATTCGTGGACCTAGAGAAAGCTTACGACAAAGTTCCACGGGAAGAGCTGTGATACTGTATGAGAAAATCTGGAATAGTGGAAAAGTATGTACAACTAGTACATGATATGTATGAGGGAAGCGAAACAGTGGTGAGGTGTGCAGTAGGAACTACAGAAAGTTTCAAGGTTAAGGTTGGACTGCACCCGGGATCAGCATTAAGTCTATTCCTGTTTGCAGTGATAATGGACAGGCTAACGGATGAAGTAAGGAGAGAACCACCATGGACGATGCTGTTTGCTGATGATATTGTGATTTGTGAAGAGACCAGGGAAGAAGTGGAGCAGAGATTAGAATCCTGGAAGTATGCATTGGAAAGAAGGGGATGAAAGTCAGTAGGTCAAAGACCGAATATCTTTGCATAAATGGAGGAAATGATGACGAAACAGTAAAGATGGAGGATGCAAAAGTGCCAAGAGTAAAAGAATTTAAGTATTTGGGATCAACGGTGCAAGAAAGTGGTGGTTGTGAGAGGGAGGTAAAGAAGAGAGTACAGGCAGGATGGAACGGATGGAGAAGAGTATCAGGAGTAATCTGCGACAGGAGGTTACCAGCTAGAGTAAAAGGAAAAGCGTACAGTTCAATGGTAAGACCAGCAATGGTGTATGGACTTGAGACAGTGGCAGTCACAAAAAAACAAGTAGAAGAGATGGAAGTTGCAGAGATGAAAATGCTGAGGTTTGCTATGGGAGTGACGAGAAAAGACAAGATTAGAAACGAGAACATCAGGAGTACTGTTAAGGTTGAACAGTTAGGAATGAAGATGAGGGAGGGCAGGCTGAGGTGGTATGGACATGTCATGAGGAGAGACCAAGAGTATGTAGGAAGAAAAATGATGGAAATGGAGTTACCGGGAAAGAGGAGAAGAGGGAGACCAAAGAGAAGATTTTTAGATGCAGTAAAGGAAGATATGCAGGAAGTTGGTGTGAAGGAAACGGATGTTGAAGACAGAAAGATGTGGAGAATGATGATACGCTGTGGCCACCCCTGACTGAAGGGAAAGGCTGAAAGGAGAAGAAGAATGTTCTATTATAAAATTAATTCAATAGGTCACAAGTGAAAAAGTTGTTGGAAAAGCGATATTGTTTTGCAAATTGACTGATTTTTTGTTTTTTTTCGATCAAGAAGGTTTTAACTTTAAGAAATCTTTGCAATGTTCGTAATGATGACTATTTTTCTTTTGCAGCGAAACGCAAAATTAGATGTGAAATCACGTATTGAACCAGTGCAATCTTAGACATAATTCAACTTTGTAAAATAGTTTTTGAAGGGGTTAAAAGATTTTCTTAACAAACTGTTCTTTTCTTAAAAGTTTAAACCATTATTTTCTTGTTTTCAAAGTCGAAAAAATTATAAAAGTTTTACGTTGTACTAAAGAGCGACTTCTTGACTTTTAACAAAATTTTTACTTGAAAAAAGCCACAATCAAACCGTTTTGAGGTTAGAAAAAACTTGAAGAATTTGCATCAATCGTTGTGCAACGTAAAAAATGCAAGTTTTTTGCATCAACAAGTCAGGCGGTTTAAAAATTGTGACAGACGCAATAGTTTTTATGAGACGAGCCTAAATATTCTTGGTTCGTTACTTTTCTGGAGGTAGTTTTCAAAAATAATCTTGGAATAAAAACGTCTTTACTTTGTTTGGCAAAGAGATAGTTTGAAAACAGATTAACCGGTGTTAAGAAAAAGCGCATTGTTTTGAAACAATTAATAATCTATTGTATCGCTTTTAAAAGAAAAATGGAGCGAAGTGCAAACAAAGAAATCTGAAACCGTGCAAAATAATGTTTAAACGTTTTTTCCCCTGTTTAATAACACCTTTTATGTTTTAAACAATTCATACTCCCAAGTTTCGAGGTTTGAAAAATTATAACATTCACGTAAAACTTTAAAGATTCGAATCAAAATTAAAAAATTAAATCCATGTTGCTTTTCCACAAAAATCTGCAGCTGACGTTCTATTGCTGGTATGCAGATACAAATTAAAAAACGTTAAAGAACAGCAAAAAAATCTCGAATAAACCACAATTTTGTAGGAATCTGTCGGTTTTTTTGTGTTTGAAGAATTTAAAATAATGCAAATTTTTATCTAAAAGTTTCAAAATATGAAACGGTAAGTTTACGATTGCAGACTTTTCAAAAGTTTTTGAAAGTATAAGCAATATAAAAATTTTTAATTTTCTTGCAAGACCTATCCACAGTTGACGTTTTAGAAACACGTTCACGGTTTTTCTTTTGGATATTTTGCAGCTTCCCGATTAAAAGCTATGCAGAATGTCTGACTCTGGTTGTCAAATAGATACGATTTAAATCTTTTACACTGTAGTTTTAAGAACTTAGCACAAATACCAGTGTGAAAAATGTAAAAACGTATATTCATTGTCAATTTTTAAGATACTTTATTTTACACGGTCAAAACATTTTTAAAAATAGAACCATAACACTTTTAACGATTCTGGTTTCATTAGAAACAGCTTGTTTGAAATGCGTTTTCTACTTTGATGTTTCTCATTCGAAGAACAAAAACATGTCTTAAACTCTTGTGCAATTACCATTGTTTGACGCGGATTGTTTCGGACAAGCTTTGAGTGCACAACCAACAAGAATAAATGTCTTGTATACAGGTCCAGCAAAATATCATGTGTCCACAAGGCATGCAAACTGCGTTTTTTTTTCCTTGTTTTTACATTTCATGCATTTGTCTTCTTTCTCTACGTCCAAAATAAGGTTGAGTAGCTCTTGGCAATTGGAGAAGTTGCAGTTATTTTTTTCCATTTGTTGCAAAAGAACATAACGGATCTTGGTGTCTTCAATACCTATGCTTTTTGCATATTTCACGTGAGGGTCAAGCAGCATCATTGCTTCTAATCTTTGACTTCTTTCCTCGGCTGCAACCGTGCTTTTCGTTTGATTGGTCAACATGGTACGTAGCTGATTTGTTGCAGCGGATCGAATTGGATTTTCTATATTTGGTCGATGTAAACCTGGGTATTTTTGACATACTTTTTTTTTTCACATATTTCACACCTTATTTCTTTAAAACAAATTCGCACAAAGGAAACCACTTTGCATGCTCGTACCACGGGTTGTCACGCAGTTTCCAGTGAAATAATCGTCCTCCACAATAGAAACAACTGACACGGTCACCAGAACCCATATAATAAAATCCTGCGTTAACCAGTTCATGCGGCGTTGGACTTTCCTGATCATACCAAGAGTTGGGAAAGGTTCGCATACGATCCTCTTTGTCACACATATGCGGTTTTTGCGGATTTAAGCAGTGAAACATTTCAGCTTCTAACTATCGAGAGACAGAATCTTGTGGCATATTTCAATGACGAAACCAAACCACGCTGTCTTATATACACCACTTCGTATGACGTCATGGATTGCATCATGTTTGTAACCGTTCTCTAGGAGACTTTTTAATTGCTGACGTGTCTTTGCAGTAGAAGGACAGCTGCTCAAATCTCGTTACCGACAGCTGAAAGATTGCTGACGTGTCTTTGCAGTAAAAGAACAGTTGAAAGTTTAGAACAACAACTTTGACAAGATTACTGACATTTTTCAGCACAAGAACCAAACTCGCAACTTCGTTGCTCAGCATAAGTTATCAAACTCGCAACTTGGTTGCTCAGCATAAGTTATGTTTCATAGCGACTTCGTCGCTCTGGGTGAGAATCAAACTCGCAACTTCGTTGCTTGGCATAAGTTATATTTCAACGCGACTTCGCCGCTTTGGGTAAGAATCAAACTCGCAACTTCGTTGCTCGACATAAGTTAGGTTTCAACGCGACTTCGTTGCGCGGCATAAGTTAGGTTTCAACGCGACTTCATCGCTCTGTCTGGGAATTATACTCGCAACTTCGTTGCTCGACATAAGTTTGGTTTCAACGCGACTTCGTCGTTTTGGGTGAGAATCAAACTCGTTGCGCGGCATAAGTTATGTTTCATAGCGACTTCGTCGCTCTGCCTGGGAATCATACTCGCAATTTCGTTGCGCAGCATAAGCTAGGTTTCAACGCGACTTCGTCGCTTTGGGTCAGAATCAAACTCGTTGCGCGACATAAGTTATGTTTCATAGCGACTTCGTCGCTCTGCCTGGGAATCGAACTCGTGGTTTTAGCTAGAGCTAGGGTTAGGATCCCCCACCAGATCCGACGCAAATCCAACACAGATCCGACGAAACTCCGACGCAGATCCGACGCAAATCCGACGCAAATCCGACGCAAATCCGACGCAGATCCGACGCAGATCCGGCGCAATTGCCAAGAAGACTTTCCTCCTCTCACATTCATAAAACACATAAAAATTATATCTAAAACACAAGATTTTATTTTAAATATAAACTTTAAGCAGCACTGATTAAAATAAAACAAACCTGGTTAAGATATTTTAAGAATTGACTTCATAAAAATATTTTGAAATTGTATCAGGACTTTATGAACACCCTGTATAATCTCCGCCAAAATTTAATCCAACAAAGTTTGAAAATGTCGCTTTAGACCAAAGGTCACCACACTTTTTGAAAAGAGCCCCCAAGCTTGTAGTAGTAATTTAGCGAGTGGGACAAAATTTAAAAAACAGGTGCTTTTTGTATTGAAAAAGCAGTCTCAACAAATCTAGAATTGGCAAATTGGAGAAAAAAGTTTTTTAGAAAATTGTTGAAAACCAAAAAAAAGATCTTTAAAGATTTTGAAGGTGTAAATTTTTTTTAGTGCAAAACTAAGGCCGATAAAATAAAATTCACTCGCACAGGGACGTTCTATCTTTTTGAGTCAATGAAAAATATTAGGGGATCAAGTAAATGAAACACCACGGTCAAAATGTGAAGACCTTTATTTATTTTTTGGTCTTTACTAAGTTTTTAAATAAAATTTTTTTGTTTGGGCCTGCGCCTAAAATTTGCGTTTGTTGAAAGTTCTTTTCGACCGAAAAAGTGCTTTTTAAAAATTTGGTTCTGCCCGCGCAAAAGTTTTCTGGCGCTTCTGATTGCAGAACCTCTTAATTCGTTTTTTACTTGTCAGCTGCCATTAAATATTGGCTTAAAACTTTCTATCGCTAATATTACTCTAAACTACTTTTGTTTTACCAATAAAAATGTGATATGATATAGCAAGATTAGCTTTTTATGCTTAGGGCTAATATTTTTCTAAATTTCGACAGATGGGTCCGATAAGCGCGCGCAATTAATTTAATTTTAATTAGCTCTTTTTTGAAAATAATGCTATCAAATGACGACAAAATTAAGATAAATTATTTGGCCGTTGGAATTAATAACTAAAATGAAATAAACGTGACTTGCAGGCCAGGGCTTGCCCAGGTCAGTGATATGACGTATATCATGGCCGGAAAAACTTTTTAGCTTGAGGACCGAATTCAGAAAATAATTTTACTTGAGAACCACACTACTATTTACAACGTGAATTTAAGCCTCCAACTTACTCGAAGAACAAAAAAGGTCTTTACTTTGATTTGTACACCATTCTTGAAAATGAAGACCAAAAAGAATCTTCACTTTGATTTCTTAAATTGTTCACATTGAATGCTTGGCAGGATGGGTGAAATGGCTTGGCGGAGCGTAGTTTGCCCAACACTAGCCTATAGTCTAGCCGAGAACTTAAAATAATGTAGCTTGTATGAAAAAAAATCTTACATACAACAAATATAATTTCAAAACCTTGTCATTCATTTTGGCAAAACCACAATATTTTTTATTTAAAATTTCTCTTTTATAAATAAAATCCAAAACTTACCATTCGTCGTCGTCGTTTGGAAAAGCATTCGCTCCGGGTTAGACAGATACAGAACTGGGACCGAGAGGTTATTCTTTTACAAATCTAGGCTGCTGTACTGCCCGCATAAGATGCTGGCAGTGATGATGTTGAGCAGGGATTGTGTTTCGTCATCCAAAACCTTCAAACCTTGTGCTCCATGCGGTGCCCGATGTATGGAGCACACTATTAGAACGTGATCTGCAATTTGCTCAGGGGTACTGCACTCGCAATTCGGTAAAGGAGGGAAACTAACTCCATTTGTGCAAGGAAGAATGAAATTACTCAGCACCAGCCGCAGGCGACAGGCGATTAAGCTTAACCCAAGCTGTTCAGGGCAAGCTCATTCCAACATACCTGGTACTGGTCATGGGTATGAAAACACGGATCCTGTGGATGTGTTCTCACAGTACTTCGTGTTCCATCTTTAATTTATCTACCAAGAAGCCCGAATGCCTAGTCTGACAAGGTTTTTCAATAGTTCCGCAAAGCTGGCACAAACAGACGTCTATAGTAGATCTTAGTTTCTCTTGGTGGTTATCTGAGGATCTACTTAAAAGACCATAAAGGATATGGTCAGGGCCCAGGGATACACAGTAAGCCAAAGATAATATCGCTCCTAGTTGGCGAAGCTCATCTGGCTGGATGCCCGAAAATATGGGTAAGTAGTTCGTCGGAATGGGACGCAGGCATCCAGTGACTATGCGCAAGGCGTCATTCAGACATCGTCTATGAGGCACGTGTGAGCGCTGCAACACCAGACTGGTGCGCAGTACTCATCTGTTGAGTAGACCAGAGATAGGGTAGCTGTGCGCAGTGTTTTGGGACCAGCACCCCATCCTGAGCCTACAAGTCGCCCAGCACTGTGACGCGTAAAAATAGTTTTTGCACAATGTCAATAGATGGTTACGGAACCTGAGCAATTCACCCAGTTTCACCGCAAGTTAAGTAGGTCTTGGACAAAGTGGTAAAAGTCTAATACTGTTTTGGCTTTTAGTTCAGGTATGGCTTTTCAGTTATTTAAATGATTATTTAAATGAGCTTCAACCTTCAAGCCTGGAATACGCCGAAAGTGTAGCAATGTCTCGATTTAAAGTCCTTTCCAGGTCTTTTCAGTTTCCAAAAAAGAGCAACCATGCTAGATGGTCTGCATAAGCAAACTCGTAGAGGGCAGGTTGCACGTATAGAGGTTGGAAACGAGGGAACTAAGGGCGATCCCTGAAAAACGCCGTTTTTAAGACAGTGTGGCCTGCTTTGCTTGCTGTCAACGGTAGTAAGGGTCAAAATTCGGTTTAGGACAAGCTTCATGATCATTCTGACCATGTGCTTATTCGGCAGAAGCCTCAGCACTTGCAGGTAAGGCTACAGTGCCAGATAGTGTCATATTGTTGTCAGATTGACGAATACGACACCGGCCTTCTTCTTAGCCTCAAAAGAATCATCGATGTTTTGTGTGAACAAAACGACTTGACCCACGGTTGACTTCCCGCGTCAAAACCCAACCTGCCCTTTAGGGACCAGTGGATTAATAAATGGTTTAACACTGGCGTAAATAAGCCTCTCGAGGAATCTTGTAGGGAACACAGAGAAAAGAAATCGGCCATAAATTTGAGGGTACCCTACGGGCTTCATCGGTTTTGGGATTGCGACTACCAGCGCTCTTTTTCAGATTTTGAAAATTTTGAGTTGGAGCAAACATTGGGAAGTTACGTAACCAGGACTTCAAAACATTTCCAGCATGGATTATAAGCTCTAAGCCGATGGAATCAGGGCCCAGAACTTGACCTTTTTTAAGTGTTGGAGGGCAGCAATAAATTTTCCTTTGAGAAAGTCTCAGAGATATTTACTGGATAGTGTTGTAGCAGACACTTCTAAAGATTTTTGAAAAACAAGCCGAGGAAACTTGTGGTTAACAGCCTCGTGTCTTTCGTTTCTGACTAGCAAAGATTGGATTGGACAGGTCCAAAAGTGTCCAATGTGCCCATCTTGAACACTCTGAGATGGGCACATTGGATACTCTTGAACCACAGAGAACAGTTGGCACGTTGCACCCGTCTGTTTCCCCAGGCAACCCAGGGGGAGCAGACAGAGCAGGGATCTATTAGATCTGGGTTGGGGTGAATGTCACCGCTGATGAGTAGAAACATAAGGATGAAAAGCAGCGATGGGTGGGATAAATAAAGAGGAGGTTTAGGGTTGGAAAAGGGACTAAGAAAAGTTTTTAGGAAGGTAAATAAAGAGGGGGTGGTCATTTGAGATCAAGAACGCCGTTCACCTGTGACCATGCAGTGGACAACAGGGATAAAAAATGAGGAGAAAAATTGTCCATTGGGGAGTCGCTAGAGAATGAAACTTACGGGGAATTGACAAGCCATTTCGAACCTCCCCAGTGCAGGGAAGGGGACTGCACCACTACGATGAGGTAGCTTATTGCTGGTGCAATATGCTTCTCTTTGATCACTCAATCGAATAACGTCGGAAGTTTCACAGAATTATTACCCCAATACAACGTGGCAGCACTAGATGTCAAACAGCCCCGCGATAAAGCACTAAAAGACAACGCTGATTATTCAGGGCGAAAATCAAAAGCGCGTCGTTCGAAACCCATTCGCCATTTCTAACGTAGCAAACATTACGCGTACGACGTAACACAATAATTAATAAAAAATTCCGAAATTCAAGCACAAAGCACTGACACTTATACTAATAAAAATCCGCTTTAGAATCTCCGAACAAAAATGACAAGTAGATTTAAAAGCAGCGAAAAATTTAAATCAGACTACTTAAACCGGTGGACGCCAACCTTTTAAACTTCGTGGATCAGTCTTATAATCTTTTATTTGGTGGATCACTAACACGAGTTTAAAAAAAAGCTATTATAAAGACTAAAAATTAAAAACTAAGGCTTTTAAAACTACCTCGAATATATAGGCTTATGACAGGGGTGGGCAAACTTTTTAGCTCCAGGGCCGAATTCAGAAGTGGATTTTGATCGAGGACAGCACTAGTATTTAGAACGTAAAAACTTAAAAGCCCAAAAAAGATCTTCATTAATTTGATATGTTCCACTGTTCTTGGTGGTGAAGACAAAAAAAAAAGAAGTCTTTACTTTGATTGTTACACCGTTCATATTGAATGCTTGGTAGCCGTAGTTTTCTCACCACTGGCTTATGGATATAACTGAGAGGTTGTTGTATTCAAATTGATTCGAGTTTTTCAACTGGTGCACTTGTTACAACTCTAATTTTTTCTACCGACCACCAAACTTTTTGCACAGTCCACCAGTTGACGACCAATGATTTAAATTATAAAGCTACGTGCCACATCAAGAATATTAAACTATTTACATATTAAACTTTTTTAATCTGCAATATTAGAATCAAAATAAACGAAAATTAAGACAATAGTTTCTGAGAAAAGTTCTTTGTTTAATAAAATTTACTTTGCAATAGAATTTGTCAGATTGTTTTTAATTTTTATATAAATGAAATGACATGAAAAATACTTGACTTTACAGCTTAAGAAGCCAAGCAATCTAAAAAGTAAATTAAAGCCAGAAAAATATAATTACCGGTAATCAATGAGTAAAATCACAGACATTCAATGACATGAGTCATTTCCGTGTTGGACGCACGATTTTATGTAATGTCGCTTAAATTAGTCAATAAATGAAAGAGAATTGTCTTTTGAAAACTAAGCATAGTTGTTGAAAATTGAGTTAGTAATAAATGAAAACAGTTATATTATTGAAGTACAGCCTACTCGTATCATGTGTAAAATACTTCAGCTCAAGCCAAGTTGCGGCCTACACGATAACCAGCCAGATGTGTCACATTTTTTGCATTTTTGCTAACAGGGCTGCGCAGATTTACAAGTTTTTGCTCAATGCCGTAAACAAGAATCAACATAGAAAATCGAAGAAACATACATTACTATACATGATCCGAATTTGATCAAGAATAAATTGCAAGATCAAGAAAATAAGCAATTAAAGATTTTTTACACAAAAAACAAGGTAATTAAAATTAACTATCGATTATCAATTGTCAAGAGAAGACATGCAGTTTCAATGCAATTTTAGCATCATGTGAAAAGTTTGTAATAGTTTAATAGATTTTTGGAATAGAGTAATTTGATGGATTGGCGGATTAAATTTGTCGAATAAAAGAAAGATAAAACAAATTTTGAAAGTCACAAAGAAAAGCTATATATAGTTTCAGTATTAGAAATAATAATCCTGTTATCATAACGCCAAGATTTCAGTTTGTTAAATGAACAAAAAGAAAAAGGTCATCTCAACTATCGAAATCAATCAAAAATCAACCAAAAAGCTACACTAAAGTTGACTTAGTTTTTTTAATCAAATCAGCTTTCGGGAGCTACTGCTCGCTTCTTCAGATGTAACAGTATTACTATTAATAATATTTTTCTGTTTGAATATAGGCCTAACTTTATTCAAATTAATACACTAGATCAGTGATTCATAATCGTTTTTTGCTACGCCTCCTGGAGGTGATTTAAGGAGCACTATGATCCAAAACCTGAGGCGGCAAAACCATTTGCACCACTTCAGTTGAATGTTATTTTGTTCGAAGCGAAGACCAAAAAAAAATTGAATTTATTCTGCCGACTGTAAGCCAGTCTTTGGACCATTTTTTGTTACAATGCTAATAGAATACATGTACGAAAGAATCGAATCATTCTTAACCGTATATTTTTTAAATTGTTTTCAAGGGCTATTTAAAATGAAAATCTCATTTTGAAATTTATTTCAAAAATAAAGAGTTTACATCAATATTTTAAGATTAAGCCGAGTTTCATTTGCACGTCTAACGTCTTGACAATAAATTGTCTTATGATGGTTTAGTTCTAAGTTAACTTTAATATCGCTAAAATATTTATCGCATTTGCCATTATACATCCAAATTAAAATCCCAAACAAGCATTTTATTCCTTTTTCATGCAACGTTTCTTAAATTGTCATATCATATATCATTCTTCCTGGCTCGCAGGGCAATGGCAGAGGCGTTATACTTAGGACAATCATCAAGCAATTATTCCGAACGGTTTTAGGAAATGCCAAGATATTGCCCTCCGGTCAAAATTTTTTATTTATTTTTTTAGGCTTTGTATAAATTGATACAAAAGAAATAGAAGCAGCTTGCTAAGATCGCAAACAGAAAAAAGTGCCGTAAAGTGTTTTTTGAAGGACACAGCAGTATGACGAGAATAAGAGTTGAACCAAGACCTTGTCGATCACGGTTGTCATCAATATGGCGCTCTTACCTACTCGACCCGACTGCCGATAAAAACTTGGTTCTAGATTTTCGGTTCGCCTGGCATAAATTAACTGCAGCAGTTAAAATTTAAAAATCTATGTCTGCTCTTTTTAGTTATCGCTGCATCTAAATTAAAACTACACAACCTATCTTGTTGTTATAGGTTTATTTATTTTCTAATGCTCTTTTCATTCTTTCGTAAAGCTTTATTAAAAATGTTCGTGAAATCAAAATATTTTATTTTTTTATCATTTGATCAACTTCGTGCAAATGTGTGAGTCGTAGAACGTTTGAGCACAAACTTTTAAAGCATTATTAGGTTTTTTTGTTACCAAAAAGAACAATATAATTTAAATTTTAAAAATCGGATTAGCGTGCCACAGATAGCTCAAATTTTACAATAAAAACCTCGGAGTAAACATGAGTAAGCTTCAAACTAAGAGACGAAAGTTTTGTATTAATTTATGGGGCGTGATCTAGTAGCTAGTGTTTCAAACGTCAAAAATAATGTTATTGACAAAGTCTCGGAACCACTTCAAACATAATGTTTCCAACGGCACTTTGAGACCGTCAGAAACTGTGTGGTGCTGAGTTCACTGCCAACACCGAAAATAAATTGTTCTCTTGACTAGAAAAGCTATCTTCTACGCTAAGGAAATCTTCTGGAAAGATCGTTAGATAATTCTCTCCAATTCTAGCTTCTAACTATAATTTACCAAATCAAATTCAAATAACATATAACCTTCATTCAAATGATATTAGTACAAATCAAAGGTCCACCGAGCGTTGGATTTTTGAGGGAAATTTCTCCAATTCAACAAAAATTCAAATCTATAATAACGATTGTAGTTCAATCAACAAATAACGACTTTACCGGGCGATTCAAAGAACTTAGATACCTCTCTATAAAATAACAGCGTAGATCAGCCTTTCCAACGACTTGGTCTGACTGAGTTTCTCTTCTATCTAAAATTATAGAAGTAAGCGCTTATATAGCGGACATCACAATTAAGCATTTGGCGATTGACAATGAGGATTTGACTATCAGTGACTTTGATTCATTTTCGCAATCGTCGCAATGCTTTTCTAGTTAGTTCGCATAGCACTACAAAAATATAAAGCGAACACAATAAGATTTCAACAAATAGCACAATCTCACACGAATTTAAATGGTCTGAGCTCGAACAAAAATTAGAACGTCAAGAAAGGACCGATTGCGAAACAACTAGGTAGAAGCGCAGTTTTAAAGGCAACCCCGACTGACATTGTCTATATTAAACTTTTGCCCTTTCTTTTATGTAAGGTACTTTCTTCGTGGCGATCTTAGCAAACAGTGTCAATTACTCTCACATAACTATAACAAAGCTGAATAAATAAAGAAAAACGTTGACACCGGATAGAAATATTTCTCTCCAAAAGAATATCTAAGTTTAACGTTTTGCTGTTGTATGCATGTATACAATATATATATATATATTTTTTTATTAAATGTATATTGTGTGTATAATATATGTATATCAATATATGTATTTTAAGTAATAGTTTTTTTTAGTAATCACTTTGCGCTGAAAAAGTTTTTTGCTGAAAACGGTCGCGATAAGGAATGGTACCGCAATCATTTTCATTGCAAAAATCTTTTTAAAAAATTGTATGCCTTTTTAAAAAATAAGATACCTTTTTTTAATTTTGTACCCCAATAAAATGGCTTTACGGCGCCTCTGAGTATTTAGTAGGTTTAGTTTTCTTTAAAATTAGTTAAATAATTAACAGTTTTGTGTTTTTTAATTGTAGTTTAGAAATTTTTATTTTTTGAGTTCAAGTTTAGTGCTCCAGTTCATGACGTTATTGTCATCACAAATACCAAATGATTGTTTAATAGAACCATCATTCCATCATTTAAATCATTATTTAAACAAGCGACTCGACTCCAATAAATCTAAAAAACAACTCCAGCTCTGAGTCCATTAAAACTAAAAAAGCCACTCCGGCTCCGCCCTGAAACATACGACACTGCAACCCTGCTCAATACACCATTAGAAGCAACACCAACTTGATTGATTAATGTCTCGTCATCACATGACCTCATTATAACAGCCTATTTTTACTGCTTTCAATATTCCCTCAACGTTTTACCGTAGAAATGATGTAGATTCTATCCAAATATGTAAGAGTTATTATTGTTTCTATTGTTGGGATAATAACTGTTATCCACACCAACATTCAGTATTATCAATTAATTATGAATATCATCAAGTTACAGGTATTGAAATTGTAATACAGTAAAAAGATTTCTAATACTAATGTCAATAAGAATAAGAAGGATTATAATGATTACAATTAAAATAATAAAGTTTTACATGATTTTTAGCTTATTTTAGCATTATAGTAACCAGTGGCGGCTCGTACATAGGGGCCACATGGGCTGGGCCATACTAAAAATTTGACAAATAATACGCTCGTATGTGAATTTCTAAAGAGAAACCCTATATTAAATATCAAAATGTTTACATGCATGGCAAGATAACAGTTAACCGAAAAACAACGAGAAACAACGAGAAATTTAGGTAGTATATATGAATGGAACTGTTTGACATTTTAATAATTGTTTTGCTGCCCCAACATTAACGAAAGCCACGAGCCGCCACTGTAGATAACCACTAATGATGTTGCGAATACAAAATTTTGTGTCTGCAGCCCGCAAGTATTTTTTATTCGTGACATTGCAACTCAAAATTGTTACCAAAAATTTACACCACACCGTGCTGGACCCCAATATCATATATTTAAATATACAATTTTTAGATTTCTTTTCCTCCTTTCAAAAAGTTGTTTGATTAAGCTCAATACTCCCGTAGTAGCCATCCAAGTAACCCCTTTATATTTCAGATTCAGCAATTCAAAGCCTATTTGCATAATTTTGTTATACTGTATCATGGGAAGACACTTTAAGCACTTTACTCTGCTTGGCATCCCAGCAAGCAGCCTTGAATCTTAGTAATATCTTTAGAAGTAAAAAGCAAATAAAATATATCAACCGAACGGCAATATCTTGACATCTTTGAAAGCCGGTAAAGATAATTGCAAAATAGTTGATCTTTGTATAATGCCTCCCAATGTTTTCCTGCAATTTAAAAAGATAAATTGAGATAAAAATATTATATCTTTTTTCACAAGCACATAATCTTGCTCACTATCAAGTTTTTTTTTTAAAGTCTTTTGCTTAGAATTTAAAAAACTAATCACTAGATCCTGTTGGCATAAATTACTTAGTATTTTTAACCGTAAAATCTTACCAAGCCCTTGATATGTATTTGTGGGCAAACCGATAGTTGTTGTCATGCTAAGCTAATTTGTACAGTTTGTAACAGTATATCCAATTCTTACAATTAACCTTTATCAAACTACGTATATTCGATAAGTACATTTGATAAGCCTTTTTCCAGCCACCTAGTGGACACGGCAACTGTTGCTAACCATTCCAAGCTTTGGCTTTATGTAGTTTGTTTTAGCAGCCAAGTTACAAAGCGGATAGCATACTTTGGTGATTTAAATTTGAGTTGGGATTTTAAAATAAGTTTAAGTTTTACAATCTGTTTGCTATGTAATGAAAACTGTAAGTAATAGTAACTAAGAAAAGTATGTTAACAAAAACAATTCTGTATTATTAAAATGTTATTATTTTCTTGATTAATTTTAACAAGCAACTATAAAAAATAAAGGCTACAAGAAGTTATATTTTATCAAAAGGCAATGAATAAATTTTATAATAAGCTATTTTTTCCCAAGTAATTGAATGGATAAAAGTGTCAGAACATATTAACAAAACTTACCTGAAATTTGTTAAGTCATGCAACTTGGCTGCAATAACATTAAAGATACCAAAATTTATAAGAACACACATAATCACCAAAAACAAACCAGGTGCAACTATATAAAATAAAACAAGAATTGTAATTATTCTACTTATTTCTGCAAAAAATGTTAACATAGACAGATAAGTGGTTAATATTAATAAGTTACATAAACAATTGAAAAAGCAGCCATATTGGATTTTACATTCTTCATTTTTTTATTAACTAAACAGTTAAAAAAAACAAACGTTTTCGGACGTTTATTTTCTTTGTATTTTATATATATTAAATTTTTAGTTAATAAAAAATGAAGATCGTTAAATCCAATATGGCTGCTTTTTGCAATTGTTATGTGGTTAAAAAAAAACAATCTCTTTGCCGAAACTTGATTTGTAAATTAAATTAACTAATCTGCTTACCATAATACAGTTATAAAATAGTTTGGTCATCGGCCTAATTTCGGTTTTAAATTTAATCTATGTAACATTGGACTTAAATAAATTTTAAAAGGAAAATGACTCCGAGTTACAATGTGAAAGATATTGAAAAAATTTTTTAAATAAATAATTACAGTATCTGACTACATGCAAAGTCTAGTTTAATAATTGCAAAAACTTAGTTTTCATTACGTAGCAAACAGATTGTAAAACTTAAACTATACCATTTCCAATTCAAAATGAGACTAAGCAAATTCAAAGTGGACTAAGCAAATTCAAAGTGAGACTAAGCAAATTCAAAGTGAGACTAAGCAAATTCAAAGTGAGACTAAGCAAATTCAAAGTGAGACTAAGCAAATTCAAAGTGAGACTATGCAAATTCAAAGTGAGACTAAGCAAATTCAAAGTGGACTAAGCAAATTCAAAGTGGACTAAGCAAATTCAGAATGAGTCAAAAAATAAAATAAATATATAAGCGTTAATGTTTTTTAGAAACCCACATCTTCAAGATTGATTGAACCAATTACTTTGGACTGGATGCTTGCTATAGAACTATTACATAGTGCTGGTGTAACTAAGTCAACTGCAGATAACATTAATCTTTCCAGTACCCGTATTCTCTGTTCCTTTATTGTTACTTCCCTGTTTGTTGAACTTAAAATAGCATTGAGTTCAGAAGCAAGGTTACGTTTGACTTGGCTTTTCATGACAGACCAAATATTTTCGATCGGATTAAACATAGGGCTGTATGGGCCAAGTCTTAAAACCTTGCAATCAGCTAGATCTTCTTTCAACAATTCAGCTTCTATATTTGAATGGCATGGAGCATTATCAATTACAAGTACTATTGGTCCACCATGTTTCTCCATCGCTATTCTTAAACACGTTCTCTTCCACACCAGAGCGTTTTCTTTCTTGAAAGAACCCCTTTTTAATTCGTAGTGAATTAAACCCAGATTGCTTATAGCACCAATACAATGAACATTTGCTCCCTTAGAACCTGCAGCGACTGTAGTGCATCTGCTCCCTTTTACAGACCTGCCTTCTGATCTCGATATGTGGATATTGAGATTAGTCTCATCCATAAACACAATGGGTATATTTTGACCCTGATAATTTAAAAGTTTTTCGACAAACTGCTTTCTTTTTATTTTGTTATCTGGGTGATTTGCCCTTTCTGGCTCAAACCGTACACTTTTCAAAGTATATACCATGCTATCCAGATGATTGGAAACGGTTTGAGCGCAGACATGGAGATCAAACTTTTCAGCTAGGGATGCCACGATTTCTCCCAATGTAATCCGGCAATTAGACTCAATCATTGAAACCATGTGCTCACCGTGAATATCTTTCACTTTTGAGTAACGCTTTCCACCTCTTTTATCCTCTATACCCTGTTCGCCTTGTTCCACTCACCTATAAGCGGTTGAACGCTTTATGTTCTCATCCGCTGCTGTACGCCTCCAATCTCCATCTGCAAGGTAAACTGCAATGATCTTTGCTCTCTTTCTCGCTCTCTCACTTTTATTCATCATTAGCCACGTTGTCAAATTTTAACATCAAAAATATTTGTAAATCCAACTGTTCTGATTGATAAAAAAAAAAAGCTTTTGAATTTGCAGAGTTTAATTCCGATGGTTTAACTTTTCGGCGCCTGTAAAGAAGGTCTCGCCGATAACGCAGTCCTAGTTGTTTACTAAAGATGAACTTCTTAATCGTATTACTGGCTCAGCCCTAGAAACCAGTAACCTCAAAATACAGTTGAGCCACACCACAGCCCAGACTATTACAATGTATTCTTTATTACAAATAGTATACAATCCACTTCTTCAGCAATCACGTAAACAACCAGCGACTTACGTTCGAAAACTATGATTTTACACGGCTAGCCAATCTTACAGTACCAATTCCATTATTACGTAACATTCGATTTTCAAAATAAACGATGTGGGCGATTTTTTAAGAACGGAACACCAACCTTTATTTTTGTCTCATTTTAAATTTGCTTAGTCCCATTTTGAATTTGCTTAGTCTCATTTTGAATTTGCTTAGTCCACTTTGAATTTGCTTAGTCTCACTTTGAATTTGCTTAGTCCACTTTGAATTTGCTTGGTCTCACTTTGAATTTGCTTAGTCTCATTTTGAATTGGAAATGGTATAGTATTAAAATCCCAACTCAAATTTAAATCACCAAAGTATGCTATCCGCTTCGTGAGTTGGCTGCTAAAACAAACTACATAATGTTAGAAGTTTCTCGTATTTGTGTTTATTGTATTCCTTGTTTGTATTTGTTTCTTTACGATGTTTATTTTATTTGGCAACACTAAAAGATTACAATAAATTCAATCGCGCTGATTTGTTGGTCTTTTTCACCGTTTGGATTACTTATATACTGTCGTTATTTGCCGGTTCGAAAATCTATTGGTAAGCTAATGTTTTATTTGTTTTTTATTAACGCAATTTGCATAACTTGGATTTTGGATAATTTTAATTTTAATTTTTGTTTGCCTTATAAATGTTGTGTTTTTTTCATTTGATTTACGCCGTGCTTTTAATTTTAAAATAGAAACCATTGCAAACCGTTGCAAATCATTGTAAACTGAAGTGCTTGTTATTCAACCGAAGAACTCGAGCAGCGACGTGTATTAAAACTTGCGCAAAGCTACGACTCTTCAGCGGAACGTTGGAAGAGTCCCAACACATAAAACCAAAGCTTGGAATGGTTAGCAACAGTTGCCGCGTCCACTAGGTGACTGAAAAAAGGCTTATTTAAGGCTTAGTCATTAGTCAACTACTATCAAAAATTACAATTTTGAAAGAAATCACAAAAATTAGATAGATACAAATTACACTAATTAATCTGATCAGTTATGATCAATTTTTATTCAATTTAGTTGATTTTAAATAATGCTGACAAACTTGCCATTTGAGCTATGGAGATTTTTCAAAATTAAACTTGATGAGGCTTTATTAAAGTATATTGCATAATATGCGATTGCAATGTGAAGAGAAATTGATAAGTAAAACTGAAGGATGTAATTTTAATCCATTGAAAAGAAATCATATTTTGCAAAAGCCTTTATTTCTTCACTTTCTTACAAAAAAATAAATCTTGAACTGTCACTACCAAACTGTCTTGAGCTGCCACTACAACTGAATTACAAATTCCTTTTTATGCAATTTGTAAACATCTACTCTATGGTGCTTTGGTTTTTACATTTTCTAAGATGTTTTTCCAAATGCAACATGCCAGTACTGTGGTCTATTAATATTAAATTATTTTAAAACATTTTTCACCTGCTACAAAAAGGATTTCTTTATCTCCATAAACACATTTTGTATAACCGCAAATTTAAATTTGGTTTCTTTTTAATCAATTAATTCAAAAAAGTTTATCAGCTTTTAACTTTTTTTGTAATATATTTAAATTGCATTAAACTTTGTCATAACTACGCTGAGAATAATACTGTAGTACTATTAAATGCTCTATTGAAATCATAATTTATATAGTAATTTAATGTAGCTTTTAAAAGTTTAAAGATATTGAAGCACCACCAGACAGATTTAAAAAAATTCCTTTAAAACAATACTTGCAACAGAATAAGTTGTTGTGCTTAAATGCTGATATTATGGGGAATTCTTAGATATAATGTCATAAGTCCTATCTTCAGTCAGAAGAGACAAGGTAGTTTAATCTTGTTTGGAAACACAGATCAAAGCTGCAGCTAGTTGTCTCGGTTTTAGAGTTAATTAGTTATCCAGGAAACTTTATAAGTTTTCTAAGTGTTAAAATAAAACGGTTTTTGTTTAAAAAAGTTTTTTCGTTTTTAAACGTTCCGCTGATTTAAGTTTCCCAAAAGTAAAGGCTTTTTATTTTAACACTAGAACGACCGCGCTTTCAAACTACCTAGAACGACCAAGTGCGTCAATTGACGCATAATGCACAAAAGCTGCAATTTCTTCATTTATTTGGTCAAAAAACAGTCTTAAAGTGAAAATGGCATTAAACATCATTCATTACACTCTTAAAAATAACCAAACACCTACATGATACTTTTTTTGGAAGAAATAAAACAATTAAAAATTGAACCTGCTAGGCATAAACCAAAAAATTTGTACTTTAGTGGCGTTTGAAGGCGAAAAAATATAAGAACAAGTTAGTGTTTGTAAAATAATAACTGCAACGGTTTACGAAGGTAAGTGACTTGTTGTTACATTTAATCAACACAGTTTGAACAAATTTTTATAGCGCATTTTCCACAACCATGGCCCGGCAGCTGTTGCACAGATCCATTGTTCTATTACGGCACTTTATTGTTGCTCATGTTTTTCACTTTTTTTCTGAAGGTTTGTCAGTTTCGATGCGGTTTCTTTGTGTAACTGCATTTTTTATAGTAATTTCTCCTGGAGTTGTCCCGGTAAGTTTTTTAACCACCCGTTGTATGAACTTCTGGCGACTGATGCCTGACTAGCAAATATCTTGGAAGAGAACCCAGCTATTGATCAGTGCTAGATCAATAACACTGTAAAATACGTGAATGCTTTCTTTTTGCAGCTTGTGGTAGTTCTGTACGATTCTGTCGAGCTGTGCCAACAATACTACATTTTTGTTCTGCCAGACGCTGAGCAACATCAAGACTTGTGAAAAAATTGTCACAAGTGACATTATAGCCACGTTTGAAAATTGGTTGCATCAGCTTTGTTACAACGTATGATGCAGGCTTACAGAAGTATCTCTGCTTTCATCTTTCCCCGGATACGAAAAGCTATTGTAGAGGTATTTTGTCTCCACATCAACTGCCATCCCGAACTTGATTCCAAACTTGTCAGGTATATTCGGCATGTATTGAACAAACCTGCATTTAACCTTACATGTAAGTAATTGCTCATCAACTGTAATGTAAGGACTAGGCACATACGCCTTCTGAGAGTTCTCAATAAAAGCTTTCCACAACAAGGAAGCCAAGCAAAACTTGTCAAGTATCACCCTTTGCCGCCTTTCACTCTTCACGTGGAAACATAAAAAACGCATTATTTCCTTGAATCTGCGTCTTGATAGAGTTTTGTTTAAACATTAAACACCCCCAAGTTGTAATCCACAAACTTTTCACTGGCAGACTTCTCTGTTCTAAAATTGTTCTTGCAATAACCAGTCCAATAAATTTTTCCTGCTCAACACGTGTCATAGCCCAGTTCATTCTGCCAGAAACGCGATGGGCTTCAGCTACAGTGCATTTTCTTATATTTCTGAGCATTGCCTCGTCAAACAAAACACGAAACGATGACAGTAGACTGCTTGAGTGATTTGCAAATGTAGTTGGGCCAGGTTTGAAGCTCAGTATGTTTTGTTGTTGCAAGCGTCCTCGTTGCACATGGGAAATAGCAAAGTTTTCCCAGCTGTTCCGTCTTTTCCGATCAAGTCTTGATTTACCTGCACCTGATTCTGTAAATTGCTGTCATCGTCTTCGCTAGGACTATCGACGTCTGATTTTTTCCCACTTGAATCAAGCTCCGCTTGTGCATTATTTGTCAATGCGCCATCTAGTTTGCTGTTAGAGTATTCACCATCTGAGCAGTCTGCTGAAATGTCTTGTAATTGCAGCAAAGCCTGCTGCGCAGCACATATCTTAGCATATTGGATACACTATGACTAGCAAAACACATTTCAAAATCAAAAGCTAAAAAAACAGAGGTAAGTCAACACCTGAAACGTATCATAAAAGCTCGCATATATGCAAGGAGTTGAACGCTTTTATTTCTGTAGTTTTTAAACGAATTAACGGCGATGGCCCAAACACCAACTACACCGTCGGTTGATTCTATTCGAATAAGTAATCACACAACCTGCGGCTGGCCTCCCTGCTGAAGCACACGCACGGTTTGCAATGAATACTCGTAAATGAATGCACGAACGATAGCACGAGGTACGGTACGAACAATGGTACGATAGCACGAACGAACGAACGATAGTACGGTACGGTTCTTCTGCAATCACAGAAGCACTTAATATTAATGAACAACCACTAACTGCTGATATTTTATACAATTATTATATATATCAACAATGAACATACCAGGCTTGTTGGACCACAATACCGCTGGTCGAGGTGTTTGATAAATAATATTTGCTGAATCTTGTCACAGAATTAACAAACTACTTCAAGCATTAACAATTAGCATTAACTTATTCAAATACACTTATTCAAATAAAATGTAAAAGATACAAACAAATCAGAATTTAAAAAACTATAAACTGAAATTAAAACTTTTAAAAATAAACATAACTAGCAATTTTTAGCTGCTTCATTAAATTCCACTCTGCTTAGTGAACAAATCAGGGTTTCCAGATCCCAGTGATAGAATAAAGCCAAAGGAGGGAATAAAAAAAGCCAAATAAAGCCAAACAATTTCACCAGCTAGAAAATATATTTTCGTCCAAAAATCATTGTGTTCTTTAAAAAAAAAAAGGTCTTCACTTCAATTCGATCTCTGATTTCGCTATTTTTTCTTCCAAAATTGTAGTGATCTCTAAAAAAAAAAAGGTCTTCGCTTCCTTTCCATGTCGGACTTCCCTATTTCGGTAAATAAAGCCAAAAAAAGCCAAAACAAAATTCTGTTGCCAAACCTGTTTAAAAAAAGCCAGATTTCTCAAATTTGGCGTCAAAACAGCCAATCTGGCAACCCGGAACAAACTACACGTTTTACGAAAAGCGAAACAATGGGCATTGTGACCGAATTACGAAGCACATGTGTGAAATTAGGTTGCCGCATAAAAAACTAAAAAGGCAAACGAAAATAAGGAAAATGTTAAACTTAAAATCTTACAATTGCTAATAACAACAAAGTCACTAGACAACACTAGTACCTGCTTTTCTTCCTTCTAAATGTCCACAGTTCACAAGCACGTGCTAGTCTCGAATAAAATCACTAAGTAACCCCGAATTTCTGCAGCGCATTAGGATGCTGGAGAGAAAATATCCTATCCTACTGTGACATCACAATGCTTAATACCGATCAGACAAAGCAGATTATCACCTTATTTTATTTTTCACGTTTTAGTGGTTTTGCAGGCTGTAATCACACTTTCTGTAGATTCTATGTGAAATTTTCAGGTGTACGTCAATGGACGCGCTTGGTCGTTCTAGGTAGATATATAACTAAATTCGTCGTTTTATTAGTAAAAACTTTAAAAGTCACACGAAACTAAGCGTTTCACAAAAAAATAATTGTCAAGAAGTTTCAGCAGAAAAGAGTGATATCCGGCGAAGATACGGGAAATTGATTACTTGAAATGCGTCAATTGACGCGCTTGGTCGTTCTAGTGTTAAGTACAGTAAAGATAGTGGAGAAAGTTTTTGGGGCAAAAATTGTAATCAGTCTTGATTTGAGTTTTTTTTAAACTTTATTTTAATTAGTAGTTAAGATTACAATTTATAATTCTGTTACTTTTTGATAAATTTCGTGTTTCAATACAGCGTTTAATAACTTCAGCTGTATGGTTCGCATTAATTTTTCGACTATTCTGTGTATATTTTTGATATTTTGATATTTTGCGTTTATTTGAGGAAATTTTAAGCATGCTCACGCCAGAGTCTTTGTAAAGGGGCATTTTTAGGTGACCAATTGAGTTTTTATTATTTTTGTTTGTTGTTCATTAATGTTGTTGAGCAATTTCTTTTTTTGTTTTTAAAAGATTCACAATTTTGTGTTACAAATCTTTTGTTCATTAGGTTCTTCGCTTTTTAAAGGCTCGTTTCCACTACGTGCGTAGAATAGAATATTCTTTATTTCTGTTATTGATATTTTTGTTTCTCTATTGAAGTAAAAATAACAAAGCGGCTCGCGATAGCAATTAGGTTCGTCACCGCTGTTCTAATATACACAGTAAGTTCTCAATTTTTTCACGCATTTACTTCGTGACAGCTTATGAGAATAAATTTTCCTCGATGTTTTTAACATAATAATTCTGAAAAACTGTTATCAAAATAGAGGAAGTTTATAAGGGCAGTCTTGGATATAATTAAATCAAAATTTAAAACCTAGCAGCAAAGAAAAAAAGTCATTGCAAAAAAACAAAATTTTTAAGTGCTTGCAAATTTTGAACATGCGTTTGGATGGTTTGATGATATAACAAAGCCCTAAAAAAATTGATTTTATTGACATTAAGCGCACACCAATCATAGCCAATACTTTCAAACGTAGACAACTCGTATGAATTTATGCTTTGAAAAAAGCGTACACGTAAATTGCTTTTCAAGACGCCCTACCAATGTTTTTTGTATTTTTTAATGCCAGAAAACAAGTCAAGTATAGAGGTTGCTATTTGTGTAAGAGCTGAATAGTTTGTATAATTGGATTTTAGGTGGGGCACTAGAACGTTGCGTCATTTTGAAAAGTATTTTAAATTGTCTTAGCGCTTCCCGATCAACATTCCTATTTGTTTTTTGTCATGCTAATTTATTTGTCTTATTGTGACGGATAACCATTTAGTTATCAATAAACTGTTTTTAACTTTATAAAATAATTATTAAATCAACATTGTTAGTAAATGACAATGAAGTCCTAATGGGCCATAGGCCTACGGTCATAAAAAGCCTACATACCACTTCTTGCTCAGTGCTCCAGCCCTATAAACTTCAAGGATGCCACTGAATCAAACAAGCACAAAACTTTATGGAAAGAAGAATTTGTTAAACCACAACCTAAAGGCTACAAAATTTTTAAAAATCTATTTATTCAAAACTTCGGTGGGGCTGTACTTTCTTGTTTCTAATAACGAGTCATCAGTAACTGTACAAGTATTCTCGGAGTCTTTAAGTCGGACCTGAAATTTCAAAAACCGGTTTGGAGCTTCAATTGTAGTAAAAAAAGATTGCATAAATAGGCAAAAAATTTGTCAGCATCTGGAAAATAATTTTGCTAAAAACTAACAACTCAATTTTTGGTAATACAAGAAAAATGCAAAAAATAATAAGAAAAAGATTTTATTTTCCCCCTCGCGACAGCCCTTTGATAAAAAAAATTGAAATGCGTCAAATTAAGCTAAATTTATCTTAGGTTTTAGTAAAAGACAAATTATTTTTTGTACCACTTCGGAACAAAATCTGCACTGAGTTTTTTTACGAATTTACTCTTATTAATTCTCACAAAGCGTTATATACTTTTTACTTTATAAAAAACATACTTAGCTGTATACAGTATCTAAATACTAGAAAAAAATTACTAAAATTTGTCTGCAGTGCTTATGGAACAAGCTACTGATGAAGAAATAGCTTTAGCCAACAAACTAAAAACAATTTACAAAGACAATATCGAAACTGATATAAAACAATCTGCCAGTATTTTGCATCAGTTTGGTTTGATATATCGTAAAAAATCTCCCGACAAAATAGGTTTGATTCGAAGCCCTGTATTTTTTAATGCTGCTCTATCAAGACAACCTTCAAACAAGCAGTTTATCGACGACAAAAACGAACTCTGGTTTCACGTTCTCAAACTCGCTAATGTTCAACAATCAAATCAAAATCTGACAAATATCTCACTACATGTTCGGGTACTGGTTGATATTATGCGAAATGACACAAAAGAATCGTTGAGACAGCTCGACATTATTCCACTTGGTTTGAATAAAAAAAAACTCAATTACCTGAAAACACACAAGGTTGCCATCGTCAATAAACTTCAAAACAATATTACGGCCTCGTTTATTGAAATCATGGATTACATTTCAAATAAATGTTGCGAAATCATCGGAAAGACTCCTTGTAAGTTTGCTGTGGTCGGTATGGGTTCACTCGCCAGGAAAGAAGTTACTCCCTTTTCTGACTTCCAACACGTTATTGTACTGGAGGAAGGCATTCAACACAAGTCGATATATCAAGAATCACTGGAATACTTTCGATGGTTTAGTATCGTGTTTCAACTGATTATTATTGATTTAAAAGAGACAATTATTCCCAGCATTGCAGTTCCAGTTTTAAACAACTCTAATGAACCAGAAGGTGATTGGTTTTATGATAGTCACACAACTCGTGGAATTTCGTTTGACAGCTTAATGGTATATGCTTGCAAGTTTCCATTGGGAAGAACCCAACGTACTGACAGCAAGAAGTGGACAACCGAATTGATTAAACCCATAAGTGAAATGTTACAATATCTGAAATCGGAAGTGGATTTAAAAAACCGATATCATCTTGGTGATATCCTTACTAAAACGTGTTTTGTTTCTGGATGTAAACGTGTTTACAATGATTTTGAACGTGGGAGAAAGCATATTTAAAAAAAAACTATGAAACAAATCTGAAAGGAGTTTCTAAACAAGTTTTAAAAGATCTCCAATCCCACAATGCAGTTTTAGATATTCATAAGATTGGCAAGGCAGAACATTGGAATATCAAATGAGTTATTTATCGCAGCATTACTTTGTTTGTTTCAGCATTTGGGCGCTATTATTCAATAAACCAAAGCTCCTGTTTTGAAATCATTACCAAATTGAATAAAAAACGTTTAATACACAATGAAATGGCTGAAGTATTGTTGTTTGCCGTTGCTGTTGCTTGTGAGACAAGATTAAAAATTTATATTGCGAAACAAAGCCAAAGTGATCGAGTCGGAGGTAAAGGATTTCATACCTATGAAAACAAAATTATTAAGGACATTGTCAGTATGATTGGAGAGCAAAGTTTAGGAGATTATTTCATTGCTGCCTACAGTCTTCAACGTTCAATTAAAGGAAATTCATTTAATACACATTTGTTTCGAGTATGCGATTTAAATCAGCAATTTGGTTTACTTCTTACTCTTAATTTGAGAAACTACATTTTAACTGAATGGAAAACTTTAAATCAAAATATTAGCAAAGTTTTTTCTCCTACTGTACAATATTTCGTCGCCTATGCCCATATCAGAAACTGTAATTATAAAAGTGCATTAAATTATTTGAATGCTATAGAAAAACATGATCTGAAATTTTCCTTTTACGTTCAAGTAATGAGAAGAAAAGCATTTTGTTTATGTGAAGATCAGCAACATGCTGATGGAATTGCTTATATTGATCGATGTTTTGAACAACATAACTTGCGGCAGAACTTGTTTGGCTTGTTTGATCACGAACTAGCGTATTTGATTGCCGTAAAAGCAGATTGTAAACGGCATCTTCAACTTTTTGATAATGCCATTGATTGTTATATTAAAGCCATTAGACATGCTCAAACATCATGAAGTTTGTTCAAAAACTACTTGATTGCCAAGTGTTACTACTTTATTGGCGAGTGTCAAAATAAGCTAAGTTTGTTTGAAAATGCAGTTAAAAGCCTTGACGAGTCGTTAAAATTATGTCAAAGTTCAAACATAGAGCTATCGTGGGAATGCAGATGTCATCGTTTATTGGGCCATTGTCATTTGGAATTAAATCAATCTCAAGAAGCATTGCAACACTTTAACTTTGAATTTGATATCAGAGAAAGATACAAGGATGAGATAAACGATTCAGTTGAAGAGTTAAAGCTGTGTTGTTTAATAGAAAAAGCAAATCGAATTTCAACGAATTAATGTCATAAAAAATGCTACCCGGCACTTTGAAAATACGCTCAGAAAATGCAGATATAGGACAAAAAACGCCCTAAATTATATACATTATTTTTTATCGTCTCTATTTATTCTCCTGAAGGAAAAGGTTGGAAGTATTACTTATGAATTATTACTATGTGGTATTAATACTTAGGGCAAACAAACCTGATTTGCTTTCAAGAGATGCCAAAATACTCTTGTCCGGTTGAAATTTCTTATTTGCTTTTTTATTTTTTTGGTTATTATTAGAGACATGACTGAATTTTAGAGCTGCTTGCTAAGATTCTCAAACAAAGAAAAGTGCTGTAAAGTGTCTTTCCCAAGGACACAACAGAATAAAGAAAGTAAGTTTTGAATGACAATCTTTTCGATTGTGTTCGCCACAGCGAGGATACTTGTTCCGGAGCACTGGCGTAAACAACTACTAAAAAAAACAGTTCTATGATCAAAGGTAAAATTTTATGATTTACAACTCGTCGCTATTTGTGGAAAGGCAGTAATAGTGGATTTGTAAAACTGTTTTAGGCGTACTATTTTGTACCCTGAATATGTAAAGCTTTAGTTTGAAGTAAACACTTTCGTTTATTAATTTTCTGCAAATGTTGCATTTTATCTTATACTGTATATTTTCATTTTATTTTATATATACCAATATTATAGCTCCTTACCAAAAGCCTATATTACCAAAAACAAAAGCCTATATTACTATTTCTATCCACGGAAAACATATCAATTAATTTTTTATTTGATCTAGATTATTCCAATTTTCTGATTTATTGAATTTATCACATTTATTTTTTTCTTTATTCAGTCATTTCAGGCTAATTAAAAAATTAAAAAAACAATTTTTATTTATTGTATTTTACAATATGTTGAGTACATTTTTGTTTAGTCAAACTTAAAATAGTTGATTGAATTGCTTAAATATTGTGCTATTTGAAATTTTGTAAAAAAATAAATCCTCTAAGTTTTCGTCGTGCCTTTAGCAGCATCATTAACTTTAGCGTATTAACCCTAGAATGCATAACATGAGTCAAATTGACCGGAACGATGCTATTCATGTTGATTGCTTGAAGAGTTCTGTGAATTTCCTCACAGCGTTTCTTGACTTTGTCAGCAAATTATTGCACTACCCATGAGATTAAAGGTTTTTTCTCAAATTTTTTAACAATTTTTAAGAAGTGTTATTTTTCATAAAATACCCCGAAAATGCATAACATGAGTCATTTTGACCCTAAATGAGTTTGATAGAACATTTTTTTATTTTATTTTTTTATTTTTATCGGCATTTTTTTAATTTTTATTTTTATTTAGTCGGCAGCGTGGTCGAGTGGTTAAAGCACCGGACTGATGATCAACATAGTCTCGGTTCAAAACCCACTTGCGCCATTCTGTTGTGTCCTTGGGAACGACACTTTCCCCTGCTTGGTGGTCTTGACAAGCAGTTCTAAATTACAGTCATATCTCTACTAAATTACTAGCGGACAGCAATATCTTGGCATCTCCGGAAGCAGGTCGGGGTAATTGCTTACCCTATGTATAGCGCCTCCGTCGCTTTCCTGCAAGTCAGGAAGATAAATATAGAGATAAAAAAAAAAAAAAAAAAAAAAAAAGAGTTTGACAGAAAATGCATTGGTTAGGGTTGTAAAAGTGTTATTTTAGGCTGCTGAGGTTTCTTATTCTTGGTTAGCAGGTTTTTAATGAACACCTTAAGTAGGAGAAACCTGTGTAATTTCATACTATATGTAATTTGAACCATTTGGTATCACATGAAAAAATTTCTGTCAAAAATATTTTTAAAACCGCTACATTTAAGTAAATGTGTTATTAAAATAATGTAAAGAAAAAAAAACATGGCAACACTGCCTTTTTCTTTAAAATTAAAAGTTTAATTTGGAGGTGTTTTGTTATTATATTTGGATGCTAAAATTTGAGCATTTTCTTATTTAATTTACATTCAAGTTTTTTTTTATTAGTATTTCTGTGTATGGTAGGGAATTGGCAGTTTTTTAAGTAAAATCTGTTTTAAAATGTCAAAAACATAAAATTTAAATTGAAAAAAATCAACACTTCATCATCCAATGTAAATTGAAGCAGCAGTGGTTGATATTAATGATCTAAAGTTTTATTTTTGTGATAATTGTAATGTTTGAAATTATATTGAAGACTTGTCACACTTGTCAATAAAAATTATTTAATTATAAAATTATTAATGTTTGATTATGCTTGTTTTTCACAGTGTCAGCAATTTCTTGTTTATGATTGTATTTATGTAGTGGTAAGCTAGTACTTCCTTAAGAAACTTAGGAAGTTCAATTTACTCATGGCTGTGGTTCAAATTACACAAGGCATGTGTAAATTAACGTGTACCGACTTTTCGTCCGACAACAATTCGTCCAACGACGCTTCGTCCAGGTCTTTTTGTCCAATAGGGTTTTGGGTTAGGGTAGGGTTGCCACACCGTCCGGAAAATTCCGGAATTTTATGTTAAATTTTGTGTCCGGAAGGAATTTTAAAAAAAATCTCAAATGTCCAAAATTTAAGCATCAACTAAAAACAACTTGCATTTTTTTAAGAAAACACATTGATTATGGGACGAAAATAGCAAATTCCAAGACCGATTTAAAGTGAAGACCTTTTTTTTTAGAGAACACCATGATTTTCGGAAATTCGAGATTGATTGGAAGTGAGAACTTTTTTTTGGATCTTCGTCTTAAATTCGTAAACAAATTTATTTTATCCGTCTTTTCAAAAATTTTTTTGTGGGTGCGCCTATGTCAGTCCGGAATTTCGCTTGTTTAGATATGGCAACCCTAAGCTAGGGTTAGGATTAGGTTACCCTTAACAAGACTTCTTTTCTTTAAAATTGGACCGAAAGTTGTTGGACAAAAAAAGAGGTGGACAAAGTGTCGTTGGACGAATTGACATTGGACGAAAAGATCACCCACCGTAAATTGAACCGGTTAATATTTTAATTTTATCAACAATGCACACAATCTTTTAAATTTCAAAAAACCAAAAGAAAAAACCGGTTTTATACAAGTCATGTGATTATACGAAAGGAGGTACAGACATTGTAGACCAAAAAGTTACTTTCTATTCGTGTAAAACCAAGTCTCGAAAATGAGCCACAATTGCATTTTTGTATTTGCTTGGAATTCGTTGCATAAATGCAGCAAGTGTATTAGCAATAAATAAACACACGGAGCCTCGCAAACAGAATTTGTTGGAAGTTGGCTTTAGTCTTGTTTCGAAATTAGTAAAACCTTTCATTCAAGGCAAGGTCTAACCCAGTGTTTCTTCAACTTTTTTCCGATAGCGGCACGTTTTTGAAATTCTTCAAAAATCGTGGCACCTTTAGACCATTTTTATTAAATTTGTTTCCAAAATTAGATCTCTAAAAAAAAGGTCTTCACCCAGAATTGGGCTTAGATTTTTAGATTTTGTCCCTAAAATAAGTTCTGTTTTAAGAATACCGTTGTTCTGGCCGCGGCACATAATTGGTATCATCTGAAGTTCGCGGCACACTTTAGCTGGGATCCCTGATTTCCGCCCCCAAAATTATGTGATCTCTGAAAAAAAAGGTCTTCACCTGAATTCACGCTCTCTCTTTTCAATTTTCTTCCCAAAATCAGTTCTTTCTAAATAAAAACGATTTTCGCTCCGAATCTTACATATTTCACGTGTAAAAAGCGCAATATTCGAAGTCCCTAGATAATTTTTTTCCGAAATCTTTTGGGGCACGCCTGAAAACCTCTCACGACACACAGGTTGAGAAACACTGATGTATGTAGTAACATTGAAGCTTATAATTTAAAATAACATCACAACACTCAACCTTTTTCCTGAACTAGTGAATAATGTGCAATAGCTTGCGGCAGCCTAGCAAAACGCAAATGGCACCCCGTTCGAGAACCACTTGCCCAAACAGTGAAATTCTACAAAAAATAAAGTTGATAATTGGCGAAAATGTCGCGAAACCAAGTATTTATATCGCTTTGTTTTCGATTTTTTTCCTCAATCAGAAAGAAACGTCGGTGTGAAATATGTATATCAGAAATATCAGGTCCCGCAATGAAAAAAAAAAGAAATGGCATTGAAATGGCGCTTTCGATCTTTTGTTCAGCCTGGTAACAGTTTTCAAAAATTCACATAAACAAACTCAAAAAATATTCAAACAAAATACATTGAGCTGTGCTTGAGAGCAATATCATTCTGTGGTTGTACTGGTGTTTTTGTTTTTCAAACTATAATGTTGAAATTCGGACTGTCAATTGAATAATTTCCATCGTAAAAAAATGTCGCTGTCATAAGTTTTGAACAAAGTTACATTACTCGTCACAGTTCAAATTTAAGCTGATGGTAATTAAATTATTTTTTTGAAAAATTTTAACTTTTGTGACTCTTACGAAAACTAGACCTAACTAATTCAACAAGCCGTACAACAATTAAAAGTTAAACAATTACGTCAGAAAAGGTTAGCAAAGTTTTAATAAACAATATTTTATTAATGAATTAGCGTACTTAACCAAAAGAAAAAAACATTTGAAATTAAAAAGATTTCTGTAAAATTAAAAAAATCGATGTGATCACAAGCAATCAACTCTGAATAAATTAGTCAAGTCGAAATATTCTTTTATAGTAAAGAAAAATTAAGGTAAGTTTTCTGCGATGTGTAATTACAAACATGATTTTTTGTGTAATGATTTACCCTTCTTTTTATATTACAAAATTTCTTACCTAAATTATTCACAAAAGTGAGTGAATTTAAAAAATCATTAGATAAACAATAAAGATCGAAGCGCTGTAAACACTAATAAAACCAGCTTTTAGCATATTTGCTCGTGCAGAATTTCTTTCTCTGTAAACAGTAATAATCTTGCCAAGTAGATTTCAGCTTTCACCATTCTTACTTCTAATTTTACGGATCAATGACGTTCGACAAACAGCCGAAGTCGTTAATTCTGTCAAATCGCTCTCTCGTTTTCAGCCAATTTACGAAAATTGATTACCCTTTGAAAACTCGCTTTTTCAATCCCAAATAATGTTTAAATACAACATTTAAGTATCTATATTTAAAGAGTATGAAATTTCCTTTTTATACAAACTTGAATGACAATTCTAGCTCTAGTAATTGGCGAGATATAAGCAAGCAAAAAGCGCAGGCACTTTCCGCCCCCCCCAGTCGTACAAAGTTTCCCAAAAAGCCCAGTCGGAATAGGGTTAAAGGATTTTTTTAATTTCTAAAGGTTTGTTTTTTAAAATATTGTTTATTTATATTGAAATTAAATATTTGTATTTTTGAAGAAAGCTATTTTTGTTGAATGCAATATAAAAATGTAGTTAGGTCTACTTTTTCCTAAATTTTTTTCTATAGTAAATTTAAAAAACTAAAAAAATTTAAGTATTAAATGCAAAGGATAGAAGTCACATTCTCAAGGTTGGTTTTCCATTTCACTTACAATTTTTGAAATTTCTGAAAAATTTAAATTTTTTTGGGAAAATCTCGGGATAATAGGAAGTCCGGGAAACTATAAATCCTAAAGCTTACATCTGGATCCAGCCATATATTTTTGTTAGAATCAGATGAACCAACAATATAATTAGAAGTTTGCAACAAATTATATTTTATCACGGACTCTTCTTCAACCAAGAGCAATTTGATTTTTGGGCTTTTGTCATTGCTGCATTCACGACGTATTCGTAGGCTATGCTTTTTCGGACTATTTGTTTTTATCTTTTCGGACTAATTTTTTAATATATGTTTAATTTCTGAAAAAAAGATATATGCTGTTATAAATTAAAAAAAATTAAAGTGCAACTGTTGTTGCAAGCAAATATAATTTACAGTTTAAGCTTGAATCAAAAGCTGATAGGCAGACACTAACTGACAAAAAGCTAAGTGGAATATTGCAAATATAAAAATAAACAAATTAACAAATAAACTAATTAGAATAAAAATAAACAATTAAGTTTATTTCAAGTTGGTGAATAAAAAATTTTAAAAGAGTAAAAATTATTAAAATCTCTTGTAGCATAAGTAACCTACTAATACAAAAAATAAATCTTTTTTTGTCAAGGAAATATACGCATTTTGCCAAAGAAATAGAGGAGAGATTCAGTCAAAGCACAAACAAAAGAACATTTCCAATCGCAGAAAAAACAATAATCATTAAAAACAAATTAAGTCGTGCACTGTGGCTCAGAAGGCTGGCTTATGTACAATAATTGCAACAAAATCTAAAAATTGATCCGGATAACTTAAAATTTTGCCAAACACGATTCTAAACTTGATCAAAATTTACACAAGTCGAGCTTGAACTCGAACTTGTAAATTTTAAATTTTTTAGTCGTTTTCCTTGTTTAGAAGAGTGTCACAGACTTTGTTCGGAAATCCTAAAGGACCAGTTCAGCTAGGTAACCCGAATGTCTGCGCTGAAACAAAGCTGTGTCTAAATTTTATTTTATTCCGGCTCAAGAAGTAGTCTTGCTATGAGCCTGAAGCTTTTATACAGTTGGTTTAACGAAAGCTCGAATTGGTTTCGTTGAAGACTCTTCTTCACAACAAACAGAGACCACTGTCTCTAACAAGAACAAATGTATTGCGAAAATCAAGACCGACGAAATTTTTATTCCACGCTTTGCACACTGCAAAGCGAAATCAACGCTATAACTTGATTCAATGAACACAAATAATTCTACCTTTGTGGAACACAACTCCCAACCACTGGTACAAAATAAATTCAACAATCGTCAAACGATACAAATCTAATGGGCCACCTGCTCAAACAAAATCACTTTCACTCGAGCCGTCTCTCGAATCGTCTCAAAATACCTAATAATAATAATAATTCGCTAGGCATCGGCTTTATATAGAAAAAAGATCACGTGACGCAAATTTGCTCGTAAGCGCTAGACAATTCTATAACTTTCTAGAGAGATCGCTACGCTCGAATGCGCCAGAACATTCTACAATATGCGAGCTGTAGTAAAGCTTGAAAAACATATTACATCATTCTTTCGGCGAAAAGAGAAAAAAGATACATGTATCGAGCAATAAAGAGCGAATCGGACGTTATATGAGAGCAGCGTTCAAAGAGACGCGATTATTATCTCATAATAAAACTACGAATTATTTTTAACGGGGATAAATTACATCGTTATGATTAAAATTATTAGTAATGACGTGTGACAAAGAACATCCACAAAGAAAAGTCATTTAAGTTCCTTAATAAAGCATTCTTTTTTCCGAGTGGAATTTTCATCTTCCAGGCATTGATTTTGCTGTTTGACCAAAATATATTATCTTCTTTCCCTTGCAGACTAATGTTCACTTGGTTTAAACGATTAAAAATTGATGCTAATATGCCAATTTGCAATCAAAAAGATCATAGGAACTAAGTAGCTTTTTTAGAGTCTCCTTGTTCAATGTAAAATGTCCCTAATTATTTTTGAAGTTGAAACACACTAGAAAGAACTTTCCCCCGGGATAGCGTACCTCTGCACATAAAATTGGTTTTTTGGAATTGGAGGCCATTTCATAACAAAGTTTCTAAAAAAATCTCTATTTTTTTGCACTTTTTCGAATAGAATTTACCATATTTACAACTTTCCAAAGAACATTGCTTAATTTGTTTTTTTGACCGACTACCTCAGCCATATTCAGTTTAAGTTTCTCAGGAACTAATGCTTTATGGTGGAGAGTATAGTAAATTCCTACGCAATGTCGAGACAATCGTTGTATTCTTTACATCCTTCTGTCAGCCTTGCAGAGCTGCAGCGCCATCTATTGTCACAGCTTTGAACTTTGATTAATTTAACTCTTCTTTTTCAAAAACCTCGTTTATTTTCCTAAACATCGCTTCAGCGGTTGCTTTTTCTCCAACTGGTTGACAGAATAGATTTAAACATTCTCTTAGCTTCTACGTCCGGAACTCTACAGAATAGCATGAGCTGAGACTCACCGTTTTTATCAGAGCACTTTTCTCATTGTATGGCGAAAGAGGGGCATTTGATAATTTCTGCATTAGTTGATTTTTATTATTTTTTATTTTTATTTTTATCTCTATATTTATTCTCCTGACTCGCAGGAAAGCGCCAGAGGCGCTATACATAAGGTAGGCAATTACTCCAACCTGCTTCTGGAGATGCCAAGATATTGCTGTTCGCTTGAAATTTAATAGAAATATGACTTTAATTTAAAATTGCTTGCCAAGACCACCACGCAGGGAAAAGTGCTGTAAAGTGTCTTTTTCAAAGACACAACAGAATGGCGCGAGTAGATTCTGAACCGAAACCATGTCGATCACGATTCCGGCCGTTTAACCACTCGAACACGCTGCCGACAAATGTGTTAAATCTGCTAATATAACAGCACATCGTCTTCCAGCAATAGTGTCGTAATGTGGAATTTTTTAAATTTTATCAACTGTTTTTGTGCTGTCATGAATTAAGTTCTGTCATGATGCTGTCATGAATTAAGCTGCAATTTCTACAACAAGGTAACACTACACGTTAAAGTTCTGTGTATGGGCGTTTCAATTTCTTCATATGATGTCACATTTTCAAAGATGCCAATAATACATCCTGGTTATGGGTTGATTGGTTATCATTTGCTCATCAAACAAATTTATCTGTTTCTTCCGACCAGCCAGACGTGACTGAAAAAACGACTTAAATTTGTTTTGGTGTTCTGTATGCTGTTTTGTGAGATTTTATATAATTAAACATGAGGATTTAATTTTTGATAACAAATCAAGCTGCTTTGAAATCGAGAAGCACCAGACTTGAGTTTCGCTCTTGTTAGAGCTCATCAGTGATGCTTATCTCACTGCGAATCGAGCCGAGTACCTGTAGTCTTTCACGCAGGTTACTATGCCACTAGACCAAAGAACCCGGACGATAGATCGTCTCAAAGCAGCTATAAATATTTAACGGATTTAAGTATTTAATGTATAAGTATTTAATGAGGTCACCTTGAGCTGCAAATCCGTTAAATACTTATAGCTGCTTTGAGACAATCCATCGTCAGGGTTCTGTGGTCTAGTGGTATAGTAACCTGCGTGGAAGTCTACAGATACTTGGTTCGATTCGCAGTGAGGTAAGCATCATTGACAAGCTCTAACAAGAGCCAAACTCGAGGCTGGTGCTTCTCGATTTCAAAGCAGCTTGTTCTGTTTTGTGAGGTGATTGATAAGCTTTGATGGAACAAAATTAACAGTGCCATAATTTTCGAGCAAAAAAGACACTCGGCAGATAGATCAGAATTTTTTTCTTTATTTATTGGAAGATGAAATCCATAATTTATGTAACTGTTGTTTGATTTTTGTCTCTTTAGTATTTTTTCTGGCGCTTAGCGGGTTATAGTTCATTTGCAGATGATGAAACTGAGGCTACTGCAGATTCTTTTATTGCTAAAGTATTTAAACAAAGACTTTGCAATCTATAAGAACCAAGCTGTCAAATGTTTATAACTCAAATACATGAAATTATTTCTAGACCGAAAGCTAAGTTTCTTTACCTAAAACCTTGTCTATATTTGAACTAAATCTGGTCAGGCCAAGTTAAGCTACGCTTGGGGAAAACCCTATATATCAGAGTTTTGCAAAGCCCAAACTTGCCTGGAAGCTATCTGTTTGTCTGGGCTAGGTTCCCGACTGACATTGTCTATATTAAACTTTTGCCCTTTCTGTTATGTCCATGGTCGTAAGACACTTTCTTCGTGGCGATCTTAGCAAACAGTGTCAATTACTGTCATATAACTATAAAAAAGCTAAATAAACAAAGAAAAACGTTGTCACCTGATAAAAATATTTCTCTTCAAAAGAATATCTAAGTTATATATATGTTAATTATGCTCCCTGCTTTTGCAGATTGAGCTCTTTGGCTGGGAAGACAGTGATGCTGCGGCGCTATGCAAGACTCATCATTTCATATGATTTGAACTCTCTTGGCATCACTGGGCTTTGACTCTACTGTAGCTTAAAAACCACAAGTAGAAGATTAGCCACAAGGTTCAAATTGGTAAGCCTTGTTCTTTCCCGGCGTAACTTCACTGCACTGACAAGATCATCAAGTTATCAAATTCTAATAAATTTGTTAGAATTCTATTTGAATAAGGTAAGTAGTTTTAGTCTTATTTAATTAGAAATTTCGTGTGTTAAATATACGAAGTTAGTAGTGTAGTTTATTGGATTATCATCAGCGTTTTTTTTTCAACGTACAATTGGATTATACAACATCAAGAAAGCTCAAGACAGACAAGCTAAAGAAGTATTACTTGGATTATCTTTTACGGATTTATCTCCTTACCTACAAGCGGAATATTTATTTTCAAGAACTTAGAAACAAAAGAAAGGTAGGAAAATTATTCTTCTTTACCATGATATCAAAAAAGAATTCACTCTTATTCAAAATTAAACTAGATAATGGAAAAATTGAATTCCAAGTTAATGATTTTATAGACCTTTTCTTGGAAGGTGGACTTTTTGAGTCTTATTTAGACGAAATTTACGGTATAGCTACTCATAACTTTAAATATATACAATGTAACGTTCAAGGAAACAACACCTAAATCTTTAATAGAAGATTTATACGAAACTTTTAAGGACCCTCAGGAAATTACTGTTAAAAACGACATTGATTGTTCACTACAAATTAACAGGCTGCTTGGTTACAGACAATTGATTACCCTCTACCCAATGCCATTCGATATTAATTTGGATAATCTAAAAACTATTACAAATAAATGGGGAATTTTAAAACATTATGATTTTGGAAAGCACAAGAAGTGCCCTATGATCCACAATCCATATTTGCATTTATATTTAGAAAATTTTAATAGGAAAGAGGTTCCGGACCAAATTGTCTTCAGAAACAGATTTATTGCAATAAACATTGACAGCGAACCAACTAAAACAAGATGTAACTATTGTAAAAAAACCGATCATCTCATAGATAAGCTGAGTTGAAATAAGGAGTATTATTTGCTGTTCTTCTGTAAACTAAAAATTGAGCCTGGTCAATTAATTATTTCTGTCAAAAAATCAAACAGGATAACTCTTCAGCACTTGAAGATTATTTTGATATTAATTGGAAAGTTTAAGACAACTTCAAACTATTTAGTTAAACAGCTTTTTTAAAAAACTGGTTTTTAGTCATTCTATCTGAATAAGACGACATATACATCGATAAGCGTCTTCTATTTGAAGAAATTAGTTTAAGAAAAGTTTAGTTAAAGTAATATTAAATTGATTTGAAGAGAGATCAGTGAAAAATTAACCTAAAATTAGCTAGAAAAAGCATAATTTTTAAAGTAGAATATCAACTAAAGAAAAACTTCTATTGAAAAGATTTACTTATCTATTGTGACGTACAAGATGGCGAGAAATGCTAAATCTAACAAGAATTCCAGTACCAGCAATGACAGCAATGCCAATAATGCAAATTTTAATGAAAATGATAGAAAGCGGTTGTATGAAATAAATAACACTGTAAAATTACTGGTTGAAGAGGTTAAATCTCTAAAAAATGAAATAGAAAGAACTAATCGTAAAGCAAAGCGTTTAGAAATTGAAAATGAAAGGCTGAAAAAGTCAGTTAATTTATCTCTGTTCAAAATCGATGCATTAGAGCAATACGGCAGGCGCGAAAACTTGAGGATTCATGGAATCCCTGAAAGCAAGAACAATCAAGATGACGGAGAAGAAATCGTATTGAAAATTGCAAAATCACTAAACGTTGATCTACAACCTTGTGAAATTCAAAGAGCTCACCGACTGGGCAAAAAAACCACCAATAACATTTCAAAACCAAGACCAATTATTGTACGATTCATCTCTCACAAAAAGCGAAATAAGATTTTATTCGCAAAATCAAACCTTAAAAAAACGCAAGAATTTTCACAAGTATTCATTACGGAGGACCTAACCCCTCTGCGCTCAAAGCTGTTGCAATACATAAAAAAAGAATGTCAAAATGATTTTGTTCTTGGTCACACTTTTAATGGTAACATCAGGATGAAGAGATCGGCCAAAAACCAAGGTTTAATTGGGGAAGGCGAAAAAGATCAAGGCACTGGCGTATGGTTGACTGTGAGCTCTCCGGACGACCTGTTTAATTACGACGTTGACATCAACTTTAAAACACTTAACTACAAGCCATTATTATTCAATTGTGATTCCTTAAATGAAGATTGTTCTACTAATAATGCTGAATAATTACAATTTGAGGTACTTGTTTCTACATTTACTTTTTTCTTCTAAATTAAACAGTTTCTAAGTAGCATAATTGCTTGCTACATGTATATACTGAGTTGAATTTTTTTTATTATTATTATAATGGCATCCAAAACTAGAATTCATAAATTAGATGATGGAAATAACAAGGAGTTAAATGAATTCCTTGAGCCGAATAATGCAGCCACCCTGCGAATAAGTGATCATTCTCCTGAAAAAGCGTACGACTACTTTTTAAACTTTTTCAATATAAAAGCATGTGATTATTTTGATTTAAACTCAAAACGACCTACTTTTGATCCCAATCGTTCCCTGGTGCTTTTACATATAAATATTCGCTCATTGCATAAAAATTTTGATAATCTTTATGATTTTTTAGTTGAATTAAATTTTTTACCTGATGTAATATGTTTAACTGAAACACGAATTAAACTACACCCCCTATTAAACATTTCACTTCCTAATTATACTTTTTTTCATACTGATTCTACATCTAACGCTGGCGGTGTGGGAATTTACGTTTTAAATAAGTTTCAAGTAAAGAAATCTATTACTTAATATAACTTTTCAAAATCTGAATGTTTATGGTTAGATATTTCTGAAAACAACTTCAAAACTGAGCTTACTGTGGGTGCAGTTTATCGTCATCCAGGCCAAACTAAGATAACTGAATTTATTGATGAATTTACAAATTCCTTATCAGACCTCTCTCAAAACAAAAAAGTTTATTATATCCTAGGAGATTTCAATATTAATTTAAATAGAGATAACCGTACGAATAGTGCTAACTTATATATTAATTCAATTTTAAGTCATGGTGCTATACCCCTCATCACTAAGCCAACAAGAATATCTAATAATTCATCAACCATAATCGATCATATTATAACTAATGATTCAAAGCATGAATTGCAATCTTTTATAGTTAAATCTGACTTGACTGACCACTACCCAATTTTTTGTGTTATTAATAAAAATTCCACTAACAATAAAAAAAATATAGAGAAATTGTTTTATCGTGATAAAACAAAGTTTTGTACAGAATCATTTTGTAAAGACCTTCAAACTGATTTAGACAATTATTTTAGTCATCGACCAACCCTGTCTAATGAAAATTTTAATGAACTTTTTAATAGTTTTGTCCACATTATATCACATTCTATTGACACCCATGCGCCTTTGAGGCCAATATCAAGAAGAATGAAAAAACTCTTACAAAAACCCTGGATTACCAAAGGCTTACTAACTTCAATTAAGAAAAAGAGACGGATGTTTAAATCTCATTTTTTAAGTGGTGAAGAAAAAAAAAAATCGTTTTATAAAGTTTACTCTAATAAATTAACTAAACTAAAAACTTTGTCTAAAAAATTATATTATACTTCTAAATTTGATAAATGCCAGAAGGATGCTCGTAAAGTATGGAATGTAATTCGTTCTACGCTTCCGAACTCTAAACCAATTAATGATACTCCTGACTCATTAGTAACTGACCGTGGCACAACCTCAGATTATCAAAATATAGCTGATGAATTTAATAAATTCTTTTGCTCAATTGGCTCAAATTTAGCAAATGATTTTTCAAATACGTCCTTTAAGTCTTTTTCTACCTATCTAACCAAACGAGTTTCTTCTTCTATCTATCTGAACATACCCAACCACACAGAAATCTTTAACGCTATTTATTCTCTAAAAAATAATAAAGCAGTTGGCCATGACGACATTCCAGCTTTTTTTCTTCGAATCGCTTCTTCAGTTATTATTCCGTATCTTCAAGTTTTTATTGAGTTTTGTTTCACAGAAGGCGCTTTTCCCGAAAATTGTACAATTGCAAGGATAGTTCCAATTTTTAAAAAAGGAGAACGTGATAAACCTACAAATTATCGCCCTATTTCTATTCTTACTTGTTTCTCAAAAATCTTTGAAGGACTTTTATACAAACGTATAAATAATTTTTTAAATAAACATAATGTAATTATAAATTCTCAATATGGTTTTCAAAATAAAGTCTCAACCAATCATGCTTTTGTTGATGTTATCACACACTCCTATGACAATATAAATTCTAATCAATACACTGGTTTAGTTTTTCTTGACCTTACAAAAGCTTTTGATTCAGTAAACCATGACATTCTCCTTCTCAAACTTGATCATTATGGTATACGCGGCTCAACAAATCAACTAATTAAATCGTTTTTATCTCGCAAACAATTCGTTTCCATTAAGGGTGCTAAATCTAAGCTGTTACAAAATAATTATGGTGTTCCTCAGGGTTCGATTCTTGGCCCTCTTTTATTTCTCTTGTATGTTAATGATATGCCCCAAGCGGTTAACTGTACGCCAATACTCTTTGCTGATGATACATGCTTAATTTTTAGGGCCCCTAACCTTGCTTCCCTTACTACAATTATGAATAAAGAACTTCAAAATTTATCAATTTGGTTTGATTCTAATAAACTTATTGTTAATCCCTCTAAATCCAACTTCCTAATCATACCTCCCAAACTAAACAAACCTTTCCCACAAACTAATGTTTTTTTAAATAATATTTCTATTCCACAATGCATGAATATTAAATACTTAGGTTTAACTATTGATATGAATTTAAATTTTGATTTCCACATTTCCAATATAGCATATAAAATATCAAGAACGGTTGGAATTATCTCTAAAATTAGACACTATCTACCAGAAACAGTACTATTAAAAATCTATTACGCTCTGATACATTCCCATTTATTATATGGCCTTATTATCTGGGGATCTACCTTCCCGACGTATCTTCAAAAATTGATAACTCTTTAAAATAAAGCCGTTAAATTTATATGTGCAGCTAAATTTTGTGATAATTCCTCACCTTATTACAAACGCCTTAAGATTCTAAAGCTTAAAGATCTTTATAAACTAGAAGTTGGTAAATTTATTCATTACAATTTAAAAAAAATGCTTCCCAAAAATTTATCTAATTATTTTATTTTAACCAACCAGATCTCGGAAAAAAACACTAGATTAAATGAAAAATCAAAAAAAACTTTGCATATTCCCTTTTATAAAACTTCACGATTACAAAGATGTATAAATTATCAAGGAGTTAAGATATGGAACGAAATTCCCATTCTAATTCAAAATGCTTCTTACCATGTTTTCAAATATGAATTTAAAAAATACTTATTGAAACCTTATATTTAAAATAAAAAAACCTTATTTAAAACGAAAAACCCTCTTCTCTGCAACAGTTAAATTTTACAAGTTGTTGTATCTGTAGTTTTGCTCTCAAGGGTGGCTGCCGACTAGAAGACCGAAAGGTCAAATCGCAGTCTCCCTGCGGCTAAAAAAAATTTATTATTTTATTTTTTTATTTATTTATTTTTTTATTTGATTTTAGTGTTTGAATTCGTTATGTGTTTTTATTTATTTATTTTTTCCCGCAAATAAAAGTATGTTGATTGATTGATTGATTGATAGAAAATTGCCCCCTAAAAATCCAACCTAAAGAAGCCCAACCTCCTGACAATTTACCCCAACCGAAACAATCATACGCACAAACAGTTACATCTACCCCTAAAATATCCCAACCCCCCTTTCTTCACCCTTCAACTAAATTCAAATTAACCAAGATGAATATAAAGAAAACTACCCAAAATTTTCCCCCCTTGACCAAAACCTCACAACCCTAACCAAAGAAAAAATCAAAATCCCAACACAAATACATCATCACTCAATATCAGCCATGAAGAAGCAATTCAATCATTTGACAATATCCAGTATGCTAAAATGCCCCAGCCCTTAACAACCAAAGAAAACAACCCCCAAACCCCCTCCTCCCTAAATGAATCGCAATTACAAAAAAGAAAATTATCCCCCTTTTCACAATCCTCTTCCATATCTATTGACTTAAAACCTAGAAAAAAGAAAGCTAACCTGAAAGAAAAGCATCGTAAAAATAGCATATAATTATCTTTGTAATAAAGCCAAACAAAAACTGTTTTAAATTGTTGTAAGAATGAACTGTAATATTATGTTTTTTTTCTTTATGTATTTGTTAATTTATTGTTTACGTCATACTATAATGAAGTTGACAGCAAAGGTAAGCCATTCAAAGCTTTACTATTTATTACAACCTTGTTTTCTTCTATTGCTCCATAACTACAAAATCTTAACCACACCCAATACTCACGTGATACTCACCCGATCAAAACAACTCCTTATTAGGTCATTTCACAACCACAGTTATGTTTGTATTTTTCCACGCACACATTTCTCGAGCACTTCCTTCTACACAACTATTTCACATCACCCAAATTAACGCGTTCGAATCCCGACTATTTCCATCTTCCATCATTTCTTTTTTTTCTCACATGCAAGCATTTTATTCGCACTTCCTTTACCCACACACACTTCACATATTTCAAAAGGTACGAGTTCGAATCCTAGACCTTATATATTTTTTATTTTTTTATTTTTTTTTCACTTAACCTTTTCACACGCACTTCATCACAACTTACATACCTCACATGTTTTTTTTTTTTTTTCTTTAAAACACGAGTTCGATTCCCAGATCCTTCTTTTTTTCTTTTTTTCACTTTTTTTTACAAAAACACCTTTATATTTTTATTGCTTTCACTTTATACACAAATCCCACCCATGATTAAACAATTCACTAATTATCCAAATAAACGTCTGCTCCTTAAATATTAACGGTTTTAATAATTCTTCAAATAAACTTGCACACTTTATTTTTAAACATAACATCCACGTCACATTTATCCAGGAAACACACACAATTCAGCACCAACAATTATCACACTTCCTACACCAGCACACCTTCCTAGCTTATCCTAACACAGACCACTCACTAACCCCCACAATTGCACATAAACAAGGTACACTTATACTCTTAAATACCAAACACATACACCTAAACTCACAAACGATCACACCCTACCTAATCCTTCCTAATTATATCCAATCTATCTCCTTTACCTTATCCAACATAAACTATACCCTTATAGATTGCTATCTCCCCTCCGGAAAAACCTCTTCTCAAACCTTAAACCGAATCAAAGCTATTAAAACTCTAACCTCTTACCTCCAAAATATAGATTTTAAAAACAAAAACATAATAATTGCAAGCGATTTCAACTTAGTATTAAACCCTATAGACAGAACCGGACATTACACCCCAAATGCAAATGACAAAATATTATTCCACAAAATCCTCACCAATTTTGACCTAACCGATTCATACCGTTACCTCTATCCCAATTCCCGAACTTTTTCCTTTTCCCGTTCATGCCCCATATCACGACTCGGCCGTATATATATCTCTTCACCCCTTCTTGCTAAAATAATACATTCCTCCTATTACAACATATCTTTCTCCGATCACAACAAAGCTCCTTTTCTCTCTTACAATACCCTCTAAAATAAAATACAAATCCTTTCATTTGAAATTAAACGACTCTATCCTTAACACCTCCTCAACCATTCCTTACATCAACCTTTTTATTAAAAGTCTCTTTCCTCCCATAAACCCTATTCATCAACCCCTACAGTGGTGGGATCTAATTAAATTTAAAATTAAACAAAAATTAATATTTTAATCTAAACAAATTCATAATAAAACAACTAAAAAACAAAACACTCTACAACTGAACTTAATTAAAGCAAAAAAATCTGAAACTTTGTTTTTTAAGTACTCTTCTTTTCAAATTCCTATGGAACTTAAAAGATCTACCCTTTACTTACCTAAACCAGACGGTGGAATTTCCCTCCCCAATATTGGAATTAAAACGTCTACAGCCTTCTTATGAAAATTTATCTACCTTCTTAAAACCCCTAACCCTCTCTCTTTCTTCTGGATGTTCTATGCAATATACAATATTGGTACCAAACTCCTACATATAAAACCTGAACTTTACACCAACTTTCAACCCCACCGTCCTAAACCCAACCCTCTTTGGTTTAAAACCCTCTCTCTTTTCACAAAAATATCCATTCCCCCTCAAGAAGTTAATACCCTAACCTTTAAAACCCTTTATCACAGCCTATTACAAACTGAATCTAACCCCATCCCTACCCTACATACTGAAACCCCCCACACGTGGCTACTTTTAACCCTTATAAAACCCCGTCCTCCTCTCTTCTCTAATCTGGAAAAAGAAATATCCTTCAGGACAGCCTACAAAAGCTATACCTGGGGATGTTTCTTTTCCAAACATAACTTCAAACCCCGAAACCCTAACGATTTTCTTTCCTTCCCTTCTGATGATCCTCATCACCTTTTCTTTTCCTGTCCCTTCTCTCAAAAATTAATTAAACATTTACAACCACTCCTTTCTTCCTTATTTAAAAAACCCACTTCCCTTACACAAGACACATTACTTTTTAACTACACAAACACAACTGGCACACCCCACATCATCACTACCAAACTAGCTTCACTAATTCGACTTTCCCTCTACCACATAAGAAACTTTATCTCCCTCACTAATACCCCCATTCCGAATTCTGCCCTAATAGAAGAAAAATACAAAATTAAAACTAAATTCAAAACCTTCCTGGAGAAAAACTTTCCTGATTACGTAATATAAATTCACACTTCCCACATTTCTACCCCCTATACATACAACCTTTCTTTTTCTCTGTTCCGTAATTGAAACTTCGAAATCTTCTAACTTCCCCCAAGGCTTACCTAATGCTGTCACTACAATTAATCGAAACATCTCAACTTAAATAAAAATAATGAAAACATTACCCAACTTATTATTAAACTGTATCATATCTTCTATCGTAATTTCAAATATTTAAAAATTACCGCGTTTATTTATTTTTCATATACATTTTCCATTGTAACATTCGATTTTTCGTCGCCCTCCCAAACTTGTGCAAAAATTTATACCCTATTGTTATTATTTATTAATATTGTATATTTATTTATCCTATATTATATTTTTTTTTGTTACTGTCATTGTATTTTAATATTGATATGTTTTTCTTTCCTATTTAAATGAACTTGTATACTGAATTACATTATATTTTATCAGTTTTAAGTATTAGATTGTTATGTGCTCCGACTAGTGTGGACTATTTCCCTTAAACTGTTTATTACTGTTATTTTTCGTTTTTTTTTTGTCACTGATTGTTCGATTGCAAATTCCATTGAAACATTTTCCCTTTTTCTTATAATCATTGAATTGTTTTTGTTCTTTCTCCTGCTTCTATATTATGCGCCAAACACATATGTTTTTAGTTTTATTGAGGATGATATGTTTTTTTTGTGTGTATGTTTTATAACTAAAATTAAATAAAAAAAAAATTGGTTAAAAAAAAGGAAGGTCAAAACAGTACTGTCTGCAGTTATATATATGTATATATATTTATTAATGAAAGCACTAAAATGGATTAAAAATTAACAATTTAAAATCCACGACAGTCTGTTTCAACCTAAGAATCGTCAGGTGGAAACTTATTCAAATAGAATTCTATTAATAGAATGCTTTCATTAATAAATACTGCTGTAGCTATTCGGTTATTGAGCTCTGTACCGGCGAAGTAAAGCAAACAGATATACATGTATATATACGTTTTTTAGTAATCATTTTAATTAATAATTTTTATTAGTAATCACGTTTTGCGCAGAAAACGGTTGTGATAAGGAATGGCATCGCAATCGTTTTTATTGCAAAAATTTTTTTAAAAATTATATGCCTTTTTAAAAAATATGGTGCTTTTTTTAATTTGGCCCCCTAACAAAATGGCTTTACGGCGCCTCTGAGTATTTAGTAGGTTTAGTTTTTTTTAAAGTTATTTAAATAATTAACAGGATTGAGTTTTTTTTAGTTGTAGTTCAGAATTTTTTATTTTTTGTGTTCAAGTTTAATGCTCCAGTTTATGACGTTATTGTCGTCACAAATATCAAAAGATTGTTTTAACAATACCACCATTTAATGGAGTAAGCATCTTTCGTCAGCAGTAGCGGCTGTTAAGTAAAAAAGCAAAAAGGTACCGCAATCAGAGGCACCAAAACTTTTAGCCAGGAAGGGCAAGGTTTTAAAAAGAGTTAAGGTCTTCACTTTTCGGCAGCGGTGTTTCATTTACTTGGCCGGCAAATATTTTTGATTTAGCATACTCATAAAGGTGGAACGTTCTTGTTGCAAATAAAGACCTTTTTTATTTTATTGACTTCTACTTTAAACGAAAAAAGATTTACACTACTCAAACTTGCTGAATAGGTTATATTTTTTATGGCTTAACTTTTTCTTAAAGTCAAGCCATGAAAAAATATAACCTATCCAATCAATCATATATCTTAATTGGAAAAATCTTAAACTGGGTAAGCTGTTTATACCATACAAGCTGAAGCTTAAGTCTGACGAGACAAAAGTTTTTGATAGATCATTTTGTCTCCCGAAATCAAGTCTATACAAAAAAGTTTTCACATCAATTCAAAGGTTATTTTGTCATTGAATTAATATAAAAGTAATTTTTTAGCCTTCGGTGAAATTTTGAAGATCAGTCACTGAACCGAAGTTTACATTTTTCAAAGAAAATCTAGCCTTTCGCCAGTCGATTTAAAACGAAAACCGTTTTATTTCTTTCACATTTAGGGCCAAAAAGCGAAAATGTCTTTGGAAAAGTATTCACCGTATAAGCGCATGCTTGTTTATCGGTTTGGTACATTTGAATAACTGTAACGGACATGTAGGCTTAATTTAGCCTAAAGCGGAGTCGGAGTCGCAAAAAACAATAATGAGTCCAACTCCCGACACATTAAAAAAAGCCACTCGGACTCAAATAAATCGAAAAACCAACTCCAGCTCCGACTCCATTAAAACTAAAACTGCGACTCCAGCTCCCTCCTGAAGCATACGACACCGCAACCCTGCTCAATACACCGTTAGAAGAAACATCAACTTGATTGATTAATGTCTCGTTATCACATGACCTCATCATAACAGCCTATTTTTATTGCTTTCAATATTCCCTCAACGTTTTACAGTAGAAATGATGTTGATTCTATCCAAATATTTAAGGGTTATCATTGTTTCTATTGTTGGGATAATAACTGTTATCCACACCAACATTCAGTATTATCAATTTATTATGGATATCATCGAGTTACAGGTATTGAAATAAAAAGATTTCTAATAATAATGCCAATAAGAATAAAAGAATTATTAATGATTACAATTAAAATAATAAAGTTTTACATGATTTTTAGCTTATTTTATCATTATAGATAACCACTAGTGATGTTGCGAATACAAAATTTTGTGTCTGCAGCCCGCAAGTATGTATTTTTTATTTGTGACATTGAAGCGCAAAATTGTTACCAAAAGTTTACACCACACCGTGCTGGACCCCAATATCATATATTTAAATATACAATTTTTAGATTTCTTTTCCTCCTTTCAAAAAGTTATTTGATTAAGCTCAGTACTCGCGTGGTAGCCATCCAAGTAACCCCTTTATATTTCAGATTCAGCAATTCAAAACCTATTTGCATAATTTTGTTATATCGTGGGAAGACACTTTAAGCACTTTACTCTGCTTGGCATCCCAGCAAGCAGCCTTGAATCTTCGTAATATCTTTAGAACTAAACAACAAGTAGAATATATCAACCGAACGACAATATCTTGGCATGTTTGAAAGCAGGTAAAGATAATTGCAAGATAGTTGCTCTTTGTATAATGCCTCCCAATGTTTTTCTGCCAGTTAAAAAGATAAATTGAGATAAAAGTGTTATATTTTTTTGACAAACACAAATCTTGCTCACTATCAAGATTTAAAAAAAAAAAAGCTTTTGCTTAGAATTTAAAAAACTAATCACTAAATCATGTTGGCATAAATTACTTAGTATTTTTATCCATAAAATCTTACCAAGCATTTGATACGTATTTGTGGGCAAAGCGGTAATTGTTGTTATACCAAGCCAATTCGTACAGTTATAACCGTATATCAAATTTTGACAATTAACCTTTGTCAAACTAATGTATATTCAATAAGTACATTCAATTTAAGGCTTCGTGAACTACCTTCAAAAATTACTATTTTGAAAGAAATCACAATAATTATATACATGTAAATTAAACTAATTAATTAGTTCTGTAATGGCTCGTACAGTTCAGTTTCGCCCATAGCACCAAGTGCTTTCTCGCAGCCCTGACCGTGAGTACGTCTGTTCATTGGTGTAAAAGATGACACACCGAAACCAAACCTGCCCAAACGGAAGGGTATCCACCCATTCCGATGTTCAGCGTGGGTCTGCTAATCGGCAAATGTCCTTTTCAGGACGGGGCAATGCCTGGAAAAAACTGCCCTTTTCAGGGCACATTGCAAACAAGTTTCAAAGACCCACTATTCTTTAGTAAACATCGAAGGCTTCACTACAAGCAAGATGAACGTTCTTCATTACCTTGCCATGCAGTCTGAGGCACTCGTCATCCTATTACTGGAGACCCACTGCACTGATGCAGAGAAGTTGGTACTTCCAAATTATCAACTAGCTGGGTCTTCTTTAAGCAGGAAGCATGGCCTTGCCACGTTTGTCCACGAGCGACTAAGGTACACGCTTTTGGACCAATCTCGACCGACATCGCCGATCGAGTGGTTGTTTGTGGACGTTGATGGATATAAAATAGTAACCGTCTACAAACCACCGCCAACGCGATTGCAATCTCTGGATCTCCCAGTGTTTCCTCACCCCTGTCTGTACGCTGGCGATTTTAACTGTCGTCATGCTGACTGGGGTTACGACGACAACAGTCCGGACGGTGAGTGCTTGGCTGGATGGGAAAGTATTAATTGTCTTGCCCTCGTATATAATGCCAAGGATGCTGCCAGTTTTTACTCCGGCCGCTGGAACACTGGCACCAATCCAGATCTAGCTTTCGCTAGCGTAGGTCCAAACAGTCCCTTACCCAATAAACGTGTCTTTAAAAAGTTTCCCAGGTCACAACATCGACCTTCGCTTACCACACCATCAAGGTTTGCTATGGCAATGCAAGTATGCCTGTTAAGCGATGGAACTTTGGCAAGGCCAAATGGAGTCACTACATTGCTTTGACAAATAAATTCGCAAAGACTTTGTTGCCGCCTGATTCACTTGATGTGGATGCGGCTTACCAGGACTTCCGTAACACCATTAAGAAAGCAGCCAAAAAAACTATATCACGCGGGTATCGAAATAACTATGTTCCGTGTTGAGATGCAGAATGTGAATCTCTCCATAAAACGTTCCTGCAGTCTCCTCAGGGAGACAACTCAAGTTTGGCTGCTACAGCTTTGCTTCCAAGCTTGACAGGAAGCGGAGAGATCGATGGTCCGAGGCAGTTCGAAGCATTGACTTCTCACACTTTAGTCGAATAGCATGGAGTATTTTGAACAACCTTACTGGTAAGTCACGACACTCTCCTCCTCACTGTCCCGTTTCAGCTGATGCTATTGCATCTCAGGTGGTTAGAAATGAGAGATACGAGGTTGTTGACCGCAAGTCATCTCGACTTGTCTCTCAAGAAGTGTCTGACCTTTGGATGACCACAACACCAGACACAGTAAATATCTCTGACACTTTTTCACAGAGAGAATTTACTGCTGCCCTTCAACATTTAAAACCAGGTAAAGTTCCGGGCCCTGATTCCATCTGCCAGAGCTTATAGTCCGTGCTGGAGCTGCTTTAAAGTCCTGGTTACGTGACTTTCTTTCTTCCTGTTTGCGCCAACTCAAAATTCTCAGGATCTGGAGAAGAGCGCTTGTAGTCGCGATCCCAAAGCCAATGAAGCCCGTTGGGGACCCAAAGATTTATCGACCGATATCTCTGCTCTGTGCCCCTACAAGATCCTCGAGAAGCTTATCTACGCCCACATTGAACCATTAATCGATCCATTGCTCCCTAAAGAGCAGGCTGGATTTTGACGCGGGAAGTCAACCGTAGATCAAGTTGTCCTGCTAACCCAGAACATTGACGATTCTTTTGAGGCTAAGAAGAAGGCCGGTGCCGTATTTATCAATCTGACAGTTGCTTATGACACTGTCTGGCACCGTGGTCTTACCTGTAAGCTGCTAAGACTTTTTCCGGATAAGCACATGGTCAGAATGATTATGAAGCTTGTTCGAAATTACGTTTTACTCTTACTATCGGTGGCAACAAGCAAAGCAGGCTATGCCGTCTTAAAAACGACGTTCCTCAGCGATCGGTCTTGGCTCCCCTCCTATTTAACATCTATACGTACGATGCTTCCAAACTGGTTCAAAGAATAAGTCGAATTTATTGCGTAAATAAAAAGTAAACATACAAATAAAAGATAGTCTACAATTCGTTCATTGCCTCATGACAAATCCAAATAATGACTTTTATCATCTTTTGGACAAAATTAATTCATATAGTATCCTATTTTTAAGGTTAAAAGTTTATGTTAACAAACTCACAACAGGCAGCCGGACAATAAACAAAATTGCTAACACTGTAGAAGTTGACAGCCCAACGAACAATAGGGCTAAAATTCAAACAAAAAACGATAAATTGTCTTAATTTTAACTAATGTGTCCGGCAGTCGGCAAATCATTCGGACACTTGTTTTTTTGTCTCAGTTTGGCCGACTTTTATTAGCATCTTTTAGATATTGACTTTTTCAGTATCTCCAGTGTGGCATTGTCAGCCCCGAGCAGTTTTTATGTCTAGTAACTGATTGGCAATTGTTACGTGACCGCTAGTCTAATGCTTGTGGCATGGACAATTGATATTACTTAAATATAGAGGAAAATCAACAGTTCAGTCTTTATATTAATAGTTTATTTTTCCTGCTAGCCGCTGTATCTTCAAGAAAAAATTGGCTGATTAAAGTAGATTTATCTGAATCAAGGTATAATGTATAAACGATTTACAAATGCTGGTGGGGTCGGGGTTTATGTTTCCGACAAGCTTTTTACTTCTGTAATTGAAAAAACGATTTGCTTTTAAATTAACAATATGACACGCAAGTATTATATAATTGGCGACTTCAATATTGATGTAAACTCAAGTGATATTTCAAATAATAGCGCACTATTTCGTAATATTTTAAGTAGTAATGAAATCTTTTCACTCATAGATAAACCGACTTGTGTAACTAGTAGTTCGTCTACAACTATAGACCATATTTTAACTAACGACACCTCTAATACATTATAATTTATACTTGTATCTTTTTATCTGAAATTAGTGATCATTTCCCCGTGGTTTGTTTAGTGGCCTATCATAAAATTAATTCAAACAATAATAATCAAAAATTTAAAACTACATAATATGTGTACAGAGACAAAAGCAAATTTGATAATAAACAATTTACATCTGATCTGTGCATTTCTCTAAGATCATCTTTATCGAAGCAAAAATTTGATTCTTCTACTGAAGTTAATCAAAAAGTTTTCCAGCTTTATCAATATATTAAACGTATGTGTCAACAGGCATGTTCCACTCAAAATCGCTTCTTGTAAAAAATTCAAATTATTAAAAAAACCGTGGATAACTAAAGAAATTTTTAAATCAATTCGACGTAAGCAGAAAATGTATGTTTCAGAAAACTTGCTGTAAATGAAACAGATTGACAAAAAATACAGTATTCTATAAACAATATGTTAATAAAGTAATCAAAATTTTAAAAAATCTCTAAAAAAATGTATTTAAAATCAGAAATAATCAATTCTAGAAATGATTCGCGTAAATTTTAGAGCTTCATGAACTCTTTAATGCAGGGGCGTCCAACCCGTGGCCCGCGTAATGATTTTGAGTGGCCCGCACAGTATTTTTGAAGTCCTCTGTCCTGTGAATTTTGGCAGAAGTCAAAGACAGATTTGATGTGAAGACCCCTTTTTTCTTGTTTTTTATCAAGTTTTAGAGATCACTATGATTTCAAAAAAGTGGCAAATCCGAGACCGATTTCAGGTGAAAACCTTTTTTTTTAGAGATCACTATGATTTTGGGTTAAAAAATGAGGTGCTTTGTTTGTTTGGCCCGCCAATATTTTTGATGCTCAAAAAGGTTGGACATCCCTGCTTTAATGCCTAAAAGAACAAAATTACCATCTCCAAAATTTTGGAATGTTAATAATTGTAAAATTAGTGATTCAACTAAAATTGCAGAGCACTTTAATAAATATTTTTGTAATATTGGTAAGGCTCTAGCAGACAAAGTAGATTCTGTTACTTCTTATGACTATTGCAGTTATTTATTGGATCCTCTATCGTCTTCTATGTTCTTTCATCCTACCTTTGATACCAAAATAATCAACATCATTAATCAACTTGATTCGCGCAAAAGTTATGGATAGGACGGAATAAGTGCTAAATTTGTTATTCTTGGAGCTTATGTTATAGCACCATATCTAACTGTAATATGTAACGGTTGTTTTAGCTTTGGTTTGTTTCCAAGCTGCTTAAAGATAGCAAAAGTAATTCCTATTTTCAAATCCGACAATAAAAACAACCTTCTTAACTATAGACCTATTACGTTATTGCCAATTTTTTTCTAGAAAAGTTGAAAAATTGTGTTTTTCCGAACAATTAACTATTTAAATGCACATTTCATATTAACTCTTACTCAGTATGATTTTAGATCCAATTATTCTACAACTCACGCTGTTCTAAATATTGTTTCAACTTGTTACAATAACATCGAATCAAAAAATTATTCTGCTCTTGTTCTGCTCGATCAAGCAAAAGCACTCGACACAATCAACCACAAAATTTTACTGAATAAGCTTGATAACTATTGTATGTGAGGTGTCGTTAATCAATTTTTCTTATCGTTTTTATCCCACCGGACCCAATATGTTTCTTTTAACAATTGTTCTTCTTCTCTGGCAGATATTAAAATAGATGTTCCCCAAGGTTCTTCTCTTGGCCTACTTCTTTTCTTACTTTATATAAACGATTTGCCGAATTCGGTTCAAAGTAGTCCTGGATTATTTGCTTGATGATACTTGTTTGGTAATAAATGAATCTACGCCCGAAAAACTTCAAATTGAATTAAATAAAGATATAACCTCTGTTTACAATTGGCTGAACTCTAACAAACTTACACTTAATACTTCGAAATCACAAATAAAGATTTTGTGAAACTTTAAAGACCACATAAATTTTGTGGAAACAAAAATTTTCAGATCTGTTGATATTTTGGGCAAACTCAAATATTATCCAGACCTCATCTCTTTACTTAAACTTTACTATGCTCTAATTCATTTTCACATTGATTACGGTTTGATTATCTGGGGGAACACCTATTCGTCATCTCTGACAAGATCAACAATTTTACAAAATAAGGCAATTAGGATTGTAAACAACTGTAGTTGATATACCAAAGCATTTTCATTATATCAAAATTGTAATATAATATCTTAATCACAATTAACAAAATTCGAAATAGCTAAATTTATTTATGTCTTTTTGAAAAACCGCTCACCATCCTCATTTGACAACTATTTTATTTTAGCAAAAAAAGCACATCTTCATCCAACCAGATTTGAAAACTATGATCAATTGGCTATCCCATTTTCCAAAACCAATAGAACCCAAAATTCTATAAATACACAGGCCCTTTAATTTGGAACTCTATTCCCCCGAACTAAGTTTACAATGCTTTAATAAATTAAAATAAAATTACAAAATTTTTTGTTAAATTTATAAAAATAATAATAGTAATAATAACAATAATATCTTATTTTAAAATTCAGTTGTTATTCTGGTAGAATCAGAGGCAAGTAAAACTTCAACAAATACAGAAGGCGTAATATATTTATTAAAGAAAAACTCAACGACGTTTCGTCCGTTACATCGGGCGAACTTCATCAGGTAAAAGCAGAACACAACGCGCACCGTATTTAAAAACCAAGAAGTTAAAAACACCAACCGACAAACACAAGGTGAGAAGGGAACCAGATTGGTTATTGAATAAAATGAAAAAAGAAATTAAGCATAAAAACGTTAATAAAAGTGTTTGCATGAGTGAAAAAATATCTAACTATGTCGGTTTACCATATATTAAAGGTTTGAGTGATGAAATGTCTAGAATTTTGAGAAAATTTAATATTAATGTGTATACTTACCCTTATAAAACAATTGTAAATATTTTACCAAAAATAAAAAATCTGTAGATGATATATATAAGCGTGGTGCAATTTATAAAATTCCATGTAAAGATTGTTCGAATGTATATGTTGGTGAAACGGGCAGATGTTTTAATACTCGCTTGTCAGAACATAAACGTGATTTGAAACGGATTAATTTGGCTAAATTAAAAGAAGACGATTTAAATAAAAAAACTGCATTGGTTAAGCATTGTTTTAATTGTGAACATAGGATTGATTTTGGTAATTTTGAAATATTGAATTATAACATTGACTATGATAAACGAAAATTTTTAGAATCCTTATATATTAATAATATAAAAAATTCAATAAATGATAAAGATCGTAATGTTTTTCCAAAAATATATAGCAATATAAAAAATCTCAACTAATGTGGGTTTTCAACCTCTTAAATTTGTTTCTGTTGCACGAAGTATTTATTAAATTGTTATGTTTGTTCGCTTCTCACCTTGTGTTTTTTGGTTGGTGTTTTTAACTTCTTGGTTTTTAAATACGGTGCGCGTTGTGTTCTGCTTTTACCTGATGAAGTTCGCCCGATGTAACGGACGAAACGTCGTTGAGTTTTTCTTTAATAAATATATTACGCCTTCTGTATTTGTTGAAGTTTTACTTGCCTCTGATTCTACCAGAATAACAAATGAATTTTAAAATAAGTAATATCCCTGGTAACAGTGTTTATATTAACAATAATACTCGTATCTATCGCCCACAGTCTTATGGTACACAAATTGATTGCTTTTTGTTTCATCTGCTTTTATTGGTTTTTCTTGTTCGTTCTAGCGATCAAATATGTAAAAATAATTTAATTTAAACGTGTTGGTCCTTCGAATGGCATACATCTCCTTGCTATTCAAAGGGAGGCTACTTGACTCGAATACAGTGATAGCCTTACAAAAGGGGGCCCGGTGCAATAAATGTAAAGAGAGGCCACTATTTTGTGTTCTAGGGCAAACCAATCTCTAAAAAAGGTCATTGTCATAGAGCAGGGGTGAACAACCTTTTCACTACTGCCGGCCGCAAAACATCCTATAAATGCACTAACGGCCGCCACTAGTTAAAGTTATTTTTTACGAATTTACGTTTTAAGCCTTACAATTTAACTGCCGTAAATGCTGTCTTCACTACTCATGATAAACATCAGAAAAAGTCAAATTTTCAAGTTTGTAGAATTTATTCAATCATAAATCACAAAATTGTACTTAATGACTTCCTTGATCTTGCACCTCCTCAGATAAACTTGCGAAGTTAGGTGGCTCGCTGGATATCATGAGTCGTAGTCCACATTCCAGATTGCTGTCCGAAAATAGGGTTCGGTACTTGTTCTTCAAATATTTCATTCTTGAAAATCCTGCTTCGCACACGTAAGTGCTTCCAAAAAGAACGAGAGTTTTTCTGGCCAATTCTTGTAGATTCGGATATTTAACAGCTCCTCTCCACGTATCTAGCAGATCTTCTTCGTCTTTAAACTTTTTGACAAACTGTTCGTCGTTTTTCAACTCGACGAGTTCCATTTGAAAATTCAATGGTGCAGTTTTGGTTTCGACCAGATGTGGATAAGCAACTAGCCTTGTTGTATCGGAAATCCTCTCAAAGTCTTGGAAACGATAAGAAAATTTCTGCAAAACCTTATCAAAAACGCTTGAGAAAAGAGTGATGGGAATATCATCTACTTGAATTTCTTTGCTGTCAATCAGAGCCTTCATCTGCGGAAAGTGGAAAAAGTTACGCTGATGCATATGACTTTTGAGGAGACGACATTTGTCACGGAAACCTTGCACTTTTTTGTACACGAGACAAAAACTGTTGTTGCCTTTTCCTGCAGACTTTGATTCAGGAAGTTAACCTGGGTAAGAAAATCCACCAGAAAACCAAGAGACATGAGAAAATCTTTGTCGAGCAAGGGACACTCCTTGTTTTTGGTTGAATAGTATTTTACTATTTCCTTTCGCAATTGCAATACACGGCGGGAAGTTTTTCCTACAGACAACCAACGAACTGCGGAGTGATAAAGTATGTCCTCAGCAAATGTTTCACTTGAGCATAAAATTTCTCAAAATTGTCAATAACGCAAAGCATTTGCGCGAATAAACAAGATAATACAATTCAGATCCTTCAGAATGGTATTTAAAGCAACGGATTTGGCACATAGTGCTTCCTGGTGGATAATGCAGTGAAGGTTGATAAGTTCTTTGATAGTTCTAATCTTATAAAAACATATTTGCAACAATTTTAAATATTTTAAAAGACAGATTAATTTTACTAATTATGACGCAATAAAGTTAAGCAATGTAAAATACATACAAAGTTTTTAACAGGCAGAATAATAAGAGTACACAAATTAGAAAGGTCAAAATAATTGTAACAAAAAGGAGGATCCTGCAGCGTAAAGTTGTCGGTTTAGCGCCGGTTTACACTTTTTAGTTAAAAGAGCTTCATGGATTTTGGTGTGGAATTCTGATCGGCATTTTTGAATTCGCTCAATAGTAATCCAGCAGTACATTAGTAATGCTATTACAATAGTAAAGGAATCCAGCAGGTTGTGTTTATGATTTGAGCAAATTTGATAAGACATTATATGATCTTTAACAGAACTTTTGGCGAGACTTCTAAAATTTAGATGTTCCCGAGCTCTTGTACTCAAATGCTGCTTTTTTCGTTTTATTGAGTCACTGATCGTCTTAATTAAAGTAACAGTTAGCAAATCATAACTGTTCCTAACAGTTATTTCTTAACAGTTACGTTGCAAAATATTTTAATCAATGCACGGCCGCCACAACGTGCATTTTGAAGTACAATTTCACGGCCGCAGGTTGTGAACCCCTGTCATAGAGGGAGCCATTTTTAGTGTATGAAAACAAAGTGATCTTTAAAAAAAAGGTTTTCAATTTAGAGGGGGCACTGTTAAGTGTTTCAAATTAGTGTGGTCTTTAAAAACATTGTCCTTGTTTTAGGAGGGTCCACTTTTTAGTGTCGCAAAACAAATATCTCAAAAATTTTTAGACATGCCATCGACGTTCTGGTGCTACCATGAAAAAATAGAGCAATATCTTGTGTAAGATGGGCCACTTTTTGATGTCTTTTAAGGGAGCCCGGTGCGCCCGCACCATTCGCACCCTATTAAAGCCATCACTGCTCGAAGACTTAACAATCCCTTCGTAATCTCCCTGTCATTTTTAAACAACATTAATTTAATGTATATTTTTGTTTTTTTATTGTTTTTTTTTGTATTATTTATGTGCTTTTTGTTTGATTTGACAACTAAAAAATGTGTCTGTCTCTCGGTCAAGCTTTTCTTAATAGATTTAATGGTGAAGTTCCCAGTGATATTATAAAGTATTGGCTCGAAGTTTTACAATACACAGATTCTGTAGGAACTAAGGAATTTAAAGATTTGGTGGATTATGCGTTGGCATGCCTGTTCGCGCCTGTATCTACTGCAACCGTCAAATGATTTTTTTCCATGGCTTTATTTACAAAGACAAAAATTAGAAACCGAACGAAACCTGTCTTGCTGGAGTCGATACTGTGCATCAGAAGCAAAATTCATTTTGCTAAAAAAATGCTGTCTCGCTTTTTTTGTACTAAAAAGATGTTGGTAAGGTTTTGCACGCAAGAAATGTACTCCAGCCAAGAGAAAACTAAAGAATTAATGACAGGCATTGAAATTTTGCAATAAAACTAAATTGCAGCCATTATGCTGCTCACTGTTAATTGTTTTTTGCTGGATATGAGTTTTTCTTGTTGGTTTGTTTGTTTTTCCTCTTTTATCTAATCGATACTATATATGGGAGACTATTTTTTGCTAATAATTATTTTTCTTGAAATATGTAAATTAAACCCTGTAAAAAAAATTTGTAAATTGCACCATAAAAAAATCATATTTTTAAATTTGTCCTAAAATGTCCGAATTTCAGGCTAATATTGTCCGAAAATTTTCCGAACTACCTGGTAACCCTGATTGGAATACGTTGGCTGCAGTGGTGGATATTGGGTGAGGTGAGTGAGGCGATCGCCTCGGGCCCCCTTTTTTACAGTTATCGAGGGGCCCCCCCTTTTGAAAATGCCGCATGTAGTTTTATTTTGTGGTATTTTACATGGTTTCATGAATCTCAAAAACTCTCAAAAGTTTTCAGCAAATAGGTGAAATTTATGTCACATAATATGGCATACTGTATAGGGTAAAGTTGGCAGAACACTTAAAATTTAAAACAACAATCCATAAAATCTCTTCAGTTTCTATGTATTGCAGAACAACTACATAATGTAAACTATTCTTAGTAGTCAGATTGCTATAAAAGTTATCCAAAGGTAATTGAAATTAAGCAGTAACAACTCTACAACTAAAAATATGCTTAAGAAAAAGAGAAATCTTGTATTAAATTTAAATTTTTCTATTGATAAAAATACTACTTAAAATTAGTTGTATTTATGCATCAATATTAATTACTTTCCATAACTACAACAAAATAATGACTAAAAACAACAGCATAACTAAAACATTTACCAATACTAGTAATAAAAAATACATTTTTTTTCTTTTTGTAGCAAATGCTTCATGTACAATAGAAACCAATAGAACACTAAATTCAGTCTGCAAATGTTTTACCATTAACCAAATTTATATAGAAATTTTCACTTTTTTCAAAGTTCTAAATTGATTTATATTGCAATTTATTCATTTACTTGACTTTCAAGACTTGTGTTGTCGATATACGTGTTATTTCGCCCTTAAACTTTTAATTTGTCACCTATCTTTTTTATTGGCAACATGGTGGCGTAATTCTTCTTTGTCTTAACTGAATTAAACACATGGCAAGGTGCTAGCTGAGATATGCTTGTGTTCTTTATGTATTAATTTTAATCTATTAATTTGGAAGATAATAACCAATGTTCTATTTGCTAAATTAACTTTATATTTTAATATTATATTGTACTTAGTAGTATACAATGCGTCATTTGGTGAGTTTTTACGCTAGTGGCGCTAGAGAGCAGGCGCAGGCGCAGGCGCATATGACGTCATCGCAGGCGCGGTGGCGCTAGAGATTAGTGGCGGATCCGAATCCGAATCCTAATCCTACTCCTAATCCGAATCCTAATTCTATTCCTAATCCTACTCCTATTCCTAATTCTACTCCTATTCCTAATCCTACTCCTATTCCTACTCCTATTCCTAATCCTACTTCTATTACTAATCCTACTCCTACTCCTAATCCTACTCCTATTCCTAATTCTACTCCTATTCCTAATTCTACTCCTATTCCTAATTCTACTCCTATTCCTAATCCTACTCCTATTCCTAATCCCACTCCTATTCCTATTTCTATTCCTAATCCTACTCCTATTGCTAATCCTACTCCTATTCCTAATTATACTCCTATTTCTAATCCTACTCCTATTCCTAATCCTACTCCTATTCCTAATTATACTCCTATTCCTAATCCTACTCCTATTCCTAATTATACTCCTATTCCTAATCCTACTCCTATTCCTAATTCTACCTCTATTCCTAATCCTACTCCTAATCCTAATCCCATCCTATTCCTAATCCTAATCCTACTCCTAATCCTACTCCTAATCTTACTCCTATTTTGAATCCTATTTCGAATCTTACTCCTATTCCTAATCCTTTTCTAATCCTATTCTTATTCCTAATTCTATTCCTAATCCTATTTCTATTCTTTTTCCTATTCCTAAGAAAGACAATGATCCTGAGTTCAATTCTTAGCCAAGAGAATATAAAACCTAAACCTAAGACATACAGTAGTCTTGAGTTGGATTCCTTCCCTAGATAATATAAAACCAAACCCTAAGAAAGACAGAAGTCCTGAGTTTGACTCCCAACCAAAACAGCGAAGCTGTAAATCCTAACCTTAAGAAAGTCGGTAGTCCTGGGTTTGATCCCCAACCAAGATAATATAAATTTAAATCTTAAGAAAAGCAGAAGTCCTGAGTTAGATTCCCACCCAAGACAGTATAAACTCTAACCTTAAGAAAGACAGAAGTCTTGAGTTTGATCCCCAACCAAGACAGCGAAGCTGTAAATCCTAACCCTAAGAAAACCAGTAGTCTTGAGTTTGATCCCCAACCAAGACAGCGAAGCTGTAAATCCTAATCCTAAGAAAGGTTCTGAGTTAGATTCCCACCCAAGACAGTATAAACTCTAACCTTAAGAAAATTAATAGGCCTGAATTGGATTCCTTCCCTAGATAATATATATTTAAATCTTAAGAAAGGCAGAAGTCCTGAGTTAGATTCCCACCCAAGACAGTATAAACTCTAACCTTAAGAAAGTCAGTGGTCTCGAGTTCGTTTCTTGTTCAAGACAATATAAATCCTAAACATAAGAAAATTAGTAGTCCTGAGTTTGATTCTCAACCAAGATAAAAGAAATCTTAATGCTAAGAGAAACAGTGGTCCTGAGTTGGATTCCTACCAAGACAATACAATCTCTAAGCCTAAGAGAGACGGTGGTCCTAAGTTTGACTCCTACTCAAGATAATTCAATCTCTAAACCTAAGAGAGACGGTGGTCCTAAGTTTGACTCCTACTCAAGATAATATTAAACCAAACCCTAAGAACAGCAGTAGGCCTGAGTTCGTTTCTGGTTCAATACTTCAAAACATAAGGTTATTTCAAGGCATTCTGCAAGATTTTAAAGCAATAAAGCAAAGTTTTTCCTGTTTTTAAGTGCACAATAGAAAAGTCTCTCAATTGGTTTCCTGTTTTTTAATCACTCTGTAGAAAAAGCTGTCAAACCTTTTGAAGCGCACAATAGAAAATTTCTTTAACCAGTTTCCTGTTTTTTAAGTATACAATAGAAAATTTCTTTAACCAATTTCCTGTTTTTAAGCGCTCTATTTTCTGCAAAGGGCAAGTCAGGACACATCAAGTCAATACTCGGTTTTTCCATGGGGATTTCCCTAGGGTATCAGAACGCTGTAAAATACTGACGCAATCTGTTACTAAAAATAGCACAGCAGGTTTGTTGCACAATACTTAATTCTCCCATGGGGAATCCCCTAGGTTTTTACCCGCATTGTTTGTATAGGTTTCTTTGCAAAACTATGATGCAATCCATAACGGTAGGTATATAAAGCAGAATTGTTTTTATTTTTATCATTCTAAGAAATATGGATCAAGATTGTGTTGATGCTGCAGTGACGTCTGATGAAGCTATCAAAAGAGAATGGGAAGCGCAAATGTTTCGTTGTTTGTCTCCGCAAAATCCGCTCATGTGTGATGAAGAGGATCGCATGAGAACCTTTCCTTCCTCTTGGTGTGATCAGGAGCGCCCAACACCACGCGAAATGGTGGATGCAGGTTTTTATTATAAAGGTTCTAGCGACCGTGTTCTTTGTTTTTATTGTGGTGGAGGTTTGTTTTATTGGAAACCGCATGACAATCCTTGGTACGAACATGCAAAGTGGTTCCCTATGTGTGAATTTGTTTTGAAAAAACAAGGAGTCAGCTATGTGGAGAAAGTATGTCAGAAACATTCGGATTTACATCGACCAGGCATAAAAAATCCAACTCGATCTGTTGCAGCGAACCGCTTACGTAGTATGTTGTTTGATCAAATGCGAAACACCGCGGCAGCAAAGCAAAGGAATCAAAGATTAGAGGATCTTATGCTGTTTGATCCTTATGTAAAATACGCAAAAAGTATTGGGGTGGAGGACACCAAGATCCGTTATGCGCTATTGAATCAAATGGAAAAAAATCACTGCAATTTCTCCAATCGTCAAGAATTGTTAAATGCTGTTTTAAATTTAAAAAAAGACGACAAATGTTTAAAGTGTAAAAATGCAGAAAAAAATGCAGTATGCATGCCATGTGGGCACATGGTGCTTTGTTGGACATGCGCTCAAGTCACCTCCTCTTGTTGGTTATGTTCCCAATGGATCTCTGAAATAATTCGCGTCTTTCAATGTTGATTGCGCAAGATTATTGTGACGTAAGACTATTTCAAAACGTTGCGCAATATTAGTGTGACGTAAGACTATTTCAAAACGTTGCGCAATATCCGGTTTAGTGGTTATAAAAGGAGACCCGTTTGCGAAACCTCACATTATGGAAACGTATACGAGTCAAGCAGACGATCTATATCAAGAAGCAAACGAAATCGAGTACCCCGACTACATTCCTCCTTATACAAGTTGTTACGAAAGTTTGTTGGAGTTTGAAGAGATTATCACCAGAGCAAGAGAAATGGAAAGTGCAGCAAGAGACATTCGAAAAAAGTTTCAAGAAATTGCCACATCCGGACTACCGATACCCTCTTCATCGCTATTGAGAAAAGCAATTATTAGCGTCAAAAGAGGAAAAGTCATGTTTTCGATGGATCAACTTGTTCAAGTCGTTGATGTGATAATGGGGAATCTTCCTTACATTCTTTTTCGTCCCAAATCCGAAACAAAAGAGTATGTAGTTTTACTATTCTGGTCTACCAACATGGACGATGCTGCGTGTGAAGTGCAAAAAAATATGGAAATCGTTAAGCGAGAAGTAGCAGTGGATCAGTTCCAATTGCGTTGTGTGGTGGAAAACGTACCAACTGCAAGACGTCAATTCCTCTATCTGCTCAATAACTACATCTTTTTAAAAGTGCAAAAAGACGATGTCTGCCACCTACCACCAGACAACCATGAACAACTGGAAACCTTTGTCAAACTCTTGACTAATCCTGAACCGATGAAAAAGCGAAAAGTAGATATTATTGCAAGCACGCCTTGATGTGTATTATTTTATTAATAAACGATATGTGTACAATCAATATTGTGATATATTACGTATAAAGCGAGAAATAGAGCGATCGTTTTCAGTTAGGTTTGACGTAAAATCAGATACAATAGCATGCAAAGGTACGCCACGACAACGAAATAAAATAAAATAGACACAATAATGACCACAAAAACTGGAAAAGTACGCTTGTAAAGTTTTGCGATTGTAAATCCATCCCGATAAGGAGTAGGCATCCATGTAAGAGTCGAGACCGACCAAGGTAGGGGGTAGTCCATAACTATCAAAATATTCTCCTCGACCGCGTTTGTCGAAATAAACCGCAACCCAATGTTCTCCAGGTTTACTACTCGGGTCCGAGTTGATGACGTAAGCAGACGGAAAAGTAGGTTTTTCCAACTGATCCAAAGCACAGACTTTTTTAAAGATGGTTTTGCTTTTCAAATCCTTCTTGAGCAAGCGTTCGATTTGCAACGTGTTCATGCTGTATAGTCAAAAGCAACGTTTCTGTCTTGATCAATCTCCAGCAGATTGTCGTGTTCGGCAAATACAATGACCGTGAGAGTACGTGCAGTAGCAATAGCAAAATGAATTTCGATGCGTATGTTGCCATGCTTTATCAATTCAAAACCGACTTCGCTGGAATCCATTTGGGGTGTGAGATCAAAAGCAAACAAAGCACAACCGTCTTTGTACTGTTCTCGCGAAATAGCATTTCCTGTGTCACGATAATATTGACCCGTTTGCGTAAACAAACGAACGTAACTTCGAACAAAACGATCGTTGGTGAAATCTGGTTGCAGTGGTTTGGAAGGGATTTGAACTCCGTCACGGTAAATCGTCATGAAATTGATGCTGTTGTGTTTGAAATTAAAAGGAGATTTGGTGATGACACCGTTGTAAGCGTCATTGTCCACTACACCGACCACCATTCGTGTGGGCAATTGTCCCAAAAATAAATTTTCTTTGGTGATACTTCGATTCCCGGTTGGCACAGTAAAGCTCTTGACTTCCACACGTCGAAGCGGGTATTTTGCAGTGCCGTGTTGCAAGGCTTTGACATGAGCAAGCTGTACGGCGGGATTGGGTTTTACTTTGCGAACAAACAAGGTCACTTCTTTCAAAGACACTTTGTTATCCGCTTGGTTTGCGTTTCCATGCAAGCAAAAAAGATCGTTGGAACGAATCAATCGCAAACGTACTTCGACACCATTCAACAAATATCGATTTTGAAAAAACAAATCAAGATGCAATTTCCCTATCATATCCATTTCTTTGCTTTCTGCAGCCAAAGCTTTTCGTTTGGTATAACCTAGGTTGGTAGCTCCACGAGTATCGAAATGTTCTGACGTGTTACGGTGCCACAACAGAGCAGAAAGTTGGGAATTTTTTGCATCTTGTCCAAAACTAAGCAAGTTTTCAATATAAGCTCGATAAGGGTAATTGTTGTTGGATTGTGTCACAAGCGAACCATTCAAATAAACATCCACTTGTGTTCATAGCGTATGTAAAAAATTACATTCAGGTGCAATTTCCACATTCTTTGCCAAATCAGCTCCGGCTGCACTAGTTACGCTTGCACGCACATAAAGAAAGCTATTGGCAAGATCAATGTAGTTGGATTTTCAGCACTAATTGTAAATTCAATAGGACCTGTGGAGGTCAATACAGATACAGGATGGTATTCGGTGAAACTTCCTTCCTCCAAACTAGTTTGACTTGGTGGCACCGAAAACAAATCCAGTTGAGAGGTGGTGGATTCTGCCGAACTGGGGTGTACTAACGTCGCCATGGTTTACGAGAAAATGTCGTGATGTCTCTTGCGTTTCTTCTTTTGTACTTTTCTCGGTGCTGCTTTTCGTTTTCCTATTTTTTGTTGAGCTGCTTTTCGCTTTCCTACTTGTTGTTTAGCTACTTGTAAGAGATTGGAACCAGCAGCTCTTGCTTGATCGATGGCAGCTTGTTTGGCGTTTTTACCGTGTAAGACATTGGAAGCAAACTCGACACCGCTTTGTAAAACTTGTTTTCCCAGGGTTTTGGCACCTTTTTTGACCAAAGGAAGAACACTTTTGGCAATGGAGCTAAACAGATTACCTAGTCCATAACCTTGTTGCACTCGTGCCCCCGCAAAATACGGCATTCCATGACCGACTTGAAACAAATAATAGTTTTCGTAAGCCTTTGCGTCACAACAATATTTGACACGCATGTTTCTGCTACCGTTGATTTCTTACAATAACCCCATTTTCCTTTGTATCTGTTTTTTATAACGAATTTAGTTTTCTCGGTCGTAAATGCAAAGTCACAATCACTTTTCCCTTGCGAAAACGAATTCGTTTTCCTTGATCGTCGCGAAGCGAGATGTGAATATCGCTAAAATTTTTCTTGAAGACAGGATGGTACTGTATTTTGTCGTATCTTTTGGAGACATAAGCACCCGACTTCCCTGTTACCGGAAGGACAGTAAGCAAGGGTGCGAGCGTGTGACCCACTGTTCTGTGCTCGATAACGTCGCAATAGACATAGATGGCGTTCACGGTGTCTACGTTGGCAACGTTTTCTGACGTATACTCTCCGATTTCTGTATAATACTTCTTTTCAAAACCCAAGAGAAAAGCCAACTGATCGGAAAAAGTCACCGTCACATCCGGTTGCATGCTACCTTCGCGTTCCACTGTAGGTGCTCCGTTTTTGTGCTGAATGAATACCGTGGTACGTTGCGTTTGAGGATTGTAGGTGAGATCAAAGAAAAAATCGATTGGTTTCGTCAAAACTCCTTCGCTGACCAACGTTTTGTTTTTAGCTTGAAACATTCGTTTCATTTCGTGAAGTATCTGACGCACAACGTATTGGGGTTGTTGGTAGTAGCCTGCTGGTAGCACTGCAAAAAATTGCACAGCACCGCGTAGATAGAAAATGTAACATTTGTTGGTGTCGATGTTGTACCAGCTGTTGGGATACAAAATCTCGGACAGACCCAACTCCCACGATCCGGACAAGTTGATTTCTTTCGGCAAGTGCACCGTGTAATCGGAAAGTTTGTTTTCAGGATAAATGTCCATAGACGAGTTACTGGGGAGGGTGAGGAACATTTTTGCTGAGAAAGGGCGACGGGAGGAAATAACCGACAGAGCTACTAAGCAGACTAATTCAGAGTTCTTTGTTGTCGTTGCTTTGTGATAAATTGTACAAACTGATGGAAACCACAATGTAATCACCAAAACTTATGCACCAAACAAAACAATGTCAAAGGTTATTTTCATACAATATCTTTTTCTGACACCCAAGAATTAAAAGAAGCAGGATATCCAAACCACTTTACTAAAAATTCAACACCCTTCTTGCGCTTGCGTTGTTGGAAAATATGCTCGATTCGAAACACGTCATCTTTTTTATAGATTTTCTGCAACTCTTCTTCGTAAAAAGTTCCTTCCAACCACTCGTCTTGTAAATCTTTTATTTTGTAATAAGGAGGATTGTCTCGAAACACTTGAGCAACTTGAAACAACTCATCCGTCCAACCAGGTAAGTATCCTTTGCGGAACCGCATTCGAGTCATGGACAGTCTGACTTGATCACCTACTTTCAATTTTGCTTTTCTTAACTCGGGGTCGGCATAGAGTGTGAGCCAAACTGTTTCTTGGTTTTCAGAGTTGACTGAATTTGGAGCACGTCGAATGGATCGGTGATAGGTGTTGTTGTAAGATTCAACCAGAGCAGGCAGCACTTCCACATATCTTCGGCTGTTGGTGTAGGTAAAATAACGCCATAGTTTCTTCTTCAAAGTGCGTATAAATCGTTCAGCAATGGATGCTTTGTTGTCAAAATTTTGAGTGTAAAAGTGCTCCACGTGATGTTGTTTTAATCAGGTTTGAAAGGGTCGATTCAAAAACTCACGTCCCATATCCGTCTGCAATTTTTGAAACTTGCCAATTTCAGGCATCAACTGCTCAAAAGCCTGGATCATGTCCGAGCTTGATTTGGTTTTCAAGTAAGCAGTAAAGGCTTTTTTCGAAAACACGTCAATAACCACCAAAATGTATTTATAATGATCGTTGTACGACTTGAGCAAAGAAAAATCAATGAGATCGGCTTGCATTTGAAAGTTGGCGCCAGGTACAATTGTTTTTCTGCGCTTAAAATTTTTTCATACAGGTTTGTGAAGCGTATAAGTGTCTTGCGATTGCAGCCATTGTTGGGTTGCTTTTGGAAAACGATGTGCTCCCGAGAAAGAAGCTTCTTTTTTAGGATTGTAATAATTTAAACGCTCTCCCATAGCATCGATTCAAACTCGCGTGCACCGGGTAAAGTAGGGTCTCGTTTCTTTAGGTTGGATTGAAACAAATCGTTGATATGAGATCCAGGTACCACTCGATCGTCTAAAAGCATTTGACCGTCTTCATCCCAATCTAAATTCTTTTTGCTAGTGGCGTCTTTAAATAGTTTTTTGGCTTTGGTTTGTTTTTTAAAACGCTTTAGCACTGCACTTTCAGACAAGGATTTTTTCACTGGTGTTTTCTGTTGAAACTTTTTCAAAAATAACTTTGATTTCTGTAATTAACGCCTCATTATATAGAGTCATTTTCTCGCTGTCGGGTCGGTTGGAAGTTAAGATTTCTTGCATTTTAGCATCCAGTTCAGAAAGTACTTTTTTATCCGTGACTTGATGTTTGTTTTTGAGTTTTTCGTACACTTCAGGTTCCAACGCGATTAATTTTCTCATTTTATAAGAGTACCCAACACACCACTAATGACTGGAGAGAGTGCAGACAATAAGATGGGTAAAAATCCACCTTTTTGTATAATTCTTTGTTTTGTTTTTAACGCTACCTTACGATCAGCCAACTTTCGAAGTTTGGTCTTGTGCGGTTTTAATTTCTGTTTGTGATGACGCGATATGTTGACGTTTCCTTGCAGCACGTTGTGAGCGCAGTCACAAAGACAACGTATTAACTCGGACGACGTTTTGTCTAGAATACGCTTTTGCAAAGGTGTAGGGGCTTTTTGTAGCAAACGCTAGGTGGGTCCGTTTTTTCGCAAGCGGTTCATTGATAAAGATAATGCGTGTCTTCTGGAAAAATCCCTGAACGCAGACGTTGGTTATCGTGTGTTTCGCAGCGTAAGTCAATCACCAAATAACCTCGTTCGAAAGATACAGCGTTTTTATATACCTCCAGTGCGTTTTTATAGGTTTTGGGGTAGATCTGTCGTAAAAATTGTGCAATTTGGTTTACGTCCCTACAACTTTTAAAGAGTACCATAATTTGTGCGTTGAGACTTATTTCACGCAAATCTTTATGAAACAAATTTTGTACGGTCATGAGAACACTGAAATGAAAGTGATGGGAGTAGATGCTATAGATTTTGGATAAAAATTCAGAATTGGCAAACATCAAATCGTCTAGAACTAAAAAGACATCTCAACTTTCTTTTAGATCTTCAAGACTCGGCATGTTTCAAGTTTTGTAACGATCAAACATTGCTTGCCATACCTCCTAAACAACTTGTTTGATTTCAGGGCAGAGTTGTTTAAGACTGTCTAAAGACCCAATAAGACTTTCCAACTCCGGAAGGTCCGCTTACCACAAAACTAGTTGGATTTTGAAATCGCAAAGACATTACGCTAGCTGGTCGTGGAACAAAATGAAAGCAAACGTTGTAACATAACCCTTTTGTAATGAATGCACAAACTTCGATAGTTAAATACATTGACAGAAAAAACATGGATGAAAACACAAACTTCGATGGTTGAAAAAATTCACGAAAAACATTGACGAAAACACAAACTTCAATAGTTGAAAAATTCACGAAAAACACAGAAAAACATGGGTGAAAACACAAACTTCGATAATTAAATACATGGAGGAAAACACAAAATTTGCTGGTTGAAAAAATTCACGGTGCGTGAGAAAATAAAAATTTTTACAAATCTAACGGCTCGGTGTGAACCCCGTCACTCAACACTTTCCTCTAGGGATAAAAATTACTTAAATCTTTTTTCTTTTGTACATAACTAAAAATTTGATGATTTTTGCTTCGAAAACCACGGTTTTCTACAAGAAGAGGTTTGTTGGTCTCTAAAACATTCAAATATTCATCAAAGGTGAGAGGGTTTTGGGCAATAGACACCCCTTTACAAACTTGTTTGTTCGTTTCTCCTTGGCAAAAATAAGATTTGGAAGCAAGGCAAACTTGGTTTTTTCCTTCATATTCCACCTTCATTTTACCTAACGTTCTTTTGTCGAAGGCTTCAAAGGAAGAGCAACAAGGTTGCGCGTCCCATGCTTTGTTTTCAATTTTACATTGGATCAAGGCTTCCTCGTGGTTGGGACATACCTCCGAAGTGTTAAGAGTACCATTAAGCCAAGACATGTCCACACTGTCAGCGTATCTCCAGACTTGGAGGTTGAAGCTCAGTCACACTAAGACGGTGACGACAGCCTTTCACTTAAACAACCGAGAGGCCAAACGTGAGCTAAAGGTCTACAACAATAGTAGACTTTTACCGTTCTGTCCAACCCCTACATACCTTGGGGTAAAACTGGACAGATCGCTCACGTTTCGTCACCATTTAGTGGCATTGCGCAAAAAACTATCATCGCGCGTCACACTGTTGAGGCGACTCGTGGGCTCGGGATGGGGTGCTGGTGCTAAAACACTACGCATAGCCACCTTGTCTCTAGTCTACTCAACAGCTGAGTACTGTGCGCCAGTCTGGTGTCGCAGTGTTCACACTCACCTCATTGACAGTGTCTTGAATGACGCCTTGCGCATAGTTACTGGATGCCTGCGTCCCACTCCAACGGACCACCTACCTGTACTTTCAGGCATCCAGCCAGCTGAGCTTCGCCGACTGGGAGCGACACTCTCCTTGGCTTACCGTGGATCTCTGGACCCTGATCATATTTTGCATGGTCTTTTAAGTGGGTCCTCAGATACTGGCCAAGTGAGACTAAGATCCAGACACCCGTTTGTGCCAGGTGCGCGGAATCTCTTGGACAATCTTGCCAGACTTGGCATCCGCGCCTCTGAATGGACAAATCATAAATGGAACGCGGAGTACTGTGAAAGTGCTTCCAGGCTCCGTGCTTTTGTGCCCGGGACCAGTGTCAGGCCTGTTGGGATGGGCTTACCCCGATCAGCTTGGGTTAAGCTCAACCGCCTGCGGACTGGTGTTGGGCGATTCCATTCGTCCATGCACAAATGGGGTCTCGCTCCTTCACCGAATTGCGAGTGTGGCGCCTCAGAGCAAACCGCAGACCATGTACTAACAATGTGCCCTATACATCGGGCACCACATGGAGTACGCGGTCTGACGGTTTTGGATGACGAAACTCGATGCTGGCTTAATAACATCACTGCCAGCATCTGATCCAGGCAGTGCAGCAGTCTGGGGTAGTAAAAGGATAAACCCTCGGCCCCAGTTCTGTTTGTGTCTGGCCTGGAGTGGATGCCCTTCAAACGATGACGACGACGACGACGACGACCTCCGAAGTCAACCATTTTAACTTGTCACGAAAATAATTGGGTTTTAAATGCGAAGGAACGCAGTCATCTAGATTTTCTCTACTAATGCTAAAATAAATGGAGTCGGTATCGGTTTCTAACAACTCAAAATGACGATCTGGAATATATTTTTTGAGAAACAAATAAAAAAATTTTAACATGTGGAGTTTGGAATTTAAATATACGTTGAGACCAATTTGGATTGGAAGATCATTCACAATTTTGTTCTTTAAACTTTTTACTTCATAAACATCCTTTTTAATTTCATCCAAATGAACAAAACGAGGATCGTTGATAGTTTTGTTGACTGTTTCCTCGGAATGGTATGTAAAGTTTCTGTGCTTTTCTTTATTTAATAAACTAGCGGAATAGAGAGAATTCCCAGTTAGTTTATTGGTAAGAGCTATCACCGCTTTGGATTTATCTGTGTCGGCCAATCTTCAGGAGTTTACAATTTCTTGTGCCAGAGGAGCAAAACATTTTTGTGGAAAAAATTCGATGAATTCATAAAGTTTGGTAATTTTTAATCCCATTTCTAGATAAAATTTAGCCATTTCCGAGTTAATTAAAAATTTTTCTGCAAAGTAACTCCTGATTAAATATTTTTGTTCTTTTTTTAAAAGGTTATGCTCCTCTGCCACGTTTTGCATATAGTCACCAATGTCTTTTCGAGAAATAAAACTGTTCTTTATGATTAAAGGAAAATCTTTGAATTTTTCTTTTAATTCTTTGGGAGTGTGAATGTCAACGATAAGAAAACCGTACAAGCTCTCGTTTCGAATGCCTTCTATTATTTTTTCAAAAGTTAGTTTTCGTTTGGGCGTTATCGATTTTAGTGTTTTTAGAAAACGAGAAACTTCTGGCTGTTTTCTTATCTTCAACCACTCACACTCCCTCATCTCCACCACGCGAAACCCTTCTTCTTCCAACTTTTTCCTGTTGTCTGCTGTTTCTTTCTGAATATCCTCATGGGGAATGTTTTTCAGGGGGTGTGTCTCTTCCAAACTTCCGTCAGAATTTCGGTTGGTATTGCATTGATCGCAAGAATGAAAGAAACAACCAAGAAATTGATATACGGTGTTTTGTTGCTCAGAATAACCGTCCACTGGCAAACTATACTTTCTGACTCTTCTTTCCCCCATATTGAAACGTGTTTGCAAAAATATGTTTTCTTTGTAAGCTACATAACTTAACCACTGATAAGATTGAAAACCAAATTTGGAGCAGGGGTCAGGTCGAAAATCTTCTTCTTCCTTGTAACGACAAAAATAGCCAGTAGGGTTATTCTGAGCAATAGCGTAAAGGTAAAGAGAATTGGCGTCCAAACCAAGCACCTTTTTGACGGTTTCAGGATTATCTATTTCGTGGGAGCGGATTTTGGTTTCTCCCGAAATTGCAAGGCGGCAGAAAATCAAACTTAACCCACCTGTCAATTGAGATCGAAGGGTTTTGTACAAATCCCCATGCCGCTTGGGAAACAAACAAAAGAAAGCATTTTTTTCGATTTTTTTCATCATCTGTAGTTTGGCCACTCCGCTAACCGAAAAAGAGGTTTTAAATATATCCAAACCTTGTTCAAGATAAGGTCGGAGCAAGTTTTGAACGGCTTGAACAAACGGGACGCAATCCAGAATATTATAGTAAATGAGCATCTCACGTAGTTAGCTCCGTCCTTTTTCCGTCCAAGTTTTTACCACCAGATTGTATTCTTCTTGGGTGATGTTCGATTTGGAAAGAGAAGAATAAAAAACGTTGTGTACGGGTAATCCACTATTTAATTTATCGAGATCAGTCACAAATTCATAAGGAAAATAAAATTTTCTGAGCTCTGCCCCATAAGCTACCAAAAATTTGCGGTAACTAAAACCGGGGGCTAAAAAATTTTTGATGTCTAAAAACCTTAATTTAGATGTTTTTAAACAAAGATAACTGTTAGTTCTTTTTATAACAAATTGGATGTCTTTTAAAAGAATTTGAATTAATGTTGGTTTAATAAGGTTTAAATCATAGGAAGCCGAATTGAAACCGAGCACAACCAATTCCTTACAATAACAGTTAAAGTCGTTTAAAATTTTTTCTTTTCTAACATTTTCACTCCTTTCCAACTGCTCAAACACGTAATTGAATTTTTCTAAAAGAAACTTATAAGAAACTTCTGACAGGGTCTCCAAGTAATCAACTAACTTTTGTACCAACTCTTCTTCACTGCCCTCTGTGACAAAACAAACACCCGATTCGTAGCCAGGGATGTTGCTCGCTACTGCAACGCTCAAAGGGATGTGACAAACATCCAAAGTTAACATGGAACTATTAGAAATCTGTTTTTTGGAAAAATAGGCTTCGAAATCGTAACACGCAAAGAAAGGAAAATAACGATCACAGTGAGGCACAACAATCCCTATTTCCTCCAATTTCTCAAAAATAGTGGCAGGATTTTTGTGAATGCCACCAGGAAAAACCTCACGCACCGTGGTAGTACAAATTTTGGTATGACGGTAATAATGACTGATGTCATTCCACAACTTATCACAGTGTACGCATTGGTACACACCACAATAGTGTTCGAAATCTACAATGACACTTAGATGATTTTCGTAAACGTTCAATCGCATTGTCTCCTTGTAGAACTCGCGGCTCCGTTGAACCAGTTTGGCAACCTTACCGTCGAGCTCATATACAATGAGATTCAGTTCAAAAAAATCCTCTAAGTGGACAAAATCAAAAAGTTGAACGCCTGGAAAATCTGCAGGCGCCACGTCAAAACGAGTACAATATTTATAAAATAGATTTTTGGCAGTCTTCTCACACCGGCGAGGGTCTGCACCTTGGTGCACTGCCAAACAACGAAAAAAGCATAAGTGATCATCAGCATTCACATTTCGTAAACCGTGGTTATTTTTTATGTAATCAGGAAGAGAAATTGGGGCGCCAAGTGGGGCATCTTTTAAGTGATTGATATAAAAGGTGATATTGGGGATGTCTATCACTTTCCATTTGCTGTCGGGGCGGTTAATTTTTTCAAAAAAGGATTCTTCGGACAACGTATTTAAAAACTCGATTAATTCTTGGCGGTTGCTAATTAAACGCGCAGTTTCCATCATCACACTGTTGTTGAACGATGCGTGGTAGTATCGTAATTCCTTATCATGAATATTTTTTAGAATATAACCAAAACTGTAATTAATTTTGAAACGGTGGAATTGTAGTTGTAGAATTTGATGAATAATTTTTCGAATTAACACTGTTAAATTTTGATTGTAACAAAAATTAAAAATGGATTGCACTTTGCCTTTTTTGTAAAAAGTCCGGATGCTGGTTCGATGCTTTCTCATGAGGGTGTTGATCTCCTCATCTTCCACTTCTAAGAAAAAACAACATTAATTTCAAATCAAACTCTTTTATACAAAAAACGTACCGTTGTTAGTTACCACAGATTTCATTTTTGGGGGTTCCTCTATGATTTCTGCAAAATAAAAATTTATAGTATCTTAAAATGAAACTGCAAAAATAGACTTACCTTGTGAAACCGAATTTTCAGCCGGAATTTTTGATGAGTTTTCCGGCGAGGCACTAGTTTGTGACCGATCTAAGAAAAACCAACATTAGCTGTAAAATAAACAATTTTTATCAAAACGTACCATTTGAGTTTAGCTCTCCGACTTCAAGTAAATTTTTAGCAGAATTCTGGGGTTCTACAACAAAAACAAGAATTATTTCAAAATTAACTCACTTTTCATAAAACTTACCATTGGTATTCTGAGAAGCAATTTTCACCTTTTTGGTTGGGGGTGCGCTATCTAAGAGAAACGATTGTGTTCATTCAAAATTAAACCGTTGAAATAAATAAACTTACTATTTGCGACCTCGATCGAATTTTTAACCGGAATTTCTGATAAAATTTCCGGGGTCTGTGACCGTTCTAACAAAAACAAAATTAATTTTAAATTAAGAATTTTAACTGAAGATTTACATTTGAATAAAATATTTTATTTCAAAATCAAATAAATTAAAAAAGAAATACTTACTACACACTTTTTGATGTCTTTTTAAGCTATCAACTCTACTAAAAGTTTTGTTGCATTCGTTACAACAAACTCCAGTTGATTTCCCGTGAACGGTTTTCTTGTGACGGCGCATATCACGCTCTCTTGTAAAAACACTCTCGCAAATATCGCACTTAAACATTTTGACTAGCTCTTCTTTCTTCAATGACTTTAAAGTAGAATGAATAGTTCACCTGAACCACCTGTTTATATACCTGTGGAAAGTTATTGCGCAACAAACCCGCTGTGCTATTTTTAGTAACAGATTGCGTCAGTATTTTACAGCGTTCTGATACCCTAGGGAAATCGCCATGGAAAAACCGACTTGATGTGTCCTGACTTGCCCTTTGCAGAAAATAGAGTGTTTAAAAACAGGAAATTGGTTAAAGAAATTTTCTATTGTATAGCTAAAATCAATAAAAGCTTTGACAGCTTTTTCTACAGACTGCTTAAAAAATAGGAAACCGATTGAAAGACTTTTCTATTGTACACTTAAAAACAGGAAATTGGTTAAAGAAATTTTCTATTGTGCGCTTAAAAGCTTTGACAGCTTTTTCTACAGAGTGCTTAAAAAACAGGAAACCAATTGAGAGACTTTTCTATTGTGCACTTAAAAACAGGAAAAACTTTGCTTTATTGCTTTAAAATCTTGCAGAATGTCTTGAAATAACCTTATGTTTTGAAGTATTGAACCAGAAACGAACTCAGGCCTACTGCTGTTCTTAGGGTTTGGTTTAATATTATCTTGAGTAGGAGTCAAACTTAGGACCACCGTCTCTCTTAGGTTTAGAGATTGAATTATCTTGAGTAGGAGTCAAACTTAGGACCACCGTCTCTCTTAGGCTTAGAGATTGTATTGTCTTGGTAGGAATCCAACTCAGGACCACTGTTTCTCTTAGCATTAAGATTTCTTTTATCTTGGTTGAGAATCAAACTCAGGACTACTAATTTTCTTATGTTTAGGATTTATATTGTCTTGAACAAGAAACGAACTCAAGACCACTGACTTTCTTAAGGTTAGAGTTTATACTGTCTTGGGTGGGAATCTAACTCAGGACTTCTGCCTTTCTTAAGATTTAAATATATATTATCTAGGGAAGGAATCCAACTCAGGCCTATTAATTTTCTTAAGGTTAGAGTTTATACTGTTTTGGGTGGGAATCTAACTCAGGACCTTTCTTAGGATTAGGATTTACAGCTTCGCTGTCTTGGTTGGGGATCAAACTCAAGACTACTGGTTTTCTTAGGGTTAGGATTTACAGCTTCGCTGTTTTGGTTGGGAGTCAAACTCAGGACTTCTGTCTTTCTTAGGGTTTGGTTTTATATTATCTAGGGAAGGAATACAACTCAGGACTACTGTATGTCTTAGGTTTAGGTTTTATATTGTCTTGGTTAAGAATTGAACTCAGGATCATCGTCTTTCTTAGGAATAGGAAAAAGAATAGAAATAGGATTAGGAATAGGAATAGGATTAGGAATAAGAGTAGGATTAGAAAAGGATTAGGAATAGGAATAGGATTAGGAGTAGGAGTAAGATTCGAAATAGGATTCAAAATAGGAGTAGGATTAGGAATAGGATTAGGATTAAGAATAGGATGGGATTAGGATTAGGAGTAGGATTAGGAATAGAGGTAGAATTAGGAATAGGAGTAGGATTAGGAGTAGAAATAGGATTAGGAGTAGGATTAGGAATAGGAGTAGGATTAGGAATAGGAGTAGGAGTAGGATTAGGAGTAGGAGTAGGAATAGGAGTAGGATTAGGATTAGGAGTAGGATTAGGAATAGGAGTAGGAATAGGAATAGGAGTAGGATTAGGAATAGGAGTAAGATTAGGAATAGGAGTAGGATTAGGAATAGGAGTAGGATTAGGAATAGGAGTAGGATTAGGAATAGGAGTAGGATTAGAAATAAGAGTAGGATTAGAAATAGGAGTAGGATTAGGAATAGGAGTAGGATTAGGATTCGGAATAGGATTCGGATCCGTCACTGCTCTCTAGCGCCACCCTCCACCACCGCGCCACTGATGACGCCATATGCACCACTGCGCCACCTGCTCTCTAGCGCCCCTAGCGGAAAATGACGCCAAACCAGCCTTTACCTACTACTGTACTTGTTTCAGACTGTGAAGTATTAGTCTAAAACCGCCGGACCAGTTACGATAACATTATTAAATTACAATATTGATATAAACTGTGTCGGGTAACCTCTTCTGTGCGAGAGAAGTTTAGTTGGCTCCATACCCTCACGGTCGGTGTTCAAATAGGACCAAAGCGAGAGAGAGAGAAAGATCTAGCGAGTTTCTGTGTCTCTTATATCTTTCGATTGTCTGTCTGTGTGACAAATTGTCTCTCTCCGTTTTCAACTTGATTGCAGCTTTTTTTAAAGGGTTTAGCGTTTTTGAAAATTGACATTTTGACAACTGGTTTGTGAGATGATCTGGTAAAAACAACTGCTTGATTAAAGTTAAAATTTTCTGTATTGTCATTCTGAAAAAAATTGAATTAGAAATTATTTAGGTAAAGTATTTTGATTTTAAATGACAATTTCAAAAGGTAATCTAACATAGAATAAGCAAAATGGCTTCTTACATTAAATTTAATTGTGATTATCAGTTGGTCTACCTTGCACAAACAACCATAACATTAAATGGTTTTGACAATATTTCACAACACTTTTATTGTTTTTACAATTTTAGTTTAAAACTAGCTTTATTGCAAGTTTGTATTGCATATTTCTATTCCTTCCAGACAAAAATCTTCAAAAGATTTAATTAAAGCAGCATAAGCTGAAAATATTAAATAAATAATTGGCTGTTTTATAATGTATTACTACATTAACAAATTTTTATTTTGGGTTAGTATTTTTTTGACTCATTTGCCTAAAAGCAAGCATAATTATATTTTTTTACAAACTTTCTTAGCTTTTAAATGTAATTTAAATTTTTTTTGTAAAAATTAGGGTATTCATATATCACAAAAGTTCATATTACCAGCATTTCTTAATCTTTTTTGTGTTAAAAAAACCATAACTAAAGCTTCTCTTTCTAATAATGTTTTAGGTTATAAATTTTTTGATTCTTATGATAAAACTTGTTGTACATTGTGGAGTCGGCATAACTGTTGAGATTTAACATTATTTTGGTTGACTAAATTAATTGTTATTGTTATACATGTATATACAGTATACTCGATAAAAAATTGTTTTTGTTGTTGTTACGTAATCAGTGCAAATCTGTTTTTACGGCTAAAAAAGGATCAGAATTTTGTCTGTGATAGTAGCCTACCTATTTAGTCAGTTCACATTTAATTCTGTTGAAATATATTTTGACAAATTTATTATTTTTTGAGACTATCAAGACTATGGTACAAATGTTTAGTTTGTAGTGGTGAGAAAGTTTCAAAAATATACCTCTAATTGATTGTATGCATGCTAACAGTAGACAACAAATTATAACTTTCAAATTCGAGCCAAGTTCGAGTCCTTTTCAAAAAGCTCGAACCGATTCCAAATCCAAGACTACCAAAAATGATGTAATTTTAGTATAAATCCATGAAAGCATGAATCTGAGTCTGCGAAATTCGAATTTTCAAAACCATTTTCCCAATTCGTTTCTATGCATTGCATATAACCTAGCTTACTAAGCACACAAAACCAATTCCAAGTCAACAATTATTGATTTGAGGACTTGGTTCGAGTCTTTGTTTTTGTAAAAATGGGTCAAATCGAGTTAAAGCAATGATGAAATTAAAAAATTAAAAAAAATAAACAGTTTCTTTTCCCTATAGTATAGAAGTTATAAATAATAGGTTCTTTCATTATCAGAGATATAAAAATACATAACTTACGTTAAATTAAGAACGCGCTCGCAGAACGTTATAACATTTATAAGAACGTGTTCGCGCAAACCGGTGCACACTCCCTGAATCCCATTACTAAATTCAAGTCAGTCCAAGACGTTTTCAAGTAAAAAAAAAGAATTTTAGTCATAAGCATATCCATGGGAGGAAAAAGTTAAAAAAGTTCCTTTAAACTTTTAAACTCCTTTCTCCCACTTTGAAAAATGAAGGATATGCTGATCAATTAAAAGACAATAGAGCAGTAAAAAAGTGTAGAGAAAAAAAGTTTTTCACATTATTTTAACTTTTATACTAATTGTGTTTTTGGTTTGTAAATCCGGTGCTACGACAATTGATCGACGACAGTTAATCGAAAGACAGTTGATCGAAACGACACTTGATTGAAACGACGCTTGATCGAAACGAAGATTGAAACGACACTTGATCGAAACGAGATTAGTCTGAAACGAGATTTGACAAAAACGACACTTTATCGAAACGACATATGATCGAAACGGCACTTGATCGAAATGACTGTTGATAAAAAAAAGATTTATTTTGCATGTTTCTGCGATTAAACAATCTCTTTGTTACTGTAAATTATATTCATAAAAAGCAGAGGCCAGCAGTAAGAAGAATTTTTTATTTATTTTTTATTATTTTTTGCCAATGTCAAGGTGAAGTTTTTTTAACAAGGTCTCTGGGCAAAGGGCGGCAACAAGTGTTAGGGGAGCAACAAGTAGATCTTTTGTCATGGTTATGTTTCATTAGATGCTTATTGCTGTCATTTTTTTGCATTCTTTTTACATAGTCAGTTATTTAGAGAGAAGAGCATTGTGCCATGGCTCCACCCTTGTAGACCTCTTGCAGAAATCAGAGACTGATTCACAGAAAAGATTTTATTTTTAGAGATTTATGATTTTGGGACAAAAAATCAACAAAACCGGGGCAGATTTAAAGTACTATGTTTTTGGGACAAAAAATTGACAAAATTCGGATAGATTCAAAGTTGTAAATTTTTTCTTTTAATATTTGATCAAATGTCGTTTCGATTAAGTGTCTTTTAGGTGTCGTTCGATTAACTGTAAAGCCACGTGTAAATCTTTCATGAAAACTTTCTGTGTCTGCCACTGATTTGAGTTATTTCAAGTTTCGTATCAGAATCAATTTTTTTCCAATATATAGTAGCCTATCTTTCTAGATGGCATTGGTAAAATGGTAATCGAATTCTTGTGACGTCATTTTTGGGGGCCCCTAATTTGGATTTTGCCTCAGGCCCCTAATTTTGAATATCCACTACTGATTGGCTGTAGCCAGTTTTTGGTAAAATTAGTACCACGTTCAAGCTATTTTTCTCCAAACTAAAAATTATTTTTCTAATTTCTTAATTGAAGCATTCATTGAACCATAACTGAATTCATTCAAACATTAGAAAAATGAATCTAGTAATAATTAAATGACAAATATAAGATCTAAAGGCTAAAAAAATATGGTTACAAATGTAAAATAACAATCGTTTATTCTAAACTTTCTATTGTTAATTGGTTTAGAAACATTTAGTTTAGTGGGCTTATCAAAAATTTTTCTGTACTGTATATCAAGGCATTTAATTTGAAAGTAAACCATTGTAGGACGATGATGTAAATGATGAGTTGGTTCAATTCATTTAAAAGTGATTCAGTGCTTCCAAACCGGTTCACATAATAATTCAAATTAATTACGTAAATAAAAATAAACATACTAATAAAAGATAGTCAACAGTTTGTTCATTGCCTCATGACAAATCCAAATAATCATCTTTTGGAAAAAATTGATTCATATAGTATCCTATTTTTAAGGTTAAAAGTGCATGTTACTCACAACTCACAACAGGCAGCGGGACAACAAACAAAGCTGCTAACACTTTAGATGTTGACAGCCCAACGAACAATAGGTGACAATTGTAAACCGATTAAAGAAATAGCATGTATGCATGTACGTATATGTCTACTAGCATAAAAGTTAAGTGTTTGTTTTCATATGCCTAATATTTTACTGTGTATTATCAATTTTACTGCTGAAGTAAGCAAATAAATTGTTGTTGTTGTTGTTGTTGTTGTTGTTGTTGTATGTATGTTATTTCATTTCTCAGCCGCAACAGCACAAATCAAAGCACAAAAACAATATAAAAGGTGACAAAAAGGAAGCAATAAAAAACGATATACGTTATAGGACATGCAAACATACATTGTACAGATATAACAAATGTCATTATAATCTGCATGCTTACTGCACCTTAAAATACAAGCAAGTTAAAAAAAATAACTTTCAATTACAGTAGTTTCTTATGTCACGTAGGTCCATTGCAATGGTTCTCTTTAATAAATTAACAGTTTTTTCAGCTGTACAGAAAATGACAAAAACGATAAAAAAAAGAAAACTAGTATTTTTTGTCACTTTTTTCATCGCAAAGAGACTAATTTTTTTTTGTTTGGGAGAAACCTTTGACATGTAATTACTAAAATGTGGTTGTTGTTTATATTTGGGCATTCCATTTTAAGCACCTAATTAGCAAAAACTTTCAAACAATAAAACCTTTAATAATCGTGGGTTAATCGTGATAAATACGGGACAATGGATTATTCTTATACCAAAGCAACAATGCAGTAACTTTTTCAATTAGTAAATAAAGGAAAAACATGACGGGGGCCTACGAATAGTCATCTGAAAAATATAATTTTTTTTAGTAAACAAAATTATTCAATTGAAATTTTAGGCAACAACAAACCAATGGCTTCAGTAAATCAGTTTTATTGATAAATTTTAACTGAATTAAAATTTTCGATTTTAAGGTTTGACTTAGAAAACTCAATGAAAAGATTTCTGAATAAGCGTTTAAATGGCTTGATGATATAAAAAAGCTCTTTAAAACTTATACGGTTTTGTATGCTTTAAGAAAACCTTAAGTGTAAAATAGTTCTTAGGCACTCTGACAATGTTTAATCTAGCTTCTTTATCATATTTTTGAAATGCCAGTACATTAGTTAATATAAAGCTGGCCATTTCTTGAGCTATAAACATGCTTGGAGATGTATACAACAGAAAATTGTCATCTTCTGGAAAATAATCGTCTATTTTTATTTGCTAAAAATTATCAACTTAATTTTTGGTAATAGGCCTATAAAAAAATGCAAAAAAGAATGAAGAGTTTAATTTGCTCCAGCAATGGTCCTTGGAAAAACAAGATAGAAATTTATCAAATCATAGCGGATTTATTCTAATTTTTAGTAATAGAAAAGTATTGATTAATATCTATTTGTAAGCACTTGAGGGCAAAATCTTTGCTGTGAATTTTTTTAGAAACCGTATGCAGCGTGTTTGAGTAGTTAATGCGCCGTGATTGTGATCAACACTGTCTAGGTTCAAAACCTACTCGCGTCATTTTGTTGTGTCTTTGGGAAAGACACTTTACAGCACTTTCCCCTGCTTGGTGGTCTTGGCAAACAGTTCTAAATTTCAGTCATATCTCTATTGAATTTCAGGTGGACAGCAATATCTTGGTATCTCCGGAAGCAGGTCGGGGTAATTGCTTACCCTATGTATTAGCGCCTCCGTCGTAATCAGGACTTTCCTGTAAGTCAAGAGGATAAATACAGAGATGAAATAAATAAAAACAATAAATAAACCCCGCGGCTCCCATTAATATTTCTAAAACATCATGTAAACATTTTTTATTTCAAAATAATATTTTAATATTTTTATGTAAAAAAATTATATTTAGCTATTAAGTGTCTAAAGGCGATAAAACTGTTCGATAAATAACTAAACTAATACACACCGATAGGTATGCAGCAAGCTACTGATGAAGAAATAGCTTTAGCCAACAAACTAAAAACAATATACAAGGAGACAATATCGAAACTGATATAAAACAATCTGCCAGTATTTTGCATCAGTTTGGCTTGATACTCGTATATCGTAAAAAATCCCCCGACAAAATAAGTTTGATTCGAAGCGCTGTATTTTTTAATGCTGCTCTATCAAGACAATCTTCAAACAAGCAGTTTATCGACGACAAAAACGAATTCTGGTTTCACGTTCTCAAACTCGCTAATGCTCAACAACTGAATCAAGATCTGACAAAGATCTCACTGCATGTTCGAGTACTGGTTGATATGATGCGAAATGACATAAAAGAATCGTTGAGACAGCTTGACATTATTCCACTTGGTTTACTAAAAAAAAACTTACTCAATCGAAAGCACACAAGGTTACCATCGTCAATAAAATTCAAAACAATATTACAGCCTCGTTTATTGAAATCATGGATTATATTTTAAATAAATGTTGCGAAATCATCGGAAAGACTCCTTGTAAGTTTGCTGTAGTCGGTATGGGTTTACTCGCCAGGAAAAAAGTTACTCCCTTTTCTGAATTTGAACACGTCATTGTACTGGAGGAAGGCATTCAACACAAGTCGATATATCAAGAATCACTGGAATACTTTCGATGGTTTAGTATCGTGTTTCAACTGATTAACTGATTATCGTCGATTTAAAAGAGACAATTATTCCTAGCATTGCAGTTCCAGTTTTAAACAACTTTAATGAACCAGAAGGTGATTGGTTTTATGATAGTCACACAATTCATGGGATTTTGTTTGACAGCTTAATGGTACATGCTTGCAAGTTTCTATTGGGAAGAACCCAATGTACTGACAGCAAGAAGTGGACAACCGAATTGATTAAACCCGTAAGTGAAATGTTACAATATCTGAAGTCGGAAGTGGATTTAAAAAACGGTTATCATCTTGGTGATATTCTTACTAAAACGTGTTTCGTTTTTGGATGTAAACGTGTTTACAATAATTTTGAAGATGGAAGAAAACGTGTTTTGCAAAAAAACCATGAAACAAGCATGAAAGGAGTTTAAAAACAAGTTTTAAAAGATCTCCAATCCCACAATGCAGTTTTAGATATTGAAAAGATTAGCAAGGCAGAACATTGGAATATCAAACGAGTTATTTATCGCAGCATTACTTTGTTTGTTTCAGCATTAGCGCGGTATCATTCAATAAATCAAAACTCTTGCTTTAAAATCATTAACATGTTGCATAAAAAACCTTTAATAGATGCTAAAGTGACTGAAGTATTGTTGTTTGCCGTTGCTGTTGCTTGTGAGACTAGATTAAAATGTTACATTGCAAAACAAAGCCAAAGTGATCGAGTCGGAGGTAGAGGATTTCATATTTATAAAAATAAAATCATCAAGAATATTCTCAGAATGATTGGAGAGCAAAGTTTAGGAGATTATTTCATTGTTGCCTACAGTCTTCAACGTTCAATTAACAAAAATTTGTTTAATACTCATTTGTATCGAGTTTGTAATTTAGACAAGCAGTTTGAATTACTTCTCATTCTTGATTTGAGAAACTAAATTTTAACTGAGTAGAAAACTTTAAATCAAAATATTAACAAAACTTTTTCTCCTACTGTACAATAATACGTCGCGTATACCCATATCAGAAACTGTAATTATAAAAGTGCATTGAATTATTTGAATGCTTTGCAAATATGCCATCTCAAATTTTCTTTTCAAGTTCAAGTGATGAGAAGAAAAGCATTTTGTTTATGTGAAGATCAGCAACATGCTGATAAAATTATTTATATTGATCAATGTTTTGAAGAACATAACTTGCGGCAGAACTTGCTTGGCTTGTTTGATCACGAACTAGCGTATTTGAATGCCGTAAAAGCAGATTGTAAATGGCATCTTCAACTTTTTAATAATGCAATCGATTGTTATATTGAAGCCATTAGACATGCTCAAATATCAAAAAGTTTGTTCAAAAACTACTTGATTGCCAAATGTTACTACTTCATTGGCGAGTGTCAAAATAAGTTGGGTTTGTTTGAAAATGCAGTTAAAAGCCTTGACGAGTCGTTGAAATTATGTCAAAGTTCAAACATAGAGCTATCGTGGGAATGCAGATGTCATCGTTTATTGGGCGCATGTCATTTGGAATTAAATCAGTCTCAAGAAGCATTGCAACATTTCAACCAAGAGCTTGATATCAGAGAAAGATACAAGGATGAGATAAACGATTCAGAAGAAGAATCAAAACTGTATTGTTTAATAGAAAAAACATATCGAATTTCAACAAACGAAAGTCATTAAAAAATGCTACCCCCCATTTTGAAAGTAGACTCTTTAAAAAGCTGGCATAGGTCAGTAAAAAGTTCTAAATTATTTGTATTATTTTTTCATCGTTTCTAGTTATCCTCCTGGCTACAAAAAAACCCCGAAGGTATTACTTATGAATTATTACTATGTGGTATCAATACTTACGCAATTGTCAAACAAACATGATCTACTTTCAAAAGATGCCAAGATATTGCTACCTGGTTGAAATTTTTTATTTGGTTATTTATTTTTTTGGTTTTTATTAGAGATATGAATGAACTTTAGAGCTGCTTTCTAAGACCCCAAAGCAGAGAAAAATGCTGTAAAGTGTCTTTTCTAAGGACACAGCAAAGTGACGAAATAAAGTTTTGAACAAAAATTCTGTCGATTTTCAGTAGCGTAGTCGAGTGGCTAAGAGCCCCGTTACAATGATCGACACGGTCTTGGTTAAAAAACCTACTTGCGTCATCTGTTGTGTCCTTGGAAAAAACACTTCACGGAACTTTCCCCTGCTTGGCGGTCTTGGCAAACAATAATATATTTCAATCATATTTCTATAAAACTAAAAAACAAAATGAAATAGTTCAAATAGACATCAATATTTTGGTATTTCCTGAAGCAGGTGTGGGTAATTGCTTGCCCAACGTATTAGCGCCTCCGTCGCTTTTCTGCGAGTCAGCAAGACAAATAGAGAGATAAAATGAAAAAAATGAAATATCGATACGAAACTTCTATCCAGTCGGTCACGCTGCCAACAAATAAATTTATGCATCGATTTTTTAAATAATTTTAATACAAATATAAAAGCTAAGATAAATACAAATATAAAATACAATAATACAATTTAATACAAATATAAAAGCTAAACGCTATAATCAGCTATATCATTTTTGATAATGTGATGCAATAACAAGATTTTATTTTTCTAAAAGTTTTTTTTAGAACTGATAATGCTGTAAGATTATAACCCACGTTTTAATGACTTTGTTGAGCAATATTTTAGCTCTTATTTCATATTAAAACTATCTATTGATATTGATTTTTTGTCTTCATGTTTGTAAAGATTTAAATTAAAATTTTTAGAATTTTTGTCCGTTAAATGAAGCCTCAAGCAAAAGAAACGTTCGAAATTTTTAGCTTTTTGGTCGCTATTTAAAAAAACACATTTTTTCTTGTTTCAAATGGTGTGTTTACATTGGCATTTTTCCGTAGTGCACCGGTTGATCAAGTCTAATTCAAAGAAAACCGATTGGAGTGAGAGTTAGTTACAGAGAAAAACACAGCTAGTTTTAGAGAGAAACTAGTTGGTTGAAAAGAAACTAAGTTCTTCTCAAGCATCTTAACAAATTTAAAAAAACTCAAAAAATTTTGGGTCCGCCTTGGTCCCGCAAGTACAATTTGCCCGGCGTTTTTTCTCTTTTTATCTCTTAGAGCAACTAGTTTTGTTACTTTTTTTACTCTCACTCCAATTGTTTTTTTTCAATTAAACTCGACCGCACCGGTCGGCTCACGTCTAATTCCAAGAAAAACCGATTGGAGTGAGAGTAAAAAAAAAACAAAACTTGTTGCTGTAAGAGATAAAAAGAAAAAAAGGCGGCGCAAATTGTTCTTGCAGGCCTAAAACGGGCCCAAAATGATTTGAATTTTTTAAATTTGTTAAGGTGCTCAAGAAGAACTTAGTTTCTTTTGAACCAACTAATTTCTCTCTAAAACTAACTCTGTTTCTCCCTAAAAGTAATTCTCACTTCAATCGGTTTTTCTTCGAATTATTAACAGATTCGACCCACCGGTTGCGAAACTACGATTGCTAAAATATTTTTAACTATTGTTGCCGAATTATTTTCAAAATGTACCATTTTTAACCAAATTGTAATCACTTTATAAAATTTCATCTTAAAGCCTAATATAATTAATTTATAGCAATATTAGGTTTAAGTATTTAAGAAATACAGGGTGTTTCAAAAAATTTGACATCATTTGACATCTAAATATTACAGAAATACATAGTCAAATCAAATGAGATTCAACAGGTTTAATGTTGAGCTGAACAAGATTTATTCTTGTAAATTTGAATAAGAAATTCAAAGGCACGTGAATTCCATAAAAGGATTTCGCAAATGTTCAACATACGCACGGCCTGTAACGTGAAGTCGCTACTCTGGCTCCTCCTAAACATGCTGCAGCATGTCTTGGGTAACAATCTCCAGTTTAACTCTCGTGCGAGACAGGTAGTTAACAAAGAAACACAACTGCACTGGAGACTTAATCGGTAATTAAAACGGTCGATTCCCTGCCATCTCCGAACCGGACAACAGCATGGTTAGGATTTGCATGTAGGAGCTCTACTTCTTTGTATGTTTGTTTATTTTTATTTCGCACATGCTTTTGTACGAGAACTTGTCCAGCATCAACCAACCAACTGGGGAGAGACCGACCAAACAGCGAACGTCTGTGAAAAATAAAAAATCGTTCATGAGGGGTAGCGTTAATTGAGGTACAGAGGAGTGACCGGATGGAGTGTAGCAATTCCTGTAAACTTCATTTCAGTGTCCTTCATCTAGTCCTCGTGTCTTTAACATTAGTTTGATATTTTGCCATAGAGTTTGATTTAGTCGCTCAACATGAGCATTTCCGGTCAGATGATATGGAGTAGAGTAGCTCGTTGCCACCCCTTTTTTGTTTAAAAAGTTTTTCAACTCTTGGCTCATGAAGTAGCTTCCTCGGTCACTGTGCACCAAAGGTGGAAAATCAAAAATTGTAAATAAACCTGAAAGACAATTAATTACTGTTTTTTAGGACATATCTTTGCAGGGGTACGCAAAAAGAAAGCTGCTATACTCGTCAATGATGACAAGCAAAAACGTTATTTAGACAAACTTAAAGGCCCTTTAGAATCTATACTTATTCCTTCCCAGGGCTGTAACTTTGACAGGTGAGGCCCCGGTGTAAACATCTATTATGGGGCCCCTCTTTTTTTCTCTACTTAATATTCAATTGAGCTACTTTTCTCAACACAGGAATCATTGACGACTCCGCGTTATAGAAAGTTTCTCATATTTGAAGAATAATGAGGATTTAGAATTAATTTCAGGATTTAATTAATGCGAATTCACAGTGAGATAAGCATCACTGACGAGCTCTAACAAGAGCGAAACTCGAGTCTGGTGCTTCTCATCTTTAAGCGGCTTGTCTTAAAAAGGTTTTTCAATTGAAATAATGAGTCAAAAAAGCGTTGAGCTGATCAGGTAAAAGGGTCTAAAGCTAAGTTTACTGTGCCTGCAAAAGGAAGGCTATAATTGGAATAAAAATTTCACCAAGGTTGCACGGTTCAACATATAATTTTTGTGATTGCAGTGTACAAATGGAAATAATATCATAGCAAGAATTTAAGTACAGGCTGTAACAACAATTTTTTGATTGTTTAATAAAAGTTTAATCAAATAAACGTCGCAAACCAAAATGACAAAAAAATTATGAGCAATCTGTGGAGGCAAGGTGCTTTGTGAGCACTATTAACGATATTACAGAAAAATGGTGATGTGCTATGCAATGCGAATAAATTCTTTAACCCAAAAAGAATTAACGTACAGTATACTGACATCACCACAAAATGCACAAACTAGTAAAACACAGCACGTTGAGGTCAATTAAGTAGGCTACCGTAATTTACTTGCGGTTGGTTGGAAACTTGAAATTTTTCCGTCTTGCTTTTGCACTAGCGAACTGCTGGATAACTTTTCTAAAATCGAAATTTTTAGCTCGTTCATTTTTTATCGATAGCAGAGCCAAACCGTTAAATCTCTCTTGAGACATGGAGCTTTGAAGAAAGTTTTTAATCAGTTTGAGTTTAGAAAAAAATCTCTCTGCCGTAGCAACTGTTACAGGTACTGTCATATACATCATGTATGCCGTACAAACGTCAAGATAAGTTGTGGCAAGTGATGCATTTTTAACAATCAAAAAAGAAGCCATTTCTTTAGCAGATTTTCTCTTAGATAGATTTTTTCTCTTAGATAGAAATCTTTTCTCTAAACGACGTTTTGGTGGAGAGCATTTGGCTAGGAAACAACGGAGAGACGTTATCAGAAAATTTGTTAAAAAATTTTCTTGCTTCAACCTTAAGATCCAGATAAGAAGCATTTGATAGAAAACTTGGTTCCAAAACTTAATATGACGTCACCACTGATTTCATTCCTTCAAAGCGATTAATTAGTTGATAAGAAACACAGTTACGCAAAATCGCTTCTTAGGATTATTTAAAGTTATTCCTTCGGATATTTCATCGAAGTAGGCTTTTGTTTTCTTTGCTTTTTTGTTTAAAAACTATTTTGACAAACCCTATGTAGAAGCAATAGTGGAAGCTTTGTTTAGTACTGCGTCAAAACTTCTTCTGAGTTGAGCAATGTCTTCAGCAGCTGTTTGCAGAAGTTTATGGGCAGGAATTCAGTCAATTGTTTTACACTGCATAGCTTTCAAAGGAATGTTGACGATCTGCAAAATCTTGCATTACACAACCAGCATGCATACAAAGTCCAAGTTTTCTATCTGTTTCTTTATTGCCATAGCTTCATCTCTTTCCTTTGGCTTCGTGCTGGTAAGTATTATGTGAGTCAAGCATTTCATAACGTCACAAAATCTTTTCTTCAAAGCATAGACAGCATTATATCGACCAGACCACCGAGTTGGATTTAACACTTTTAATGTAGGATTTGAGCAATAACGATCATGGACATTCTGAAATTTTTGCTATCGCACAATATTATGTCCGAAAAAATTATATACCGACACAATGATGTCGTAAAATTGCTGGGTCTCAGTCACAGCTTCCATGGCATCTTTTAACACCAAATTAAATGGTGCGAAGCACAATGCACGTAATAAGCATGTGGAGCTACATCTTGGATCTTATTATGCAAGCCTCTTCCCGCTCATCACTGCAGCGCCATTATATCCGTGTCCACGGCAGTTTTTTATGTCAAGCCCCTTCTGCTGAAAGGAATTCGTTATCATTTTGTGCAATCCAATAGTAGATGAATTCTCAATTTCGATGTAATTTCGATAAATGAGGTAAACGCTTCAACAACTTTTAGTTCTGATGGCGTTCCATCATCGTGGTAATTGCTTTTCGTGGTAACGAAATACTTCACTTAACTGGTCTTTTTTGCTGACATCTTGAGTGGTATCACGAATAATGGCAAAAAAACGAGCGCTTTGTAGTTCGCTTTTTATATCTCGGAGAACGTCTTTTGGTAATACATGTACTGATATTAGTTCATTTTGTATCAAAGAACTTAAATATTTTGGAGAACCTTTAGATAGTTGTAAAATTTTTTCTAAAACAGTGTCGTATTTGGCAAGAAGCTGTATGATAGAGAGAAAATTGCCCTTGTTATCTTTCAAAAGTTTTTCACTGGATCCGCGAAAAGGTAAGTTGCACTTTGCTAACATCAACGTAAGATTTACTAGTCTTTCCAAAACATTTTGCCAAAAGTTTTATTATTTTCAGCAAAGACTTGTGCAGCGCTTCTTCTATTGTCCCTGTTTCTCCATTGCTCATATATGACACATGCCTCCGCATGATGTGTGGAGCTTTCATGGCTTCGAAGTCGCTGCGATAAATGCGTCCAGTCATTTAAGCCTGTTGTAACTCAAGGGTTTTGAAGCGCGTAAGAAGTCCCTGGAGAGACATTTTCATGAGAAAATAACCAACAGGGCTGGCAGTAAACACGGTCCATGTTTGATAAATAACATAACTAATATCTTCGTAGTTTTAGACCTGGTTGTGTTACATAATGGCAGTAATTTGTTGAAAATAAAAGAACGCTTTGCAGCGGATCTTTAGGGAAAGGCCCTTTAGATGGTTTGGGATCTGCTGCAATAATTGCTTTATTGATTTCTGAGTTTACAATAATGGTGCGAAAGTCGTCATTCTTACTTGCATCTGATCTATTTTTAGTAGTATCGGAATTTTTTTCATTGGTACTATTGTTGAAATTGTTAACGTCAACAAGTTGGGGAGTAGATTCTGTCTCACGAATGCTGACGTCCTGCTTATCCGCTTTGAATGATTCTGGTCGAGTTAGCCACGAACTGAGTCGCTGAGAGTTTCTGGCTGCCTCATTTATTTTTCTTTTCTTAACTTGTCTCTTTTGTGCTCCGCTTTGACAATTTCTTTTTATATTAAATTGCAGTCAACTAGAGTTTTACAATGTTGTTTCTCAAAACCTGAAAAGTTTAATAAAATTTAGACAACGGTTAGTAATTAGAGTTTTTGGTGATATGCAATTGGTGATATGCGACATTAAAGATCAAGAGTGCTAAAGATTCTACATTGCGCGTGTTGGTTTGCGAGCTCCTCAATGCGTTGAAAGAGATATGCATCTAAAAATGTTTACCAGTTAATAGTTTGCGAGTAGTCTATTACCATTTGCTTCTTTTGTCGTTCGTTTTTAGTGACAAGAACTTGGGCGCGCCAGGGAGAAATAGACGGTTCGATTATTTCTTCCTTTCGAATCCTCTTAGTTTCGTGCCGAATAAAAATTTGATCTTCTTGATTGAATTGTTGTGATTTACTAGCAATTGGTTTACAAGTAGGATCTAAAACAGGGGTCGGCAACCCTTTCCTAGTCGCGGGCCAAAACCAAACTCAACAAGATCTCGGCAGGCCATAATAATTTTTCGCTAATAATTTGTTGTAAAAAGTGTGATTTTTAGACATTTTATTATTAAGAAAGCTTATTAAAATAACTCTTGATTTTGACAGCTCTTGAAAAAAAAATACAAAAAACAATTACTATTATTGTTATTGTCACAACATTAATGAGATATTTGATGTTGTTTTTGGCTTGAAAGTTTATGAAGATTCGGGGTTAAATTGGAAGTGGCAAGAAGAATAATATTTTTAATTATTAAGTTGTGTGCTCAACTTGCTCTTGGTGACTTTCATAGACGAAAACAGTTTTTCGCACACATAAGTGCTGCCAAACATTGATGCTATATTTTTGGTATGATTAATTAAGTTGGGGTATTGTTTGCATTCTAGATATTTTTTATAAAAATCAAGCAATAATACACCCTCGGCGTGGAATTTGATTTTAACTCGTCGCTGGACTGCAGCTTAACTAGTTCCATCTGATATTTTTCTTGTACCGTGTCCACCTGTACATCAAAGGGAGTACTGAACAATTTGACATCATTTTCTAGAAAACGAATGTCATCAAAGCGGGACAAAAATTCAGTTCTTAAATGTTGAATCACAGAAACAAATGGAGTACTGCTCGTAGGCTTGTTCTCTTGTAATATAGGAAAGTGAGCATAATTTCCACTTTCCAACTGACCTTCCCACAGTCGTAGTTTTGTTGTGAATGCGCGTATATAACTCCACATTTCGTGTATCAACTGCTGCTTTCCTTGAAGCTGCAGATTCAACTTGTTCAAATGAGACGTTACATCGACCAGAAATGCTAAATTGCAAACCCATTTCTGATCGCGAAATTCTGCAGCATTAATGTTTTTTTGTTCAAGGAAGGTTACTATTTCTTCCCTGAACCTGTATACTGTACTCTTTGTAGCATATCACCTCGACTAAGCCAGCGGACATTGCAGAAGTACAGCAAGTCACCATACTGACTTTCTGCTTCTAAGAGTAGTTGTCGAAACTGACGATGATTCAATCCTCGAGACAAAATAAAGTTTACAGTCTTCAACACTACGTCCATGATGTTTTTTAAGCTTGCCACCTTTGCACGCAATGCTTCCTGGTGAATAAGACACTGTAATTTCACAATATTGTTATTAATTTCTTTGTTTTCCATGTGCTTCTGAAGAAAAGACACGACCCCCTTATTTTTTCCTACCATTGACGGGGCGCCATCAGTTGTTATTGACACCAGTCTGGAGAAATCTAGATTCTTGGCTGCAAGGCATCGAAGTAATGCCTTCAGAATATCGGCTCCTGTAGTGGTATTTTTCATAGGAATCAGTTCTACAAATCCTTCAAGAATATGAAAATTTTCTTTTATTCCACGCACAAATACTGCCAGCTGAGCTGCATCTGTCGTGTCTGTGCTCTCATCTATAGCTATTGAAAAGAACTGTAGTTTTTCAAAGTAATCTTCTTGACTGGATTTTAAGTTCTCGGACATTTCTTCAATTCTCCGACTAACAGTTCTTGCAGAAAGACTGACATTTAAAAATAACTCTTTTTTCTCCGGACATATGCTTTCAACAACAGCCATCATACATTTTTTGCAAATTCTTTGTCGGTAAACGCTCTCTTTTCTTCGGCTATTATCTGTGCTACCCTATAGCTCGAAAGAGTATTATTTTTCGAATCAGTCGTTTGTTTTTGGAATACAGAACTCTGCTGTTTTAAACTATCTTTGAGTCGATCAAGTTTGTCTTTTATTGCTTGACGCACAAACTTGGAAAAATTTGAATGCTTTGTGTCATAATGACGCTTTATATTGAACTCTTTGTTGACAGCAACAGAAACATTGCAAATCAAACAAGTAGGTTTTCCAAAATGGTTCATAAAAAAGTACTTGTTTTCCCATTCTTCATTAAAAACTCTGCACTCCACATCAACTTTTCTACGTTTTGATAACATTTTAAGATTGCTAAAATGAATTAGAAAAATATATCTTTACTAACTAGTATTATCTATCGTACAGGACTTTAGTTATTAAAGAACACGATGTAGACACATATGAAATAGCAAAAACACAAAAACGATGTCTGTTGTGTCATAATGTTTCATGAGCGTGATTACTGCACGCTTAAAGCGTGATCGCCGAATGTAGGTATACCGAAGTGCAATGTAAAAAAGTACTTCTCCGTCCACACATCACTAAAATCTCAGCACTCGGCATCAACCTTTCTACGTTTTGTTAACATCCTAACCTAAGTTGTCTAAAGTTTTTAGATAAGATTATACTTAGGCTAGTCATTCTTTTAACTTTTAACAACACAAAAAATAGCATAGTGTGTATGAGACTTAACACATTTCCTAACTACTGGCACTGCACTTTACCAATACACTGGCATTGCCCTGCACTTCAAAACTGAAACTGCAAACATTGCTAGTTATGTGCAACCACAATTTTAAAAAGCTTTCGAAAATGTGACAATTGGATTGGTTCCACTTTCACTAATGCGCGTGTCAACAAACACACACACTTATTGCTTTCTTTCAAAGCATTTTCTTTGTCTGCACGCACACATTCTCATTAGACACGGTCATGCGCATCTTTTTTATCTGGGACGAAATAATTGAATGATATATCACAGTTTTATTGCCGCATAGATTGTTGAAATTCATCAAAATCTAAGATTGCAAACGACACAGTGGGCCGTATTCTACAATACTTCAGTAAGATGTCTCGGGCCGGATGATTTTGCTTGGCGGGCCGGATGCGGCCCGCGGGCCGTAGGTTGCCGACCCCTGATCTAAAAACTTGAACAACCGAGGAGATTTAACTGTAGCGGCAGCGAGAATGCAACAAACATTGTTTTTAGAAATAGTTATAGGAGGTTGTTCGCCTTTCATTTCAAAGGTAATCGAATGGTGCTTATTTAGAAAATCTTGCTTCAAGGTGGCGTCGGCGCAAAGATTATCAATGACGTTAAATTTCATGATATAGTTGTTCTTTCGAATCAAAGTACAGGTATTCACCACAACACTACCTTTACCCTGCGCTTGCTGGTATTCGAAGCGAGAGAAACAAATGTCTTCGGTCCGGTACGTTTTAGATTAAGTTTATTCGATAACGAAGAATGTAAAAACTCTAGATCTGAAGCTTTTGTATCTACTAAAGCTTTAACAAGCTCTTGCATTATTGTTTTATCTATGACAGCGTTTTCAAGACACGGAGGGGCTCCTATTGCAGAAGTAACTAGACTAGAAAACTTAGAACTTACACTTGAATGTTGGTCCTGACGAGACGATAAAGACGATCAACACATTTTTGAAAAATGGCCAATTTTTTCATAAGAATACGAGTAGTATTCACAACTAAATGTAGGGCATTTTTGGCGTTTGTGAAAAGTTTCTCCACAAAAATAGCACTTCTTTTGTTGAATCTTAAATAAGATTTTCTTTGCATTTTTCCGCAGTAATCGCCACAATTGTACGATCTTTTGAAAGCGTTTTTAATGCTTGCAGAAATTGCTCTAATATTTCATTAGGCTGTTATCTTCGAGTCGCAAGTAAATGGCAAGAAAAATTTTATTCTTCGGTTTTAGGTAAAGTCCTTTCAACGTAATTGTAACATCTGTATAAGAATCGGCGTTCTCTACGTAAGAAAACACAGTTCGCGACGAAAAATTTATAAGCAAATTCCGCTTGTTTAATGCTAGAAGTTGATTTTCTGCATCTTCGTTTGAGCGCGTTTGTTTCAGTTCTACACAAAGTTTTGGAAGGTTTCTAACCAGTACTTGAAAGCTTTTGGAGCTTTCGGATCATTGGGGTCAATAGTCAAATCTTTCGGTTTCAGTAAGCGATCCAATCTTCGAAAAAAGATTAAAAGTGTATCTAGTGAAATAAATTGCGATAACCAACAGTTAATTAAAGCTTACAATTTTGCTATTTGATTTTATTTCACTAGAACTTAAAAATAAACTACAAATTAGAAAGCAATCAAACATAAAAGATACAAAGGCCTTGGCTGATAACTACTTGCATAACCTAAAGACATGCACTTTTGAAGGCGATTAGATTACTGCATCTGTTTTATGCACAAGCGTAAAATCAATTATTACCAAGCAGTGTTGCCATTTAAGAATAACTATTATGACAATAACAAAAGTTTGCAACAAATTATAATTTCTCACAGCTTTTTCGTTTCCAACGAAGAGCAAGTAACATTTGGATATTTGACATTTATGCATTTTTGACAAAATCGTAAGCTTTTTGAGACTATTCGTCAAATTTTTCCATTATGCTTAATTTTAATTTATGTGAAAAATAAAATGTTCGATGCAAGCAAATATGATTTACATTTTACGCTTTAATGGAAGGTTGTAGGCTATCAGTGGCTTAGAAAAAGCTAAATAGAATATTAAATACTGGGTTTCCTTTGATACAAAAACGATAAAAGCCTAATGGTAGCTTAAGATTAATGTAAATACTGTATATACTGTTCTACAATGGCGGCTCATGCATTGAAGCTGCAGACCTGCAGCACCTTAAATATCTGTGCAGCAGAGGTAAATACAATCAGCAATGCTTAAAAAATTATAATTATTAATAGTTTAAACGTTGCTGTTAATATCTGATATTATTTACAACTGGTGCTGTGATATTTAGAGTGCTGCAGTTCTGCAGCTTCAATGTGCAAACCGCCACTGCTGTTCTAAACGATGATGATATTTTCGATGCCAAATAAAAACTGTTAGCGGTATTTTTCTTTTTTGTTTTATCTCAATATTTATTCTTCTGACTCACAGGAAAGCGACGGAGGCGCTAATACGTAGGGCAAGCAATTGAAGGCCTTATTTCTAAAAGTACCTAAGTCACATTTTCGAAAAAATGAGATAAGCTGAAAAAATTGTTTGTTTACTCGCCAGAAATATTCTGACAAAAAATCTTTTCAGAAAATCACTTTTTGAATAGCACAGAGGTTTGAAATCCTAGCGAATTTCTATTGTAGACATAGCCGTACCTGCCGGGGGTGCAGGGGGGGCAATTGCCCCCCCAAGTTTCGAAGATTTGGGCAAAATTAAGATTTTTCGGGCAGTGAGAAGAAAATATTTGGGCAAAACCATAGTTTTTCGGGCAGCGATATGAAAAATTTGGGCAAAGTCAGGAAATTTAGAGAGGTGATGATGAGGAACTGCAAGAAATAATAATCCAAATTTAGGTGAAGACCTTTTTTTTTTTTTTTTTAGAGATCACCATGATTTTAGGACAAAATTGGTTTTTGTCTGAGAAACTCAGACAATTTTTTTGTCATATCCGAAATGTACTCTAAAATCATGATTTGGGCAAACGTCACAAAATTTGGGCAAAACTTCATTGCCCCCCCAAAATTTTTTGGGCTGGTACGGGTATGATTGTAGAAGTAGGGTTTTGAAAACTTTAAAGCCCGTTTTCTCAAAATGACAATATGTGACTTAGGTACATTTAGAACTAAGCCCTTCAATTACTCGGACCTGCTTTCGGAGATGTTGAAATATTTTATTGTGATTCTTAAGTTTTATAGAGATATGACTGGAATTTATGACTGCTTGCAAAGACCGCCAAGCAAAAGAAAGTGCCGTTAAATGTCATTCCCAAGGACTTAAAAGAATGGCGCGAGTAGGTTTTGAACCGAGACCATGTCGATCACAATCACGGCGTTCTAATCACATGACCACGATGCCGGTATCTTTGACTCATTGTACAGCAATAAAGCCGATATACTTTATGGTTTTTATATACTGTATAAGACTGAACAAACCAATCCTACAAACTCAGACAAAATCGAATTCCGAGAACTCCATCTTTTTCGAATTCAAACTTGAACTTCAAAAAAACGAAATAACAATTAAGTTCAATTTAAGTTTTTCATGAAATAAGTTTGAAATAGTTCAATTATTAGGATCTCTTGTAGCATAAGTAATCTACAAATGAAAAAAATAAATTCAAGCCGTAATTCAATTTTTGAAGCCATTACTCTGAAACAAAAACGAGAAAGAATAATAATCATTAAAAAACAAACTATATAGCACACAGTGACGTAGAAGACAGGGCTATGTACAATAATTGCCCTAAAATCTAAAGATTAAGCGGGATAATTTGAAATTTTGCTAAATTCGATTTAAAACTCCTTCAAAAATTTATACAAGTCAAACTTGAACGCGAACTCGTAAAGTTAAAATTTTTGTAATCGCTTGTCGTCGTTTGGAAGAGTATCCACTCCAGGTCAGACACAGACCTGACTGAAGCCGAGGAATTATTGTTTTACTACCCCAGGCTGCTATGCTGCCCGGATCAGATGCTGGCAGCGATGCTATTGAGCCAGCATCGGATTTGGTCATCCAAAACAGTCAGACTTCTTGCTCCATGTGGCGCCCAATGTAGGGGCACGCTGTTAACGTGGTCTGCGGCTTCTTCAATGGCGCTGCACTCACGATTTGGTGAGGAGCGAGACTCATTTTGTGCACAGACGAGCGGAATTGTCCAATACAAGTTCGCAGGCGATTAAGCTTAATCTAAATTGTTTAGGAATAGTTTATTTTAACAGGCCTGATACTAGTTATGGAAATAAAAACTCGGAGCCTGATTGTGTTTTCACGGTACTTTGTGTTCCGTCGCAGATCTTCTAGTGGGCCGCTTGGATGCCCAGTTTGGCGATATTGTTTAGAAGTTTCCGCGATGCTGGCAGAAACGGGGCGTCTAGATCTTACTCTCTATTGGCGATCATCTGAGGACCAACTTAAAAGACCATGCAGTATATGGTCAGGGTCCAGAGTTCTGCTGTCAGCCGAGGACAGTGTCGCTCTAGTCGTCGAATCTAAGCTGGCTGGCCGCCAAACAAAAATTACAAGTAGATTTAAAATGCAGCGAAAAATTTAAATGAGACTATTTAAACCAGTGATCGCCAACCATTTGAACGTCATGGACCAGTAAATGTATAATCTTTTATTTGGCGGACCACTCATGCGAGTTTAGAAAAAAAGAGTGTTGTTTGTTTTTATGTGCTTGTAGAAGAATTAGCAGACCTATACGTTTATATTAAGTAATTTAACAAAGAAAGTACCACGCCTCTGTAAAGAATAGTAAAGATATCAACAGTTTGCGAAGTTTTAAGCAAAAAGCCGACAAACAAGAAATGCCTTTCGGAAATACATAAATTGCTTTTAATTCACTGCGGCGTAGCTCTCGTTTCGACTTCTGCAGAAAGGAGTTTTAGTGTAATGAGAAGAATCAAAACATACAGTAGCTTAGCCTTAAAAGCTTTATGACAGATAACAGTCTCAATAAGCGAATGTTTGCAAATATTCGTGTGAATTTGTTGGACAATACCAATTTACAAGCCGTTCCAGATGACTTTGCCAAAGCAAGCGAAACACTAATAAATTATTTTGAGTTACATTAATCGTACCTTGATCTAAAGGCTATTCATGTTCATGTAATTATGTTTTTTCTTTTACGCAATTGTTAATAGTTCTTTAAGTTTTTTATTGTTCTATCTATTTAACCCGTTTGTATTCTTGATAGCGTAAATGTTTCATCCAGCGTTGTATTGTGGGAAACTAAAACTGTTCGGTACTGGTTAAGTATGCAGTCTACTAACAAACTTCTTGTTAAATATACGGTCTACCATCTGTCAAAAGGATTGTAGACTGCATATTCAACCAGATGGTAGATCGCATACGCCAGGTAGACTGCAGGTTTAACCAGTACAAACTATTCAATGACCAGCATGTTGAAAGCATTTACTGATATTCCAAAACAAAATGCATTCGATTTGTATCTATCTGCTTTGGCTGCTCTGCATAGACGTCCGAATTCTAGAATATTTAAAATCTATTCTTGTTATTTTGTTGTGTTCTTGAGAAAAACAGTTTCCTCGGCTTGTTGTTTCTATAAGCAGCTTTTAGTTTTAGTCATTTCTCTAAATACAAAGTTTTCAAATCTAGAAATTTTATAAAATTTAAAGTGAAGACTCTTTCTTAGTCTTCACTTGTTTTTGCGACGAAAATGGATAAATCGGACACAAATCTTTTTTTGCCTTCACCCTAAATTTGGGACGAAAATTTTTTTATATCCGTTAAGTGCTACAAAATCATGATTCGGACAAACGTCAATAAAATTCTGACCAAACGGCATTGCCCCCAACATTTTTTTGGCTGGTACGGCTATGGCTAACACACACGATACAAAGGAATGGGAAAATAATAAACACCAATTCTTTTCTCGAATGCTAATACGATATTGGAAGATATTCTGGTTACCCAGTCATCATGTCCCGTTATTTTGTTGTACTAGCTGATCAAATTCGACATGTTGACAGTAATTTTTTTGCAGCTGCAGAATATCTATGCCACAAGGTTACGCAAGGTGTACTCGATTTTTGAGTCTTTTTCTAACAAGTGTTCCTTGTTTTGGCGTAAAAGTTTGTCTAATTTTTTGTTGTTAGGAAAAGAGTATTTTTTAGATCTGTTTCCTTATTAAAATGGTTACCAGTTTTTCATGTAAAATTTAGTATAAACACGTGCAGTTAGTCACTAAATTTTTTTGTATTATAGGCAGTGGTAACATTCACAACTATGAAAAACTTTACCTTTTTAGAGTTGCATTTAGAAACACTATAATTGAGTTTTATTATGGTAACTAAAAGCTTTTTTTAACAATCTTTATAATAGCCTGCTGAGGTTATGGTATAAACTTGATGGTGTGCTTGAGCCAATGATAAGGCTTACCATACGTTCCGATTTTCAGCTCTTGTCCCGATGCCCCGATGTCCCGCCCGGTCAACTATTTTGTCCCCGAGTATTTTATTTAAAATTTGCTTTTGCTACGACTTTCAAATCTAGAGATTTATAAAAATGTTCAATTTGAACCCAAGTGACAATTGTATAAAATGAAACAAACTGCTTTGGTTTTTTTACTGGGCTTATCAAAAATTTTTTTTGTCTTTCAAGATATTTGATTTTAATTTGAAAGTAAACCAGTGTAGGATCATGATGATGATGATGAGTTGGTTCAATTCAATTAAAAAAGATTCAGTGCTTCCAAACTGGTTCAAAGACAAGTCGACTTTATTACGTTAATAAAAAGTAAACAAACTAATTAAAGATAGTCAACAATTTGTTCATTGCCTCATGACAAATTAAAATAATGACTTTTATCGTCTTTTGGACAAAATTGATTCATATAGTATCCTATCTTTAAGGTTAAAAGTGCATGTTAACAAACTCACAACAGGCAGTCGGACGATAAACAAAGTTGCTAACACTGTGGAAGTTGACAGCCTACCGAACAACTGGTGACAAATGTAAACCAATGAAAGAAATACAGAAATACAAACAAGTTAGAGAAGATAACTTTTAAATAGTTTGTTATGTCACATAGATCCATTGAAACGGTTTTCTTAAAAAAATTAACAGTTTTTTCAGCTGTACAGGAAATGATAAAAATGATAGAAAAAGAAAATTAGTATTTTTCGTCTCGCATGGCTAGACTTATTCAAAAAATATGTTTTATTTTTGAATAATTCAATAATAATTTATTAAGTCAAAACCATCAATAAATTATCATCAATTCTTCGTTTGCAAACTGCGTAGGTTGAATCACTTAAAGAATTAACAGTGACGTGGAGTGAAGCTGGTGGTTGGTGAGACACTAATTTTTTAGAGTAATGATAGTACTAATTTTATTTAATAACAAGTTAACATTAATGCTTCACTAAAATAAAAAAAAGGGCAATTTGAAGCATTCTCTCATATTTAACTAACTCTTTCTGAGTTAAAAAATTTTTTTTCTATTTTATCTATTTATTTATCTTCATGACTCGCAGGAAAGTATTGAAAGCGCTATACATAAGATAAGGCAAGCAATTACCCCGACCGATATTGCTGTCCGGTTGAAATTTGTTATTTTGTTTTTTAATTTTATAGAAATATGACTAAAATTTAGAACTGCTTGCCAAGACCATCAATCAGGAGAATTGCCGTAAAATGTCTTTTTCAAGAACACGACAAAATGGCGCGAAATAGTTTTGAACCAACATTACAGTATGTTGATCACAAGTACGGCGCTTTAACTACTCAACTACGCTGACGACCAAAAAATGTTTTGTTTATGAAAAACTTGCAAAATTTTTAGCTTTCCTTTAACTTTAAAATCGCAAAATATGTTTATTTAAAGTCAAATCAGTTCTTTAGGTTTTATAAGAAGGGTTACCATATTTTTGAAGGAGCAAAATGGGACGCTCGTTAATAGAAAAAAATTCGTCCCTAAAATGTCGTATTCTTTAAAGAAAAAAGGTCTTCACTTCAAATCACTCTCGGTATTCTTGATTTTCGTCTCCAAGAACAAGTGTTCTCTAAAAAGAAAAAAAGATCTTTACTTTAAATCAGAGTCCGATTTCTTACTTTTCGTCCCTAAAAACGCGTGTTCTCTAAAAAAGTCTTCACTTTAAATCAGTGTGCCATTTCTTACTTTACTTCTCTAAAGACTAGTGATATCGGTAAAAACAAAATAAAAGGGCATGTCTTCGACTTCTTTTGAGACTTTTACCAAAATGGGCTGGACAGAGCCCTATAAATCTGGAAGGTTTCGCCAAAGTCGGGACGTATGATGAGCCTATTTATAAATCTTAAGGAATTTGATTTTGAATGAGAGCCGTTGATTTCACATGTTTGCTAGAGCTTTCATGATCGGATCTAGGGGGCGAAGGCTTAAATTTTAAAGCAGATAACCTACTTTTTTGGCACAACTATAACCTTATGAATATATCTTTAGGAAGTCGTCCAAAAACGTTTTTTGCAAACGTATTTTTTTGCAATGGGAAAACGAGACTTTAATTTTCATGCACGCTTAATTGGAAACAAATAACATTTTTGCTGATGGCAAAATATATATGCATTGTTAGAAATGTGTATAAAAACTGACGTCCCCTGAATTTTTAAAAATCCATTCAAGAGGGGCATGCCTTTTGTTAATTACTGAATTAAATTAACTTGAAACTTAGTACCCGAAGGTCGTCTAAAGATACAGCCGGACATTCTACATTTTTAAACTAAAAGTTGGAAAATTATTGTTGTTCACAATGGCAAATGTTTTATTAATTTCACATGTCTTTACAATGGAAAAAAAAAATTTCGAAATCAGTTTTTACCAGTTAAGGTAAGGTATAGTTTATGAATTAATGTTAATTAGAAATGTATGTTATAAAATGTAAAAATGTTGGCAAAAATTAAAGTTCAAACACTGAATTAAGACCCGTTTCCACGACGAGCGTGGAAAAGGTTATTCTTTGTTTGTTTTATTGATTTTTTTGCTTTGCTTAGCGCTCGTTTCAATTTTAAGCGCAGAAAGATCAATAAAAGAAACAAAGAATATTATTTTCTACGCTTGTAGTGGAAACGGGCCTCTATAAATATACCAAAATTAAATTGAAAGCTTAACGTCGAAAACTTTCTTAGCTTAGATATTAAATGATCTCATTACTAAAACCTAAAATAAACTTATGGCTTTGCAGTTGCACAATGCGTATATTCCGACTTACTGAGAACAAACCGATTCATCTTGTGTTTAAGAAATGTCGGGAGTAAGAAAAACTTTTTTTCTCTGCATGTCACAAGGGGCATGCCTCAAATCTTTCTCATTTAAACAGATACCTTTTCACCGAAAAAGGAAAATGCACTTTATTGTTTCATTTTTCTTTCTTTTTTTTGTCTGAAAGGAGGCAAATCTTAAAGCTGTCTCACTACCGTGAATTAACGATTTTGTTGACAAAACGTTTGACGAAATGATTTAAAGCGCTGAAAATACAACAATTAAAGGGTCAAAAATTAGGGTTAAAAAGCAAAACTAATTAAACTACTGCAACTGCTGTATAATTCTCATAAATTTTTTTAAACTAATAGCAAGTTGCATCTATTTTGCAAAGACTATGACTTCAATATTTTTATTTCTGGCTTTTTGATTTCCACAGGTGAGGCACTGTCTCACTTGCCTGCCTTGATAATTACGAGATAATTACGAGATACTGCCTTGATAATTGATATTAATATCTAAGCTAAGAAAGTTTTCGACGTTAAGCTTTCAATTTAATTTTGGTATATTTATAGAGGCCCGTTTCCACTACAAGCGTAGAAAATAATATTCTTTGTTTCTTTTATTGATCTTTCTGCGCTTAAAATTGAAACGAGCGCTAAGCAAAGCAAAAAAATCAATAAAACAAACAAAGAATAACCTTTTCCACGCTCGTCGTGGAAACGGGTCTTAATTCAGTGTTTGAACTTTAATTTTTGCCAACATTTTTACATTTTATAACATACATTTCTAATTAACATTAATTCATAAACTATACCTTACCTTAACTGGTAAAAACTGATTTCGAAATTTTTTTTTCCATTGTAAAGACATGTGAAATTAATAAAACATTTGCCATTGTGAACAACAATAATTTTCCAACTTTTAGTTTAAAAATGTAGAATGTCCGGCTGTATCTTTAGACGACCTTCGGGTACTAAGTTTCAAGTTAATTTAATTCAGTAATTAACAAAAGGCATGCCCCTCTTGAATGGATTTTTAAAAATTCAGGGGACGTCAGTTTTTATACACATTTCTAACAATGCATATAT